>CM074741.1:29662377-30262377 GCA_037367245.1 Phrynocephalus guinanensis
CCAAAAAGATGGAATTTTTATTTATTTATTGGATTTTTATACCACCCATCTGGTAGCAGAGCCACTCAGGGTGGTTCAATGATGAATTCTTATGTGTTGGAGTTATTTGAGTTGAGGCCCAATGGTTATCTATCGGGGGTGTTTTAACAGCGCAGTCTTGCACTGGCAGGAGGTCAGATTTGCTGGTTCTTAATTTTGGACTCTGTGTTCTTCGGAGTCCCTTTCAAATTCACTGATCTGTGATTCTATGAAACTAAGGTTTTAAGCTGAATCACACTTCCAGATACTTCCTGGAAATGTGATTCAACTTGAAATCTAGGTGAATGGGAGCATGCCTTGTTTTTATGTAAAACTGTCGATTTTATCAGCCAACACAGTAGCAAATCTGGAGGCACTGGTTGCAGGTTGCAGACCCCACTGGGCTTGGGGTTACCCTAAAGCATAGCCACATGCGTCTCAGTTCCAAAAGCTGACCATCCCTACCACACATGATATCTAGCCCACATGCCCCACAATTGAGGTCTTGTGTCATATAGCTGTTCAGGCAACCCACAGAAATGCATTATTCAACTTGCCTGCAAACCACTGGAGTAGGGTGGGGATTATGTTGCCTTTTCCACCTCTACTATTACACCCTTTACCAGCTGGCCCACTCATTTGCCCTACTGTGAAGGCAGGTGTTGCATAAAAACAGAAGACATTGTCTGTCTTGGTATCCGCAGATGGTCTTCTTCAGGAACATGTTGTTGAATGAAGACTTCTCCGTAGAGGATATTTTTTCATGTTAGCAAATGGGACCCCAGTGACATCTGCAAGACTCATCCAAGTCATCTCGGAAAATTAAAACTGACATTGTCTCCAGTAAGCTGGATTTCTAATCCAAACAGTTCTGGCCCCATTCTCTCCCTCATATAAAAACTCACCCTGACATCTTTCACTAGCACAATATTCGCTGTTCAAGAATGATATTTATGGGCATCTTGGCTATTTGCCTCTGGCCTTTCCACCTAATACCTTTCTGTCGCTGAAGCATTTTTGTTTATTTCTGTATTCCCTAGATCTAAATCTAAGATGGTTCTGAGTACAGAGACATGCTGCATTTCTCCCTTTCCTGTCTTTCTGCTAGAGTTAGACTCGATGACCTTCTATTCCCAGAAACTACAAAGTCGCCAAAATGCTGCCAGCACTTCATTATGAATATATATTAATCTTGTGGGACTCTGTAATTTCTTTCTCACTCACTCCTTTCCTTCTTTCCTTTGTTTCTTATAGGCAACGTACAGCTCTTTGTTATAGCCTTTAAAATGACATGGTTCTTCCATCCTAGTAGATTTCTCAGCATCTGTAAGCAGCTATTTGTTTGTTTATCTGTTTGTCTCAAGTTAATAGCTTCTCATCCCGCTTGGAGAAGTGCACAAGGTACAGTTCTTAACTAAATGTGTTAGTGGTGTTCGTGTGAAATGATACAATGGTAAGTAACAACAAGGCAGAATTTCCTTATTCAATTTTCCCAACAAGCTAATGTCTTCTGGTTGAGGAACATGTGACAGTGTGACCCTCATAGACTAATTTGTTCAGCAACAATAAATATGGATTCTAACAACTAAACTTCAATAGTTTGGAAACAGAAAGAGCTGGAGAGGAAGGAATCTTCAGTTGCTTGGGAAGCATGGACTTTAGCCTTAATCACCTTGGTTTAGATTATGGATCTCAATTTGTGCATGCATGGTTTTATAGAAGGGTAAATTCATTGTAATTTACATAATGGATTGCTTTTCTATTTTAATTCAGGATTTAGATGTTTAATCTTTTCCAGCCATGGAACTACTTCGCAAAATAATGATTTGGGATATATTAAAAGTCTGACTTCAGGACTTTGGGAGTACAGCAGCATTATAGCTTTTCATTTGGGTGTGTTTGAATCACTACTGCTAATTTATTACCTCTTTTAAAAACGCCGGTCCTATGGCAGGAAGAGGTCTTTCAGATACATGGACCCAAGCATGTTTAGAGTGTTACAGATATTCAAAGCACTTTGAATTGTGCCTGAAAGTCAATACCCTTGATCTACAGTGGGGCCTAATGTACATAAGAAAGCACTGTTTTTGAATAGTCTTCAAGGGCAGCCCAACACAGAACTTCATAAAGGCATGGAGAGCATGTGCTCATTGTTAACTGGAACACTTTTATACTTCTCAAATATTTTTCCTTTTGACAGAAGAAATTAGGAAATCAACAAGGAACTGTTTTATTTTCGATTGCATATACGCCTTTGTCTCTTTGTTCAAAACTCTGCTTAAGTGACATACAGTATATGCGGGCAGACAGACGGCTGGGATATAAGAACTCTAATCATCCCAGTGGCATCTATTGTCAGTGCATTAATTGCACAGAAAGCCTGGTGTTTGTATGCCTGTGGTTTGATTTCCAGGATTTGCTAACCATGTCATCAGCAATCACAGCCATGATGAGAGATACGTGTTTCTTTGGTCTTAACACGAGGCCCTGGGAGAGGCTGGGCAATCATTCTTCAGAGTAATTACTCACTGAAGGAAGTCATCTCACACTTCTAAGCTACTTAATGCCCAAGTCACAAGCCTCAGCGCACTATCACGGACTTATGCCATACGATCTAGGAAATGGAGTGTGGGTGCCATGGCCAGTTGTCGACAGCAAATGCTTTCTGAGCCTTGCTGCCAAAACAGCTACTGGGTTTCAGAAAAGAAAAGAAACACATCTTTGACAACGAAAGCAGATTGGCTACGACCTGCATTTCTAAAAAGGGGAGGGTTGCTGTAGTAAACATAAGTTAAAAAGTAACATCAGCCTCAGACCTAGAGCAAACTCTAGACTGGAAGTATAGGGATTAGTGGGAACAGAATGCAGTGAAGGCAAATTCATAGCAAAATGCAACTAGGATTTAAAGGTTTGACATGCTGTCAATCAGGAATTTCAATTCCAAATGATTTTTCTCATTATCTGCCATTTTACTGTCTTCCAAACAATAGTGTGAATCATTTGTAATCCTTTGTGTTTTCACAGAGATTCTTCCAGCTTTCTTGGAGCAGAGAGTTTCGACTTGATGCCTTTATAGCCCTCTTCCAACTGAATTATTCTGATTGTGTTATATACTATGAGAATCCTCACAGTGCAGTGGTTAAACAGCAATACTGCAGTCAAGACTCTGCTCACAAGCTGAGTTCAATCCCAACAGGAGCATTTAGCCCAAGAGTGATACAACCTTCCATCTTTACAAGATCAGTCGAGCTCCCAGTCCACCAATGTATAACATACAAAGGTAAATTGTAAATGGCCCAGAGGAGTGCTCTAAGGTAGCCATTTTCAGCAGGGCCATGTGTCCCCCTGGGACATTCGAAGGGAGCCACTGATTGAAAAAATTATTCATCTGTTCATGTCATATCCTTGTTTGACAGGTGGCCCTGGAACCTGAGAACCTATGAAGATCTCCTAAAAGGGCTATGGCCAAAAAAAAGTTAAGAATTGGTACTCTAAGAGCACTGGGGTGGTATATAAACAACACACTTTGCTTTGCTTGATTCAATTTTTGCATCACCACTTTAAAGAATCAAGAGATAGCATAGGTCAACAAAGCTGTCCACCTCAGATCCTCAGTGTGAGACAGAATAACAGTACTGTATATCCAGACACAATGAGCAGTATTATCCCAGCATTATTGTAAGGGTTGAGACAAAGACAATGATAAAACAATAAAGGCCCTACTTGGAATGCCTTTTCCGAAGAAGTCTGGGTGGCCTCTTTGGGTGTCTTTTCCTGGTTGGTGAAGGCTATTCAATCTCCAAAGGTTTTTGTTTCTAAATGTTTTCTGTACTGAGTCATGGTCCCCATTTCTTAAAGGGAGGGGGAGAGAGCAATGCAGCAAAACTAGATAATTAGTTAGAAATTTGAGGTTTTAAAGACCACAAGTGACTATCCCTCTATTAACCCTTTTTTACTGGAAACAAGTGATTTTTGTTTTGTTTTGTTTTGTTTTGCCTTCAGCAGAAAAGACACACAAGGCCAAATTTGGGCAAAAAGTCCCCTCCTTGTGGCACAGTGGTTAAATTCCTGTACTGCAGCTAAAACTGTGCTCACGACCTGGGGTTCAATCCCAGGTAGCAGGCTCAAGGTTCACTCAGCCTTCCATCCTTCCGAGGTCAGTAAAATGAGTACGCACTTTGCGGCGGGGGAGGGACAATGTGTAGGATGCATACACTAATTGAAGTGTAAACCGCCCAGAGACTACTTGAAGTGCTATGGGGCAGTATATAAGCAGAACACTTTGCTTTGCTTTATATCTTTAGGTTTAGTAGTACATCTTGAAAATACTCCCTTTTTGAATTGCTGGATCCTGGAACTCACTAGGCAGCATGGCTTAGAGAATTCTGAGTCTGGATTTAACCCGCTGATAACTCCAGCTCCTGCCAACCTTTCAGTTCAAAAGCATGTAAATGCAAGTAGATAAATAGGTACCACTGTAAAAAGCGGGAAGGCAAAACCGTGTTTCCTTGCAGCCATGCCGCCACATGGCCACAGACTTGCACAACACTGGGTATTTGGTTTGATTGAATACGGAGATGAGCACCACCCCAGAGTCAGGCATGACTAGCACGCATGTGCTGAGGGAACTTTTACCTTTTTTTATTCAAGAGATAGGGAGAGATGGTTTTGTACCTGGTTTCTAAATCACCTGTAGCTTGTCTTGAATTCCAAATAATCTACATTTTGCCCCAGCAATTTCAAAGAATGTTTAGCATAGCAAAGCTAGAAAAAATTATTCTACAGATACACCCTTTACTTGAGCCTGCAATCCTCTGCATCCTTACCTGAAAGTTAAGACTCATTGATTTCACTGAGGTTTATTTTTGAATTGGCGTCAGTCATGAGCAAAATAAGTGGGATCTTGGGCTGTTTCTCTTCTCTCTCTCTCTCTGTTCCTAACCTGTGTGTGTTGTGTTGTTACAGTCGTGACTGACTCTTCGTGACCCCACGTCCATGGAGTTTTCTTGGCAGGAATACTGGAGTGGTTTGCCAGTTCCTACTCCAGGCGCCTACGGCACCTGGTATTCCCTGGTGGTCTCCCATCCAAGTACTAACCAGGGATGACCCTGTTTAGCTTCCAAAGGCAGGCGAGATCGGATGTGCTTAGGGCATCTAGGCAGCTGACCTAATCTACCTTAACAACAGAGAGGTGAAGAATATGTTGAAAAAATTTCATGTTCTCAGCAATTTTCCAAGTTTCACCCTGCTAAGATTTCTCACCAACATTTCCTCCAGCTCCAGCAGCAATGAGATTTCCTTCACTTACTGCAAAAAGGAGGCATTGTTTTTTTCCTTCTATTTTCCTTTTATTTGCAGCTCAGTGTTCTTGGCAAATGAGTCTTTTGCAGGGAAGATGCCATTTAGTGGAGAAAGAGTAATAATTAAAGTAAAATGTAAAGTAAAGTGGTGTTTCTTCCAGGGGAGCAATGACCATGAGACAAGAGATCATCTTTCTCAGAAAATTTATAAGGGAAAAAGAAAGAAAAAATTCATGCAAAGAAATCTTGCTGCAAGGAAAAAAGAAGGATTTCTTTCTCTGTTTCTCACCAATAGTGAGCCACTGCCAAGACTCACATTCCTAAAGGAGCAGGATGCAAATATGCAAATGTGAATAACTTCACAGTCCTGAACAGGAATTCACATCTGCTGAAAAGGAAAAGTTACTAAGATTGTGAGGCTTACTTTGAGGCAAATACATGTAAGACGGCTCATCATCATCTTCATCATCCAACTTTTGTCTGTTATATAATACCAGTCAATGTTTTAATTATTTTATCTGTTTTGGACTGTAGTAGTAGTAGTAGTAGTAGTAGTAGTAGTAGTAGTAGTAGTAGTAGTAGTAGTAGTAGTAGTAGTAACACAATTAGCAATTGTTGGATAATATAAGCTGTTTCCTCTCTGTTCTTCCCTGGTTATGACTAGTTTGGTGGAAATTGCTTCTTGTCAGAGGGATGATTAAAGAAAATCTAATACCTTACTTCATAAGACAGTGTAAACAAAAAGGTGTCCTCTCATGACCCCTAGGCACTCTCAATTACACATGTGCCATGAGGAGATGTTAGCAGCAGGAATCCTCTTTGGCCCCAACTCCACCTGCCACGTCCATCATGGAGTGGCAAGCAGTAAATCTGTCAGTAGTTTCTCACAAAGGATGGAGCCTGAAATCTATTTCTCCCCCCCCTGCACGCTCACCCCATCCCACCTTCATGCACACTCAGGAACACCTAAGCTAAAATCACAAATCAGCAGAAGTCTTCCTTTAATACTATAAAAGAGATGGATGCATTCATTCATTGCATGTAGGTTCTCAGAGTGGTCTGCCTACAATCAACAGAGGGCAGCTCCTGCATGTACACTTACTATCTGGAAGGATAAGATGCCAAAGTATAAATGGGTGTGAGAAGAAAAAGGGGGGGAAAGTCAATAATTTTTCAGCAAGGCTACTGGAGAGACCCTGCTACTGCAGGCTGCTGGAATTGCTGCTTCTAATGATAACGGATGGAGGAGATTTGGAGTTGTTGTTTTGTTTTGCTTTGGTATGGCTTGGTTTGGTTTGGTCTGGCTTGGCTTGGATTTGTTTGTTTGTTTGTTTGTTTAGCAGGGCTAGAATCACTTCAGTTATGAAGCAGATCAGAAGAAAACTTTTCATGTGAAAAGAGTTTAGTGAGACCCAAATGGAAACAGAAAAAGCTGCCCCCTCACTTTGCCTTTTCTGTACCGTTTTTCTCCTGCCCATGTTTTTTTTTTTTCAGAAGCTTAAGGTTGTTTCTCTTTCTGAATGCAAGATAAAAAGTTTGTAGCCAATGTGATGATGACATGAGGGCATCACACAGGCAGTCATATTTGGCTACATGATGTTATCACAAAGCCATAGCAGAGTAAAGGCAACGTGTCTCTCACCCTCACTCTGAAGTAGGCTACATTTCTTAAATCCATTGAGTTATGGAAGCTCTCTGTTGGATGGTCCTTCCACTCCACAAACACCATTAGATTGCTTCTGACACAAACAATGACAATGGTTGCCAAAACAGGAAACAAAATCCCCTGGTGCACGTTGTTGTAGGAAATATATTCACACAATTTTGGTTCTGCCTCACAGAGATTTCCTTTCCTTTTATTTTATTATTTATTTTGAATTATTTTGACTATTTTTACCCCGTCTTTCTCCTTGGAAAAGCACCCGAGGTGTCTTACAATACTCAAGGACAATATACAGCCCAGAACATTTAAAACATATTCAAGATAAGAACAGTGAATTAGAAGAGGCATCTCAGAACATTAAAAGGTAACATTAAAGCTACAAAGAGCATGCAAAAAAATCCATTGAAACTAACATGGAAAACACCACAGTTCTTATGAAATCAGTCAATGTAATCATGCATGGTGTCATATCAGTCCATATAAAAGTTACATAGTAGGTAGTCCCTCATTCAGGGAAAGCTTCCCTGAAGAGGAAGGTCATTGCCTGCTTCTGGAAAGACAGCAGCGATGGGGCATGTACCAGGATTATGTTTTGATACTGACTAAAAATATATGGGCTGAAGGTCAGGTTCATGTCAGGTTCTACAGTCTTGTTTGTTCAAGGACAACCTCCTTAAAAATGTCTAGCATCCTGAACAGTCTTGATGACCACAGGATTTGAACTCAAGGCAGTGTTTATAAAAATAGATTAGAAAAAGAACTGATTAATTATGTTCCCCAGATCTTAAAACTTTAAAGGCTCAATGTCGGTAATGTTAATAAATGTTCCTGAAGAGTACACCATGACACTGTGTGGTATCTTACTGTAACATCATCACACTAATTCCTGCTGTTTCTGTTGGGTCAACAGATTTAACTCCAAGGCAATGCTGATCTATGGAAAGTTACACCGATACGCAGAGAAACATGTGAGGTCAACATGTGACTGAGAAGAGAAATGGTAAAATTTGTAATAGAAGTATGGCCTTTTATTGATAATGTACCAAGAGTATAGTTTTAGCCATAGCATTGTTAATATTCTGTTAACCAATGGCGATAAGTCTGTGACTGAGGAAAAGTTTCCACCTCCCACACCTAGAACAACTGATTACAGTGGTGACCCAGAGCCTGAGCAACAAATCACAATTCTCTTCTTTGAATATTATATCTAGAATTGAGTCCCTAGGTGGCTCGATACAAGTGCCATTCTTCAGCTCCATTCCTCCACATGTTCTGATCCCTGTGTCTCCAAGTATTCTAAATAACAACATCAGAGTCCTCAACAGGACTGCAACAATTACAACTAGATAAGCATTTTGAACACCTGAAAGTGCTATGCAAGTCTAATGTTGTTGATGGCATAATCTTACTTTATTAATAGACTAAAGGAGCAACTGTGCAATGAAGAAAATATGGTATGGTCCACTGTGACCAGCAGTTTATCAAATTGGGATGCTATGGACGAAACCACTGCATATGTCCAGATAGCAATTTGGAGGAATTAGCAGGGGCAAATGCAGGGAAATTGATTTGCACAGTGCTCCAACAGCAAAAGCTGCCTTAAGGTGGTAACGATGTGGTAATTGGCAATTTCTACCTCATTCTTTCTTCTATTGTTCTCCTTAGTGCCTTAACAATAGTGTGCCCTGGTGCTGAGTTGAAACATTTAAAAACAACTGGCTCAGGAGTAGAGATGGGCACGACTTGAAAAAAAATTTTTTCGAGTTGTCGTTAGTCGGGCCAGTCCCATTTCGGGTCGTTTCCGGTTTTCGCGAAAATTCGCAAAAATTAGTCGGTTCGTTTTTTCGTTTTTTCGTTGTCGTTAGTACTGGGTTTTTTGGGGGGGGAGCGGGCTCCTGGAGGCACCTCTGTGGGGTGGGTGCCTCCTCTGGCCCGCTATAAAGGGAAAGTGGGCTCCTGGAGGCACCCGTGGGTGCCTCCTGCCACTAGGAAGGGGAAGCAGGCTCCAAGAGAGACCCCTCTACATGGGGGTCTCCCTTCCTCACCTGCTGCTGCTGCAAAATGCTATGCAATAGCCATATGGATATTGCATAACATAATGTGCAGACGTGAGACCAGTGTGAGAATGATAGGGTCATGCCTGCCCTTCACAAGGCTCTGGCACCACCATGTCTCACACAGAAGGGAATTGTACTTGCTGTGTGTAGTGCAATGCAAGCAAGTAGATCTGGCTTTAAGGTGGCTTAGTGCAAGAGCTAGGGTTAGGCTAGTGACGGGTAAGGTTACGGTGGGCTAGTGGGTTGCACCTCTGGGTGCCTCTCTGACCCACTAAGAAGACAGTCTGTGACGTATGGGTACGGAGTCAAGGGTTAGGGTTAGGGCTAGGGCAGGTTTTAGGGGGCTTTTTTTGGCACATCCCAGAAGTCTCCATGGCCAAGTGGCCATGCGACTGGTGGGATGGCTCCAAAAATTTGCATGGTTGTCCACTCCCACATGGCTGGCCACTTGGCCAGCCCATCATTGCGCAGGTGTAAATAAAATAAAATAAAATAAAATCAATGGAGGACAGAGGAGGAGAGGAGAGACATTTTGTTGCAAGAAAAAACCCACTGCTACTGTGAAAAATCTGGCAGTTTATAAATTTTCGCGTGTTTCTGTTGTGCTTGTGTGTTTTTGGACCACGATTTCAAAAACAATATTGCGTTTGCCGCCCCATTTTGGATCCCCCGCCCGCACCGCATGGCATGGCGATGGCGACTCGCGAGTCCGGCTGCCCAGGACGGGGGGGAGGCGGGACCCCCCCTCCAGAAACCACCCCTCCGGTAGGTGCCCTGCGCCCTTAGTCAAGCAGGCATTTTTCCGCCTGCTTTTTTGGCCCGGGAATGGGTGGGGGGAGAGTTTAAAAAGTTTTTTCCTGTGCCGTCCGTGCCGCTTGCTTGCGCTTTAATTGCGGCGGCCGGCGGCGAGACTGGGCTTTTTGCTGGCTGCGAGCCTGCGGCGAGTCCCACCAGAGCAGCCCAGGACGGGGGATGAGGGGGGAGGCCGGGGACCTCCAGAAACAACCCCTCTGGTAGGTGCCCTGAGGCACGGCAGGCATTTTCCCGCCTGCTTTTTGGCCGGGAACCGGGTTTTTTTAACTTTTAAAAACTTTTTTTCTGTGCCGCGTGTGGCATCGCACGATCTCGCGATGCAAGGAACGAGCACGACAAATCAGACCAAAATTGTTCGTTCGTCGGTTCGAGCTCGAAGTCTGGGGGAGTAATTCCCGTTACCGTTTCCGTAGAGTAATGGAACCGAGTAACGGAAACGGAAACGGAAATACCGCTAAGTCGTGCCCATCTCTACTCAGGAGACAAGCAGTACTCAGTTGAGTGGAATTGAAATCCCCACAAGCAGCCCTGGGCATCAGATCAGGCACTTAGAGGGACAGTAACAAATATACTGGGGTGCTTTTCTGTTAAGCAGTAAGGATGTTTTGCAGCTGAAGAGGACAGTGCAATTAAACCAAATAGCAGAGCTCCCTTAAGAATTAGCAAAAAGAAAAGGGAAAGATTTACACTTAACAAAACTATGTCAGTATTAGCCTTGTGGCACAGTGATTTAACTGCAGTACTGCCGTAAAGATTCAGCTCATGACCTGAATTCAGTCCTGACAGGCTCAAGTAGCCAGCTCAAGGTTGACTCATCTGTTGATAAAATGAGGATCCAGTTCCCCAGAGTTGGGGTGGGGAGCAATGTGTAGCCTGCATAATTAAAGCATAAACCACCCAGAGAGGGCATTAAGTGCTATGAGGTAGTATATAAGCAATGCATTTTGCTTTGCTTTTGTGTACATTAATCCCCCACCTATTGCGGGGGTTAGGGACCTGACCCAACCTACGATAATTAAAAATCCATGATATGCAGATGCTGGTTGGGTTGGGAGTGCGAGGCCTCTCTGGGGCCTCCTACACTTACCTGAGGCCTGGTGCTGCCCTGGACAGGCCTCCGATGGACTTCCCAGGTCTGTCAGAGGCCCTAGAAGTGGTTTCCGGCGATGCAGAAGTGACTTCCAGTTTGATGGAAACCACTTCTGCGGCCTCTGACAGGCCCCGGAAGCCAGTCAGAGGCCCATTCAGGGTATTGCCAGGTCTGGGGTAAGTGCCGGAGGCCTCAAACAGGCCCAAGCAACTTACCTTTCATATACTGAGATCCCATGATATACTGGGACTGCAGTATATGAACCGCAAAATGGTGGGAGACCACTGTCTTATAGCTCAGTATTTTAGGTAAAGAGGTTGAGGGGGTTGATTTCTTTACTGTTCCTCCTTGATAGGGTCTGGTCGTGATTATCAATAAGATGCCTTTCAACTCTGCCATTCTAAGATGATGACGAAAATGATCCTCTTCTTCAAACACATAAAACTGTATTTGTCTTCAATAATCCTTTTTTTATATTGTTTATTTTGCTGTTGCTATTGCTAAAATGACTAAAACACCTATCTTTCCAAAAATACAGGCACTCAGACCTATCTGGGCATCTGTGGTTGTTGTCAAGGTGGCAGCCCTGGGCAGACAGAGAGATATTAGCTTACATGTCATGGCTCCACATGGTCCCCCACAGCATTTGGGGGGGGGGGGGGTACCAAGAGCCTTGGCACAATTTAAAACTAGAGATGGGCACAAAACATTTTTGTTTCATTTTTCATTTTTCGTTTCATTCCCTAACGAAGCAAAAACCGAACTGCCCCTTCAAAGAAAAATGAAATGAAACGAAATGAAAATTTTTGGTTCATTCCATTTCATTGTTTGTTTTCACATAGGAATGCATTGAAGGAATGCATTCCTATAGGAAACCGCATTAAAAAACCCCATGCCATTCCCCCCCCAACCCACCTTATCAGGTGGGGGAATGGCGCAGGGTTTTTAAAATTTTCATGCTGCCAAATCCCCACATGCCAGCTGATCAGCGCTTGCTTTGGCAGCAAAAAAAAGTTTTAAAAGTCTGGACAATTCAACCCAACACACCCAATCAGGTGGGGGGAAGTGTGGGCTTTTAAAACTTTTTTACTCCCCAAAGGAAGCACCCATCAGCTGGCATGCAAGGCTTGCTTAGGAGACTTAAAAGCAGGGGCTTTTAAAACTTAAAAAAGTTTTAAAAGCCCCTGCTCCCCTCCCACACACACATGCCTGATCATGTGGGGAAAAGCACGGGCTTTTAAAACTTTTTTTAGTCGTCGAAGCATGCGCCACACGCTAGCTGATCAGTGCTAGCTTCGGGGACTAATAAAAAGTTTTAAAAGCCCACGCTTCCCCACCCCACTCCCCAAACACATAAAACAAAGGTTTAAAAACATAAAAAACACTTAAACACACATACACGGTAGTTACATAAAACACGCATATAAAACACATAAAAACGAAAAACAAAATGAAAAATGAAATGAATTTTTTTTAAAAAAACAATCATTTCAAATGAAACAAAATGAAACAAAGATAAACAAAATGAAAAATGAAACAAAATGCCAGCTGTTTGGCATTTTGTGCCCATCTCTATTTGCAACCATTCTTTCTGGCTCTCTAGTTGGATGGGTGGGAGGGGGCAATACTGGCACATGGACTAGAGGGGGACAAGCTTTCCTCTAGCCAAAAATTTCTTGACAAGCTTAAGCTCTCAGCTAAAAAGAGCAGAATGAAATTTAACTGGGATAAGTTAAAAGTTCTACAATTTAGGCTGAATATCAGGAAAAACTTTCTAACTGTTAGAGAAGTACAACAATGGAAAATTGAAACGGGATAGGAACAGGCAAGCCACTCTGGTATTCCTGCCAAGAAAACTCCATGGACTGTAGTGATACAACAACAACAACAACAACAACAACAACAACAACAACAACAACAACAACAACAACAACAACAACAACAACAACAACAACAACAACAACAACAACAACCATGCTCTCCAATGCTGGAGACATTCAAAAGAAAATTGGAGAACCATCTATCAGATCTGGATTCCTGCCCTGATCAGGGGTTGAACTCAATGGCCTTATAGGCTCCTTCCAACTCAGTCATTCTGTGGTACTACCTGTCTAGCACAAAAGGAGGAATACCTAGCATTCCTGCCTAGCCTCTACCTTGCTAGTCTTCCTGACCACCCACTCTGTTTTAACAATGGATGCAGGAATTCAATCATTCCATTGTAGACAGTTTGTTCTTGGGGGTTCGGCATTTTCAGGAAGCGTCTGCACTTAGTAAGTGTACACTGTTGTTGTTTCAGCTGTTTGTGTGTATGGGGGGTGTTCCTTCCTTGGAATTCTTCCTAAACTGTGATCAGGTGTAGCTTGTTCTTTTCATTCTCATCACAACTGTATTGGTGGTTTGGGGTACTGGGATGGATCCAGGCAGTGGGTGGAGAGCAGATGGGACCATTTAAGGGAAAACTGGGGGACATGGCCATTGTCAAGACTACATCAGAGGCCAGAGGCCTGTCAAGGAGCCCCAGGCAGCAGGCCTATGCCATGGAGTCAGGGCCGGCGTGTCCATTAAGGCAAACTAGGCAGTTTCCTAGGGCGCCAAAATGGAGAGGGGGTGCTGGCCAGCCTGCTGCCTCCCGCCGCCGCCCCGGCGCTGCTGGCCACCGCTGTCCGCCCCCATGCCCATCACCGCCCACCCCCCGTGCCTGTCGCCATCCACCCCCACACCCGTCGCCATCCCCCGTCATCCGCCGCCCCCCTGCCGCCCCACCCCTGCCTCCGCCCCGCCACCCGCCGCCGCCGCCACCCGCCACCCCGCCTCACCCACCACCACCACCGCCCCCGCCGCCCCTCACCTAGGGCGCAAAAAAACCTAGCGCCGGCCCTGCATGGAGTCTCAACTGAACAGCTATTGTAATTGAACTGCAGCCAGCAGCTGGGGATTGTGTGGTTGACTTTGGGGGCCATTCAGGTCTGGACCCACTCCAATGTTGCATTAGGATTTCCAGTGCTGTAACCACTAAAGTGGTGGCTTTTCTATTCCAAAGAATTATGTGTGGTATAGTCCATTGTTCCTGTTGCCTGAGGCCTGCTCCGTTTTAGGCACACACAGTATGAAGTTAGAGACTTAATTTAACCCAAGCATCTTTTAATCCTTAAATCAACTTGCTTTTGTTTTGTAAATGGCCATTGGAAGATAAGGGCAGCTTGCTTTTCATGTCTCATTTCAGGCAGTATCCTTGAGAGGTTTGCATGCCAGGCTAAAAACAAAATGTTGCAGAAAGACAAAGCACAAAATATGCACTGCCTTTAATCTCTCTCTCTCTCTCTCTCTCTCTCTCTCTCTCTCCTCTCTCCCTGACTTTCCCTTTCTTTTCTTAATTAGGGTGTTGAAGAAAGCTTGAAAGAATGCTAAGCATGTATTTTTGGGTGGAAGATGTCTTTTGTAAGTTCTGTTCTGGTAGAGCATGTGTTCTCAGGAGAATTACCAGTATCTCCCTATATTCTAACCATGTATCTCCTCCAAAGATGGAGGCAAAAACAAAATATTTTTTTTAAAAAAAAAGACTAAAAGGCAAAATGCTGCAGCACCTTAAAGACTGTTACATTTTAATGTGAGCTTATGTGAATTAAATATGTTCCCTAAGACATAAGAGTCAGAACTGAACAGTGCCTGCACTGGACTCCTCATGAAATAAAGTGGTCAAACAACACATCGGAAGAGGTAGCCTGTGGTCCAGAGAAGTATATGACATATAAACCTTGTTGGTCTTTATAGTGAGACTTTTTGTTGGATAATAACCATAGCTGCTGGGTTGTGCAACTACTACATCAGACTTTCTTTGTAAAATGCTCCAGAACTTCAGTGTGGGTCCAAAACCTATAAAACCCTAAATGGCTCAGACTCAGCATTATCTCTATGAGTGTGCCCAGGTATTAAGAATATCAAGGGCAGCCTTTCTCTCAGTCCCACCACCTTCACAGGTACATTTGGTGGGGACACAGGAGAGGGCCTTCTCTACTACTGCTTCCAAACTCTGAAATTCTCTCCCACAGGAGGTATTGGTATTGGTATTGGTATCCTTCCACAAGCAGGTCAAGACCTTTTGTTTTAGATAGGCTTTTCCTGAGTAACAGTCTTGGAGAAGAGGTTTTAAACTGAGCTGTTTTTGCATTTTGTTGCTTCTAAATCTGTTCTTGTAATGCTTTACCTAACATACCTAAGATAGTATTATTAATTAATTTGATTAATATTTGAATAATTCACTTTCCCCCTTTATTACTGTGTTTTATTGATCTAAGCCACCTAGGGTCCTATCTTAGGAAAAGGTGGGGCAAAATAGTTTTAATAAAGTACATAAGAACATAAGAACATAAGAAGAGCCATGCTGGATCAGGCCAAAGGCCCATCTAGTCCAGCTTCCTGTATCTCACAGCGGCCCCACCAGATGTGTTTGGGAGTGCATGAGACTAGATATCTGTCTCCTGATACCACTCTCCTGCATCTGGCCCTTGAAGTACCCTGGTTTAAACCCTGGAGGTTACACATCTCCATCATGGTTTGTAACCTGTGATGGACTTTTCCTCCAGGAATCTGTCCAATCCCCTTTTGAAGGCATCCAGGTCAGATGCCATCACCACATTGTGTGGCAGGGAGTTCCATAGACTTACAACGCGCTGGGTGAAAAAATATTTTCTTTTGTCAGTTCTTACTCTCCCAGCCCTCAATTTGAGTGTATGTCCCCTAGTTCTGGTATTTTGGGAGAGGGAGAAGAGCTTCCCTCTATCCACTTTACTCATGCCCTGCATTATTTTGTATGTCTCAATCATATCCCCCCAAAATCGCCTTTTTTCCAGACTAAAGAGGCCCAAATGTTTTAACCTTTCTTCATAAGGGAGGTGCCCCAGGCCAGTAATCATTTTAGTCGCTCTCTTCTGCACCTTTTCCAGTTCCACTATGTCTTTCTTGAGATGCGGTGACCAGAATTGTACACAATACTCCATGTGGGGCCTTACTATTGTTTTGCATAATGGCATTATAATGTTGGCTGTTTTATTTTCAATCCCCTTTGTGTTATATCCTTACTGCCTTATGAGCCCTTGGGTGAATGGGATGAAATACAGGGTTGGCATTCCAGGTGCCCACAGCAACACAGTGGCCATCCTCAATTTGCCAGCACTTGTTCCCTAATACCCAGATCATTGTTTTCAAAGATTTGCACCAATGGCAAATGCCCACTGGCTTACTGAAGCCAAAACAGAGACTCTGGGAATCGTCAGAGAAAAAGCAGGGCAGAGGAACCCCACGATAAGCAGAAGTATTTTTCAAAAATTACAGAATAAAACTAAATAGCCAGAAAAATCAACCTGTGGACAGAATGATGTGTGAGAAGGTTTGCTGTTAAATAGGTGGCTTATAAAGAAACCACTTGTGGCATGTTCTTGTGGAAGTCTCTCTTTATGTAATGCCCCAAAAAGTATCATTTCTAGACATTCATACTTAATTCTCAATTTTGAAGGAAATGAATTCTGTTGGGGTGGGGGCAGAAGCTAGAAGCATCTGGGACTTGCATCACTTTCTAAATAGCTGGAACAATCTTGGCTGTATAACCTGTGTGGTTTTAACAGCAGCTGAGCTGTTAAACTTTTATCATTTAAGCTGCTGTCTTTTTCCTTCAAGATCAAATTTTATTCCGTGTTCCTGGAGATTTTAATAAATGTTATCTGAAGACATCTGTGTGTCCGGTTGTTTCTCATCGTCAAAGGTAATCTCTCTCCTCCTCCTCCTCCTCCCCACTTCCTAGAAAAGTGGGATCTGGATTGGGACCACTACAAAGAGATTGGTCCAGCTGATTTTCTCCTATCTAAACATACCACCACCATCCTTTTTTTTACCTCCTACATAAGTGGCAAATTTGGAAAGCCTGCAACACATCTTGTTCTCAGAAATATATTGTTCTCAGAAATATACATTTTTTATTATTTTTATTACTTTATTATAAAACCAATCACCAACAACCCAGACAAAAACAGTGACCCCCCCCCAGGCATCCGATACATTGGATATACATTAACAATGAAACATATTCAAATTAACAATATGTACAATTCTATATAAATTAACAATTAACAATCCACAAGGTTTATTTAGCTTTTAACGTTTTAATTACCCCAAATTGGTCAAACATACTCAAATAATTCAGTAGCTTCTCAAGCCATTCCTCCTCTTTCTCATTGACCTTAAACCCTTTCATTCTGCATATCTTCACAGTTAGGTATTCTAAAATTATAATATTATTTAATTTCTTCCTCCATTGGTTCACCACTAGCTCTTCAGAAATATACATTTTAAAAAAACTCTTAGAATATTGAAATTCCTGAATTTTGTGTTTAAGTTTCCACTGGAAATGGAAGGGCAATATTCATCTGCTCAGCTGGCATTGATGGCTTCTCTGCTCCTCTACACATTTCAAGTACAGTGTTACCTTGTATAAAGGAATTAATTCATTCCAAATGAAATTCGGTTAAGCAAATTTTCCTTTATACAAATTTCCCATAAGAATGCATTGAAATGGAGTAATCCCTAATCACGACCATTTTATGTTGTATGGATTAGCCCCATAGGTGATTATGTTAAGAAAATTTCCCCTATCTCCAGAATTTTTTATGTTGTACAGATTTTATGTTATACAAACTGTTTGTTATATCTACCTGCCTCAGTTGCCCATGCCCTGGGCTAATTTGTAGGGCACCGATTTGTCTGGTTCCTCCATCCTTTCAATGCAAAGGCATGCTATTTCAAAGATGAGACATGTGAATAATAACTAGAACAATCGCCTCCTCTTTATTGCCTTCTTACATATTGAAATGTGGGATCTGAGTAGAATTCTTAATCCTTAGCTGCTGCAGCTTGCTGTACATCTGCTCAGCTAAAATTGGAGTGAGGGCCAACTTCGTGTGAGAAAGCAAGGTCTCCCTGCTTAGACTAAAGGACAAAAAAAAATATTGGAATGTCATGTCACTCCTTTAGGCTGCAGTGATTCTCACAAGGAGGCTCAAATAACAAAAGACAAAGAATCTGATCCAGAAAAAGCACAACAGGATCCAATAGTAGCAACAAACAGCTGCAGTGAGGTCATGTTTGCCATGCTGGGAAAGGTGCCTACCCCAATTTGTAGGAAATCTCCTTTTTCCTCCATGGATGGTGGAAAGAGGTTATGTGCTAATAAGAGGTCAACATACCCTTGTGAAAAGGTGAGATGAAACATTAGTCAGAAGGACAAGCCAAAGGCCAGATGACATGACTGGGTCACTGTTGTTTTTCTCCTCAAGCCATGAGGATTTAGAGAGGTTTAATTGTCTGTTCATGCTGAAGGGGGACAAACATGAATTTTTCAGCACTAGAAATGGGCATGATTGTGGGTGTTAGTCAGATTGTGCCAGTTCATTTATCTGCTGAGAGCTTCATATCCTCTGATGTGAGGGAAAGAGAAACCAGGACACTGCCTCACAGAGGACCTACCAGAGGAAGATGGCTTTGTACTTGTAGCGCCAATCTGTAGAGCCAATAAACAAACCAGCACAAACCACTGAACCATCTGTATTCAGCATACAAGATTGTAAGAATAACACTTACAATCAAAGTGGACCAGATCAAAGGCTTGTTTCATAACCACGCCTTCTCGGTGGTCAGCCCCTCGCTCTGGAACCATCTTCCGAGTGAGTTGCGCCTTGCACAGTCCCTGCCCGCCTTCAAAAAAGCTTTAAAAACCCTGCTTTTTAGAGAGACATTTGGCGACCTTGATTAATTTTTCTTCTTCTAGTCAATTAGTCATCTTGCAGATGACAAATCGACTACCTTGTTGATTTGCTTTTTATTATATATTATATTTTATTTTAAAACTATATATTCCTTTTATTTTTTATTTTTTATTTTTTTAACTTTCCTTTTGATTGATGTACTGTTCCTTTGTTGGTCTAGTCTTGCCCTCTTTGTTCAGTGCCCAGAGTTCTTTTGGGAAGACGGGTGGTATATAAATAAATAAATAAATAAATAAATAAATAAATAAATAAATAAATAAATCCTGTTTCTTGAAGAAGAAAATCTACTTTTTTTAACCACCTTTCCCAAAATTCATTTGGAATCTGGGGATTGTAGTCCCAAAGTACTACTTCTCCAAGCTTGCAGACAAAGTTATCAGTGGCTGTTACTCATGAGGAATCCATATATTATTTACAATGATTTCCTCATGAGTAGCAGCCACTGATAACTTTATCATTCATGAATTCAGTCAACCCCTGCCCCTTTCAATGCTGTTCACTTGGTGTCTTTCATTTTACCATGCAGTCTCACTTTAAATGTCATGAATTTCTTTCCATATACATTAGTTTCATTGGATGACATCCTATTGCAGTATTAATGTGTGAACGAGATAAAACTCCCTCTCCACTTCATTGCTATCATGCATAATATATTTGTATCATCTCATTTGCTCACAGTTCTTTCCCCACAGAGGTATTTAAATAATGTGATAGAGATATTGCGTAATTTGAAGCAGGTATACCTTGGCTCCCGAAAGATATCCGATCATCATGGCTTAAGCTTGGCAAGCACCCATAAATCACCAGTTCCTTTGTGTTGCTTTGTGATTAGTCATCAAGACACAAACATGGGCTTCATCTGCAAGTGTAATTGCTGAATGAAGCTCTTCTAGGACCCTATCTCTGGAATACTTTTAAGTTCCAGTGAGGTGTCGTTCATAATATACTGAGAGGTTCACAATATGGCTATCTTCAAGCTCCATATTTATTTATTTATTTATTTATTTATTTATTTATTTATTTATTTATTTATTTATTTATTATTTTGAATATTTTTACTCCCTACAGTAATGAGGGACGATATACAACCCAGAACATTTTAATTCATATTAAAAGTTAACATTAAAGCTACAAAAAGCACGCAAAAAGAAAAGAAAAATCCATTTATGAGGGGTGGAAAGTAACATTGAAAACATTGGTGTTCTTACGAAATCAGTCAAGGTAATCATGCATGGTAATCCATATAAAAGTCATATAGTAGGTTGGGGGTGCCCAAACTTTGGCCTTCCAGATGTTTTGAACCACAACTCCCAGAATTCCGAGCCTGTATTGCCAATGACAAAGGACTGTGGGGGTTGTGTTCCAAAACATCTGGAGCACCAAAGTTTGGGCACCGCTGTAGTTGGTAGTCCCTCATTCAGGGAAAGCTTGCCTGAAGAGGAAGGTCATTGCCTGCTTCCAGAAAGACAGCAGAGACGGAGCAGTCCTGGCCTCCAGAGGGAGGGAGTTCCAAAGTCTGGGAGCAGCAACAGAGAAGGCCCTTTCATGTGTTCTTGTGAGACGCACCTGTGAAGGTGGCGGGATGGAGAGAAAGGCCTCTGCTGATGACCTTAGCACCCGAGCTGGTTCGTACTGCAAAATGTGATCTTTGAAGTAGCTTGGACTCAGGCCACTACTGTATTGTGCACACGTTTGGAATAGAGGTGGACACAAATCAAACCAAACCAAACTAAAATGGGGGCTCATGAGGGCTTGTGGCTAACCATGAACCATAAAGCACAGTGGAAAATGAACCTGATCACAGTTCATTTTTTCTGTTCATGGTGGGGGGGGGGCTTACCTGTGCCTGCCACATCTGCCACCCCTGTGAACACAGAGGTGGCAACAGACTCTTGGCAGGGTAGCTGGATTGTTGCTTTTAAGCATCCATCCATCTATCAACTGGACAGTTGGTGCATGCTCAGAAGCAATGGTCCAGCTACGCAGCCCAGTTCATTTGGTGTTTGTTTGTTTTTAAATTCGTGCTCATTTCAAGCCCATCTCTATTTTGGACAGCATGTTTTCATGACCAGCTCATATGCAGACATTGACTCTAAGTGACCTGAGAGACCTGGGAGAAGGAGTCGTTCCCCCTGAAATCTCAAGATGAGTTTTCTGGTCTTTTCATACCATGAGCCATGTCAGCTGCTGAAAACAGCTGAAAATTCAGCTCAAGGTTAATTGACATCTAGTCAGAGAAAAAATGTTCAAGTAAACCACAGGGTGGAACTACACTAGAAAGCCAACTATGAACAATTTGGCTTTGCTGCAATTTAATTAACACACTGTATTGCATTTGAAATCATAGTCACTGTCCACACAGAGGCTGTCAATTGATTTGGGACTTCATTGTTCATACTGGAAGTAAAGCAATTCATATTCCAGCCCCCTGTTCTTTCCTACCTTTCTCTGGTCCCCCCCCCCTCTGCTGATCTGACAGGGAACTGATGGGGGAGGTTATAAATATGGGAAATAATGATGATGATGACCTAGCAATAAGGTGATTGGACGAGCTAGCCCTATTCTCATATATGCGTATATATGTATATTTTGAAAAATTAAAAAAAAATCAGAAGACAATCAGGGGAGATGAAAGAATACAAGAATATGATACCTTGATGTTGCCGAAATATCATGCCCTAACTGCCTATGTCACTGAAACACCATCTTTAGACACGCCTCACATGTCTTTACAAGAACATGTCACAACTAACCAGAAGAAGGAAAGCCCATTCAACTCATCCCAGCCTGGGGGAAAAAAATAGAAACACCTCTCTCCCTGCAGCTGAGCTGGGGGAGGGAGGAACTTCTCTTGGGAACAAAAAGGGTCTAGATCAAACTGAATCAAACTTTCTGTCATGTGGTCAGTAAAAAATATTATGAATCCATCTTATCAGCAAAGAAAATCCCATGTAGTATGCAGTTCTAGCCCCAGTGTTAAATCAACAGTTGCCTTACAACAGCATTAACAAAGGAAGGGCCGTTGAATAATTTTAATTCCCTCGTGCTTTGTGAGACTTTGAAACTCATGATCTCCCCTTCTTTGTATGTAACTATTGTGGGAGAGCACAATAATATCTGTATCACATGACAGTTCTAATCATATATTTTGGTGCAAAGTCATTGCCCCCAAAGACTTACCATCTGTGTTACAAAGAGAGTGCAAAAAGAGAGCAAATAGGTCATGCATGGATAATCAGGATGGAGGTCAGATATTAGTCAAGGGACATATAAAGTGACACCAGTGTAGATCACAAAAAGCTGTGCTAAATAAGGGAAACTTATTATGCAAGCCTATATTGTCATGTTTTCGAGAATAAGCATTCCATTGAATGAAACAGAATTTACTTTGGAATGCTTGTGTTTAGGATTGTGTTGTAAGACTCTTTTCTACAATCTTCACCAGTAATTGGAATGGAGCTCATAAGAAAATGGGCCCACTTAAGCCAGTATGTTTAGGGGGCTTGCTAGAAGTATAATAGATTGAATTGAAAGCTCACATTCCTTGACAATATAAATCAAGGTCCTATTGCTCTGAGTCTCTTTACTGGCCTGGAATGAAAATGAGATTTGGTGAGTTATCTAAAGGATTTCTTTCATTTGCACTATCCTTTCTGTACATGGAGGTTTGCCTCCAAATATTGGCTACTGCTGAGTGCCAAACCAAATACAGTAATGAAGATAGCACATCATTAGAAGCATAGTCCCATCAAATTAAAAGGTGTCAGTTTATCCTATTGCAAGCTTCATCTAAATCCACCTCTTGCACATCAACTTGCTCTTACTTTGTGATCGGTCAGTAGGAGTTCTACTCAGACTTCATTTGGACTTTTTAAGCACAGATCTTTCAATAAGGAAATGATGCAGTTAGCATGTCATTAGAAACAGAACTCCCCAAATAAACAAAATGTTCTGCTATAGTGTGAGTTTTCTAGTCCTACTTCACGTTTGGTAAATTAGCTTGCTTTCTGTTTTGTGGTTGGTCATTAGGAAGTAAACAGAGGCTCTGATTACTGGCTCAAAGGGGGAAAATACAATAGGACATTTTACAATAATACATTATTTCGTCTTATCATAAGTAGCAGTTTGTCCACCCAAAATAAACAGCTAACTCTGATAGAACTTTCCCTTCATTTGAAGTTACCTTTCATCAATCAATCTAACACCACTTTTCATACAGGCAAACAAAAAACCCTTTGATGTCTTAAAACTGGGTGTGTATATACAGTAAATACAATTGTGTAGAATCAACTTCTCTTTTGAAACCTCCATCTTCTTATCCAATAACTTGTTTTATTCTATTGAAATCATTTGCCAGTCTTTTTAAAAAAAGAAGTCTTTGCTGCCTTCTGGGTCCCTTTGGGGAGAAAGGCAGCATAGAAATAAAGTTTGTTTGTTTGTTTGTTTGTTTGTTTGTTTAAAAGGCCCCAAAAGCATAGGTCAGTCAGAATAAGCTGCAGCTGATGTGCCTCGTGAGAGGTCTGTCAAATCCTCAGTTCATTTCTAGCAATTTTGCATAGCATTTTTGCCAGAGTGTAAGGAAGACAGATGTACTGAAACAAGCTTTGACTTACTGCTAATGGCTGAAATTAATTACTGCAGGAGCCCATCACTGCTTAACCTTAGGTAGAGGCATAAGCCAAAACTGCTTAGACAATGTAGAAGCCAACCAACAGCTTTGTATTTGCTCCCACATTTACTCCGCCTCAGAAAGACAGCTCTCATAAATCACTGTACTGATCAAAAGATTATTAGTTGTATGTTTATTAGTATGATATGGGAGCCAGTTCATATAACAAAAAGTGGAAAAGCTCAGGCTTCTGAGCTGAGGCCAATCACCTCCTATTTTCTGTCTTGCTCCTTTTGATTCTTCCCTGGAATCGGGCTTGGTTTTGATCCAGCCCCAACCTGTTGTCAGAAAGGTAGCACCTCACAGGAGTGGATCCTAGGGTGGAGGTGGGATAGACCTTTTCTTCTGGACTGACTAGCTCCTTCTTCCATGAAGAAGAACTTGACCAGACTCATGAGTTAATAACTGGAATCACATACAGTATGAAAGGAAACGTTTATTTCCCTTGCAATCATTGACTGCTCCTTCAAAGCCCTTAGGCTGAGCAATCATAACGGCAAATGAAATCCATGTTTACCTCCTGGAGACAATCACACACATAAAAAGCATGCTAATGTATAACCTTTGGAAAGTCAGGTAGGCTTGTGTCAAAATTAAGAGATGTGTTTTCCTTTTGAACAGAGCTATGTTTTTGTATCCTCTAGCTCTGCAATGAGTATGTGTCTTCTTAGAAATACCTCCCACTCTTGGTTCTATATTTTAGAACTAAAACATATGTGGAAGTAAGGTTCCTACATACATGTGTGTGTGTTTACACTGGAGTGAGGGGAGAGAGAGATGGCAGAGGGTTGTGACTGTGATGCACAGGGGATAGATACACAGTGAGTTTCAGTATGAACTTTAAAAATACAGTACTATCCCTGGTGCTGTACCTATTGGGGATCAGGTTTCAGCACTTTGGACAGCTCTGGTAAGCTCTGATCAAAAATCTGGGCTAGAATCAGCAACATTGGAGCCCCATTCTCCTTTGATCACACCCATATGCCTACACATATGTTGTATTGGTGCTGCAATAGCCCTAACCTCCTTCATCATGCAAGTTCAGGAGGAGGTGAAAAGAGAGATCAAGTCACAGGGTAAAGGAATTGAAGGCACTGAATAAAAAACGTATCCAAATTCCTTCCACCCCACTGCAAAAGACTCCTGTACAGACACTGCATGCCACATGCCAAAGATGGTAGGGTGATTATAGGGATTTATTTGTGTGTGACAGAAAGTAAGGGACTGTGACAGGAAGAATATATTAGTCAACCATTATGCATTTTATGCAATATGTAGACATAATGATATTACTTGGATGTGTACTGAATACCCAATGTGGTGTAGCGAAGTCATGGAATAAGTCTCAGGAGGAGACCTGGATTTGAATCCCTGCTCAGCCATGGAAACTCACAGGGGATATGGAATTGGTAAACCCACTCTTTGAATATCTCATTTACCTTGAAAATGATAGTATGGTTGCTATCAGTTCTTACTTGACAGCATGTAACACATAACAATAATACTATAAACATCCACCAATTCAGTAATAGGACAGATATGATGTACACAGGTAGTTGCTTTATACCAAAGCAAACAGTTATTCCATCTAGCTTTGTACTGCCTATCAGGCAGCACTTCTCTAAGGTCTGTGGTGGAGGCCTTTTGCATTAAATAGTACTTGATGTTTTAATGAGATGGCAAGCATTACATTGCAGGATCCTTAGCTCACAATGCATGAGCATTGATACTGATTAGACATGGGCACGACTTGGCGAAATTGTCGTTTCCATTTTTGGATATCGTTTCCGTTACGTAACGGAAACGGTAACGACAATTAAGCTGTCAGAACTCGAACTCGAACTGAAAAAAGAAAAATTGGGTCTGATTTGTCGTTGTCGTTCCTGGCATCGCGCGGTGATCGTGCGATGCCAAGCGGCACAGAAAAAAAGTTTTAAAAATAAAAAAACCCGATTCCCGGCCAAAAAAGCAGGCGAAAATATGCCTGCCTGAGGGCACCTACCAGATGGGTGGTTTCTGGGGGGGGGCCCCAGCCTTCCCCCCTCCTATCCTGTGCTGCTGGTACCGGGCTGGGAGGGGGCATCCTCGGCGTCTCCATTTGCCATGCGGTGCGGGGGGATCCAAAATGGTGTCCTCAATATTTTTTTTGAAATCGTGGTCCAAAAAACCACCAAAGCACCACAGAAACATGCGAAAATTAGCTATTTTAAATGCTTGAATTTTTACAGTAACAGCAGTGGGTTTTTTATAGCAGTAAAAGGTCGCACTGATTTTATTTTATTTTATTTTTATTTTTATTTTTTTACACCTGCGCAATGATGGGCTGGCCATGGGATGGGACCATGCAAATTTTTGGACCCATTTTACCAATCGCATGGCCAGGTTTTGACTGACACTTCTGGATGTGCAAGAGGGCATGAAAAGGTGAGGCACTCCCAGAAGAGTCGCAGTCCGGGCTTGGATATGGGTGGGAGAGGGCTGTGTGTAGCTGGCTGCTGTGCTGCTGACTAGTTTTGATTTCGCGAAGCCTTTAGATTTCAGTTAGGCAGGCAGGGAGGGAATTGATTCAACTGAATTTTTAGGAAATAATAATAATTCCTTTCATTCTCTGTCTGCTGTGGGGAATAGCAATGCAGTTTATTCTTTTTTATTCTCCTGCAGTTTGTTAGGATTTCTTTTCTGATAGTGCTTCAAAGGGGGGGAGGTTTGAGTGGGAGGGGAGGTGTGGATTTATTTTAAAAATTTCATTTGCTTGGTGGCAAGCCAAGGTCCTTCCATACCCTGCCTGCAGCTCTGCTGTGGGTGCACTGCCCACTTTGTTTGCAATAAAATTGCAATTGCTTTATTCGATGCAGTCTTGTGCAGCAAGTCAGTTTAAAGTGTTTTCCTCCTGCTCTGGGTCATTGCGGGACCCGCACCCGCCACCCGCGCGCCCGCCCCTCCCCCTTGCCGCTGCCGCCACCCGCCCATGGCCCCCCGCCACCCCGCCCACCGCCTAGGGCGCAAAAACACCTAGCGCCGGCGGGACGCCACTCGCTGGGATGTCAAATCGCGCGAAATCGCGGCGGCGGTAACAATAAAAGGCAAACGACACAACGAAACGACAAATTTTTAAAAAAATCACGAAAAATGGAAACGAGCCGAAACGGACCCGTCCAGAAAAACGACAACTTGAAAAAAAAATTCTGGTCATGCCCATCTCCAATTACTGATTAGAGATGGACATGAACTGGAGAACCAATGGTTCGTGATGGTTTGTGCTCCATGACTTACCATGCACCTTAATAAACCAACAGGAAGACTAACGAGTCAGTGGCCGGGGAGGGGAGGCCAACTGACTAGGCAGGTGGGCTGTTCACCCAAGAGTCACAGTGGGAAATCCAACTGATACCTAAATCACAGACCTATCCAGCCAAATAGTGTGTGAACAGGGCTTTCATTTCCCTTCAAAAACAGGGAGAATTGGTGCTGCAGAAACTTTCAAAGAGAAGGGACGTGTCACTCTCAGTTATTTCAAGGATTGTTATACAAGCTGATTAAAGAGTAAATTTGAGGTACCAGTAAGGGAAGTTTACTGAATTTAACTGCAAAGAATGTGATTTTCTAGGCATTGATTCTCCCTTGTTTCCTGCAGAACAGGAAAGGCGAAGCAAAGGAATCTTCATTAACACGGTATTAGTGCAAGTCAACGTTGGTTGATGAGATTGCTGCCCTTTGTGGCCTTGAGGGCAGCTGGCAATTGGACAAGAGGATGTTCTTAAGAGTAATGATCAAACAGATTACAGGGTCCAGCTCTGACTGTGCACTGACTCTAACTTTCCCTACTGACACTTTGTATGAAAAAAAGATGTGCAGGTCTTTATGATTTGATGGGACAAGATCTGGATTTTTGGATGAAATTCCTCCACAAAATCCCATGACTACAGAATCTGGAAGAACAATCCCTACCATATCCCCCTTAGCCTGAAGGGGTATTCTCCGTTCTTTCTAGCTTGTTTATGAAACAGTTTTCTCTGCTTTACTTCTGTGCCAAAAAGACATTGAGAGGCAAGAAGAAAATCCTGACTAAAGCCCCACAAAACCTGCACCCTTTTTTTTTTTAAACAGGCACCTCTGGTGGTTTCCAGCGATAATGCATATTGTTCTATAGAAAGATCAAAGAATGTGCTTAATTCAAAAGAATCTTCATCATGACTACCTGTGCATTTAAGCTTCTGTGGTAGTTCATGCACTAGGCTGTTGATAAGATCAAATGCTTGGACTTTCCCTCTCAAAGACCCAAAGATTTCCATCCTCTGCCTAATTCTCACCTATAATTTTCCAAGCTGTGATTTATCATTAGTAATGCAAACATCCTGTAATATAAAAAGTCTTAGGCAGAGTGCTGCATAAGGATTCAGTGTTCCTTGAACATTTCAAATACCTCAGAAATCCTTCCATAGCCGTAGTTGTAGAAGGGATAGCTATGTCAGCCTGTGCAACCATTGTAGGTAAAACCAAAATAGAAATGAAAATTAAAACAAGCCAAAAACATGGCAGCACCTTAAAGAATGTTACACAGTACTTTTTGGAAGGTGAGCTTTTGTGGACAAATCCACTTCATTTCTGAGGAACTGAATATGTTTGCAAAAGCTCACATTAAAAAAAAAGTTAATCTTTAAGGGACAACCATGTTTTTAGCCCTTTTTTTAAAAAAAAAAACCTCTTTTTACCTCAAAAACCCTGATAGAGTCACCATAGCAAGTTGGGAGCAAGGTGACAACACAAAGCAACAGCATTTGGGAAATTCATTAAAATGGTAACTGCATGCTAGGGAAATGGTTGGATTGTGTCAGGTCAAGAAGTGATATGTAGGTGCTATTGTAACAGAAAGCAGAATATGTTTTCCAAGAAACTACCAGTGACTTAACTTGACATTCATACACTCAGTACTCTAGATTCCTCAGCTCAGTTTTACAATATATCCATACAACAATGATAAGTATTGACCTTTGTCAGTGACCACTGTCAGAGACTTGATGATCTATAGTTCTAAGATAATGTTGATATTTATTGGTGCCACTTTCTCCCCTGTTTTTGTTGGACATTGAAATGGTTTTGTTTTGTTCTTCCTTATATACTGTCTCAAGCACATAATGTTTTCCCAAGTAATAAATGACTACATCATGTATGTTGAATTGGAAACAAAGATCATCTTGGATTTGACAGTAGACATGGGCACGACTTGGCGAAATTCTCGTTTCCGTTTCCGTTCCTCGTTTCCATTACGCAACGGAAACGGTAACGACAATTAAGCCTTCAGAACTCGAACTCGAACCGATAAAAGAAAAATTGGGTCTGATTTGTCGTTGTCGTTCATGGCATCGCGGCGATCGCGCGATGCCAAGCGGCACAGAAAAAAAGTTTTTAAAAGAAAACCGATTCCGTGCCAAAAAAGCAGGCAAAAATATGCCTGCCTGAGTGAGGGCACCTACCAGAGGGGTGGTTTTTTTTTTGGGGGGGGGGGTTCCCCGGCCTCCCCCCCTCTCCTGTCCTGGGCTGCACTGGTAGGGGGCATCCTCGTCATCTCGCCATGCCATGCGGTGTGGGGGGATCCAAAATGGCGACCGCAATATTTTTTTTGAAATTGTGGTCCAAAAACCCACCAAAGCACCACACAGAAACATGCAAAAATTAGGTATTTTAACTGCCTGAATTTTTACAGTAGCAGCAGTGGGTTTTTCTTGCAATAAACATCTGTCTCCAATCCCATTGATTTTATTATATTTTATTTTTATTTTTATTTTTTCACACCTGCGCAATGATGGGCTGGCCATGGGATGGGACCATGCAAATTTTTGGAGCCATTCCACCAATCGCATGGCCACTTGGCCAGGTTTTGACTGAGACTTCTGGGATGTGCCAGTCAGGCATAAAAAGCCCACTATAACCCTAGCCCTAACCCTAACCCTAACCCTAACCCTAACCCATACGCCAGTACACTGTCCTTCCTAGTGGGTCAGAGGCACCCAGAGGTGCAGCCCACTAACTCACCCTAACCTTACCCGTAATAACCCTAAGCCTAGCCCTTGCCCTAACCCCAACCCTAAGCCAGATCTGTACTCGCATTGCACTACACGCAAGTACACTGTCCTTCTTAGTGAGTCAGAGGGCGCCCAGCAGAGGCATTCTTCTCTCACCTCGCTCACAGTCCAAAGTTCCAAAAAACTCCAAACCTGTATGCCAGTATGCTGTCCTTTTTAGTGAGCTAGAGGCACCCAAAAGAGAGGTGCCTCTGCCAGTGCCACTTGGTACGCAATGGCTACACAGTCATGTACTCTTCCTTTTCCCTTTGTAGCGGGCCAGAGGAGGCATCCACCCCAGAGAGGTGCCTCCAGGAGCCTGCTAAATGCCTTCCCTTCGTATTGGGCCAGAGGAGGCACCCACCCCAGAGAGGTGCCTCCAGGAGCCCGCTACCCTACCCCCCCCAAACCAGTACTAACGACAGACGACAAATGAAATGACAATTTTTTGAAAATTTTCATGACAAACAGAAAAGAGCCGAAACGGGCCAGCTCCGACATGACAACTCAAAACGTCATTTTTCCTGGTCGTGCCCATCTCTATTTGACAGTGATGTTTTGTTCATGTATTTACTTATTTATTTTTAGACTTATATGCCACCAAGTTTAATTCAGAGAACAACCCCAGGTAGTGTTTATTCTTTTTAATATATATATAACATGCATACCTATACCCGTGAAAATCTACGAAAACTATATATATATATATATATATATATATATATATATATATATATATAAGATGCCCCAAGCTCTACGGCCTCTCCCCAAGATTCACAAAGAAGGAACACCTCTCAGACCCATAGTCAGCTCCATAGGCTCACCCCTACAAAACCTCGCCAAATTTCTTGCCAAACAACTCCAGCCCTATGCAGAATCCATCACTTCATACGTACAAAACTCGTTCCACTTCATAGAAATTATAAAGAAACAAGACCTACAACCCAATGACCTACTCGTGAGCTTCGATGTTGTTTCGCTCTTCACACAAGTGCCCATTCAAGAAGCCTTGACAGCTATCCTCAACAAATACAACCCCCCCAAGCACATCCTAGATCTGACCAACCACTGCCTAACCAACACATACTTCATCCACAATGGACAAAGATACAAACAGATAGAAGGAGCACCCATGGGATCACCCCTCTCACCGGTCATCGCAAACCTATATATGGAAACACTTTGAAACCAACGCGTTACAGAAGTCCGAACATAAACCCAAACTCTGGCTCAGATATGTTGACGACACCTTTGTTATCTGGCCACACGGGAAAGACAAACTGAACAACTTCCTCACACATCTCAACAGCCTACACCCCAAAATACAATTCACTATGGAAATAGAAGCCAACAACCAACTTCCCTTCCTGGACGTCCTAATCTACAAAAAAACCCGACGGCTCCTTAGGACATACCATCTACCGGAAAAAAACACATACAAACCGCTACTTAAATGCACAATCACACCACCACCACCTGCACAGATCAACTCCGTAGCAAAAACCCTCATCTCCAGAACCAAAACGCCTCGCCGACAAAGACCACCTAAAAACTGAATTACACACTCTCTCGAATGCTTTAATTGCGAACGGATTCCAAAAAAACACCATCACCAAACTAATCCAAAAAGAAACACCCCCCAAGAACCAAGAAACAGAAGAGAACAACGGGCACTGCCCTCCTCCCTTACATCAAAGGCACCACAGACAAAATCAGCAAACACAATATCAAGACAGCCTTTTGCACCGAAACAAAAAATAGCCAACATTTTAAGAAACCCCAAAGACAAGATTGAGCTAGAAAACCAAGGAGTCTACGAAATACCATGCAAAGTCTGCCCAGCCACATACATCGGACAGACAAACAGGAGAATAAGCGCACGCATCGCAGTTTATATTTGTTTTCGTAGAACAAACGAACCTACAATCAGCAACAGAGCAAGCAAACCACACACCCCCAGCAGTATTTATAGAAGGACTTCAACTGAGATCACGATTTGCTTCAAGAAGAAAGAAGCCAGAACACCAGCCTGAAGATGACGAGTGAGACCTCGTCGAAACGTCGCCAAAACAACCAGATTTCTACACGGAATGAAGAAACCCGAATCCACCCTAACATGCATATATATATATATATATATATATATATATATATATATATATATATATATATATATATATATATATATATATATATATATATATATATATATATATATGCATGTTAGGGTGGATTCGGATTTTAGCTCATGTTAGGGTGGATTTCAGATTTCTACACGGGAAGAAAACCCGAACCACCCTACTATGCATACCTATACCCGTGAAAACACGTAAACTAAAACTGCGAAAGAACAGAAAAAAGAAGAAAAATCGACAACATGAACATCATGAAAATTTTTTCATCTCCAAAAATTTCACAGACAAACATTGAAATAGAGAAACTGAATAAACGGATGCCAGCTCCGACATGACAACTCGAAACGTCATTTTTCCACACCAAACACAAACCCAGACCCTTCCCACAGTCGTGACCATCTCTATTTGACAGTGATGTTTTGTTCATGTATTTACTTATTAAGAAACAAAAGGCTAATAGAGACACATCCCAGCACCTCACCCACACATGATTTAACCCACCAGCAGTTAAGCCCTTAACGATCGCCTCAGCCACACAGCAGATTACAATCAGACTTATATGCCACCAAGTTTAATTCAGAGAACAACCCCAGGTAAGTGTTTATGAGACCTCTTTTTAATATATATACCTATATATATACCCATATATATATATATATATATATATATATATATATATTATATATATATATATATATATATATATATATATATATATATATATATATATATATATATATGCAGCTACACACACACACTAAATTCCACAAGATGTTTAGCCTGCAATGGTTATTGACAGTGTCAGGAGTCTAAAGCCAGTAAAATGCATCCATGCCTTCCCTCATGAAAGCATAAAAGAGAGAAAATTATATGCTTCTTCCTGCATTTCTGAGGTTTAACTGAACATTTTGATTGACTGGAGTGCTGGATTCACTCTTGCTTTGCTCTTTACAGCAGCAGCACAATCATTAGAAGCAATAAATGAATTCATATTACAGTAAGCCCAAGCTTAAAAATGAACTTCATATGCAAATCATCTTTACAAGACAGAGTATGTCTGTAAAGTGCATATGTGGAGAAGCCAGTGTATGGAGAATTAATTCGCCTGATAAACAATTCATCTTCAGGCTTTGAATTCCTAATTAGGAGTAAATTAGGGCAGTGACATTCAGCATGCAGTAGTTGGTCTATGAACAGCCAGGAAAGAAGTGAGGGGAAACCATGGAAAAAGTAGTGTAGTGCAGAACAGTTCACCAGTTAACAGCAATTCATAAAACCTGAATTACTTCTAAGGTTAATGCACATTATTACTTAAAAGCACCAATCCTGAACCTTTTGTATTGCCAGGTAGTTTTAAGGCCAGTATTTGGCTAATGCACAGAACAAGTAAGATATCCCTAACAAAACCTTAACAACTACAGTGGAACCTTGACTTACGTCATTAATCCATTCCAGAGGTCTAGACTTAAGTCAAACATGACTTAAGTCAAACGAACGTTTCTCATAGAAAGTAATGGGAAAGTGGATTAATCCGTTCCAGATGATGAAAAAGACCCCCGAAAACAGCAATTTAACACAAATTTGACTGGGATAGGATATTCCTTCTGGGGATGTAAATGAAATGTCTCTTCAAAGAGAGGAGGAGGCAGTGGAATTATAGTCCACAAGTTATACGCCTCCACTTTTTAATGTTCATAGCAACAATGTCTAACATTTAAGTTTTACTGATTTTAAACCTGACGTTCCAAGTTCTGAACAACTCTATGCTTACCATTAGAGTCCCACAACTGTACAGCTCCCCAACTAAAATGCTTCCATTGTGGACCAGACTTCTGCAGCCAGATTTTTTACAAGACTGAGCCGACTGTCTAACCAGCGAGGCCAGCCCCGAGCTCCCGGCCCTTCTTCTCCTCCGGCAGCAGCAGCGGCTTCGGTGAGGCCGAGGACCAACTCCAGGTACTCTGAGCTGGCCTCGCCGAAGCCGCCGCTGCCGGAGGAGAGGAAGAAGTCAGGAGCAGTTTGGAGGCGGCACCCATGATGCTGGGTCGTGGCTGCCACCCAATTCCAGTGCCTTGCGCCGGGGCTCCGAGATGTAAGTCAAAGCCTGCGACTCAAGTCAAACAGGCCCCTTCTTGCTGCAAGTCAAATATGATGCAAGTCAAGCAGCATGTAAGTCAAGGTTCCACTGCAGATGGTTTATGAAAATGGAGAATTACAGCTCCTAGCATTCCAGTTGGCAAACTCATCATAAGTGTTTGCTGGGGGTGATGGGAGTTGTGGTGTGGCACCTCTAGAGGGCAACTTTTTAAGGAAGGGGATTTTTATATGTAAAAAATATGTGGAACAAAGATTCTACCACCAGAGATCTTTTATCTAACTGCATCTGAAAAATATGTAGACCAGAGGCTGTAAAATTTCTTGTGGGGGAGGGATGACAATTTCCAGAATCCTGCATTGACCAAGGTGAAATCCATTTTCCACTTCCAACTATACACATATAGTTGTGATTACTTGACAGCCACTCATGTGGAGTGGGAATTACTGCACTACCATTTTATGCTGAGAAGATTCATCTCAACACAGCATACCAAATTTTTTAAAGCTCAAAATTTAAGAATAGCCCTCTAAAAATATGATAAAAACATAAATGATGTACCCCTCCCCAGTTCAAAAACTGTTTCTACAATTGTGTTCCTTTCATCTCTGCAAGTACAATTCATTTATAATTTCTTTATTAAAAATATTTTTAGATCACAGATGTCAACCCACCATATAATAGGCATGAGAACTAATTTCACCAAAGTAGAAATATTTTTTTTAAAAAAGCATCTTGACCAAAACAGTTTAGAGGCAGAACAAAAAAAACAAAACAAAAAACACAGAGAAAGTTAACTTGCTGGGATGGATTCTTTAAAAAAAATAGTTCTCCAGTGCTGAAAAATATTGTAGTGTTGAAACACATCATGCCTCTGTGGAGAGTGTGATAATATTTGAGTCACCACAACAGAGAACTATCTTTCCCTTGTTGACTCATAACATAATTCATCCAATAAATGTATAGGGAGGAGAATCTAAATTGAGTATTTTACAATTACAATGCCATTCCTCCAGGATCAGAATCAGTTGATGATGGCACTGACACAATAGGTCTTCACAGCCACATAAGCTTTATAGCCACAAAGAGATGTACGGTCATATATTGCTTTAGTGACACTTCTCAGTTTTGGATAGCATGAGTGTAAAGCTTTGCAAAATGGGGTGCCTATAATGTATGAGGAAGGTGCAACTTGTCTTCTTGACTATCCTTCCCAATCCCCCCCTCAGAATTTGATATATTAATGGCTTGACCTCTAACCCACTACAAGCAAGAAACTTAAATACAATTGGGCAAGAATTCAAGTTTTTCTCTAGAACATCCATACCGTAATTTAGGTATGGATGTTAGGTATGGAAATTAACCTTGACAGAAAGAAGCAATCTTGTGATGGATTATCATTGACTTATCCTATAACACTTACCTGTGTATGTGGAAAAACTGGTGGTATCTCATAGATAACAGTGATTCAAAACAGCAAAAATCCTCCACTAAACACTCATTCATTTAATGGAATGATTCACATTATTATTTTTGTTTCCTTAGGTTTGAGTTCAATGTTAAGAGGAATGTGTACAATCAACAATTAACTTGTTTTCCTTCATTTGGTGTGGTTTGCTCCAGCAATTGGACTTGCTATAAAACCAATATTTACCTTCCAGTGACCAATCACAAAACAAAGCGTGCTGAATGAAATAAGTGCAGATGGAGAAAACACTTGTAAAAATGTATTTCACTACTTAGAAAGGCATCTCCCCTAAAAATGATCTACACATCACCTAAGTTGACACTAATTGACATAATGAGGCGATTTCAATGTTCTGTTCAGAGGAGAATGGAGGAGACTAGCAGCAAATAAATGCAGCATCCAATGCCAACATCTGAACAGGTAGTTGGTGGTCTCACCAATGATTTGGTAAAGAATGGACATGCAGAGTAGACTGCTGTCAGATGGGGTTCTAGATGCCAAGAGCATCATGACAACAATGTTCCACATTTATGCACATGCCACGATCAAAGAACCTGGACAAAGTGGGCCTATAATCCTAGTATTTGAGTGGGGGCAGATTCTTCCGGTGTAAAGGTTTGTATACATTCCATGTTAAAAAAAAATTAAGCAAAGAAAACCCAAAGTGCAATGCAGAACTCTTGTGTGCAACCGTATCAAAAGGAAAAACAGTGGACTACGCAGCGATTAAGTCAAAGGACGGCTTATGTGCTTTGAAGGCCTACTATCTGAATCTTTCTTCTTGGTTCAGTCTTTTTTTGCTGAATGCCAAGAGTAAACATAGCAAGAGCAGGCAAGCATGATTTGCTAACCAGTGATAGATTAATCCTAGGGAAAATTAAAATTGGTCCTGTCTTTTAACAAGGATTTACACAATTTCTTTGGATTTTCATACAATCTTATGTGGATATTTTTTGTGTTTTCAGTTTTTAGGAAATTTTGGGTATGAGCAATTATGTGGTTATTCCTTTTCTGACTATAGAATTAATCCCATATTAAGAAATCGAGCACTTTAAGTTATGAATTACTGATATCAATGCAACTCTTGGATTTAATCTAAAGCATTTTCAAGAAGGTACATTTAAAACTGTCATATTACACAGAGCATGAGGAATCGTCTCCTAGATCTAGTCATCTATTCAATGAATCAGTTCATCTCTGCATCTGTATTTCTGCCTATCTCTGTCTACTCCACCATCTAAAAAAAATTAAAAAGCCATTGTGGAGAATACTTTCTCAGCAGTGGCACCTAATTAATAGACTGTCTTCCCACAGAAACAAATCCGGACCTAGTATCAAATGGGCATTCTTGTATTTTTGTTGTTGTTGATGATTGTTTAAACTGTTTTAATATAGATAGAGGAAGGTGTTATTTTTGAATGTGTAGTGTGAAAATGGTACTATCAATAAATTATAAAGAGATAGAAAGCATTGGAAAATAGGACATCCTTGTGTATTCATTTGTCATATCCCATTACCCACTGATATTAGTATTCTGAAGAAGAGCATTCTGTGCTCTGACATAACAGGTGAATGCAAATATATGTCACTTTTTAAAAACTGATTACATTTCTATCTTGACTTGTATCCAAGTTGGAAAATATTGGGCTGTAAAGGCATCCCAGATGATCTCAGGTCCTAAAGGGAATGGCCAACTATGTCTGTGAACTGTTTTCTTAGAAACCCCTGGAAAATGTTGTTATTAAGTCAGAATCAGCTTTGACAGCAGAGGAGGAGGAGGAGGAGGAGGAGTATGTGCTGTCAAGTTACATCTGACTTATGGCAACCCTTGTAGTGTTTTCAAGGTGCATGAGAAGATGATATATACATGTGTCATGTATGTATAAAGGTCATTGAACATTAAACAGTAGTACCCCAACTTAAGAGCAGCTCGACTTAAGAGCAATTTGACTTAAGAGCGGAAAACTGCTGGCATTTTAACAGCTGCCTTACAAATTTTAGGTATGGTCTGCTAGTCTTACAAATATATATTTTTTATTTTTTAACTTATTTTTTTTAAATTAGATAGGTGACCTGACTTAAGAGTAGCTCGACTTAAGAGTAGCTCGAGTAGCGTATGCATTTGGAATGGATTAAATTCGCAAGTCGAGGTACAACTTTATTGTATTTTTTAAAAATATAAACAAAAACCCCCAGTGCATTTAAATGTCGTTGATTTCTCATAGCTTTCTAAACCAACACAAAGTAAGTTAAGTGGTAATGTGGGCTGCTAGCAAAGTCAGAATAGCATGCAGTAACTTCACTGTTGTACAAATATTTATAGTGCTGCCAGGGGCACTGCAATTCTGCTCTAATGGCTGGAGTGACCTCTAGTGGATCATTTGTGGTGGAAGAAATCATACTCCAATGTTTTCTAGATTGCTTTCACATGGATGAATATATATATATATATATACTCCAATGATTTCTAGATTGCTTTCACATGGATGAATATATATATATATATATATAATAACAGTGGGTGGTATAGTTCATTTTGTTTTTTTAAAAGGCTTGTCTTGCAAAACCACCTTGAGAAGGCACCACTTTGGAAGGTAGCTTAAAATATTCTAATACAAAAAGAACCGCAGGACAGCTTAGTGGTTTAGGTATGGTTGGGAGTTCATTTCCCCACTGTGCCTCCTTAACAGGAACTGGAATAGCTGATCCCTAGACCCCCTTCTAGCAATACAGTTCTAAGATAATGATGACAATACAGATGGATAGATATGTTTCTGCACTTTTCTGTTGTGGTGGGGGAGGCTGGTATCAGACCATTAGAACAGTGGTTCTCAATCTGTGGTCCCCAGATGTCCCGGGAGTGCAACTCCAAGAAGTCTTCATCACTAGCTGAGTTGGCCAGGATTTCTGGGAGTTGTAGTCTAGGAACACCTGGGGACCCACATGTTGAAAACCACTGCATTAAAAGGTCTGGTTTGCAGGATGGAAGCTGTTGTAATTTTTCTCATGTACTTTAAGAGGCAAGGGAGAAATTTAAATGAATCATTTTGAAGCCAACTTTTTCTCATAATGTGGGTGTTCCTGTGTTTTTTTTTTAAACAAAAGCAAATTAAAATTCAATCTGACACCTTTATCCAGTATTTGCATCAAATTTGAATGAAATTTCACATTGAATTTTAATTTGCTTTGTTTAAAATAAAAAGCACAAGCACACCCAAATTATTACAAAATATAGGGCTAGAAAACATGTGGTCCTCTAGATGTAAAATGAATAGTACCCATCATCTTTACCCATTTTAGGATATGGTGGGGCATGATGGGCATAGTGGTTCATTAATACCCAGAGGGGAAAATATTCCCAGCTTTATTACAACATAATTTGTGACAATAGTCAGGAAAATGTGGATCACAGTTCCTTTCACATTTTAACATTAATGGGTGGGATTCAGGTTTTGTCAGGGGTAGAATAGTCCTCTTGAAACTAATGGGAATTAAGTTAATCTATAGTAAACAACACTATATCTGGATCCAAACCACTATCCATATATTACTTGGTTTTCAGCTTTTATTGTAAATATTTTAGTATATAACTAAGCTTAACTATGCCGTGAGAAGTAAACACCAGTCATTCCAGTGCTGCTTACTTCCAGGACAGGATTTCAGTCATGCTGGTCCTAAAATTAATGTTGTTCTATGAACTCCTAAGTTCCTAAGTTTTGGTCTTGGGCAGCTCTGAGCCCCACTTCGTTGGGGGTGGGGCGAGTTTGCCCCCGCAGCCCCCGACTTTGGGCACAAAAACTTCACGTCCATCTGGGGACTTCTGCCCAGGGATGGGAGCCAATAAAGTGGGCTCCCTCCCCCGCCCCTGCCTTCTTCTCGGCAAGACCGACGGGCCCACCCTCCCTCCCTATGGTAAGAGAATGAGATTAGCTGGTCGCCATTTGGGGCCGGATGGGAATATTTGGTGGCCACTCTGATTGGCCCTGAGTGGCCATGTGTTTTCGCCCATCCCATTCTCTTTTCTGTGGGGGACAGGCATCTTTCCCTCTATCCCCGCCACTAACTTTGCAGGTAGTGCAACAGATAATTGTACCAAGGTAAGCCCTAATAAATCACCCTTAAGGCGCCAGACAGCTTTCGAAATAAATCTAACACCATTGGCAATTTCAGGAAACAGTTTAAGTTAGCACGTTGACATTAGGCCTCCCGAGGGCTGGGCGATTATGAACAGGTGGGCAGCATCTCCCTATGGGTGAATCTCTCTGAATACAGAGCATTTTAGCTATGGGATTTCATCCCCTAATATTACCTGTTTGCTCTACGGGTCAAGTCCCCTTTAAAGGTCCCAAATATTACAGCTGAACAAGTTAAATAAGTTTTAAATAAAGTTGTGGCCCATTCTGTCCAAAGCCGAAGTGGTCTCGCCTCGTTATTTCTGGGCTGGGGGGGGGCAATGGTGTATTGATACAGTAGCCTGCGAAACACAAAGTGTTCCTAGAGAGCTATGTTATGCTGAATAAAGCCATCTTACCCATTGTGGTCAACAATGAATAGCAGTCACTCACTAACATTTTAGGCAGGGATTCCTGAGGTTGAACCCAGGACCTTTTGCATCGAAAACATATATTCTGCATCCTCTTTGAAGGCTAGGCACTACAAAGCAAGGAGGGAGCACATCTGCAGTATTATATGCTTATTTGGGGTGGGGTGGGGAAACAGGATGCACAAAAACCAATCACCCTTCACCAAGTAGTTACCAATCCTCATCTGTTACTCTATTTATTCAATATATATTTTCTTCTATATAATATGTAATTATATAATTCTGAGGAGAGTGACTGGTTCAAATGTTGATCTTATCACTTGACTCCTATCTCTGAATGCTTGTGTCTTCCTGTACATGTAAGCTCAGAATGTTTTCTTACAAACTGTAGTTGTTTTGTTGATGTGACGAGAACAAAAATAAAATGTAAACACTACCATCTAAATTTGAAAATTGATTTATTCAAGAATGTTCAAAAAGTCTGCTGTTCCAGTGACATAAACAACTGGTCACACAAATATTAATTTATATGTAACAGCCATCTAATTTCAACTGTTTCTGATTTCTTCCAATTTCTTAGATAGATAGATAGATAGATAGATAGATAGATAGATAGATAGATAGATAGATAGATAGATAGATAGATAGATAGATAGATAGATAGATATGGATACAAAAAGTATGTCTTTGTACTTTTCCATTGCAACATCTTCCCCTTCTCAGTACTGAGTTTTGCTAATATGATATGAAAGCAAATATATGGGTAATAAATGAAAAACTCTTCTCACTGAAATCAGATCCACTGATTATCCTTAACAAGTTTCAAATGTCTCCAGTTTATCCTACTCAGCTGCCTCCAGTTATGCACTGCCCCAACATAATAGCTGGGATGACATATGTAACTTTTACATTAATTTGTCCCAAGGGGAACTTACTGTATTACACTGGGAGTCCACTGCTATCATTCTTAATGAATTTCTTACATCAAGCTGACTATATGTAAAGTGCTAACTGCTGTGTTCTCCTGTAGTGCATAAATATACGTTTACATATGTTGGGACATTCCCCAATATTGTCCCATGCAAAGATTCAGCAATCAGAGCAGATACCCTTCAATACAAAACCAATGGGAAAAAACCCTGAGAATGACTTGTAGTGCCCTTTTAATGTTTTAATTGAGTTGGTGATTAGAGATGGGCACGACTTAGCGGTATTCACGTTTCCGTTTCCGTTACTCGTATCCGTTACTCTACGGAAACGGAAACGGGAATTACTCCACCAGAATTCGAGCTCGAACCGACGAACGAACAATTTGGTCTGATTTGTCGTGCTCATTACTTGCATCGCGGCGATCGCGCAATGCCAAGCGGCACAGAAAAAAAGTTTTTAAAAGTTAAAAAAAAAAAACGATTCCCGGCCCTAAAAGTAGGCGAAAACTGTCTGAGGGCACCTACCAGGCCAGAAGGGTGTTTTATTTGGGGGGGGGGGGTTCCCCGCCCCCCTCTCCTTGGCTATTGCTACTGCTGCGCTGCTGGTACCAGGCTGGGAGGGCGCATCCATTTGCCATGCAGTGCGGGGGATCCAAAATGGCGACCGCAATATTTTTTTTGAAATCGTTGCCCAAAACCCCACCAAAGCACCACAGAAACATGCGAAAATTAGCTATTTTAAATGCTTGAATTTTTACAGTAGCAGCAGTGGGTTTTTCTTGCAAAAAAAAGTCTCTGTTGATTTTATTTTATTTTATTTTATTTTATTTTTTTACACCTGCGCATTCGCAATGATGGGCTCGCCCATGGGAGTGGACCATGCAAAGTTTTGGAGCCATTCCACCAATAGCATGGCCAGGTTTTGCTGACTGTACCAGGCTGGGAGGGTGCATCCATTTGCCATGCGGTGGGGGGGGATCCAAAATGGCGACCGCAAAAAAAATTTTGAAATCGTTGCCCAAAACCCCACCAAAGCACCACATAAACATGCGAAAATTAGCTATTTTAAATTCTTGAATTTTTACAGTAGCAGCAGTGGGTTTTTCTTTCAAAAAAAAAAGTCTCCGTTTATTTTATTTTATTTTATTTTATTTTATTTTATTTTTTTACACCTGCACATTTGCAATGATGGGCTCGCCCATGGGAGTAGACCATGCAAATTTTCCACCAATCGCATGGCCACTTGGTCAGGTTGACCACAGAGACTTCTGGGATGTGCCAATCGGGCATAAACAGCCCACTAATCGTAGCCCAAACCCGAACCCTAAGCCTAAGCCTAACCCATACGCCAGTACACTGTCCTTCTAAGTGGGTCAGAGAGGCCCCCCAGAGGTGCACCCCAATACTCACCCTAACCTCACCCGTAACTAGCCTAACCCTAGCCCTTGCGCTAACCCGTCTTAACCCTAAGCCAGATCTACTTGCATTGCACTACATGCAAGTACGTGAGACACAGCGGGTGCAAAGAGTCTGCCAGTCCGTCACTTGTGGCTTTGGCTGACTCCTGCAGCTCCCTCCAGGAGCCTGCTAACCCCTCCCCAAACCAGTACTAACGACAACGAAAAAACGAAACGAACCGACTAATTTTTGCAAATTTTCGTGAAAAACGGAAACGAGCCGAAACGGAACCGGTCCGACTAACGACAACTCGAAAAAAAAATTTTCAAGTCGTGCCCATCTCTATTGGTGATCAATAGAAGAATAATTCCACCAATCATACTTATAACTGCCTGAAATGAAAGCAGAGACAGTGGGCACATACATTACAGGCAGCATACCATTAGAAGTGGAACCATGTTCCAGAGATGTGGTTCCAGCTGACATGTTGCAATTTTTTTGTTCTTTCTAAAAACTGGGTTGTTTTATTTTTATGTAGAGTGATACCTATCAATTTACCATTCCATTTACCATGCTAAGGATGTTGTCTGGCTTCATTGTAATCCCATGTTTCAGAACTACTAATGATTTCCGTTTCAAGGAAGCTGTTGTGGTTGTTAAGTGCCATCAAATTGCCTCCAACTTATGGCAACTAGAGATGGGCACGACTAGGGAAAATGACGTTTTCAAGTTGCCGTGTGTCGGAGGCAGCCTGTGTCGGCTCGTTTCCGTTTTTCGTGAAACTTCGCAAAAATTTGTCGTTTCGTTTTTCGTTTTTTCGTCTGTCGTTAAACTGGTTTGGGGGGTAGGGGGCTCCTGGAGGCACCTCTTTTTTGGGGGGTGGGTGCCTCCTATCCTCACCCGCTAGGGAAAGCAGGCTCCTGGAGACCCCTCATACATGGGGGTCTCCTCTCCTCACCTGCTGCAAAAGGGCATGCATAGCCATATGGATATGATTGCATACCAAGTTGCATGCAGAGACACAGCAGACTGGCAGAGGCACCCCTCTTTTTGGGGTGCCTTCCCTGCATCAGTCAGGCCTCGGGGGCATGGTTTGCATGTCACCCATGCTGCCGGCCGAGCCAATCCTGCAGGAGTCACCCCGAGCCACAAGCGGCGGACTGGCAGACTCTCTGCACCCGCTGTGTCTCACTAAGAAGGGAATTGTACTTGCGTGTATTGCAATGCAAGTACAGATCTGGCTTAGGCAACAGGGTTAGCGCAAGGGCTAGGGTTAGGCTAGTTACAGGTGAGGTTAGGGTGAGTATTGGGGTGCACCTCTGGGGGCCTCTCTGACCCACTTAGAAGGACAGTGTACTGGTGTATGGGTTAGGCTTAGGGTTAGGGTTCGGGTTAGGGCTACGGTTAGTGAGCTTTTTATGCCCGGTTGGCACATCCCAGAAGTCTCTGTGGTCAACCTGGCCAAGTGGCCATGTGATTGGTGGAATGGCTCCAAAAATTTGCATGGTCACTCCCATGGCCAGCCCATCATTGCGCAGGTGTAAATAAAATAAAATAAAATAAAATAAAATAAAATCAATAGAGAAAGGAAAGAGGAGACATTTTGTTGCAAGAAAAACCCACTGCTACTGTAAAAATTCTGGCAGTTTTAAATAGCAATTTTCACATGTTTCTGTGTGGTGCTTGTGTGTTTTTGGACCACGATTTCAAAAAAAAAAATTGCAGTCGCCGCCCCATTTTGGATCCCCCGCCCGCACCGCATGGCATGGCGACTCGAGTCCGGCTGCCCAGGACAGGAGAGGGGGGGGAGGCCCGGGACCCCCCCAGAAACCACCCCTCTGGTAGGTGCACTCTGCACTGCAGGCATATTTTCGCCTGCTTTTTGGCCCGGGAATGGGGGGGAGTTTAAAACTTTTTTTCTGTGCCGCTTCCGCTTGAATTGCGGCGGCCGGCGGCGAGTCCAGTGCTTGTTGCGAGCGACTACGATGAGGATTTCCCCCACCACCAGAGCAGCCCAGGACAGGAGGGGGAGTCAACCACCCCTCTGGTAGGTGCCCTGATCCCTCACTCAGGCAAGCATATTTCTACCTGCTTTTTGGCCGGGAATCGGGTTTTTTTTTACTTTTAAAAACTTTTTTTCTGTGCCGCTTGGCATCGCGGGATCGCCGCGATGCCAGTCACGACCATGACAAATCAGACCCAGTTATTCTTTAGTCAGTTCGAGTTCGAGTTCTGGCGGAGTAATTCCCGTTACCGTTTCCGTTCCGTAACGGAAACGAAGAACAGAAACGGAAACGGGAATTCCGCCAAGTCGTGCCCATCTCTAATGGCAACCATATGAATGAGCAATATCCATAATGTCCAATCCTCAACAGGCCTGCTCAGTTCAAGTAGACTCAAGCCTGGGGTTTTAGGAGTCAACCCATCTCATATTTTGTCTTCCCAGTTTCCTCCTGCCTTCTCATGACATGCCCAAAGTAGGATAACATCAAGCTAGATATAATCAAGGACCCACTTGTTTGTCTTTAAGGCCTTCTAAGGTATCTGCAAAGCTCTCCTGCAACACCTCATTTCAAACAACACCTCATTTCAAACAAATCATTTTTCCATGTCAGCTTTCTTAACTGGTCAGTGGTCAGAAATTCAAGAATGTGGATGACATTCTGGGGCTTGGTCTCGAGTGACACATCCTTATGCCTAATGAGTTTTTTTGAATTCTTTTATTGCTAACCTTCCTAGTCCTAGTTGTCTTCTTCAAGGAAGTTACTTTGTCCAAAAGAGAACATTTTAGGAGATGAAAGAGTAGGTATAGCCCTGTCATTTAGATCTTTCTTCCTTTGTTCATGTCAGAAACACCATGATAAAATGAATAAATATATTGGACAATTGTCACCCAATAATGGGCAATGTCAAGAAAATTTAGGATACCTAACATCAAGTCTTCCATAGTATATGCTGAGAGGTCTAAAGTACACTAATATGGGTGGGAATTTGCATGTTCTTTTCCACATTCAAGAAGAACTGTGTCAACATAAAACCCACATTTTTAAGGTTCATGTTGGTTCTGCCAACTCCAGTCTGTAGCATATTAAGTAACATACAAGGGACTAGACTTTACTTGGTTTTCATCCATTTTAAGAGAGGGCTAATTTTCCCCCCACATTATTATCCTGGCTTCTCTGGTATTTCTTCAAGATTCACAGCTATTTTAGCACTGCAGCTAAAACTGTGCTCACAACCTGGGGTTCAATCCCAGGTAGCAGGCTCATGGTTGACTCAGGCTTCCATCCTTCCGAGGTTGGTAAAATGAGTACCCAGCTTGCTGGGGGAGGCAACGTGTAGCCTGCATACTGTAATTAAAACTGTAAACTGCCCAGAGACTACTTGAAGTGGTATGGGGCAGTATATAAGCAGAGCACTTTATTCTGAGGGGCGGGGAGGGGGAAGCTTTCCCTTCTCATTTACTTGAGGGTATTGAACAAGAATTGTATCGATGAAATCTTCCACACTCAATAAGAAGTCTTTGGGCACATTAACAAGAAGTCTTTGGGCACATTAGTTAAAATAAAACTTATTAATCCATATTTTCTTGTGCTACCACATACTAGCACATATTTATCTCTGCAGATAAAATTTTTGAAACTGAAGCTGTGAGAAGGCAGTATTCTCTGTGAAAGTTGTAAAGCAGCAGGAAGAGAATAAGACCTCTTGATGACAGGTCATTTTGGAGATTATTTATGTATTCAATTTATATACTACCCATCTGGTGGCAAGGCCACTCTGGGCAGTTTACAGGAATTCAGAATAAAACATCAGATACAATATACAATAAAATATAATAAAATAAGAAATGACACAACATAGTAGAACATGCTAGGCATAATTAAATCAATAAAATCACTCTTAAAGTCAAGGAACAACAATAAATTAGGAGCAAGCAGGGAGGGAAAGCAAAGTAAACAAGTCAACAAGTAATCATTAGTAAGGGAAAGCTCACTCATTCATTGGGTCTCCATTAGAGATGGGCACGAAACAAACAATTTTTCATTTCCATTTTCGTTTTTTCATTTCGTTATGCAACGAAACGACAAACAAATTTTATCTCCAAAATGAAACGAAACGAACAGAAACACCAGAAATTTTGTCATCCTTTTCGTTTTCATTATGGTAATACATTGGACTGCTTTAAATGCTAAAAAAAACCCCACAAAAATTGAAATAAATGGTAACGAAATGGTAACAAATGAATGAAAACGAAAATGAAATTTTTGCAAAAATTCATGAAAAACAGAAACAAACTGAAACGGGCCCCCTAAACAACAAACGACAAATGAAATGCCATTTTTTATTTGTGCCCATCTCTAGCCTGCATGAGTCATAAGTGGTGTGACAGTACAGAATAGCAGCAGTAGCAGCAGCAGCAACAACAGGAACAACATTAACAAAAATTGTAGATCTAAATCAGTTGTCCAAAACCCTGTTCTTGGAACTACCTGGAGTAGAACCCTTGATTCAATCAGATTTGCATAATCACTAAGGGCCTTTTTACATGACCCCTAAGATCCGCTGGTCCCTTAAATTCGGACCAGAGATCTTGAGGGTTCGTTGCTGTTCCTCCGTCCCCACCCGCTCCGCACTTCTTTGTTCTGTCTGCGTGAGGGGAGGGAGGGAAAAAAGCCTTAGACAGGGACAAAATAATGCATTCTTACCTCCGGTGCTGGTGGAGGTTGCTCCGACCTCCGTTTACTTCCTGGTTCCTCTTTAAGGGGCGGAGGCAAAAGAAAAACAACAGAAAGAAGCAAGGAGAGCTCAGGCACTCTCCGCATCAAATATTTTTCACCATCAAAAAGAAGGTACAAGAAAAGTGCGCTGGGTTGCGCTAAAGTTGGCGGGGTCTCACTTAATTGTCTGCAAACTCCGGAGCTGGTGGGTAAACATTTTTAAGGTCCGGAGCTTGCAGCCATTTGCGGCGGAGCTTAGGGGTCATGTATAAATGCCCTAACATCATTCAACAACTGATTCAATAGATCTGCTCTTGTTAGATCTAGCAATCCAATTTTGTCCATTTAGCCAATGTGTCATTTAGCCCTTTAATCCATAGGAAAAGGTAAAGGTAAAGGTTCCCCACACACATGGGTGCTAGTCATGTCCGAATCTAGGGGCAGTTCTCATCTCCGTTTTCAAGCCAAAGAGCCAGTGGCTGGCATGGGTCCATGGGTAGCTGTTCCTAAATCTGAAAACTACATCATGATCTCTTAACCTGGCTTTGACGACTCAAGGCTGCCTCACAAAGTTTTGGGAAGATGGGCGCCTTGGAGGAAGAATGGGATAAAAATGTTACGCATATATCTGTCTTGAAGCAGACTTGCAACAGCTTATACCACCTTGAAAAGAAATAATCAAAAGTGAATGGTTAAATGTTCTCCCATTTTCAGTGACATATTGGCTCCCATGTTACTTGACAAATGGATTTTCCCAAGACAGAGCCATGCTAATTTGTTACAGCAGACAGTCGTATGGTACTTTGAAAATGCACCTGAAATCTAGCAATGCTTGAGCCCTGTTATTCCTTAAGGTGCCGTAGCATCTTCTATTGACTCAGAAGAATGAGGACAGCCTGTGAAGAACAGAGGTAACTGCTGTAAATGAACGTCCACAGATGTGTCTCATTTGCTTGGGGGATGTTTCGTGATTCAGCAAGTTTGCACTTTCAGCAAAAATTAATAACGAAATGAACAGCATAATTGTCAAAGCAAGCAAACAAACAAATCTTGCACTTCCCAAATACAGTATTAAGGGATATAGTTCTCTTTCCATGAAACAGAATTAGTAAGCCTTCTTTTTAAAAAAAGAAAGAAAGAAAGAAAAAGAAAAAGAAAAGAAAAGAAAAGGCCATGTTTTTTCCCCGGTAGCTAAAACATAATATGGAGCGATTTTGCAAGGGCTGAGTCATGCCCTCTTAGTGTCAATTAGTCTAATTATTGCTTTTCCTGCTCAGAGGGCTTGTCAATCACCTCTGAAAGGTCTCTCTGCACAAATGTCAGTGAGTCACACACAGATTTTGTGTGACTTGGCGTCTGGAGCTGGAAAATGCACAAAGTGGGGTTTTGCCGTAATACTGACCCACCCACTGTCAGAAAGTGGAGCTTCCCTCTTTGCCACCCATTAATTCTATGCTCTTCTGTCAGCCCAGAAGCCAAGGCACAATTTGTTGGCTACTGATACAACTGAACATCCCATTATCTCTTCATCTCACCTGCTTGGTGGTCGAGGGTGTGTTTTTCTCCTCCAGGGGAAATGTACCTGTTAAGACAATATTTCTCTTGGCTCCGACTCTAAGCCATAGGCAAAGGGGATTAGAGGTTCAGCTTTTAATTGTGCTTGCCTTCTTCTTTTCCAAATGACAATCATTCCATAGCACCTTTTGTGACATGAAAATGAGAATTAGATTAAAGCATACTTTGGGTTCCTCACCAGCCCTTTTGAGTCTGGAAGGCACCTCAAGTTAAGCCACTCGGTGTTCTTCCTAGCAGACAGTGTGGGTCCTTGGCACTAATGTGAAGTGGGCAAACAACTGAGCCATTTTCAAAGCAACCTGGGATTTGCCTCCGCAAAGAACAGTGTTAATATTCCATATTTTTTGTAAGTTGACAAGAATCATTGTTTAGCATTGTTTCCATATTTTAGCTGCTCCAAGCCCTTAACATCCGAGCAGATTAATAACTACCTCCAGGCATTCTAAATAAACATGATGTCTTAACAAACAGGCTACAAAACCGTCTTAAATTATACAAACACGTAAAACAGGTTGCCATGCCTGGTGGAATTTCATTTTCTTAAAAAATACCAAAGAAAATTCAGGTTCCTTAATTTTCACAATTGAACATGTGCTGCATTATTTATTTACACATGTAGATCTCCCAGCCCAAAGAATCGGGGCTGCCAAGATTCATAATATAAGCAATTAGAATCACTGAAAAAGAAAGGACTGTGTGCTGACAGTTTATATGAATGTATGGAATGTGGGAGTCAATATAAATTAATCCATATGTGTAAATGCAGAGCCTTTTAAATGCCATTTGCAAAAGCAGGGCCCAAATGCATTTACTGTTGGATTCAGGTGAGCAGATATAAATGCCCTGCAGCCAAAGAATTTGCTTTCTGAACTGGAGCATCCAGTGCATGTAAGCCTACAGGTACCACCTCACACAATCAAACTCCAATTTCATGAAATCAGTTGGCCATCAGTTAATGATTGGCACAAGTCCTCAAGAATTTCTCTGTAGGAGGGAATTGCCCTGAGTGACAGTCAAAGAATGAGGACAATGACGGGAGTTGTCATGTGGTTGCAGGTTGCTGCTTATAAATCTTCCGGGAATTTTCTAGTATTACTCATCAAGGCAGTAACAGGAAAGGGGAGACTTATGGGTGTTTTCCCAAAGAATTCATACTTTATATATTTTGGGTATTGCTCAGGTGGGGATTGTGCAAGTTTGGAAGTTACCTGAGCTATGTCAGCTACAATCTCACATGCATCATCCTCTCCTGGAGAAACTGATCTATCAGACTTGGCTTACCTGAGGTTTGTTATTGTTTGGTATTGTTAGATATCATCCATCAACGTACATCATGAATGCCCATTTGTTCGTCTCTCTCATCTTAGTTCATTCATCTTCTCATATAGACCCACTGGGGTTGTTATATTTTTACATACTTTTTATCTTAACAGTATTTTTAAACTGTATATTTGTATCTCAAAAACTGGATGTGATTTGTCAATTTACACCGATTCTTTTCACTTTTTTCACAGTGCATTTGTTACACTGATTGGCAATTTTGTTACTCAGATGTACTTTTACTGCTGAAGCCTACAGTCTGAGATACACCCATCTAAAAATAAGTTTCATTAAATGTAGTGTCTACTTCATGGCAGAAACAAATGGATCTGAACTATAATAGGGATGCTCGGTTTGTATCTACTTTTGCTCCTTTTTTCATAATGAACACTCCATTCCTTCTTGTTTTTCACAGTGGCCCTGATGAAAAAGTTTGTTTTATTTCAAAGTGCCCTTCAGATTTCTGAAACCTATCGTTATCCCCACAATAAACTTATTTCCTCAAAAAGGTAAACCCGAAGTCATCCATCATAGTTGCATGTTTTAATTTCAGATGTTCCATCATTTATCCTATAATTCTTGCAAATTTGCTGGTATCAATGTTACAGTGTGTTACAATGTTACAATATGAGCCAATATATAACTACAGAATGGTACTGCCAGTGCCTACATTTTATACGCAAAGCTTAACTATACTCCCACTTGAGCTTGATACTTGTAGGTCTCAGTGATTTAAATGTTAGAACTAACAAATGTTATTCAGACTTCAATGCTTCCACCATTTAGGTGATTAATATATTTGTAAATTTTTCATTAATTAAAAGATTGCCACAAAATCAGGCAACAATTTTTAAAAGGTGTATTTTCAACACTTAGACCAGTTTTTGGTAGGATCCACTTGAAATTAAGCCCTATTCAGGTCAGTGGGAAAACTGATAATTTAAGGCCTAAAAAAATATTTTATTGCCGGTCAGTCATCTAATTGTAGCCCTATTCAGATGTTTACTATTCATAGAATCATAGAATCATATTAACATGAACTAAGCATGTTAGGAACATAGTATGCTGGATTGACTCTCTCTCTCTCTCTCTCTCTCTCTCTCTCTCTCTCTCTCTCTCTCTCTCTCTCTCTCTCAGTTTATCTGTCTGTCTGTCTGTCTGTCTATCTGTCTATCTGTCTATCTGTCTCTCTATTTATCTACCTGTATTTTATTTTTAATTTTATTTTAGAGTATATTTACCCTGCCTTTCTCCTTGGAAAAGGAGATCTAACTATGTAGCTAGCTATATATATCTCTATCTATCTAAAATGGCATCTTTCTCCCCATAGGGGACCCAAGATAGCCCACAATCAATGAGTCCTATGGCGCAGTGATTAAATGCCTGTACTGCAGGTTAGAGATGGGCACGACTCGGGAAAATGACGTTTTCGAGTTGTCGTGTGTCGGAGGCAGTCCGTTTCGGCTCGTTTCCGTTTTTTGTGAAATTTCGCAAAAATTAGTCGGTTCATTTTTTTCATTTTTTCGTTGTCATTAGTACTGGTTTTGGGGGGGGTAGCGGGCTCCTGGAGGGAGCTGCAGGAGTCAGCCAGAGCCACAAGTGACGGACTGGCAGACTCTTTGCACCCGCTGTGTCTCACGTACTTGCATGTAGTGCAATGCAAGTAGATCTGGCTTAGGGTTAAGACGGGTTAGCGCAAGGGCTAGGGTTAGGCTAGTTATGGGTGAGGTTAGGGTGAGTATTGGGGTGCATCTGGGTGCCTCTCTGACCCACTTAGAAGGACAGTGTACTGGTGTATGGGTTAGGCTTAGGGTTCGGGTTCGGGCTACAATTAGTGGGCTGTTTATGCCCGATTGGCACATCCCAGAAGTCTCTGTGGTCAACCTGGCCAAGTGGCCATGCGATTGGTGGAAAATTTGCATGGTCCACTCCCATGGGCGAGCCCATCATTGCGAATGTGCAGGTGTAAAAAAATAAAATAAAATAAAATAAAATAAAATCAACTGAGACTTTTTTTTGCAAGAAAAACCCACTGCTGCTACTGTAAAAATTCAAGCATTTAAAATAGCTAATTTTTGCATGTTTCTGTGGTGCTTTGGTGGGGTTTTGGGCAACGATTTCAAAAAAAATATTGTGGTCGCCATTTTGGATCCCCCGCACTGCATGGCAAATGGATGCGCCCTCCCAGCCTGGTACAGTCAGCAAAACCTGGCCATGCGATTGGTGGAATGGCTCCAAAACTTTGCATGGTCCACTCCCATGGGCGAGCCCATCATTGCGAATGCGCAGGTGTAAAAAAATAAAATAAAATAAAATAAAATAAAATAAAATAAAATAAAATAAAATCAACGGAGACTTTTTTTTTGCAAGAAAAACCCACTGCTGCTACTGTAAAAATTCAAGCATTTAAAATAGCTAATTTTCGCATGTTTCTGTGGTGCTTTGGTGGGGTTTTGGGCAACGATTTCAAAAAAAAAAAATTGCAGTCACCATTTTGGATCCCCCGCACTGCATGGCAAATGGATGCGCCCTCCCAGCCTGGTACCAGCAGCGCAGCAGTAGCAATAGCCAAGGAGAGGGGGGCGGGGAAACCCCCCCCAAATAAAACACCCTTCTGGCCTGGTAGGTGCCCTCAGACAGTTTTCGCCTACTTTTAGGGCCGGGAATCGGGTTTTTTTTTTAACTTTTAAAAACTTTTTTTCTGTGCCGCTTGGCATTGCGCGGTCGCCACGATGCAAGTAACGAGCACGACAAATCAGACCCAATTGTTCGTTCGTTGGTTCGAGCTCGAAGTCTGGCGGAGTAATTCCCGTTACCGTTTCCGTAGAGTAACGGATACGAGTAACGGAAACGGAAATGGGAATACTGCTAAGTCGTGCCCATTTCTACTGCAGGTAAAACTGTGCTCACGACCTGGGGTTCAATCCCAGGTAGCAGTCTCAAGGTTCACTCAGCCTTCCATCCTTCCGAGGTCAGTAAAATGAGTACCCAGGTTGCTGCGGGGGACAATGTGTAGCCTGCATAGTGTAATTAAAACTGTAAACCGCCCAGAGACTACTTGAAGTGGTATGGGGCGGTATATAAGAAGACACTTTTAAAACAGCATAACAAGGCAACAAAAGCACAGTAAAATATATTTAAAAACAATGGAATAAAGACACAAATAACAATAATTTAAAAATTAGACAAATGAAAACAAAATAAATAGCAAACCTTTCACTGAAAAACACCTAAAACATACTCAGTGCGTCTGTGAGCTGATTGTGGAAGCTAGCTCAAAGCAACATATACTTGTCTGATTTTGAAAGTGTACACATCCTAGAGTTGGCTGGATAGCTCAGTGTGTTGGGTGCGATAGCCAGAGGTCAGAAGTTCATTTTCTCACCATGCTCGGAGAAGAGTCATACCATGTAGTTATGGGCAAGAAGCTGGTCCTAGAGCAGTGGTGGCGAACCTTTGGCACTCCAGATGTTTAGAATACAACTCCCAGAATTCCAAGCCTGTATTGCTAATGACAAAGGACTGTGGGAGTTGTGGTCCAAAACATCTGGAGTCCCAAAGGTTTGCCACCATTGTCCTAGAGCAGTGGTGACGAACCTTCAGCACTCCAGCTGTTTTGGACCACAACTCCCAAAATTCCAAGCCTGTATTGTCAGTGACAAAAGACTGTGGGAGTTGTGGTCCAACATATCTGGAGTGTAAACCACTTCTGAGTTCTTCATGCATCGAACATCAATGCATTGAAACAAGTCAACATCATATAATTATTATTATTATTATTATTAAAATCCCAGATTGCTTAAGTAAATTCTGCTGCCACTGATTTCAGTGGGAGATATCGGGCAAGTGCTTAATTTTGCACAGAGATTTACAGAAACTGCTAGAAATAAATTGAGTTAGTCATCTGAGTATCATTTTTTCCTGTGAATCCATTAATGTAATTATTCAGTAATAACTCAGTTTAAATCTTATTTAAAATTAAACTAGGCATTAATTGTTGAAAATTGATTGGAACTTCAGCTGGTCTCAAATTAAGCTGGAATGTAAGCGAATCTGTGTTAATTTCTCAAACTTCTGGGGGGGGGGAGACCTGAGAAGCAGCTCTGAGGACTATTAAGATCCCACTGCAGCAGTCTTTACTTCGTCTCTGCCCTTTCATTCCTCTGCTGAAGATACCAAAGGGTGAGAAGCAAAGGTTGCAAATCCTCTCTCTCTCTCTCTCTCTCTCTCTCTCTCTCTCTCTCTCTCTCTCTCTCTCTCTCTCTCTCTCTCTCTCTCTCTCTCTCTCTCTCTCTCTCTCTCTCTCTCTCTCTCTCTCTCTCTCTGTCTCTGTCTCTGTCTGTCTGTCTCTCTCTCTCCCCCTTGATAAATAGTTTGCTTAGCAAAGAATGGAGAGACGTTGGAAGTCAAATTTGTGAATGCCCTGGAAGAAGATTTCACGTCCTAGAAGAGCATTTCACTTCCTGAAACAAACTGGACATGAAATCCTCTTCCAGGACACAGAGGTAATGGACAACACTAACAATCACAGTTAACAACACTAACAACACTATTTCAGACTACACAGGGTAGCCATTGAAATCCACAAACAAAAGCACGATTTCAACAAAAAAGAAGAAAGTCTAAAAATCAACAAAGCCTGGCTTCAACACCCATCAACCAAAGAGAAGGATCGCTGCCACCCTTGATTGCAGTAAACAATAACACCTATTCTCCTGCATAGGACAAGTTTCCCTTTCCCCACAACTTTAAAACCTCACAGTCTCACTCACTCTATAACTGAGGGCACAGAGAGAACTCCTAGTTCCCTGAACAACTTGCCCTCTGAAGACGCCAGCCACAGAGTCTGGTGAAACATCAAGAAGAAAAACTTCCAGAATGATGGCCAAACAGCCAAAAAAAACTCATAACAGCTATTAAAATGTATTCATTTTATTTATTCATTTAAAATGTGTATATTTTAAATACAAATGTGTATATTTTAAATACATTTAAGAATATGTATGTATATTTTACCACCTGCCAGTGGAGATAAGCCAAATTCCTTCCCTGAGGGTCCTGAAGACGTGTTTATTTCCAGGGGCCTTCCCAAGTTAGGGTTTCTTTTTTTTTTCTTGCAGCAGCCATCTGAGAGAAGACACATTTTACTATGGTTTCTATTTTAGCTTTCCCCCCCCACCCCGAAATTTGGGGATTTGTTTTTTTTTTTTTTTTTGAAATTCTTATGGCCAGGGTAAGTGTTTTTCATCTAATAGGTTCTGTTAATCACTGTTTTTAAATTAGTTTGATATGACTTTTTGCTGCATTTTATGAATGACTGTTTTGTAAACCACCCCAGATAGTGCAGTTTGCACTAAGGGGGTGGTATAGAAATATATATAAATAAATAAATAAATAAATAAATAAATAAATAAATAAATAAATAAATAAATAATTTAAAGTATATGTATTTAAATACATATTCTCTCTCCTGAAAAGGACCCAAGGTAGCTTACAATATAGATATAGATATAAAATATGATTTTTCTACTTTTTTCAGTGACGTTTTATTGTAGTCATCTGACAAAATGTAAAGAGCAATTGACCTCCTAAATTTCAACCTAATTTAACTGACATTTAGATATTTTACCTCACTAAGGGTTAACTAAACTGTTAACTATTTTCTGCTAACTTTCCCATCTCTGACTTTGGCTGAATAGTATTGAGTGCTTCATCACTATCATCAGATGGGAATAACAAGCAGTTCAAACAATTCACACTGTAATATATGCTGCTCGCCGTAATATATAATCAGCACTAAAACACTTGAGAGATTATTTGCACTTCATTTTTTTATCATGGCTGAAAACCTACATCTACAAGAAGGTGAGCATCACATTTGTAGGCTTACTAACAATCTAGCAGGTTTGCTTATTGAATTAATTTAAAACAATCTCCAAATATTACACAATTGGGAAACACGTCCAGTTTCTTTTTTAGAGAGAAGTTTCACTCTTATCACAAGACATGGTTGATTTGTTAAAAAAACAATGTTATCAGATGGGGTTTCTTAAAAGAGAGACAAAAGAAAATAGAAACAAAATTCAGGCATTCAAGATTGTGCTAATTCATGAAAAACAAATTATTTCTGATTGTGTTTTTTTCTCTTTCATTGCATAGATGTCAGTTGTGACTCAACAGGGGTCAAAACATACATGCAACATGGTGTGTTTTGTTTTTGTTTTACAGAATGCCTAATTTAAAACAGTCCAGATTCCAAATGCATGGTGAATTATTCACAAATATCTGAAATTATTTATATATTCGCTATGGATCTTTAAGCACCAGTCGATATCTTAGGGAATTGCTACATTTCTGTGAGCTTCCAGATGGCAGATAAATGTTGTTGTATATAATTACCTTGAAGAAACTGGTGTAGAACATGGACCAAAATATATTTGGCTTAAAACTATTCTCCAAGTATGGTTTGTCCCAAGTTATTACATGATGGATGTGATAGTTAATAATCTGGAATTATGCAAGTTTCCTTTTCCCCAAAAAATAAATCTTATTCTCCAGCTTTCTTCCAAATAGTTTAGGCTGTCTTCTAAGCAATCACCAGATGGAATAAGCTCTGGTTATCTTCAATAAGGTGGTTATGTTATGTACCAATATATCTTTCCTACCCCTATCAAACTGCCTTCATACTTACTTTATTTTCTAACTTTATTACTTTATTTTTCATTTCAAAATCTATAATCTCTCCTTGTCAGGAAAAAGGTATTTTCCAAACAAACTGGAGAGCTAAAAGGTGGCCTGATTTTCATTTTGTTAGAAAAGGACAACTACCTTCTCCCCTGCCTCCAGGAGTGATGAGTGGGCAATAATAACGCAAGTTTCAGAGAGGCATTCCATTTCATCACAAAAACACTGTACCTCCAACTCTGAGCTCTATCATCTGCTGTATCTATTAGATTTGTCATGTAAAGTTCTCTCCAAGTGGAATTTCACCAAATCCCCAAAGATGCTCTGATTGGTAAACCTGTTCTAACAGCTCCAACAATATCATGAAGCTGAGCTTGAATTACCAATACTCCAGGGAATTCTAATGCAATTATGAGTGTTTACTTACACCATGTGTTTCTCACTGAGGCTCGGCTGTATCAGGATAAACCGAAGGGAGCTAATGTTTTATAGATGGTAAGACTCTGTTTGTTTTCAGTAGGGCTAAGTCTCCCAAAGCACTCAGACACACTAATTAAAGTAAACTGCAGAGGCCCATAATAAAATATATGTGTTTGGAGACTGCGAGATGAACTCTGCTGGCTTATTAAAAGTCAAAAGGAAAATATACATTATTTATGACTTCAAAGGGACACATTGTGAGCTCTGGTTTATTTAACAGATTAACTAAGCATCGGTTATTGGTGACCATCTGAATGGCTTCCCTTTCACAGTTCATTAGATATGTCATATATGTGGGAAGTCATAATTTGGGCTTGGCTCAAATAGTATTAATTAAATAAATTGAGGAGGGCATGCCAGCATTATTAAATGTAATCTTTGTGAAAATAGCAGCTAACAGTGCATCTGCTTATTTTTCTCCATGCCACACGCCCACTCCTGCAGGTACATTTCAACGCATACATTTCAAAAATATATATATATGCAGTGCACACACGCTATCTGAAGAGGGGCTGATCATCAAAAGAAATAAAGCCCTGTAACACTGAATATTCTCCATTATTATGTAATAAACCAATAGCCTAAAGTGCTAGGAAGAACTAAGAAGAAGCCCTAAGGCATAAACTTTCTATGCTTTTCAGACTAAATGGCTGTGTGCCTCCCATTGCAACAACCAAAGAATCCATTGCATCCTCACCATATCGTGGCCACACTTGTTTGTGACTGAACAGAATTTAGCTTACACTCATGAAGATGTATGCCCTTGCACGTGGAAAAGAAGAAAGAAGGGAGCTTGTCTGGTTTCCTACACTCTCATTTGACTACTCTTCCCTGTGTTGCTCAACCCTTTGACCTGGACCCTCCTTTACTGAAAAATGCATAATAGTGATTTCTGTCCCATGTCAAACTTGCTTAAAGAACATTATTTTTTGCTTTGGTTCCTCCCCCTGCTCCTTAATTGATTTGGGGTCCTGACTTTGAATGCCAGTTCTTAACAGAACATTTATCATTGAAACTGTATGCATATTGTATCACTCAGGGCCTTTTCACACGACCCCTAAGATCCGCTGGCCACTTAAATTCGGACCAGAGATCTTGGGAGTTCGTTGCTCTTCCTACGTCCCCACCCCTCTGCACTTCCTTGCTCCTGTCTGTGTGAGGGGAGGGAGAAAAAAAGAGAGGAAAAAAATGCAGGCTCACCTCCGAAGCCGCCCGGAGCCCCGTCATCGTCCTGATTCCTTCTCTTAAAGGGGCGGGAGGCAAAACAAACAACAAACAGAAGCGAGGATAGCCCGGCACTCACTCCCTTAAATCCGCATCAGGGATTTTCACCCTCCGAGAGCAGGTACATGAAAAGTGCACTGGGATGCACTTAGGTGGGTGTGGTCGCACTTAATTTCCTGCAAACTCCAGAGCTGGTGGGGCAACAATTGTAAGCTCTGGAGCTGGCAGCCATTTGCGGCAGAGTTTAGGGGTCGTGTACAAAGGCTCAAAGACTCTCAAAGAACAAGTTCTGGCTTAAATTAACAAATGCATTTTTTTTCCTGTTCTAAAGAAGACCTGTGTCAGGAAACAGCGTTCAGCATTTTGTTCATTCAACACTGCTTCTGAATGGCCCCGGAAAATCTCACAAAGGGGCATTATGTATATGGATACAGGGATACAGGGAAATGGCTGCCTAGATGCCCTAAGCACATCAGAATAATTTTGGAAGCTAAGCAGGGTCAGCCCTGGTTAGTACTTGGATGGGAGACCACCAGGGAATACCAGGCACCTGGAGTAGGAACTGGCAAACCACTCCAGTATTCCTGCCAAGAGAACGCCATGGATGTGGAATCACGAAGAGTCGGTCACGACTGTAATGACACAACACACACACACACACACACAGGGAAATGGGTTTCAACACATATATTTCAGCATCATATTTGTCTGTGAAGATTCTCAGTCATCCAGGTGAGCTTATCTGGAACGTGAGTCATGGACACTAGACTTCTTCTCTTGAGGGATTGAAATGTTTTGCTGCTCATCCAAACAGCTTCATCAGTTGAAATCGACAGACTCTCCGGTTTTCTAAAGGGAGACTACGATGAGATTTCCCAGGAGAAGATGGCAAGAAGTAACAAACTTATTAGTATTGTGATATTATTTGGTGATTTGTTAATATGTTAAACCATTATTTTTGGCTTGATATACTTAATGTAATTTTTATAGTGTATTCCCTCCCCCTCCCCCACACCCTCCCCCCTTTGTCCCCCCCAAAAAAACACAATAAAATTACTTAAATACAAAAAAAACAGCTTCATCAGTCTGAGTAGTGAAACGTTTTGATCCCTCAGATAAAGAAGTCCAATTGCCATGACTCAACTTCCAGATTATTCACTGGTCAAAATATTATATTTTACATGAAACTCTGTTATTTGTTAAACGAAGGTCTACTCTATGGCTTAAATGGTGATTTCAAACTCTTATTATAACTTATTATAACTATGAATAGCTTATTTTTTTCTAATCATCTGTAAAAATGGTGGTCTATTGGGCCACCAGTCTACAAATTAGGTACAGGGGAAGGAAAGTTAATAATTGTTCTTCATTTTCTCTTTCATTACTGTCTAGTGTGAGCAATTTAGGGGTATCTGCAGAATACACAATTTTGATCCTTCATGACACTGACTTCCACCTAATAGATACAAAGAATAGTAAAAGGGTCAAAAGCTCAAGGTTAGTAGCTTATTTGAGCACCTTGAATGGCTCTTAGTGGCTCACTAAATAACTCCCAAAGTGGCCCAAGTATCCAATCATCTTCCCTTTTCCTCTGAATTTGTATCAGCATCAATTATGGAAACTGTGATATGGTGCTGCATATTATTTAGGAATTAAACCATCTGTTTGTTTTCATTTCAATAAGCAGGGGAACATTGTGATGAGGGGATAGGCAGAGAATGAAAAAAAAAGTCTACAACAACCCTAAATAGATCTGCCTGAGACCGCCCGTAATGCTAATCAGGCCATTTACAGTACATAAGAACATAAGAACATAAGAAGAGCCATGCTGGATCAGGCCAAAGGCCCATCTAGTCCAGCTTCCTGTATCTCACAGCGGCCCCACCAGATGCGTTTGGGAGCGCATGAGACTAGATATCTGTCTCCTGATACCACTCCCCTGCATCTGGCCCTTGAAGTACCCTGGTTTAAAGCCTAGAGATTACACATCTCCATCATGGTTTGTAACCCGTGATGGACTTTTCCTCTAGGAATCTGTCCAATCCCCTTTTGAAGGCATCCAGGCCAGATGCCATCACCACATCCTGTGGCAGGGAGTTCCATAGACTTACAACACGCTGGGTGAAAAAATATTTTCTTTTGTCAGTTCTTACTCTCCCAGCACTCAATTTGAGTGTATGTCCCCTAGTTCTGGTATTTTGAGAGAGGGAGAAGAGCTTCCCTCTATCCACTTTACTCATACCCTGCATTATTTTGTATGTCTCAATCATATCCCCCCTCAAGCGCCTTTTTTCCAGACTAAAGAGGCCCAATTGTTTTAGCCTTTCTTCATAAGGGAGGTGCCCCAGGCCAGTAATCATTTTAGTCGCTCTCTTCTGCACCTTTTCCAGTTCCACTATGTCTTTCTTGAGATGCGGTGACCAGAATTGTACACAATACTCCAGGTGGGGCCTTACTATTATTTTTTGCTTTGGTTCCTCCCCCTGCTCCTTAATTGATTTGGGGTCCTGACTTTGAATGCCAGTTCTTAACAGAACATTTATCAGCAATAGTACAGACTATGAAATGGAAGTATCATGTCCTCAAAGTCCCCACAGAACTACTGTGTAACCTGTGTGCAATTACTCCCTTTATCACCCTGACTCGCCTTGCAGATTGTTATAAGAACAAAAGAGGGAAAGAGGAAAGCTACATACTCAATATTGAGCTTAGTGGATAAGAAGATGGTATATAAATGTGACCTTAAAAATCAATAAAATAATTTTAAAAATAAATGTGCAAATGAATATGCTTCTGATGGAGAAGTTTCTTTTGACCAGTATACCTGGAGACAAATAAGATAATAACACATAAGGACACATATCCCTACCCCATTTTAACAAGAAACGCATGTGGAATTGGGAAAGTATGGTCCTTCCCTAGATTTCCACTCCTAAACATATTTATTTGCAGTGGGTTTTCAAATGACTTTGACCACCCAGACTGTAATAAAGAGGTGAGACAAGATTGTTGGGTTTAAAGCTGAGCCACAATTTTATTAAATCAATATTGTCATTTAGGGATGGGCACGAAATGGAAAAATAAAGTTTTGCTTTGTTTTGTTTCATGCTCACCCCCATTTCATTTTGTTTCTTATGAGTTATTTTAAAACAACTCGTACAAAACAAAAAGAAATGAAACGAATGGCTCCCCTAGGTCCTAGAGGCACCAGATTTGGTGCCCAGGAGCCATTTTTAAATGTCTCCTGCTGACCTGCTATTGGCTGTTATCGGCTGGACCCCTTTAAAACAGGCCCAGTCGGCATCAGGGGGATCCCTCTGAAAATGGTGGGGAGGGCAGTTCTGGCTATTGTGCTGCCCTCCCGAGAATTTCAAAGTGCTCCTGCTGAGCTGTCAATCACTGGACCCCTTTAAACCTGACCCAGTAGGTACCAGAGGGTCCCCCTGGTGCTGAATGGGCCAGGTTAAAAGTGTTCCATCCATGACAGCTTGGCAGGAGCCCTCTGAAAATGATGGAACAAAACAGTTCATTTCAATGCAAAAATGACCATTTCATTTCGTCTATAACGAAGTGTTCCTTCCTCATTTGATTTTGTTTCCTTTTGTTTTGTTACATAATGAAACGACAAAATAGCATTTCATTTTTCATTTCCTGCCCATCCCAATTGCCATTTTAAAATTCCTTCTGATGCAGGGGGCCTACATGTAGTGCCAGCAGGTGATTTGTTGGCATCCTGGTGATTGCCAACTCTCCTCTGAATTTAATGCTTCCTGATTCAAGCAGGTTGTGCCCGCCTGTTCAGGAGCCTCTCAAACTCCTACTCGCAATTACGCCCCCTGACAGCCCTCCTTTTGACTTCACTTAAAGCATTTTCTAACTTCTTATCTTATTATTTCTAATTCCTAATCCCACCATTGCTTTTACCAAAGGGCTACCTGTCCCCTTAAGGGTGTCTCACTATGGGACGTACAACAAATTTTGTTACCTCTTGCTTTACTCACTAATTGTGATTGTACTATAAGTGGTTTAAAGGTGACCCTATATTTTAAAACCACCACACACCCCAAGGGAGAATGGAAGGGGCAAAAATGCACTGCCATTCCTGGGCAATCAGAATGACAGTCAAAAATTCCCATCCAGCCCTTATGGGACCAACTAACCTCATTTCCCCTTACCTAAAAGGCAGGACGGTGGGGAGAAAGCCTCCAAAAGGAAAGAGGCTGAGCACAGCAGGGAAAGTCCTTATAAAGGCTACTCTGGCTCAAGCTTCGCCAACCTCCATAGCTGGCACACCTTTTTCACCACAATACGGTCAGGGGGCAAAGCAACCCCACCCAACACGAGTCCAGGTGGAGCCTCAATTTTTATTTATCACTGAGGAAAATGGCTTCCGAAAACATTATTTCTGGGTAAAAAGATACTGCGGTTCAAACTGAACTGGGGACAGGAATTGTGCAGATCAGACTCTGAGGAACCTGCCCTTCTCTGAAGCCAGCAGAATGCTCTATCATCCATGAAAAAAATGGATCCAGATAGACAATTGTGTTCTCAAAGGCTTCCAAACAGCCTGATGCCCTGCTTAATGTAATTCTTATGCCTTCTGTTTCCACCCCTCATGCCCATCATAGCTTGGGGGGCAGAAATTGATTTTTTAAAGATCTTCCAGACACTTTCCACTTTGTAAAAACAGGTGTGTATCACCCTCAAGTCAGAGGAGGGGTGGAAGACAGACCAGGCTCCTGCCCTTGAACTCAATTATAAGTTACCACATTTACAGTCAGAGAGTTTGTTTTCTCTTTTGTTAATGGGAGGTAAACATGGGGTTAAATTCAGAGTGTGCTTGCTGAGACATGCATGTCTGAGGATATCCTGTTATGGGAATGGAAATTTGTTGGTTGTAGCGAATCAATATTCTCATAACATCCAGTATCATCCTATGTTTTGGTTACCAAAATTACCCAAAAAAGGAATTGTTTTACTATCAAATTATTTCAAACCCATGAAAAAGTAATTTGGAGTGATTTTTTTTTTCATTTTAAATATATCCAACATGATAACCTTTGGCACAGTAATGTTAATTTTATTCAGCACTTACATAAAACAAGTCAGAAAACAGGTGGGATTCACCATGTTTCCCCTCAGTCCGTATTCTTTATTAGCCCTTATATTAAAGCATTTCCAAAGTACTGCATATAACACTTTGACAAATCCACTTTAGCCTCAGTAATGCCCTTCGTTTTGACTTCAAAACATCCACTGACTCTCCTGGATTTGTATTATTTAACACCCAGATAAAGGTAAGCTCCCTCTTTTAATATCGATGGATTACATTTTCTCGTTACATGCTTTAATTCAATAGGATGTGTTTCAAACTGAGCACGTCTATTCTGGAGAACAGCAAGGCAGCCATGTGAGATAACTGTACTTATTAGAAAAGTAAACACAGTTGACCCAAAAACTAACAAACTGAAATTAGCTGATTAAATTGCTGTTACTATTCTTTCTCTTTTCTCCCCTCCTCCAGATTTCTCTTGTTGTTATCCTTCCCCTTCTTGGACAAATATAGTATTAAAATTTTAGGTTGCATATAAGAAAAAAAATTATATGATGTTTGCACAGGAGTTGGGGACTTTCAAGGTAAGTGAGATATTTGAGTGGCTTTACCAGTTCCACACCCTACTGAGTTTCCATGGCTGAGCAGGGGTCAGCTGAATCATTGCCCATCACTCTATCCACCATACTATTCTGGGCAATTTACCACTACATTGCTTCATATTAAGGCTACTTTATGCCAGGTCAAGTTCCTGGTCAAGCAAGCTAAATATTGTCAGGATCTGAGGGTAACATCTTTCCTATCACACTCAGTTGAATCATTTGTTTCCTAAAGGTTGCAGAATTTGAACAGGGGAACTTTAGCATGCAAAGCACAGACTTTCTCACTAAACTACAGTCTCTCTATGAGCAAAGAAACTTGATATGAGCTTGCTGTCTTTTCAAGAGGCTTCATATTATGTTTAGCCTTACCCCAAGGGAAGAGAAGAACTCTCTGAGAACTTCTGAGAACTCTCTAAGGCTTTGAGAAGATACACCATAACTTAGAATTGATGGCATATACACAAGAGAGAGAGAGAGAGAGAGAGAGAGAGAGAGCATGCAACTATTATTTGTAACTTACCCTACTCAAACTGAGCTTTTCACTTCTTTTTAGTCTAAACAGTAGAATAATCTATTACTTTTTTGGAGTGCTTAAACCTCACTGATGTCTGTTCACCTGCCCAGTGTAAGTCATACCACTGACAAGCAGCAGTGGGGGGAAACATTTACAGTAGGACCCCGGTATCTGCTGGGGATTGGTTCCAGGCCTTCTTGTGGATAACGAAAACCACAGAAAAGAGAGAATGCCAAAAACCCCAAAACTGCTGTTTTGCAACAGTAGCTTGCTTTACAGCTGCTGCTTGTGACAGCAGCTTGCTTTACGGCTGCTGTTTTACGATCATAGCTTACTTTACAGCTGTTGTTTTACAACAGTAGCTTGCTTTACAGCTGCAGTTTTGAGACAGTAGCTTGCTTTGAGCCTGCTGAATTATTTATTTAATTTTTTCCTCTGCCGACCGTGAATAACTGAATCAGTGGTTAATGGATATGGGGCCCCTACTATACAACTCTTGTGGGGGGCGTGCTTGAAATGTTTGGATGTAATTCTCACAATTATCCCATCAGCAAGGTAGTAGTGGTCAAGATAGTCAAGAGCTTGAAATGTTCTTGAAAAAAATATTTGTTATACATAGGCAGCAAAGCATCCGATCTTCGCTTATAGGTGCTACAGCAAACAAAAGATTGGAAGGCAGCTTGTCTTGACTATCTTGACCACTACTACCTTGCTGGTGAGATAATTGTGAGAATTATATCCAAACATTTCAAGCTCTGGAGGTGTCTCATTAGAGTGAATGCAACAACTTGAGTTATATAAAGCAGATGGGAACACGACTTGTGTTCTTAGCTGATAGTTTCTGTACTGCTACTATGGACGCAGAGGCAGCCTAAGGATGGTGCAGGGTTTCATAAAAAATTACCAGGAATTTACACTGTCCCAGTTCCTATGTCTTCCTGCAAGTAGGTTGTGTTGTCTCCTACCAATACAAACAGTGTGGCTTATCAATTTCAGGCTTTTAGGCGTGCTTATTGTACATTTGGACCCTCAGTGTTTCCCCTGGTGAGAAATATAAACATGAATATTTTTTAAAGTAGAAATGGGAAACGAATTGATGTTTTCTTTCATTCATGGCAGAACTCAGTTTCATTGACATTGAGTTTGGTGAGATATACGAATTCGGAAAACCACTGATCTAGAAGGCATCAGCTGACAGCATCCAAAAACATAGTAGGTCAAAACAATTTTATAAAATTTATCTTTCCTTACTTTTAAAAACCCCAAATGTACCTGTGCATTTTCCCTCACCGAGTCTCCAGTTTCATCCTCTTAACCATTTTGTCCATGTTCTAACCTTATACTTTCACAGAATTTTCCTCCATATTTTCTAGCCATTCTTCTTCCCAACCTTTTGTTTGTTCTGCTCACATGGTTCTCTAAGTTCTCTGCAACTCAGCCAAGAAGGGTGTGTCTTCTTACAGTACTTTTCTGTGACATAATGTCAGCCCACCAATCACTAGCCAAATCTACATCTCCCATCTTCTGTACCACATAACTCAAGTATGACAGTATGTGTTAGAAAGAAGACGTATCCTTCAGCCCCACCAGTTTACAGCATTTTCTGGCTTTTGAAGCCATCTGGGAAGCAATATCAACTGGGACTGTATTGCAGTCTGTCCCTTTCGGCAGAGTGGCATACTGCCAATGCACCTGTCTTGCAGGCCATCTGATAGGTTTGCAGAGGAACAGAGACGGAAACACCACGGGAGAGCTGTTGTGTTTATTTAGCCACTCTCTGTCAGGCATATGAATTGGAATGACATGACTCTGTTTTGATAGGATTTATTTTGCTAGAATAATATGAATACCATGGAAGATCATCTCTAACACATATTACAATAGAATCTTGGCCTGAGAAAGCCAAAAAGAAAGATACACAACACAGGCTAGTTCATTTCCTGCTTTCAAGGATTGTTGTGTTTACTAAAGCATTTTTATTACAGGAGGACCTGGAGCAATGGGCAATGTTTGTTGAAGGATTAATGACAGTCATTATAAACCAAATTTTTTAATCAAATCCATTTACAGTTATTCTACATCGTGCCCCCTAGGTAGTTGTTTTGCAAATCAAATGAAGCTTGGAAGTTTGTTTGTTTGTTTACCCCTGCTATCACACTCTCTGTGATTGACAACTCCGTCTCAAATTAAAATCCTACTCCTAGATGTGCTATTAACATGATAGCAATGGTCCTATTACTAGTCATTGCTGCGGTGTGTATTCCTTCCCACACATCATATTGTAATCAGGGTGGGGTGGTGGTAGAAGCCAATTACAACTAATTGAGGAAATCACTGGAGAAAGAAAGAAAGAAAGAAAGAAAGAAAGAAAGAAAGAAAGAAAGAAAGAAAGAAAGAAAGAAAGAAAGAAAGAAAGAAAGAAAGAAAGAAAGAAAGAAAGAAAGAAAGAAAGAAAGAGAAAATTAAAAGCATTTAAATTATAATTCAAAGGACTAAGTGGTTGTAACTTTAAGAATTTTTTAAAATGGGTTACATGGGGGAAGAAAGGATTAAGTTTTAAATGCAAGGTAATTTATGTACTAACAAATTTCCTAGCAACGGTTGCCAACTTTCGCAGCATAATTTATAGATACACAGTTATCACACCAGTTTGAGGAAAATAAGCAGACAATACGCCAATAGATCTGGCATCAGAGAACCTCAAGTGTTTATCATAAATCTCTTCATACTGACCTTCAGTAAGTAAACAAGAACTTCAGCCTTGATTACTTCAGACCCACAAACACACTAAGGCAGAGACTCGTCCACCCAAAGGACCCGGCACCAAACCACAAAAGGAGCAATATAATATATGCAGTCCAATGCAGTGAGGAGTGTGCAGGCCTCTACACTGGAGAAACAAAACAGCCATTAAACAGGAGCATGGCCCAACATAGGAGAGGCAACAGATCAAGACCAGAATAATCAGTATACCTCAACTTGAAGGACAAAGGGCACTCATTCAAAGATGAGGATGTACACGTATTAGATTGAGAGGATAGGTGGTTTGAGAGAGGGGTCAAGGAAGCCATTTGTGTGAGTATTGAAAACCCCTCTCTCAACAGAGGTGGGAGGCTCAGGTGCAATCTGTCTGCTACTTATTAAGCGGCCATTTCAACAATACCCAGACAAACCAATAATACTTTACACCTCCACCTACAAGGCCATGTCTAATGGTTCATACTTTATGGGTGTTAGGAGGGTTGTAAAGGTGGGCCATTGTCCACCTAATGGGCCTATTCAGGCTATTTTCTATCGTATGAGCCTATTTCAGACCAGGGTGAAATGAGGTCAAAGTGAACTATAAAATGGAGGACTTGCAAGTAGCTTTCCTCAGCCTGACGAAGCTGTTTGGATGAGCAGTGAAACATTTCAATCTTTCAAGAAAAGAAGTCCAGTTGCCATTACTCAACTTCCAGATTTATTAAGTCAAATGCTAATGTGTTTACTGATGCTTGCTGACTTTAAAAAGTCCCATTGCTTCAACTGGGATTTCTAGTTAGGACTTACAATTGCACTTAGCCTTGAAAGAGTTGTTGCTGCAGCTGATATGTATTGGACTGCTGTTCTCTTCACCAATAAATCTTCTCTTGAGTTGCTGGAATATAGCACAGGACAAGAGAAGGTCTTTTATTAAAGAACCAGAAGATTTTGAAGTGTGAAATGTCCAAGCAAGGTTAATTAACACTTTATTAACTGTGGCCATTTGTAAATTAGTTTTTGGTTGATATGAGAGATTGCATTCATGAGCAAATAATTAACATATAAGTGTGCTTCCTTTTTTAAATAAAAATATTGCTGCTACTTATTTATACACTTGTCATACGTATAGTATTTATATATCCATTCCTTTTAATGCTGTACATCAGCTTCAGTCAAATCCAAAATCCTGAACTGCACTGCCTTCGTCCAGCCCAGTGTTTGTGAGGTCCAGATCAAAGCATAATGGGCAGGTATGTCTACAATGTGAAATGGCATCTGTACAGTCTGATTTGGTGATTTAGATATGGAACAAATTTGGTTCAGTTCACATTGTCAGGGGGCATTATAAGAATAAGTGAAAGGGATTGAGGGAAGGAAAGGAGCTGCACTCACTAGCAGCGCATAGTTTGCAATCTGAGGCCAAAGTTTTATTTCAATTACAGTGCTTGTTATCTCTCTTGGTGACTGAGTGCATAAACTGTGTATACTGTATTCCTAGCACTGTTCCTTGCATGGGAAGTAGCCAAGGCTGATCACCATTTGTGCCCTTACATGGATAGGGGATCGCTGAATGGATGTGCTGGTGATCTTAAGGATTGACTACTGCAATGCTCTCTATGCGGGGCTTCCCTTGAAAATGACCCAGAAGCTTCAACAGCTGAAGAATGTTGTGGCCAGACTGGTATCAAATGTGAATAAGTTTGATTACATTTCATTGGTCCTGGTTCAACTACACTGGCTTGTCTGTGTTGTACTAGACATAGACAAGATTTAAGTTGTTGGTTCCTATCTACACAGTCCTCCGTGGTTTAGGAACTAGTTACTTGTCAGAGGACCTTTCTTGAAAAACATCTCCCCCACCAACCAAGGCTCTTAATCCATGATCCTTCAGGTTACTATTCAGAAGGAGGTCAGGAAGTTGTCAGCTAGAAACAGGGGCTTCTTTGTCATAAAGTGCAAAGGCTTCATCCCTTTGGAACAGCTCCTGGTGGAGCTGCGTCCCTGGGCCCCTCCTTCATGGGAATTAAGAGGATGCTCAAAACAAGGCTGTTTACAGAAGGATTTAACAGCATCTTCTCTTAGGGCACTTTTACACGACCCCTAAAATCAGAGGCAAAGGGCTCCCAGATCCGGAGCTTAAAAATTTTTCCCCACCAGCTCTGGACTTTAAAAAAAAATTAAGTACAACCACGCCCACCTAAGCACGTCCCAGCGCACTTTTCAAGTACCTGGCCTCCAGGAGGTAAAAAAATCTTCCATTGTGCATTGTAAAGCTGTGAATGCTGGGCTCCCTCGCCTTCTGTTTGTTTGTTTTTGTCCCCACCACCCCTTTAAGAGACAGGAATCACTACGGGGCGGCTTGGGGCTGCTTCCAGACAGCAGAGCGGAGGTGAGCCTGCATTTTTTTCTCCCTTTTTTTTCTCCCTCCCATCACGCAGACAGGAACAATGGAGTGCAGAGGGGTGGGAACACAGGAAGAGCGGCAAATCCCCATGATCTCTGGTCCGAATTTAAGTTGCAGGCGGATTTTAGAGGTCATGTAAAAGCGCCCTTAATGTTCATGGACTGGTCATCTTTAAGCTGTCTGATTGCCATCAATCAGTTTTATTTGATTTAATTTAGTTTAGTTTAGTTTTATTTATGATTTATATGCCACCTGCTTGCGAAAGCAACTCAGGGCAGTGTAGATCAAAAATAACAGGAACATCAAAGCAATAAAAAACATCCGTAACTATAAAAGCATACATAAAAATACAAAAATATAAAAATACAGAAGTATAGGAGTATAGGTGCCCGGCAGATCTAAACACAACACAACACACTATGACACTATAACTTGACAGCTTTAAGAAAGGATTAGACAAGTTCATGGAGAACAAGGGTATCAAAGGCTATCATTATGAATGCCTAAGGACAACCTCTGGGTTGAAGAGATAGGCAGGGTATCTCTCAATGCCATTTGCAGGGAATCATAAGCAGGGGAAGACATCTGCTTGGGAAGACCCTGAAGCAAATTGTGAGCCACTGCATGAGACCGAATGCTGGATTGGATGGGCTGTGGCCTGTTTCAGCAAGGCTGTTCATATGTTCTTATGTTCTTATGTTCTAACAAAACATGTTTTTATAGCTAAAACTTATTTTTCAGTATATTATTTGAAATTTATTTTATGCTCATATTTGGATGTAAACAGCCCAAAGAAGTGCCTAAGTGTAATTGGGTGGTATAATGGTTTAATTAATAAAATAAATAAATTATATCTCTCAATTTCATTTACCTCAGAGCAAACTGGAAACTTAAAGTAACCCTAAATTATAACTGTTTTGGTTTCCCAGAATGAATCTGGATGAATGGCGATCTGAACTTTAAAAATGATCCGGTTTCGGGTCACCGGTTGAATCAGATGTGACCTGAAGAACCACAGACCAAACTGGAGTCCATCCCAAAGTGGTGAGTTGGCATCCAAATTGAATCCGGGGCACAGCCCTACTCAATATAATAATGTCTGTAAGTGGATTATATTAAATGGTGACTCATAAAGCCACAGGAGACAGATGTGAGCCCACTGGTGGGTGGTGACTCCAATCTGATGAACTGTAGCTCAGCTACATAATTTGTTTTTCTATCTGGTTTTAACTAAAAGCAGGTTAGATATCCTAGAGTTCTCCAGTGAGCAGGGAGTTGGACTAAGTGGGCTTATAGGCCCTTTCCAAATCAATTCTTTGATTCTATGATTTGACCCTTCAGTCCAGGGAGGTGGAGGGATGATAGGGTGACCAGTGTGAGGTGGAGATATTGCCATGTTGAATACAATGGTGGTGGTGGTGGTGGTGGTGGTGGAGGAGAGCTTTTCCTTTTAAAGTCCATTACTCAGTCTGAGTATTTATTTATTTATTTATTTATTTATTTATTTATTTATTTATTTATTGGATTTCTATACCGCCCATCTGGCAGCGAGGTCACTCTGGGTGGTTTACAACAATTAACACATTCAAAAAAATTATACAATAAAACCATAAAATAGTAACACAATAAAAATAAAAATAAAAGATAAAAGAAAAAGAAAAATAATATTAAAGTGAAATAAAACAATATATTATTATTGGCAGGTTAATCAGTTAATATACCACTTATCACTAGTCTTGCAGATATTGTTTTCTTCTTATCTATATTATAGCTATAGCTAATACAGACCAAAATCCCTTTGCTGATCCCTACAAACATAACGTAAAGGGTGTAACATTTGGAGATTAATTGCGGTAAGCTATTAAATTGTGCTGACTTAGTAATGCAGCAATTTGCCATCCAAAGTTACGCAGTCTGTGTCACACTGAGGTAGGACTTCAGCCATAAAAATTCATATTTATTGGCCCAGGAAATCACTTTTGTGACATATAGGCATTCCAAAATGGCCAAATTGGATGTGCATGTGAGGGGGGAAAATATGTATATTTCATTCAAACAACAGTACCAGTTTATGCCCATTTCAACTGCTGCCCTGTGCCTTCCAAGAAGAAACCTGGCATCCATTTTGCCAAGTGAACTTTTAAGAACTCTCTCCTGGAAAAATACATCCCTTGCCATGTTTGGACTTCTATACCTACTATGAAAAAGACAGCTTGTTCTCGAAAGCTCAGCAACTTTTTTTTTAATTTTTCTTCTAGCAGCCTACGAAGGTATCACCTATCATCTAGTTTTGCTTTTTGTTTTAATGGTTGCACAGCTCCAAACCTCTTTTTTATTGCAATGGGACAAATACCACAAAAGAGCTGCCTCCACCATGAAGCAAGCTAAAGAAACATCTACAGCAACAGGACCTTAACACTAGGTACTGTGATATCATTTAATTGGATGTACCATTTTTTAAAATTCTACCCACCAAAAAAAAACTTTCTTCCCCACCTCCTAGTGGAGAGCATGTTTTTGTTTTTGCATTAACCTCCTGCTTCTAAGCCATCTCTGGCCAATCAGGAGCCCTGTGCTTCGAAGAGCCAATACAGAGATGATGGTGGTAAGCAAGAGGGAGGTGGCCATACCATGCCGCTCTTTGTTTGGACTGGCCTGTCAAGTCCAGCCCCATCGAATCATGCTGCACGGCTCCAAACCTCTTTTTTACTGCCTAATTTTATTTAGCTCTTGCCTGTTTTTTTTTGCTGCTGCTGTTGTTTTTATCATTTTGTCATCCTTTTTCTGTCTTGTTCCATAGCTATGTTTGTACGTAAAAGGCCTGGTCAGCCAATGAGCAATAAGGTGGGCTCTACTGGATTTTCTGACCATTTCTAAATGGGGAAATAAGTTTCCCATTAATCCATGTAATTAAAATGTCTGTGCAAATGTCCCCTGCATGAGGAGCATACAAGTGAACAAAACCTGTGCAACAGAACTACATAAATGTTATTTTCAAGGGGAGCTTTCTTGAGTGCCAAGAATACATGAAAAAAATTATTTCTGCAGGGAAGGGGTTAAAATTCTAACCTACAGCACATTATGTTGATGTGTGCCCCAATGTCTGGAGGTGTTTTGCTTCCTCTTTCTTTAACCCTCATTACATTCTCTGATAGTTTCCCCCCCCCTTGCTTATGTGACCTCCTCACTCCCCTTGCCTTAGTCAGACAGGAGAAAGTAAATAAAGGTCAAGGGAGATGTCAACCTAAGCAATTACAAAGAGAAGAACTTGGACATGACCCTGAGATTAGAAACAGTGACCTGTCACATTTGGCAAAGAGAAGCTGCTTGGGAGCCTTCTGATCCGATACAAACGGCAGCGGCACATCCAAACGGGGTTCTTGTTTATTTGCATTTTAATCTTTCCCATCTTTAGAGCTAGGTTTGCTTTCTCATCTTCTTGTCTAGATAGATCGCAAATAGATAACTCCAATGGGGGCTGTGGGAGATTATGTTTTGAATGTAATCACTCAGAGGCATCTGGCACTCATGCAAATACCAGAAAAGTCTTGCTTTTCTCTTGGAGTGCTCTGGGTCATGAAAGTAATAGAACTGCTATGGTATAAAATGTATCCCCCCCCCTCAAAAAAAAAAGATGAGTATGTTTAACACAGGGATGTAGTACCTCTTCTTTCTGTATGGTGTCACATTCCCTTAGGGCTATTATGTAGGGAGCAGAAAGTCCATGACAGGTGGTGACTAAGAGCTACATTCTCTGTTAGTCCCAACTATCTTGAATCCTCTAATATCAATGGAGCTTAATTAGTGCCAACTAATTTCAATGAGTGTCCTCTAATTAGGATGAAAAATTGATCTCGTCCCAAGCCAATAATAGGTATGGTAGAACCAACAAGAATATCCCCGCTTTATTTCACACTTTCTTCCTGACACCCCATCTCTTTGTTCCTCTTCCTTCCCACCTAGCTACTTGTAGGGAGTGAGGCAAGCTTGCTAAAGATCGGAACATAGACATTAAGCTGAGGTGATGCATGTACTTCATTGAGGAGGCAGGGATGCATTGTGCTCCCCGCCCCGTCCCCCAAACTGTAATAGTTGCAAAGAGGATGAATTGTGACTTGGAATATATTCCCTGGCAATTCCAGCTGTTGACTTCCCAAGTGGGGGGAAGCATCTCCTCCCTGATATTTGTAATATAGGAAGAAAAGAAAAGCGGGATGGATAGCACCGTGAGTTAGTTATCTGGTTGTGGAGCTGGATAAAAGCCAGTGGCCTTGGGCAAACTGCATAGTTCTAGAATGGATGGAAGGGAATGGTAAACTACTCCTTCTGAGTACTCGGTATCAAGAAAACCCTTTGGGGGGGGGGGGGAAGAGTTGCCATAAGTCAAAAATGACATGACATGACACAATTACGTATTATCATTTAGGGAAATTTAATCTTTTATTCTAATTTTCTATTTATTTTGTACAGGGCATTTTAGCATCACAGTTAGAGATGGGGACATATGGGAAAATGAATCATGTTTTCAGACAAATGTGGCTGATTCATCAGAAATTCAAAACAATGACTCAATTTATTTCTGGAGGGAAATGGGCTGGTCATTATCATGAAAGTTGCAATTTTGTTCAAGTCCCGAGGGGGGTGGGTTGCATGGGGTTTATGTTTGCTATATTTGTTATATTGTGTTACATTGATGTGTGTGTTTTCTTCCTTATGTTATTTTGCTGTTTCTTTCTGTTCTTTTACAAAATAAAAAATATATAATATTAGAAAAAATTCAAAACATATTCATTATAAATTGAGTCCCCCAACAAAAATACACAAATGAATTTTTAGCTATTTTGATTTGCTAATTTATTGAGCTATAAAATGGTCCCCAAGGCACCTCCAGACACTGCAACTGGAAGGAAGCATCCCTTGACTGTCCTTTACAATGCCTCCAATTTTGGTGAAGATTGGGTCTCCCCAACCCTGTTTCTCAAGGACACTTTCCTAAGAGGCCACACTTTGTGGGTATATAACTCAGCTGTCTGAAACCCAGACTTAAAGGGATTCTACAGGAGAGTTAGGAGAAACCTAAGCTTGGTGTCTCTAGGTACCTCGTGTACTTTCCTGGGGGGCTTTTGGGGGGGGGTACATAGCTCAGATTTCTGAACTCTAATGTTAACCAAACTTACAAAGCTTGCAGAGGAGAGGCAGAGGAAACAACCCTGAAATGTTGAGGCCTCTAGATGCCCAGAGGGCTTTTTATAGCACTTTAAAGGGAAGACAAATCAATTCATCAACGAATCACTGGGAATTCATTGGTTTTTCGATTTGTCAGCCCTGACAAATCATGAATCATGACTAATCACCTTTTTTTTAAATTTGTCCCCATCTCTGATCAAAATCTTCAATTCACATCAATTTCAAAAACATATCCTAACTCTTATTTGATCACAAGCTGTGTAGACCAAAATAACTTTGAGCATGAGCAATATTAAAATATATTTAATATATTTATGTTGTTAGGCAAGGTATAAAATGATCAGCAAAGACCAATTTGAATATGTTGAGAACCAGCCAGCAACCATGGGGAGTTAGAAAGTGTGAATGAACGTCTTTGTTGTGACTGATAGAATGGGACTGCTACTAGTCTTGACAGACAAGGGCCTGATCCAACAAAGGAATCCCTATGTTCTTATGGCAAATAATATGTCTACAGAGTTGTGTAAATGCAAAGCTGGAAATCCAGAATGAATTACTCCATTAAGTTTCCTAACCAGCAGCCATTAAATCTATGAGGACAATTAGGTATACCTGCCTTGGCATGATAGGAAGGCGTAGGTCAGGAAGAGAAATCGGGCTTACTGAAAAAGCCAATTGTCTCAAAATCAGATACGTCCTGGGATTAGTCCCTCTGATAAGCTCATGTGTCGACCCAAGCTGAGTCACCATGGTTTGTGCTTTTGCTCCTGGTGTTCACCCCTCTGCCCCTTTTATGCTCATTATGCTGTGTTAGGTTTGAGTAAACTGGCAGGAAAACAGAAGGATGATAATTCAAATAACAGACATGTGAGCAACTTGCAAGGAAGGCTTTAAGGATAAAGTGCTAATGGTGAAAAGAAGTAACTGAATTATAAGACAGGTCAAATTCTAATTCTTCTATTAATGCAGAGGACAAATAAAGGGCACTTCATATATTACATTATTAACTGTATCACTCAGTATTGAAATATTTCTCATGCACATTAAACATTTAAACTTGTGTGATGACAGCCTTTGTATTTGCAAACAGATGTGCCACAAATAGAGTTCATACAGGTAGAAAGGGTTATTAAAGAGTAGATCATGTCTTTTCACATGGATGTGACATTTGAAATGCAGAAGCATCATGCTCCAAGTGCAATGGGATATGTGTGAGAGATGCAGGATATAGCTGGAGGGGAATATATATAAAAAGATTTTTAAAAATATATAATACATGTGCTGATTCTTTGGACAAAGGAAGATGTACCAGAAGTTTTATATAGGGCATAATTGTTATGGCATTCAGGAAGTGAGTTAGGTTCGCATATCTAACCATCAACAAATTAAGGAGCTGTTCTTGGACAGAGCAGAGCAGACTATCCTGGACAAAAAAGAGACAGGGCACAGTTCTGGGGAAGAAGTCATTTCACTAACTCAGGAGGTGGATGCATGGAGGAATGTGACTCAAAGAAGTAGAAGGGCAAGGAATTGCTCTGGCAGTCTGAAATTACTGAATCAATTTGAGGCTCTTTTCCTCATCACACCTGAGGAGGAATGCACAGAGGAACAACTGGTTCCATCTGAGGATCTCTCCTTCATCATACTTGATGAGATACAGGAAGACAAACAAAAGGAACAAACTGAAGACCTCTCCCTTAACATAGTTGATGAGGTGCATCTCCTGAACAAATTGCAGGAGAGAGGCTCCTTGTACTAGGTGATTCAATTATTAGAAATACAGAGAGATGGATTTGTAATGTGCACGATAACCGTATGGTTACTTGTCTGTCAGGTACAAAGGTTGCAGACATCATGAGAAATCTAGATAGTTTGTTAGAGAGAACTGGGAAGGAGCCAGTGGTCATGGTACACGTTGGTACCAATGATATCAGGAAGGCAAAGTGGTCAGTCCTGGAAGCCAAATTCAGGTTGTTAGGAAGAAGATTGAAACCCCAAACTTCCAAGGTAGCATTATCAGAAGTGCTGCCTGTTCCTCATGCAGGACCCACCAGGCAGGCAGAGCTCAGAAGCCTCAATGCATGGATGAGTCAATGGTGTCGAGAATTAAGCCAAATAGAAATAACCAGGGAGGAGGTCCTTGCATGTCTTGTTAAACTAAATGCTAACAACTCACCAGGACCAGATGGCATCCATCCATGAGTTTTCAAGGAACTTAAAGATGAAATTGCTAATGTCCCAGCCAAAATATATAATATTTCCCTCCAATCAGCTGTTGTGCCTGATGACTGGAAAGTAGTGAATGTAACACCAATCTTCAAAAAAGGATCCAGAGGAGATCCAGGAAATTATCAACTGGTCAGTTTGACATGTGTCCCTGGTAAAGTGATGGAAACCATCCTAAAAGTTAAAATTAATAGGCACATAAAAGAGAAGGTGCTTCTGAAGGAGAGCCAACGTGGCTTTTGCAAGGGCAAATCATGCCTCACTAATCTGTTGGAATTTTGGGGGGATGTCAACAAGCATATGAATAAGTGAAATCCTGTTGACATTGTTTCTCTGGACTGTCAGAAGGCTTTTGACAATGTCCTGCACAAAAGGCTCTTGAATAAACTTGCCAGTCATGGAATCAAGGGATAGGTCTTGTCCTGGATCAGCAAATGGCTAAGGGACAGGAAACAGAGGGTAGCACTAAATGGACACTTCTCCAAGTGGAGGGAGGTAAAGAGTGGGATCCCCCAAGGTTCAGTACTGGGACCTCTGCTTTTCAACCTTTTCATCAATGATCTAGAAGTAGGAGTAAATAGCAAGGCAGCCAAATTTGCCGATGACACTAAATAATACAGGGTAGTAAAAACTGAGAGAGATTGTGAGGAGTTCCAGATGGATTTCAACACTGGAGAGTGGGCAAACCAGTGGCAAATGAGCTTCAACATTAGTAAGTGCAGTGTGATGCATTTTGGGGCAAAAAAAAAAAACCCAATTACAGTGGACCCTCATATAACAGTTTGTATAACATAAAATCTGTACAACATAAAAAATTCCAGAGATGGGGAAATTTGCTTATGGGGGTGAATCCATACAACATAAAATGGTCATAATTAGGGATTACTCTGTTTTCAATGCTTTCATATGGGCAATTTGTATAAAAGAAAATTTGTTTAACATATTTCATTTGGAACAAATTAATTCCTTTTTACAAGGTACCACTGTACATTTATAAACTGATGGGGTCTGAACTCTCTGCAACAAACCAGGAAAGGGACCTTGGTGTCCTGGTGGACAGCTGAATGAAAGTGTCAACCCAGTGCGCAGCTGCAGTGAAAAAAGCAAACTCAATGCTAGTGATCATTAGAAACGGTACAGTAAATAAGTCAGCAAGTGTCATTTTGCCTCTTTATGGTAAGGCCTCATCTGGAATATTAAAATCATACACGGTGTGGACAAAATAGATAAGGAAAATCTGTTTTCCCTATCACACAACACTAGAACTCGGGGGGCACTCCATGAAACTTTTGGGTGATAGACCTCAAACAAATAAGAGAAAGCACTTTCGTCTTTGGTGAACATCAGCAATGAAATGCAAGCTGTGAGTGCAAATGAGCCACTGCAGGCAAGGGGGAGTCGGGAAAGGAACGGTCAGATCCAGAAGCATGAAACTGCTCAACCAGCATCGTATGGCATTGCATTACAGAAGGGAAATATTAATAGGACAATAAAACTAAATAAGAATATACCATGTTCAGTAGCAACAAACATTGATTATCAGCTGGAATTAGAGATGGGCACGACTTAGCGGTATTCCCGTTTCCGTTTTTGTTACTCGTTTCCGTTACTCTACGGAAACGGTAACGGGAACTACTCTGCCAGATTTCGAGCTCGAACCGACGAATGAACAATTTTGGTCTGATTTGTTGTGCTCGTTCCTTGCATCGCGCGATCGCGCGATGCCACGCAGCACAGAAAAAAAGTTTTTAAAAGTTAAAAAAACCCGGTTCCTGGCCGAAAAGCAGGCGGAAAAATGCCTGCCGTGCCTCAGGGCACCTACCAGAGGGGTTGTTTCTGGAGGTCCCCGGCCTCCCCCCCCATCCCCCATCCTAGTGGGCTGCTCTGTGGGACTCGCCACAGGCTCGCAGCCAGCCAGCAAAAAGCCCAGTCTCGCCGGCCGCCGGCCGCCGCAATTAAAGCGCAAGCAAGCGGCACGGACGGCACAGGAAAAAACTTTTAAACTCTCCCCCCACCCATTCCCGGGCCAAAAAAGCAGGCGGAAAAATGCCTGCTTGACTAAGGGCGCAGGGCACCTACCGGAGGGGTGGTTTCTGGAGGGGGGGTCCCGCCTCCCCCCCATCCTGGGAGGCCGGACTCGCGAGTCGCCATCGCCATGCCATGTGGTGCGGGCGGGGGATCCAAAATGGGGCGGCGAAAGCAATATTGTTTTTGAAATCGTGGTCCAAAAACACACAAGCACAACAGAAACGCGAAAATTTATAAACTGCCAGATTTTTCACAGTAGCAGTGGGTTTTTTCTTGCAACAAAATGTCTCTCCTCTCCTCCTCTGTCCTCCATTGATTTTATTTTATTTTATTTTATTTACACCTGCGCAATGATGGGCTGGCCGAGTGGCCAGCCATGTGGGAGTGGACGACCATGCAAATTTTTGGAGCCATCCCACCAATCGCATGGCCACTTGGCCATGGAGACTCCTGGGATGTGCCAAAAAGCCCCCTAAAACCTGCCCTAGCCCCCCTAACCCTAACCCTAACCCTTCACTCCGTACCCATACGTCACAGACTGTCTTCTTAGTGGGTCAGAGAGGCACCCAGAGGTGCAACCCACTAGCCCACCGTAACCTTACCCGTCACTAGCCTAACCCTAGCCCTTGCACTAAACCACCTTAACCCTAAACCAGATCTACTTGCTTGCATTGCACTACACGCAGCAAGTACAATTCCCTTCTGTGTGAGACATGGTGGTGCGAGAGCCTTAGTTAGGCATCTCACTATGGCTCTGGGTTCAGTGCCATCCACTAGTCTTCACAGTCACTGTCTGCACATTATGTTATGCAATATCCATATGGCTATTGCATAGCATTTTGCAGCAGCAGCAGGTGAGGAGGGGAGTCCCCCATGTTGAGGGGTCTCTTGGAGCCTGCTTCCCCTTCCTAGTGGGTGAGGATAGGAGGCACCCACGGGTGCCTCCAGGAGCCCACTTTCCCTTATAGCGGGCCAGAGGAGGCACCCACCCCACAGAGGTGCCTCCAGGAGCCCGCTCCCCCCCAAAAAAAACAGTACTAAAAAAAACGAAAAAACAAAAAAATGAACTGACTAATTTTTGCGAATTTTCGCGAAAAACGGAGACGACCCGAAACGGAACCGGCCCGACTAACGACAACTCGAAAAAAAAAATTTTCAAGTCGTGCCCATCTCTAGCTGGAATGCATCTGCAAACGAAAGGAACATGGTGGAAATGAACATAGCTGGCTGGACGGAACAACACCCCAGGACATTTTGCTGCTCTACCAGCTTGATATATTTTAATCATGTCTCTTCTGGGTGTTTCTAGCCGTTTCTTTATGCAAAATCACAGCCAAGAAGAGGGGAAGCTTTCAAACACCTATGCCACCCACCCAGGTTTGGGTAGGTTCCTAGGCTGGTGAGTTCCTGGGTTCCAAGATCAAGAGGCTGCAAGATACGCACCCTTACTTTGGACTACAGTTATTGAGGTTTAGATCCTCTCACAAACTACCCCTTCTCCACCTCCACCCCCACCCCTTCTCTCTCTCTCTCTCTCTCTCTCTCTCTCTCTCTCTCTCTCTCTCTCTCTCTCTCTCTCTCTCTCTCTCTCTCTCTCTCCTGTTGCCAGATCTTAGCTAGGAGAGCAGATCCCCATCTTAGCAGCTCTCTGACATCAGCTTTCTGACAACAGAAAGGGTTTCTTTCTTTAAAAAAACAGACATTTTTGCCAAGATAAAGGTGCTTTCCACAAGGGGGGGGGTCTCCACTTCTTCCAGCACCCTACAGCTGTTGCATTTTTAGTTTGGAAAGTGTTGCTTCACTGTTGCACTTTTGTGACAGTGCCAGCTTATAACCAATGCTTGGCATAAGAAACTACAGTCTGCATATTTGGGAACAAAAGGCCCTAACGTTTTATCACATCCAAACTTGTCTGCAAAAATTACATGGAGTGTTCTTCTCTTCCTCTGTCTCTCCACATTTGAATGGTGCCACACCTTATCTAGTGCTATTCTTTCATAGCTCATATCTGAAAAGCCACACTGTTTGCAGAGGATCAGTTGTGATAGATTCCTGTACATGTCATTCTAAGAGCTGAATAGAAGATGACTGCATTGACTGTTCCCCATTCTTTCTTCCTGGGTTGTACCAACCACAATTGTACGAAGTTGCTTTTTCCATTTACACAGGGCTGAACTTTTATATCTAGGTCTGAAGACTGTGGGGTGAGTTGGTCCGAGTTTAATCTCCCCCTGCTAAAAAATGCAGCTTTACATGGCACAACCCCTCATGAAATTTCAAGCAGAAATGTATTGTTAATGTTATCACAGGTTTAACTCCAGATTTGTTTGTTTTTAAATGAATGACTATTGGTGGCCTTTTTTATGCCAATATGTCCCCAGGTTAAGAGGTGGAAAGATGGAAAGATGGAAAGATCATATTTTAAGGCTATAAATCCCAGAATCCCTCAGTTAGGAGGACAACTGTCTGTGTGGCGGTGGCAAGGGAGGGGTGTGAAAGCTGTAGTCCAAAAATATGGCTTGGTTAGCTACTCTGCTGAGGGGTAGACACCATGATGGAGGTAGATTTTGAGATGATATAAAACTGTCTGGAAATATTTCTGTAACAGAGGCTGGGGTGAAATAGATGTCAACATTTTGCAAAAAAAGTGCACAACACCAATCAATTATACACTGAGAGGCTGGAAAAGACTTATACAAGACTACAAGCGGACTGAGAGAATGAAAACCTTTAAAAATGTCAGGGCAAAACAAATGTCTGAGGGTGGTGCTGCAGTAACAAAAGCTACATGTAGCCATTCACATCTATCCATGCATGAAACACACTCAAATATGACAAATTCTATCCCCTCCATTTTGCCCTTCTTCACCCAGAGGGTGACCAGGCTAAATGCAGAAAAACAACTCACATGGATAGTATACATAGACAGGAAATGCTCCCTGCCTCAGATGTATTGCTCTCCAAGTGCATAGGAGATCTAATAAAACCAGGGACAGGAAACAGGGCTAAAGCCCTCCCTCCTTTGTGTGAGTTTTATATAAGGACCAGAATGCCTGAATAGGGCTGATACACTTACATTTACATGGAGGGAGTCATTTCATTTAAGACTTGATCCCCAGAAATTTGTCCAATCCTTCCCCAAAAGAAATGAATTCTCTTTGCAAAATGTCCCACATAACATTAGCTCTATTTGGCCATTCCGATTCTTTGTCATCAATATAATATACAGATGCCATTAATTTAAAATATATCAACAGATGTCTTGCAAATTGTATCCAAGCATCAATAAATGGCACGATGTCTTGAGTTGGTTGGTTGTGTTCTAGGGCATCCACTCAGTCCAGAGCATGAAACAATGAGATGCAGTTCAGCCATGTCAACAAAATGTGCTCATAAGAACAACTGTTCTCATAAAGGTCATTGCCAAGTTTAGGGGAGAAAAACTGAGATTATCTTTATTTGTCCCGCAGTGTATTTCCCTTTTCAAAAAAGGAGCTAAAGAAGATCAAAATACAATACAGTATTTCCCATTTACTTTCCTTTTTACCAAGACTGCATAATAACATACTAATGCATGGTGAGATCCAGTCAGGTGTTGTGGACGTCAGATATGACCCAGGAGATACAAGTTCAAATTCCTGTTTGGACATGTAAACTCAGGCTAAAACTATATGCTGTCTCACGCTGGTGTTGAATTTACAGCATCTTCTGTCATGGCCCAAAACGCCAGTTTAAAAAATGTCACTGGCTGGCTAGTGCTGGGAGCTTTTCAGCTGCTGACAGAACCTCAGATCCCGGTCTGCTCAATGAATGGCAAAAACTGGTGGCACTCCTTACCCACCACCACCCCAGCAAAGAGAACATCACCAGTCAGCAAATGTGGCTTTCCACACATCTCAGGACTGGTCAACTAGCAATGTTCTTCACTGGGAGGCCAGCTCCTGTGGTTCATTTTCACTGCATACTGAGTGGACAAGGACTCAGCCATTGTTCAAAGCTGGACACCATCAATAGCAGGAAGTTCTCCTAGCACTAACTGGCTAGGGGCAGTTCATAGAATCATAGAATCATAGAGTTGGAAGAGACCTCAAGGGCCATCTAGTCCAACCCCCTGCCATGCAGGAACCCCCATCACAGGACACCTGACAGATGGCCACCCAGCCTTTGCTTAAAACACCCCCAAAGGAAACTCCACCACCTTCTGTGGCAGCATATTCCACTTCCGAACAGCTCTAACTATGAAGTTCTTCCTAATGTTTAATTGAATCTATTTTCCTGTAGTTTGAGTTCTATGTACTGCTTTCAGAAAAGGAACAGCATTAAAACAGGGCATGTGTTTCCAGCAGTTTTATGCCAGTGTGCAGATAACCCACCATAAAAAGCTTACTTTGGGTTATTTGCAAATGCACAGGAGAGGCACTAGTAAAATATTTCCTTAAAATATCTATATCCTTGAAAAATCCTACTAGGGTCACCATAAGCCAGATGTGAGACTTGAAGAAAGTGGTAGTCCCTGTATTTAGTATTATGTGGATGTGTTTGACTTTTTGTTGTTGTTTTTGTTATCTTCTTTTGGGGGGGGCAGGCAATTTGGTTACATTTCTATAGCTAGTCAAAGTCTCATAATTAGAGGTAAAGTTGATGATCTTTTATGTTATTTATGCAGTGCTCTTTAAAACCTAAATTAAAAAAAACTGCAGGCAGCTTGTTTATATCCAGAAATACTCCAAGATTAATTCTTACTCTACCAGACCTGGAACTTGATTAAAATGTCTTAATTAAAACTGACCTATAAAGCAGGAAAGTGTGCAAGTGTGCACATGTGCGCATGTGAATGAAAGAAATAGAGAGAGGCAGCATAACTTCCGGTATGCTGTAAAAGACAATGATTGCATATAGTTTGACAGGGTAATCCATCCCAAATAACTAATATGCTGAATACCTTCAGGCACTACCTGTGTGATCTCTATGCTAGAAAGGCTAGTGTTACATTATTCTCATGTAACTGAGCACAACCTTTGGTCTCTGCAAGAAATGGCCCAACGTTCTTGTTCCACTTCGGAGCATGTGAGTGTATGAACAACATGCCCATGTGAATGAATAGCAAAAGCAACTGTGACGATCTGAGACCATCAGCATCTTATAACTACAAAACCGCAAGGAGCCCTATGGATCATTGCATCAAGCTCCTGTCCAGGAGGCAGAGTGGGGGATCAAACCCCCAATCTCTACCTAATCAACTGAACTCTCCAGAAGATCCTTACTGGGCCATGTCCTTCATCCTATTGTAATCCAGTGAATTTTGTTGTAATATTTCTCTTATCACTACACTATGGCTGCTATCTCACCTGGGGAAGATCCTGATCTTCGGAATGTCCAGCTTTTCCTCTTCCTCCTGTCACGTGACTGAAGATGTGAGATAGCAGTTCCCACGTACAAAGGTTTTTTTTAAAGCACAGTTCAGCCCCATGGCCATCAGGTGGCTCTAGGATTTAGAAAAGGACCAGCTGATTGGCGCTAGGGGTGGGGAAAATTAAAAAACAGTGCCCGATGTGCCAGCTGTCTGGCGCTAGGAGGGTGGGGGGAAATAAAAAAATTTTTTAAAAGTGCCAGACCAGCCAGAGGACCAGCTGACTGGCGCTAGAGGTGGGGGGAAAGTGAAAAGAAACAAAACCAGCACCCGATCGGTCCCAGGAACAGCTGCTCGGGCGATGAGAAAAAAAGAAGAAAAGCAGATCATCTACGCGGTCCCACGTCTGTCTCCTTAAAAGGTGGATTTTTTAAGTGAGGCAAAAAATTCTCTACCTCTCCAGTAAGTCTTGGAAACCTCACTTAAAGGGGTTTTCTTTTTTTTTCTTTTTTCAAAAGCCTGGTGGCCGCGGGACGGCATTTTTGGACACAGTTTATCTACAAATTTAATCTGCCTTTAAAGGGATGTGGGATAGGGGCCTTTGTGTCCATGGAAATCCAGTCTTAATAGAGTAAAGGAACAAACCCATCACTGCCATAGTTAGTGATAAAATAAAACATATCCTTGACTGCCCTAGAATATTCCATGGTGGATATCTAAATATTTCAAAAACACTGTGAAGCCCTCTATACACAGATCTAACTAGCTTTTCTGCAGCATGGAAAGTCACCAGATCCTCGCAGCACATCATGTATGACACATCAGGGCAAGATGAGCATTTTTAGGATGATGAAACACCTCTATATGCCTGCCAGGAGCATGATAAAACCCTGCCTGGTTTTCTCCGGCAGTCATGATAAATAGCACACATACACACAGGGTGAGGGGGTTTGTTTCTGCCATATTTTTATTTCACTTTCTAGTGATCAATACTCATGGTATTTTTTAAACAACTAGTGTGAAAAGATTTCCAAAAGGGACAACATTGACTCCTGTACAAAGCCAAGCAGGGGCTGATGTAGTAAATTTCATCTCACCAACTCCACGTACTGATGAAAGCTGCTGGATTAATACAGACACCTCTGCATGGATGGAAGCATTGTTACAATGTGGTGTGAAGGATAAGATACAAGAAGTCTCACAGCATCTTATAGGCTTAAGACATTTGTTTGGCAGAGGCTTTTGAGGACTGCCAGCAACATCATCAGAGATTCCATTTTCATGGGAAATTAAACACAATTTGGGGAGGCAGCATGCTTGCTCCACTCTACCACTCTGCACACATGGAGGGCAACTGCTTGTGGAGGAGAACTTCCAAGATCCACAATTGTTTTCCAGGCCCTTTCAAACCCTCAGGGTTCATTGGCAAGTAGTGCAAAACACAGGACAGCAAAGATTAAATATGTGGGAATGCACCTTTTAGCTTGCACCATTTAAAAAGAAAATGGCTGGGAAATTTCCCTTCAAGGGGCTAGCATTTACCTATTTTCAACATTAGGGTCATTGTGGGTTGTGTTATTCCTGTGGTACAACCAAAAGCTCATTCCTTCTTGCAAATATGTCACTTCAGGACTACGCAGGTGCAATCACATGGAGAAATAGATTGCTGTTTGTACTGCTGGTAGCATCATCTGGTGTGATCTATTTCCTAGTGTCACACAATACACATAGAAGTGTGCTACAGCTTAGCTCTGATAAAAGCCCAGGATGTACATCTTTTGTCCAGTTATAGGGATTCTATTTTTCGGGGCCAGGCTGGAACCATCCTCCACAGAGGAAAGGGTTGCTTAAAGGGATATCACTCCCACTAAAGTGACAGTTTCTGGTCTAGTTAGGTGCATGTCTTTGCAGCTTTCTGATTCCATCCTCAGCTGAACATGGACTTCTTTCCCCCAGAAAGGTTTGTTTGGTGCCTTTTGACACCAAAGGAAGACTTTTTATTTCCTGGGCCTTTCATCTTTTTTAAAACTTTGTTTAAGAAATTAAGAGCTATAGCTTCAGTGTTGTGATCTTGGCTTTGTAATCTGCTGGTTGAGTTTTGATGTTTTAATGACAGATGATATGAAGGCTCTACCTAACCAAAGCCTTCTTCAACTTGATCCATCGTCTACTAGCCAATGTGGCCAATATCGTGGTAGGGTCCATCCCATCAGTAGTCAATCCCATCTGGAACACCCTGGATTGTGGAAGTCTGGTCTAGATAATTATGCTTTGGCTTGCTATTTCATTCATGATTGGCTGGGAACATTGGAACTCCTCCTACTTAATAAAGTTTTCAAGGCAGCTTGCAATGTATTTAAAATGTAATATACTAGATAACCAGGATGTGTGAATAACTTGCATAGTGTGCTTTCTTCTTCTGGCTGATTTTTGATCTACTACTCTAATGGCCATCCACTGAATTTGACATCCAGTATTTGATTCAATCCTCCTGAATTGCATTCAGTCCACCATGCATTCAATCCTCCATGCAGGAATTCCCACAAAAGTGGCAATACAATCTCTCCTTAAATATTTCTTGCAAGATGCTTTTGGACAGCCAAGGTGTACATTTGCCTTCATATCTAAACTGTAGGTAAAATATAAATTTCAAAATGTTGAAATCACAATCTCCATATTGAGATTTATGGAATTCATCCACATGTACATCATTAAGAAGTACTGTAACAATAAACAGCTTTTGGAGAATTTTTCATACTATCCAGTTCTTTAAAAGGTTATTGACTGCCGTATTCTGTGTATGCCATGAGCTCCATTGTACAAGCTTAGAAAGTCATATGTTCTGCCTGTTTATTTAGAACTGGTTAATGACAGATTAGATTTGTCTTTTAATTGTTATTATTATTAGCATTCAGATGCTTTATACAATACATGATCAAATCAATATTATTGACAAACTTAAATTTTCCCACACCAAGGCAAGATTGATAATGATGTGGCTTCTTTTCATGTGTAAGGTGTTAGCTTTTGAGATCTCAGAATAAATACTGAAATTGAGGGTCTGTACAGCACTCCTGCTCATCTCTAGTGATACAGATCTGCTGAATCAGCAATATGCAATATGCAACATGTGCACTGAGGCATTTGACCTAAATCCATTTCCTAGTAGGTTTCCATAAATGCCATTGATTCAGTAGCCCTTCTGTACTTGAATTTATCAATCAGATGTCACCTGACTAAAGCCACACAAACTGCACAAAAGATGGAATAGGACATTAGGCTATTTATGTCTTCGTCTTACAGTGCTATTTTTTCCCCAAATATAAAAAGCCAACTCAGTGGGAAGAGACTAATAAAACTGAGAACGTGATGATTTCTATCTTTTGATTCATGTCTATATTACAGCACATGAATAAAAAGCTAGAGATCCTCAAAATTGTAAAGAGAAGAAAATTGCAGTATTTTGGACACATAATGGCCGATAAGAAATACCATCTGCTGCATGTTATCCCTCAAGGAAAAATAGATGGGAAGTGTGGCCCCAGGGCATAGAAGAATATTCTGGTTTAAGAACTTAAGCCATTGGTACACAGTAAGCACTACTGCTTTGTTTAGAAGAGCCCTAGATAGAAACCAGTTCAGGCTACTGATCGCCAACATTCTACCAGGACATGGCATATGAAGAAGAAGATACAAGAGAACAGATCCCTTTGACCTCTGTGTGGTCTTGCTCCAAATGGCAGTACCTTGCTTTTTTTTAATCCATAGCAGAAGAGAAGTTCCCTCTGGCACCAAGGGAAGTTCCACTTCCTTCAGGAATATCAGTCACAGTTGTGGACAGTCAATGAGAATTCTGAATGGACCACATAAATTGTACCTTACATTGGGGCAGTGATTCACCACAGTTTTTCCATATCAAATGCCCCAACCATTGCTGTTTAAGATTTTGAGTCCTACCAAAGTGTTCTGCTTATATACCACCCCATACCACTTCAAGTAGTCTCTGGGTGGTTTACAGATTATTTACAGTATGCAGGCTAAACATTCCCCCCCCCCAGCAAGCTGGGTACCCATTTTACCAACCTCAGAAGGATGGAAGGCTGAGTCAACCTTGAGCCGGCTACCTGGGATTGAACCCCAGGTCGTGAGCACAGTTTTAGCTGCAGTACAGGCATTTAACCACTGTGCCATGAGTACAAAAGCCCACTTTTCCTAAGAGCAATTTTCAGATTCATGAGGTATCAAAGGGATTCAGGGATTATAATTTACAGAAGATTGGTAGGTTAAGATCGGGGAATTACAAGAAGCACCAAGTGCTCTAAGCTTTACTATCATGCCAGAACAACAATAACAGGTCATGTGTGACATCTAGGGTCAACAGGATGTGGCAAAACACACTTGCAGACTGAAGGAGATCCAGTTCTTAAAAACAGATATATAAATTCTTCATCCTACCTAGACTATCTTCGTGGTAGTATGTACCAAATGGAATTGGAATTGGAATTGGAATGGAATTTATTATCATTGTATAAATACAACGAGATTAAAATGGTACATGTATCACTGTTTCTAAAAACCCTACTTTGGAAAATTGTGCTTTCTGTACACCAGAGTGCACAATTTAGGTTCCCCTTAAAAATATGGATACAACCATTATAAACTATTTCTGTTGCTTCTCTCACATCTCACAGATGTGCAGAGGACTTCCAGACTTCCTATTACAGGTCTGAATTCTTTGCCAACAGCTCCATCTTCAGGCCTCGCTCTGTAAATGCTAAATTTACATTTCAATAGTTGAGGCTTTGCAGATACCTTGGACTGCCAGAAAAAATGAGCAAGTGGGCCCTGAACAAATGAAGCCTGAACAATTTCTTGGGGCCAAATCTGATGAAACTGAAGCTTTTGCCTTTCAGGCACATCATGAGAAGGCGATCTTCTCTGGACAAGACAATCATACTGGGAATGTTCAAAAGCAGCTAGAAAAGAGGAAGACCAAATATGACATGGACTGACTCCCTAGGTTTGGGGTTTATGACAGCTGAGCAGAGCTGATGAGGACAGGATATGTTACGTATACGTATCTCATTCATAGGGTCACCATAAGATGGGAGCAACTTGATGGTGCACAGCAGCAGCAGCAGCAACAACAACAGCAACAGCTTAAGAACTACCATAATTCTGGATATTCTACTTCTCCCTCAGAACTGCAAATTGTTAAAAATCATACATGTAGGGATGGGCACGAAATGGAAAAATTGTATTTTGTTTCATCCCCCCACCCCCAGTGATTCATTTTGTTTTGTTAGAAACAATTTTTTAAAAAGAATTTGTACGAAGAGAACCGGTAACAAACATATTCGTTACTCTATAAAATGGCTCCCCTGGGTCCTAGAGGCACCAGGGAAGCCATTTTACAGTGAATCAAATGGTTTGTTTTAAACAAAAAAAAACCACCGGTTTGTTTCGCTATTAACAAAACGCTGCTTCCCCAATTTGTTATGTTTTGTCTTGTTTTGTTTTGTTTTGTTATGTAATGAACTGATGAAACAGCATTTTGTTTTTTATTTGGTGCCTGTCCCTACATACATGGTTTAGGCACAATCCAAGCTTATATTTGCATTTGACATCTTTAAATGTTACATGATGGAAGTACAGAAAAAAGGCTAGCTGTCCACCCCTATGTTCATTTACACATCCGGTTCAAGGTGTTCGTCGTAACCTATAAAGCCCTTTACAGTCTAGGAAAGTGATACTTGTCCGAACATCTCTCCCACAAAACGGTTACCTGTCCCACTCACTCCTTTATAATAAAAATTGTGACACCCAAGGAGGTCATGGCTGCTTTCACAGTCATGGCCTCTTCCCTCTGGAGTAAGCCTCTTACAGAGGTTCACAAGGCAACAGCCCTCTCGGTTTTCGGGGAGTTGGCTAAAATAAAATTATATGAAACAATCTTTTGTTAGTATTTAAACTATTGACCTGAGATGTTCAATTTTGTTTTAAATTTGTTTAATTCTATTTAGATGCAGGCTTTATTGTTTCAGCTAGAGATGGGGCTTTTGTTGCATTGTATTGTATAATTGTAGTTTTTGTGGTATGGTATGTAATTTTGCCTTTGAGGGACTGAGTATCATCCAGAGAATGTTCATACTAATGGGGCAGTATAGATGTTTAAATAAATAAATAAATAAATAAATAAATAAATACATACATACATACATACATACATTCATACATACATACATACATACATTCATACATACATAAATCCCTTAATAAAAGCTAAAGGTCCATGCAGCACATATACTGTGTATTTGTGTATATACAGTGATACCTCTACTTACGAGTTTAATCCATTCCAAATGCAAGCTGTTAAGTCAAACAACTCTTAAGTACAGCAGCAATATCTTAAAAAAATCAAAACAAATAAATAAATACATGGGGAGGTGTAAGTAGAGCAGACCGCATCTAAAATTTGTAAGGCAGCAGTTAAAACGCCAATGTTTTTTTTTTTTTTTGCTCTTTAGTCCAATTGCTCTTAAGTCAAGCTGCTCTTAAGTAGAGGTACCACTGTATGTACAATGACAATAAATTGAAATTGTAACTTGATTGTAGTAGAGTACTTAGTGACTTGGCCTGCTTTCTCTTGACATGCCGGTATCATGGCCTCAGCATTATTTCTGCTGCTTGAAAAGAGCTGAACAAGAGAGACACAAGATCCACATGGTTCTGGACCACGCAATCATGGCAACGAAGCTCTTGACAATGCTTCCAACCCCATGGCCGCCGACCATCCCATCTGCACAGTTGCAACAAACCCCGGCTAGCACAACATCTGCCCTGCTGTTGTTACATGATCGGTTTAACATTTTCTAGAACCATCATTCAGTCTCTAATACAGGATGGGAGGGGGGTGGGGAGGTGCCATTGGCAAGGCCTAGACAGACATGCCACCGCAGTCTCTCTGGGGATTGAACTGGAGTCAGGCTTGCCTTCGTCAGTTAAGTACACCTTCCTTTGGTACATGTGTGACTAATCTACTTTTAATTGAACTCCATTGTTTCCTTGTGTTTAGTAAACAAATGTGCAGAGGTGCAGAAGCTGCTGCTTGTTTACTGCACAAACAGAATGCAGCCTGTGAGAGCTTTTGGGCGTCTGCGCTGGCAAGCACTGAAAAAACCCACCAGAGAATGTTTAATGCATGGGCATATTCTTTTCTTTGCACTCAAAGGGAAGTTTTCCTGGCCATTTTCATCCCAGCTGTTTATCGCATGCAGTTTTAACAGCTGAGCACAGGCCATCAGAAGATTTGTTGCCAAATCCAGAAAAAAAGATATGCCAAAATGCATTTCGCTTTGTGCTGAACAGAAAGGATTTAAAAACACTTCTATTAGCGCTATCCTGCCTTGTAAGCTGAGTTTCATCCTTCCATTATGCTACTTATCTCAATATCAAGTAACTGAATAAAAGCATCTATTTAATGCAATTTTAACACCCAAACATGCTTGTCATTCACTGCCAATTCTGAGGCCCATAGTCTTCTCGGTTTTATTTTTCTGCTGTTCCCATAACTTCCCATGTAGTCACAAAGATTAATTCTATTCTCCATAATTTTATTCTTCTCTGAGATGAGTAGGAAGTAGGTGTTGTCAATGATCAGCCATTATTTTTAATTTTATAAGACATTTGCAAATATATATATATTGTGCATATTTTCTTCAAACATATGTCCCATTGGGATTTTTTCACAAAAACTGTTTACTGTACGATTGGAAGGTTCAGGTCCTGTCTGATATCTAGTAATCAAGCTTAACAAACTTGGTCCCAGCACCTAAACACAATCCCTCTGAAAGAGACACAAAGTTGTAAAATGGTTGTTGCCTTTTCTGGAAAACATTGGAGCATGGACTTATTTAATTCTTATTTAATTAACTTATTTAATTCTCTTTGATGGAACTCAGTACAGCAGTATGGCAGCCACATGTTAACTGGTAGCCCAACATTACAATATGACTTTAGGATGTTTCTCACTCATGCAACAGAATGAGACATTTTAATGCCTCTAAGATGCAGAATCCACACAGAACAACCCATAAAATGAAGCCATCCCACTGTGTGGGCAACTGAAAAGATATAAATAATATCTCAAAGCTGCAGCCAATTATCATATACAGATGTGTGTGGGTTTTTTTTGGGGGGGGGGGTTACAAATCTCTTGTGCAGGATGTGTCCCTGGGATTCATTACTGTATTTGTCCCAAGAATGTAATATGTTGGTCCAAAAGATGCTCAGTGCCAGTTTTTAGAAAACGGTAATGCCAAGGTACTATATTTTAACCTTAGCCCCAATTTCCCCCACACTCCAAAGTCCAACACTAACTATACCAATGACCCTAAGTACACATGGACTTCAAATTAGGGGTCTGTCCACACTGGCATACAAATATGCTATATTGATATCTGATGACATGGTTCAAATGGGGGGGCGGGGTCATCCTCAAGTGTTTCAACTTAGAACGATCCATCCTTCTCCTTTAAAAGCAGCCAAGCACCTTTCTCGCAAAGCAGTAGGGCATGCATTCTTTTTGACACACTCATAGTCTAACCAGAAGACATCCAAGAGGCTTGGATTCCAGCTAACATGGTTAGTTAGATACAGGAGTGAAAGAAAGTGTGTGTGGTGGGGGGGGAAATGAGAGAAGGGAAGTGGGGAGGAGGGGGAAAGTATGGCAGCACAATAGAGAAAGAGAGGAGCTCTCTAGAAAAGAAACTAATTTCACTTCCCCTGACCTTTCACAGATGATCAGGGGAAGTGCTTAATTGACAACTGGTAGGGCTACAAGGGGTGTTCTGCTGTTTTATTTACTTAAAATATTTCTATCCCATCTTTCTCCCTGAACTGACCTAAAAGAGCTACAATTTTCACAATACTAGAAACTAATGGCAGGAGATAGACTAATTGTTTACTTGAGGTCTATATGCCATCTGGATGCAACGACTGCACCTCAATCCAACCTCAAGCAATCCTATTTAGGCCACAACAGCCTTCTCCAAAACTATCAGTGTAAAAGAGGAGCCCTAAGTCCATCACTTCTTGGAGAAATGGGAAAGGGAGGGAACAGAGACATTGTATATTTGAATTTGTATTTATTTATAAGAGTCTCTTACTTATGCTTCCTATTAGCTCTCCCTCAGAGGAGTTCACAGAACAAAACCAAACATAGCTAAAAGCAGCAGAACTGAGTTATGCCATTGAAATCATTCATAATCAAACACATGCAAAGATCTTGATCAGCCAGCACAGTGATACTCTTATCATTATAAAATTGGTTTCTACTGTAAGCTTATACAAAGGTACTGGTCCATGTTATCTGCATTATTTGATCACAATTAGAGATGGCCACAAATTTTAAAAAACAGATTGCAAAACTTGTTTAAAAAAGGTTAATTCATCTATTTGTATTCATACAAATGCATATTCCCATTGGTTTTAAATGGCCCCCAAGGCACCTGGAGACACCAAATGTATAAGAAAGCTTACCCTGACTCTCACATAAGCAATGGTCAAGGAGAGTCAAATAATTATTTCACTTTCCCCACCTCTCTGCCAACATATCATACAGCTGAAATTCAAACTCACTGCAATGAACCTTTTCTTTTGACCATGCAACTTCAACAACCAGAGGTACAACAGCAAATGATGCCCTGTAACAGTGCAAATTACTTTACGTAGTAATCAAAGCCAAGTATTAAAAAGCAATTCTCTAATTGTTCTCTTGTAAAAAAAATCCACATGGTTATAAAAAATCTCTGTAAAAGTCATATTGAAGAAGAACAATGACAACAGAAAAAAGAAGTAGTAATTCATTGTTATGTCACAAACAATTCCCAGCATCTGCTGCCTGAGGTGCCTGCTTTATTCTGCCTGAGAATAGGGTCGGCCCTAGACACATAACATTTGAGGAACATTTTAAGACATTTCCATGTGAGTCACTCTCTGTCTCAAGTAGATCTAACTTTCAGTCAATTTAGACTTTACTGATCTGCAGGAATGGGTGGGGGTGGAATACTGCTGTCTCCTTTAATCAGAATGCTGTCCTTCATCTTAGCAGGATCTCAAAGTGACATCAAGTGGGAAACCCAGTGTCAGTGGGGAAATTTAATTAAACTGCAGCCCCTTTATACCAGCACAAATATTGTGAAGGAAAACAACTCCTCTGACATTTTGCAAATAGGTTCAGTAGAATCTGCTGTGTTTACTCTGACTGACATTTGTTTTTTCAGTCAATTATCCTTCAGTCCTTTCTCTTCTCTCCATAATTTATCACTAGCAGCTTTGTCATAATAATAAATAAATATAAAATTGTTTCCCTTTTTGTTATCATCTTCCATACTGTTTTGGGAGTAAATGAAAAAGATCTGTTACTCCCAAAACTTCATTGACTCACATTTCTATGGTACCCTTTGGTTGTTTACAGGACTTAGTGATACGAGGCTGGGCAAGGCCTAACCTTAAATACAATAGAAAATTAATTTAGTGGTCTTGAAACAGGGAGGGGATGCTCTGTATCAGTGGTCTGACTCTCTAAATCCCACCTGAACTGGGTCTGAATCAAAATGTACACCCTCTCCTTTAAGAGACTGTGGTACTCATACTAGCTGTCTTAATTTTGATCCTCGCTTTTCTGAAATTTCAAAAAAATCATTCAGGTTATGGCATGCAGTTGTGCATATATTTCCCTCAAAACATCTTGAAAATTAAGCAATGCTGGTTAGCATTTGTATTACAGTTTTCGGACATCAGGGCACCAGGTGACATTTTAGAGAATTGCTAGGGTCATAGATACACTAGACTAGACCACTGGAAGATCAGATATTTTGATCTTGGTGTTTGATGTGGCTTTTAAGTCTGGGTGTGCACAATCTTCCAGCTGCTGGAAGTAGAATATGATTGAGATGTACAAAATAATGCAGGGCATGAGTCAAGTGGATAGAGGGACGCTCTTCTCCCTCTCACAAAATACCAGAACTAGGGGACACCCACTCAAACTGTGGGTTGGGAGAGTGAAAACAGACAAAATAATTTTTTTACCCAGTGTGTTGTTAGTCTGTGGAACTCCCTGCCACAAGATGTGGTGACGGCATCTAGCCTGGATGCCTTCAAAAGGGGATTGGACAGATTCCTGGAGGAGAAGTCCATCACAGGTTGCAAACCATGATGGAGATGTGTAATCTTCAGGCTTAAAACCAGGGTCCTTCAAGGGCCAGATGCAGGTTGTGGTATCAGAAGACAGATATCTAGTCTCATGCACTCCCAGACGCATCTGGGGAGGCCACTGTGAGATACAGGAAGCTGGACTCGATGGGCCTTTGGCCTGATCCAGCATGGCTCTTCTTATGTTCATATGTTCTTATGGAACATGCCTGGTTTATTTGTGTGTGGTGGCTCCCAGGCCCTGGGCACACCACTCCCACTCTCTCCAAACTGGCACCAGATCTCATTGAATTACTGCTCCTTGACTTACTGCCTGTATATGGTACATATGTTTGCACAGGAGGTAGTGCACATAGTCTCCAATGTCTCTCTCACACACATGCACACATACATGTACACACTATTTTCCACTGTTACACCAAGTCATCCTTTCAGTAAGATAAGGAGGCCCTACTCTTGGACTTCACCATGGCCTGTTTTGTGGTATTTTGCTCCAGAAATATCAGGGAATGCTCACCTGGCAACCCTAGATTAAAATAAATGTGCATTTTTATTCATGTGTTAATTGTAAAAATATATTCAATCTCTCTCTCTCTCTCTCTCTCTCTCTCTCTCTCTCTCTCTCTCTCTCTCTCTCTCTCTCTCTCTCTCTCTCTCTCTCTGTGTGTGTGTGTGTGTGTGCTTATTTTATAGTTAAACAAGTGACACAGTCTATAAAGTTTAATTTTTTTGTTTTCATATAAAATTCTGTTTCACCTGGAAAAGCCATCAGCAGTTTCTTTAAATAAAATATAGCTGTCATCATCTGGAATTTTAAAAGGGAACATGCAGCAATTACTCATCAGTCATTCATAGTTGTTTTCTCCTTTCTTTCCAGATACACATGAATGTATTAAAGGCATGCTACTCTTAAAGTATCCACAATAATGAATGCATAAACTTTGAAAGTACTGTACCACAATTATATAAATCTGTTTGCAACATAGTATATATTCTGGATGTGTTAAGCAGGCTCCAGAAAACTTCCTTTGCTTTTCATTTAACAAATAACGTTGTGCCATCACGAGTTGAAGAGGTTCCATGTCCCTGTGTGACATAAACGGATGGACCATTACTAAAACTTAAATAAGCCTTGCTAATCAAGGGGGTCTGTTCTAAAATCTGGATCCAACTTAATGACTACCAGGACATACTACCAGCAACGTATTATAGTCCAAATGACTGAGGAACCTTACTCCAAAAATCTTAGGATGAGGTGTTCCTCCTTACTCAGACAATGAGCTCCCTGTGGACAGCATGGTGCCTCTTAAATGAAATTCCCTATAGCTGAAGGGCTGTCATTGCTTCCACCTAGCATCTGATACCTTGGGTGATTCCTTCACTGTGCCTCATGGTAGGACCAGCCCTGGTTGGAAACTAGGCGTGCAATGGTTTGGTTTCATTCAAGCAGCATGCGACAGCACATGGTACAGAAGACCAGAATGGGTTACCAATTCTTCTATCTGTAGGGATCTAATGTAGATGTGGAGCAGAGACTTAGATCAGGAGATGGGGCAGGGATTCCTGCAGCACTTCCTTTGGGTGGGTAGCAGCTGGAGGCAGTTGAGAAGGGTTGTCCGTGCTCCTGCTGTGACTGGACGATCAAGCAAAGAGCAGGACAGGAGCATCACACACTAGCTGGAGAGCGGGGGAACCAGATGGGAGAGTGGGGAAAGGGAACGTGTGGCACCTATGGTGCCACGCCAATGACTCATAATGACTTAGCCTGAAGCAATTTGTGTCCATCTCTAATCTGTGTTCAGATAATGTCTTTGAAACCAGCAGGTGCCATGCAGTGGTGCTTGTTGTGACACTAGTACTTCACATCCATCTCATCACTGTTTGCGGTCCCGCTTGGGACCGGTATGAAGTAATCTAACTACACGTCCATTGCGGGACGAGGGGAGTTCGTCCCGACCACGCCTCCTGAACTGTGATTTAAGCGGGATGAGAGATTCCCCTCCCTGGCCTCGGGAATCTGCTCATTACGCTTCTCATTCCGAGACAAGCGCCCATGAGGTAAGGCTCGTCATGCAATGTGCCATTCTCCATTTAGTAGCAGACGTGCGAAGTGCCATTCGCCAGTACATTCCCTATGGAGTCAGCAACGCAGTGCAGAGAGATTAAAAGACAAATGTCTCAAACTTAGCTCCATAACGCATTGAAGGCAAGGCTTTGGAGAATCGAAACATCAAAAAGCGGAAGGTTGGGCCAGGGAAAAAAAAACGGAGAACAAAGGCATGGAATTTCACATCTCATCACAGAACGAGGATGTGCGGTAACAGTCATGCCAGTATCATCCATCGCACCCGTGCGTACATGGGAACAGTGACAGAACTGGAAGACCACATGACCGCGATCGACATCAACACGCAATGAACTTCCTGCTGGGACGAGAATGGCTGTGAAGTAACCATCTAAATATCACCTGTGGCCCATCTCCCAGTTCCATTTATAATGAGATGGGCTAAGGAAGGGATTTATGTCAATCATTTATGCAGGACGGCTGGCTGAGTTATTGTTCATTTGGATTAACAAGGATTCCCAAAACTGGATCCTTTGGGCTAACTTGGGGAAGTCAAGTCTTCAAATCTTCAACCATTTGGATTTTCCACCATTTTTCCTTCTGGGGGGTGCTTTGTGTGGGGGATGAAAAATATTTAAACTATTTCAATTTTTACATACCTACCCTCCCAAAATCCAAATAAGTCAAATCAAAAGACCCACTGAATATTTCAAATTTTATCACAAAATTTCATGTTCACAAAAATTCTTTGAAGTGCTATTTTACACACATAAGAAATCCCGAATGACTTCTGTGTGAACCAAAGCTGGATGAAAACCAAGAACATTTCACAACTGTGTTCATAAACCTCAGAGATCTTGGCAGCTGCTAACCATTTGGGGTGCAATTCTCTCACAACTGTACTGAAATGAATCAGATCTCTTGACTCTGAAAGTGTCAGGACTGTAAAGGTAAAGAATGAGATAATCCATCACCTTTTACATTCCAAGTGTTTAAAGAGAAACAGAGCAAGAAGCCTGTTAAGGTGAGTGAAATAGTGAACAGTAAAGACAGTCAAACAATTCAAATTGGAAAAGAAAACTTCTGATTTGCATTTCTCTCATCTGCTTGCTTAAACAAGACTTCTGTTATCTCTCATTCAATCAGTCCTGACATAAATTGCATGTAATAATTCTGCTACTCTGAAAATAAAGAAATTGAAATACTTAAAATAGAGGTGTTTTTTTATCTCCCTTGGTCTCTCCTTTTCACAATTTACATTGCACACATACCATGTTATAGAAAATACTGCCCCCCTCATCTGTTCTTTTTGTTTGTCTGTCTGTTTGTTTGTTTTGACTTATGCGCTATCCCATAGTGCTTTGAGGACTCCCTGGGTGGTTTACAACATAATTACACAAAGGATACTAAGTCCCCCAGAGAGTTAGGTACTCATTTTACTGACTTTAGGAGGATGGAAGGCTGAGTCAGCTTTAAACCAAGTACTGGATTAAACCCAGGTTGTGAGATTTGACTGCAATTCTTCAGGTTAACTACTGTGCCACAGTATTGCTTGTTGAGCTGGAAATGAGATACCATGAGATCAGCAGAATCAATCCAGTATTAGTCTTAACTAGAGATGGGCACGACTTGAAAAAAAATTTTTCGAGTTGTCGTTAGTCGGGCCGGTCCCGTTTCGGCTCGTTTCCGGTTTTCGCGAAAATTCGCAAAAATTAGTCGGTTCGTTTTTTTGTTTTTTCGTTGTCATTAGTACTGGTTTTGGGGGGGGAGCAGGCTCCTGGAGGCACCTCTGTGGGGTGGGTGCCTCCTCTGGCCCGCTATAAAGGGAAAGTGGGCTCCTGGAGGCACCCGTGAGTGCCTCCTATCCTCACCCACTAGGAAGGGGAAGCAGGCTCCAAGAGACCCCTCTACATGGGGGTCTCCCTTCCTCACCTGCTGCTGCTGCAAAATGCTGTGCAATAGCCATATGGATATTGCATAACATAATGTGCAGACAGTGAGACCAGTGTGAGAGTGATAGCGTCATGCCTTCCCTGCACAAGGCTCTCGCACCACCATGTCTCACACAGAAGGGAATTGTACTTACTGCGTGTAGTGCAATGCAAGCAAGTAGATCTGGCTTTAAGGTGGCTTAGTGCAAGGGCTAGGGTTAGGCTAGTGACGGGTAAGGTTACGGTGGGCTAGTGGGTTGCACCTCTGGGTGCCTCTCTGACCCACTAAGAAGAAAGTCTGTGACATATGGGTACGGAGTCAAGGGTTAGGGTTAGGGTTAGGGGGGCTAGGGCAGGTTTTAGGGGGCTTTTTGGCACATCCCAGAAGTCTCCATGGCCAAGTGGCCATGCGACTGGTGGGATGGCTCCAAAAATTTGCATGGTCGTCCACTCCCACATGGCTGGCCACTCGGCCAGCCCATCCAATGCGCAGGTGTAAATAAAATAAAATAAAATAAAATCAATGGAGGACAGAGGAGGAGAGGAGAGACATTTTGTTGCAAGAAAAAACCCACTGCTACTGTGAAAAATCTGGCAGTTTATAAATTTTCTCGTGTTTCTGTTGTGCTTGTGTGTTTTTGGAACACGATTTCAAAAACAATATTGCGTTCGCCACCCCATTTTGGATCCCCCGCCCGCACCGCATGGCATGGCGATGGCGACTCGTGAGTCCAGCTGCCCAGGACGGGGGGGGAGGCGGGACCCCCCCTCCAGAAACCACCCCTCCGGTAGGTGCCCTGCGCCCTTAGTCAAGCAGGCATTTTTCCGCCTGCTTTTTTGGCCCGGGAATGGGTGGGGGGAGAGTTTAAAAGTTTTTTCCTGTGCCGTCCGTGCCGCTTGCTTGCGCTTTAATTGCGTCGGCCGGCGGCGAGACTGGGCTTTTTGCTGGCTGCGAGCCTGCGGCGAGTCCCACCAGAGCAGCCCACAAGGACGGGGGATGGGGGGGGAGGCCGGGGACCTCCAGAAACAACCCCTCTGGTAGGTGCCCTGAGGCACGGCAGGCATTTTTCCGCCTGCTTTTCGGCCGGGAACCGGGTTTTTTTAACTTTTAAAAACTTTTTTTCTGTGCCGCGTGGCATCGCGCGATCGCACGATGCAAGGAACGAGCACGACAAATCAGACCAAAATTGTTCGTTCGTCGGTTCGAGCTCGAAGTCTGGGGGAGTGATTCCCGTTACCGTTTCCGTAGAGTAACGGAACCGAGTAACGGAAACGGAAACGGGAATACCGCTAAGTTGTGCCCAGTAAATCCACTGAAATGAGTGGGCTTGTTGTCCACCATGTATCTAAACACTATTGTTTTCTGTGCATCTGTTTCAATGGGGACTAACACTAGATTTCACCATTTGTTATGGGCACTTCAGTTCTCTAAGGGTGCAGTCAGATGTGTATCTGTCCCCCAGTTTAGTTCAGTCTGAGAATGGCTTGGTTCACTCTTTTTTCTTGCAACCATATTCCATCCCTGATCCCTGCCTACTTATACCTTTTAAGTCCCTTGTCAGAGACTGCTGTTTACTGCAGGGAAACTTGCTTTGTTTTGCTTCACTTCCAGTATATCAAATGCCAGGATCAAACCAAAGCATATGGCTTTAATCTAGTGGTAGCGAACCTTTAGCACTCCAGATGTTTTGGACCACAACTCCCACAGTCTTTTGTCATTGGCAATACAGGCTTGGAATTCTGGGAGTTGTGGTCCAAAACAGCTGGAGTGTCGAAGGTTCACCACCACTGGTAAGCTGTCCCTTTGCTTAAGCTGTTTCAGAATCTTAGGTAATCAAGAGCTTTCTTTCCTCTGGGGATTAAGAAGTTTTCAGTTTCCCAAGATTGTGAAGCAACTGAGGCAAAGCATGAGGAGGAGACTGGAAGGGACTAGGAGATGGATGGTTGTTCTTGTTTTTGCATCCATTCCTTCCCTGCCCCACTTTCCTTTCAAAAGTTAAACATGGCCAAATGGGGTTTCTGGAGGTGCAGTGTGATCAGTCCTTGGATGTGGAGGCAAGGATCACCACCGCAAATGGCATCCTGCAGTTCAAAGCAACCCTGTTGAGCATGATTAAACCCAATCCAGACTGGGATAACTTTGCCATCTAGTAATACCCTCAGGTGATTCTAAGTTTCAGGTGTAGTTGTGGGATTATAAAAAGGGAAGTCAATTTTTTTCCATTGCTGCCTATAAAAGTTATTCCAAATTAGCTTATCAAATACTGTAATAGGAATTGCAGTCAACCAATATCTGTACAGCCACACATCTCCCATCTTCAAGTCAATAAAATGAACTAAAAAGAACCAAACCAATGTGACTACATCTACATGAATCCTACCTAAACAGAATAAAGAACAAGTTGCTCCTTCACATGGATTTGGAGTGACTGGATCAATGGGAGCCCTGGCTTCTTCATCACAAGCAGCGAGCTGGTAGATGTTGGCCAGCTGGTCCCACTTACCATTTTGTTCAAAGCCAAGTGCAGCCACTGCTCTGGCTTAGTTCACTGTCAGCAAGGAGACTTCTTTATCCACTTCGTTGAGATGAAATTGAAAACCAGAATGTCAGCTGTGGCAATATGAAAACAACACACAAAACAATGCATGAAACTCTATGGCCTATTTTAGAACCACTGGATAGTTCAGTGGTTTAAGTATCTAGTTGAAGATTCAGTTCCCCACTGTAACCCCTTGACAGGGAGTGGAATAGATGGTCCATAGTGTCCCTTCCAGCTCTATCATTCTCAGGTGGCAGTGATAAGATACGTGCTGTTGGAAATCACCCTGTTCTTCAGAGTCCTAGTCCGTCACTCTACACCACACATGTCACCTATGGTTTGTTTAAAGGTAAAAAAAAAAAAGGTAAAGGTTCCCCCCGCACATGTGTGCTCGGCATGTCCAACTCTAGGGGTGGTGCTTATCTTCATTTCCAAGCCAAAGAACCACTGTTGTGCAAGTCCATGGCCATGTAGCTGACATGACTGAATGCATTTGTGTGCACGGAACACTGCTTACCTTCCTAGAATAGAATATCTATGAAACTTTTTTTGGACATTATATTTTATTTTACACAAATGTGTAGTCGTAGTCTTATATTTGAATGTAATCATATCTGGAGAGTAAGCGTATATATTTTTATTTCCATTTTTGCTGTACTAAATGCATTTAGATTGGCAAGTTGTGACAAATCACCCAAAGAAGCAACAATGCGTGTTTCATTGTGTGGTGACTTCTTAGACCTCTCACCACAGGATCCTAGGAAAGGCCCATAGCAAAGGCCCAGTATGCACAAGATGACAAACCAGAGAGAAGCAAGAACTCAGCTTGTCATGTATGGGCTCTGTGCTGTTACATGTCACCTAATTAGCTGGATTTGGAAATCACTAAAGGGGTGCGGTGGCTCAGCGGGCTAGAGTGCTGAAATGTTGGCTGCAACATCAGCAGCTCAGTGGTTCGAATCCCAGGTGCCATGCAGTGGAGTGAGCTCCTGCTGTTAACCCCAGCTCACCTAGCAAAAGCAAAGTGTTCTGCTTATATACTGCCCCATGCCACTTCAAATAGTCTCTGGGCGGTTTACAGTTTTAATTACAGTAATGCAGTTTGAAAGCATATAAATGCAAGGAATGATCCGTTTAAACTTTAAATCAACTTGCAGATACCTTTCAATTCCCTGTTCTCAAACTTGAATATGTCTTAATCATACTGGACCTTACATTGTCCCTCATTACTGTAAACTGCCTTGGGTCCTTTTCCAAGAAGAAAAGTGGGGTAAAAATACTCACAAATAAATAAATAAAGTCATTTCTTTAACATCCACACTTGGTCCCAGTATGTTTTTAGGCCTGAATCAAATGTTTAAAGCCCCTAACTGCTTAGAAGCAGGTCATCTGAAGAACTTCTTGTTCCAAAATGACACTCAGATCATAATAGGTGACTCATCTCCAGGTTCTACTGCTGTGTGAAAGATAATGCAGGTCTAACGTGAAACGAATCTAGCAAATACAGCTCCCTCCAAGTTAATGTAATGATAATGACTGTGCTTGGCTGTACCAGTTACTGAGGGTAATTATGTTCTCCATGAGCTGAAGCTTCCAGGTTGTCTTCAAAGGAGCTCCACATGCCATAGTTAACAGTTATCCAATGTGGAGCTTATCAGACTGTGACCCCTCTGGGGTGGTCTATCCCTGTCATATAGTACCAATATCAGCTGAACCAGGTGAAAAACAGCCCAAACCACCAAAGCCACAGGAATCTCAGATGACCAGGCTTGATCAAGGATTTCCCTCAAGCTAGGTACTTGCTGTTCCAAGGGGAGTGTGAGACCATTTGCAAGGATCTGCATGATTGCTTTATGGACATAAAAGTCAAGTGTCTGTGGTGCCTCTGCTTTAAAGCAAAGCAAAAGCAAAGCGTTCTTCTTATATACTGCCCCATACCACTTCAAGTAGTCTCTGGGCAGTTTACAGTTTACTTATGCAGGCTACACATTGACACCCCCCCCCCAGCAAGCTGGGTGCTCATTTTACCGACCTCGGAAGGATGGAAAGCTGAGTCAACCCTGAGCCTGCTACCTGGGATTGAACCCCAGGTCGTGAGCACAGCTTTACCTGCAGTACAGGCATTTAACCACTGTGCCACGAGGCTCTTTATTTATTGGGATTTGGTGTATATTTGCCACTTTGGCACCTGCAGAGCCTCACTTGAATGAGATGACATGCATGCTCTTTGTAAAGTGATCAGGGAACATTGCTGTTAGGCAGGATAAAAATATTAAGTGAATGAATGATCAAATGTACAGTGGGTTGGTATTCAGTTTCAAAAGCAATATCTGGACTTCAGCCATTCTGCAACTCTCACTTTAGTCCCAAAGGTATTTCCTCATAAGCCCAGAAGAACAGGAGCTGCTGGGATTCCTCACGAATGAAAAGCACCCAACATAGAGGCAACAAGATTGTGTGAGAAAGTTTTTGGGCAACTGTTACCAAAATCCTAGTCAGTATAGATAGCTGGCTAGCAGTTCAGGGACTCTTGTCCAAAAGATAGCTTCTCAATCTCAACCAGTCAACCAACTATTCTTCATTATTAACTCAAATGCTCAATTGCTAACGACCTGTGCCCTGGCACTGAAAAGAGGGACAGAATCAATTGAGATGGCCTTTGTCATTTGGAGAGCTTCCACAGTTTAAGATTGCATTTTATCATTCTTTTCTCCGCATGACTGAGTGAGGGAAAAGAGAGGAGGGGGAAGTGCTCACATATGTTCGGGAGTTCCACAGATCCAGCACAGTGATCCCCATAGGCCAGGATGAATAACGATGGGGCCTGTGTGTGGGAATTCTATTGCTCCTTGCCTTTCCAGACACAGAAGGAAGTGGGAACTTGATAGAGCTGGAATATCTGATAAGGAGCTTAGCTTGGGAGATATTTTCCCCCAAATGTCTCTTCTTGTGAACCTCTTAAAGAAAACTGGAAGCACAAATAAGTGGTGCTTCCAGTTTTCATCGGTAGCACCTGAGAAGAGAACATGTTGAATCATGCATTGGTGGATGTATATCCTGGGAATCGTGGTGGTTAAATTTCAGGTACTGAGGAAAAAAATATAAACAAAATCCCCCTTGATTTATTTTTTTAATTAGATAAAGTTTCCCCCAAGGCAGGAAAGGATAAGTTTTCCTTCCTTCCAGTTACAAATGCCTGATCTATTTTGCAAAGGTTGCCCTGAAACCAAAATTTTAAGATAACTTTTTTAAAACAATGCATTTCATTAATACTATCTGCTTATATTCTCCTCTTATCCAAATTCAAAAGCAGATGTGCCAGAATGGCATATGGTAGAATCACAGTGAAAGAGTCAGCAGGTTTATTGGAGTGAAATATTTTCTTTGCACAGAACTAGCAATTGTTCCTTTTAGAACCAAAATTCCCAGCATCCCAGTATTTGTGGGGTTGTCACACACACACACACACACACACACACACACACACACACACACACACACACACACACACACACACACACACACACACACCTTTTTCCAAGCTTTGTTTATGAATGGCACCAGCAAACAAGTGGGTGGTCAAAGCATCAGAGTGACCTTCAAAAATAGTTCTGTGCTCAGCATATTGCTGCCATAATCCTCATTGGAGAGTGCAAACATGGTTTTGTTTGCAGCATTCTGCATCCAAAACTCCACTGATGCTGCAGTTAACATCCAAGAGAAACAGTTGTAAATGACTAGACAGATGCATATGGAAAATGAGCTTTTGTGCAGCCTTCCTAGGCAAAAAGAAAGCAAAAAAAACCCCCACCCACATCATCATTGAAAGCTCATGTTGCTTCTGTTGCTGCTTCACCTACTTTTGAAGTGAAGGAGGAGCTGATTCGCAGCTTTTGGTAATGAAGCACTGGTCTCCTGTTAAGCAATATAAAGCATTACTGGGATTTGGTCATTATTGGGTTACCCTGAATGATATTCAATGAGATATTATGAACAGGCACACAAGTTAGTGGAGTCTGTATTTTAGTTAATTTCTGCTTCCTTCTTGTAGACACCCACAAAATGCATGTTTCTCTGCTGTTGGTTTTAATTAACACACCAGAGTTCCCATGTTACAGGTGGACATTTGTGAGAAAATGGTTTTTGTTTTAAGAAAAGAGTATAAATTCCTTGTAATCATGTACGGTGGACCATTGAAAAGTTCTGAGGGATGGGAACTAACAATTGGTAACATAGTCTCAATGTAATCACACAAGAAGAGATACAAGCACAAAGTTGTAAGTGGTTATAAACACAAGTCTGTGTAGCCATGTATGATAGTCCATCATTCAGGGAAAGCTTGCCTAAAGAGAAAGGCCTTTGCATGTTTCTGGAAGGACAGCAGGAATGGGGCAGTCCTGGCCTCTAGTGGGAGGGAGTTCCAGAGTCTAGGTCCAGCAGCCAAGATGGCCCTTTCATGTGTTCCCACGAGACATACCTGTGAGGGTGGTGGGATGGAGAGAAGGGCCTCTCCTGATGACATAGCACCCAAGCCAGTTCATACTGTGAGATTCAATCTTTGAGGTAGCTAGGACCCAGGTCAAATAGTGCTTTGTAGGTTAAGGTGAGTACTTTGAATTGTGCCCGATTGTTGATTGGCAGCCAGTAGAGCTGCTTTAATAGGAGTGTAATGTGATTTCAGTAATCTGCCCCAGTCAGCAATCTGGCCACTGCATTTTGGGCCTGTCAAAGTTTCCAGAGACTTTTCATTGTCAGCCTCACATAGAGTGCATTACAGTAGTCCAGCTGGGATGTCACTAGGGCATGTGTCACCGTGGCCAGAGCAGGTTTCTCAAGAAACTGGCGTAACTGGTGTACCAGCTTTAATTTTGCAAATGTGCAACAGTGCCATGTATTTGGATCATCCAATCAGTACTAGGAGACTTGATCACTTATTCTGAGGTTGGAGTAATTAACAGACCATGTTCACAAAACAGCCCCATGTATAACAGACTGCAATGATCCACTGTGTTTCTACAAGGCACACCCTTCTTCTGTTAGTGCTGTAGGCATATATACTGTATATCACATGCCTCATCTGATCGCTATGAGAAGAAGCATTCAACTTTCAATTTGCACAGTACCCAAAAAGCATAATCAGTACAACCAAAGGCCTGGAAGCAATCCATGCTGACAACTGTCTGTCTGCCAAGATCCTATCATCCTCCAAAAAAGTTTATAATCAGATAGCGATCTCAAGTATACCCAATGTAATGAGACATGCTTCAACAAATATAAATAGTTTGTAACTGATTTGACAGCTTATTTGCATGGCCTTCTCTGAGCCTCCTATTTCTTATCTGCCAAAAGTCCCATTATCTTCAAAACATACACAAATGTAATAAACAAGATATCATCTTTTGTGAATTTGGTAGAAGCTTTCTGCACGCAAGGTGTAAAGTCTCAAGCCTCAGCTCAGTAATATATGGTGCTTTCCTTAAAGCCAAGATTCTCCATATTTTACTGTGTATGGTCATATTCATTGGATTCTTCATGAAACATCATACCCACGTTAGTCCGATTTTCAGTCTACAATGAAAATCCACCCTATTTGGATGGGATATGGTTAAGCAATATTCTTCTGGCAATGGCCCTTGAGGTCTTTTCCAACTCTATGATTCTATGATTCTATGATTCTGTGATTCTAATAAGTAAATATATTATTACCTAAACTTTCATTGACCAGTAGACATGTGCACGACTCAGCGAAATTGTCGTTTCCGTTTTCGGTTATCGTTTCCGTTACGTAACGGTAAGGGTAACGATAATTAAGCCATCAGAACTCGAACTCAAACTCAAACTGAATTTGGTCGGGTTTTTCATTTCCGTTTGTGGCATCGCGGCGATCACACAATGCGAAGCACAGAAAAAGTTTTTAAAAGTTTTTTTTAAAAAAAACCCGACTCCCGGCCAAAAAAGCAGGCGAAAATATACCTGCCTAAGGCTTTGCCACCTGTTTGTCTGCTGAAGGGAATAGCAGTTTATTCTTTATTTCTTCTCTGGCAGTTTGTGAGGATTTTTTTCTGATATTGGATAAAGGGGGAGGTTCGACTGGGAATGGGAGGTGTGGATTTATTTCAAAAATATATTATATACTACCATTTATTTTCTATTTTCCCAACTTCAATTTGCTTGCACACACACACATTTGGGGTGCAAGCCAAGAACAGAACCTCTATCCTAAGTGATATCCTAACAGCCCACTCGCCCGTCCACCCTTGCCGCCACCCGCCTGCGGCCCGCGCCGCCACCCACCCACTCGCCCGCCCCCCACCCCTCCCACCACCTAGGGCACAAAAACACCTAGCGCCGGCCCTGATTGCGGGACACCCCTATGCTCTGGGAAGTCAAATTGTGCTAAATCACGGTGGAAATGACAAACGACAAATGACAAACGGAAACGACAAATTTTTGAAAAATTTCGCAACAAACGGAAACGACCCGAAACAGAACCGTTCCGAAACAAAAACTCAAAACGTCATTTTTTCTGGTCGTGCCCATGTCTATTGACCAGTTATCTCATTCATGTCCACATCTTTATACTGTTTGTTGGCTTCTCAATATGCTTTAGAAGAGTAAGACAGACCTTCTCTAATCAAGTGATAAACCATATATGTTGCATAAACCAAAAGGCCAGTACATGAGCAGCACACAACCATAAAGCAGGCCTAAGTAGTGAATAAGACGAATGGTCACCTCGGACACAAGCTGAGGGAACCCAAAGCTAAGTTGAGAGACTGGGAGGCTGAGTTGGCTGCATATATGGTCTGCAAGTTGACAACAAAAACTAGTGCTGGCTAGAAACCCTCCCCAAAATGTAAAAGCCACTCTTTGGAATGTGGCTTTTTGAGTTGTTATTGGGACAGGCTATAATATAGTGGAAGAGAGAGAAAAGTCTGGGGCAATGTCATTCCTGAGGGATACGGTCATCCTTTGACTACTCTCTACTAGACATCACAGGTACTCACGGGGCCCTTGAACTGGAGATGCCATAAACTAAAAGCAGGGCTGCAAAGAAGAGGTAACTTGGTCTGAGCAGAACATCTCATTTCTAGCTCTTGCACTGTTTCAGTTGTAGCATTAAGTTTTACAAAGAGCCATGCCAGACCCCTGCCAACCATGCAGGCTTTGTTCTGTAGCCCAGGAGAATCACATATCTTGTGCTCTGTCAAGTCTTCTGCACAGTTCACCAGTTCCATATTGGCATTTGCCTCTGATGCTCCCACTACCACAAGCCTGGGACCATTTTCTGACGCTTACCTGTGTGTCTGCTAAAAAACATTAGGAGGGACAACTGTAAGGACAACTACAGTCAATAGGAGTGAACCCATGTTGATCGAATCCATTGAAGGCTGTGTTTGCCAAAGCCACGATCAGGACTACTTGCTGAGCCTGCTTTATTAATGGCAGTTCTTCTCTTACGCTCCAAAGCCCACTTTGTCAGTGCCACATAAGTTAATATATGACTCTCTGTGTTATGAGATACCCAGAGAATGGAATTTCACACTCCTGTGGTAACAGCGATAGTGTTTTTCAGAGATCTTAACCTTGAACGGGCAATTATTGCCCTTCAAGGGACAAGATGCTGAGCTGCAGCTGTTTACTATTTACACAAAAGAGCTGACATATGAGCCGCCTTCCCACAGCCCCATTCATCATTCATTTTGTTTGACCATGTGAACAACTTTGTTTTGAAGGAATTCTCTTCAGATTTCATTTCTTTTGCAGCTTTTCTATGAAGCAAGCTGTCTTCAGCTGTTGCCAGTGAAGTCTCTTGAAGCTGTGCTGACTTTCGGATATCATATTAATTATTCTGGTTGTTTCCTTACAGATCCTCACTGTGAGCCCATGCCATGAAAAATGAACGTTTGATGAAGGATTAATAATGAAGGAGAGCGCGCTGGACTGTGGACTTTCCTTGTATGAGCTTCATATATCATTTGAGTAGAGCTTATTTATTGCAGCCTTGTGGAGAAGAAATAACCAGATTGGCATGGACCATTATTAAAACATAGCCGTATGCTGGATATGTGTGGGCATTTGTAGACCTGGCAGCTTGTTATAATCTTTTTTATCACTTCCATCAAGATAATGCTACAACTCTCATTTATGATCCCTTCACTTGCATCAATGAGTGTTCTCAAGCATATGGTAATCACCTCCTTATTTTCTAGTTAATTCAGTGCATATATCTATGTAGATTGGGGCTTTAAAGGAGAAAGAGAGAGAAGAGAGAGAGAGAGAGATGCTTCCATCTGCAAATGATAAATTAGTTACTAAAGTCAGGATGATTTTTCCCAATTGCAGAACAAATTCAATAAATTACAAAAAGAAGCATCTTCCTTGGAAATTTCTGATGAATGCACCAATAGCTATGTGGTATGAATATTAGTATAGATATAGGATGGAGATCTATTGACCCCTTCTGGTGATAACAGAAGACCAAACTTATCTTAGTACCTAAAACTAGTATTCTTTATACATATATTCCACTGGCAGGGGGCAGGGGAGATTTACAAGTCTGCATCACCCAAACCTTGAAGTTAGACATGAATAAGTTGCTTATGTGTTTAACAACATGTGCACATTTGAAAAATGCACAATGAATACTGAACATAATTCTAAAAGCGTATGAACTGGAGATGGGCATGAACCAAACTACAGACCAGAAACTGTGAACTGTGCTGGTTTGTGGTTCAGTCTGTGGTTCCCATTTTGGTGAAACGAAATGAATCATGGATCTTTGATTGATGATTCTTTAAACATTTAGTAAGGCACTATTTGTAAACCATTTTATCAAATCTCTTGCCATTTTTAGCTTCATTTTAGCTTCATTTTAGTTTTTGTTGTTGATTTATGTATATTTTATTTTATTCTGTACCTTGTATTTTGGTTTTTAAAATGTATTCCTTTGTTTGTTGTTACATGTTGTAAACCGCCCAGAGTAGCCCTTGGTCTAGATGGGCAGTATAAAAGTCAAATAAATAAATAAATAAATCATCCCCCCCCCAATCCATTGTTTTGTTTAGCAAAAGAGGTTATCTGTCCAACTCCCATCACACTGCCCCCCATTGGCTTCCTACCTTGGCTTCAAACTGCCCCCACTTCTGCCAACACTATTGTGACAGGCAGAAGGCCTGGGACATTAAGCCAAGCTTCCTTTGTGTACACAGGTGCCCATTGCTCAGTGGACATATGCAGAGCAGACACAGCAGGCCCAGCTCTTTGCAAGGACCAAAGTCTGCTGCCTGTCAAGATGGTCAGGGCAGCAGCAGTGGAGGCTTAAAGAGAAAATAGGAATGTGAGGGGGGTAGTGATGGAAGAGGGGGAGTGGTTCCTTCTAGCATGAACCCCCCCCCCAAATCATGAACTGGTTCAGTGTGTGTGTGTGTAAAACTTCATGGGTAGCAACAAACTATGAAGCATCACAAACCACTGTTTTCCCAGTTTGGGCCCATCTCTAATCTTATACAGGCAGTGAAATACATATTAAACTGATTGAGGTGAGCTTGATAGTGGGAAAATAGAACCTCAACGAATTCTATGACAATCTGTCATTAGTTCTGGGTAGCTGTAAGTAATGTACTTTTATATATCCTCTTGCGGATAGACTGGCCAGAGAAAAGGGCTTGTAAAACAGACCAATCAGAGAACTACAGGGGATTTCAGAAATCAAACATACAGAGTTTTGAGTTAAGAAAATATTACCATTCTTAACCTTTGTGCCGCCAGTGTTATTTCAAGTAACTCTACTTTATAGGCTGCCTGGTGGGAAGCGATTTTACACATTGCTTTTTCTTTAGAAAAAAAGCATACAGTTATAATAAACATAGCTGACATTTATGGCCCTATGAACTTTTCTTCAAACATTTCTTAAGCTACATCTTGTGTCCGTAGACCAATTTGTTCTAAATCCGAACATGGAGACTGAATATTTAAGAAGCATGAAATGCATAACTCTTAAAGCATGCAATCAATGTTATTCAAAAATTATACGGCATTCTGAATGTTAGTGTCAGAAGATGACTTTTGAATTTAAGAATTATTTAACTGTGCAAATAAACAGTAACATATTTGTAAACACAATATTACAGATGTAAATTTTAATCAAAAGAAGAAAAGCAAGCCATGGAAATGGAAACCTCTAGAATGCACAAAATATTTCTATAACATTGTGTCTTTGAGGACACAATGTCTCACATTAGGCTTTGGTACCTTACTGTCAAGCAGTTTTACTGAAAGAACATAGCTATGATAGGGCTGTATGACTTTACAGTAGAGACAGGGAAGGACCAGAAAAACCAGTGGTTCATGATTGTTTGTGATTCATACAGAGACATAGCTACGATTTTCACCCCTTGATTGGGGTAGCCAGAGGGACAAAGACAGCTTTCGTGCCCCCCTCCTGGCCCCCTTTCAGTAGCTCCAGGCATTGGTCCCGGAACTTATTTTTCTGGCACCAGGAGACCGCCAAGCCTCTGAGCATGCACAGAGCATGGTGCTGTCCCATGCCTCTTCCATGCTCCCATATCTGGGACAAGAAGGCAGCAAAAAGGATTTAAGACTCCCTCACTCAGCACCCCCCACTCTGGAGAATACCAATGGGGACAGTGATTGGGAGTGGCAGAGAGATGGATGGAGAGCCCGGGTGGGACCTCCCGGGGGAGGGGGGGGAGAGAGAGAGAGAGAGAGCAATGACGACCTGTACAACAGCAACAGCCTTATTTCTGAGTTACATGGATCTGTAGTGAAAGGGCCTAAGGTAAGTACAGTCAGCCCAGATGTGTTGGATGTGGAATTTGGAGACATGTGCTGCCTAGATTCCCTAAGCACATCCAATCTTGCTTGATTTGGGAGGCTAAGCAGGGTTGGCCCTGGTTAGTACTTGGATGGGAGACCACCAGGGAGTACCAAGTGCTGTAGGCGCCTAGAGTAGGAAATGGCAAGCCACTCCAGTATTCCTGTCCAGAAAACTCCATGGTCATGGAGTCATGAAGAGTTGGTCACGACTGTAATGACACAACACACATCAAAAACTAAATTTTCCAAGATCTGCTTCAGCAACATGCTTTTCATAACATCTCTAGTAGGTAGTTCTCTTGTACATGTATAGGTTCACACATAATTTAGATGCCACCCCTACTGTAAGTGGTATAATAAACATAGCAACAGCAATGGTGAGTCCTCTTAGAACCAGAACACATTTCCTGAGTAATGTTACTGAAATTTCATCCAGATGCATGTTGTTTGAAGGAATTCTGTTGACCAATAATAGACAGATGTTCCAATGATGGTAGAAGTCATCAGGATGCTACCCTGTTCCTTTCCAAACACAGGAAAAGGTTTTATTTCTTCACCTAGTGTTAGTTTCCAGGAACTTAGCAGCATTTCAACAGGAGACAATAATGTAAGGATATTAATATTTCCCTTTTATTATAATGGATAACCTAAGTATGAAATTGTGGAAGTGAGTCCAGATGGAGCATGGCTTCCATTTATTTTTTACACTGAGAAGACTAACATTGTCAATAGCTTTTCGGAACCTACCTGCCAAGTCCTAGTTGATAATGTCACGTACTTCAGGGAGCACATATAAGAAAATGTAGTACACAGATCCAAGGTTATAACATGATATTTGATGTTAAAATTCAAGGAGCTAAAATTTATCTTCTATTGGAAATGTATTGAATTATTACTACTGACATCCTGTGCAGATCACATTGTCTCCCCCTCCCCATTTTTCTCTATCCATTTTTGGCTTCCTCCCAATTTGTAGCTCAAATTAACTCTTGGAGTCTGTATGTTGTGCCAGAAGTCTGGTTTCACTTTAATGAAAGCAGATCCCTGTATTCCTCAGTTTTCCAGAGTCTGACCTTTTCACTTGCCATGTTTTAAAATATATATTGAGAACTTATATTATTACTACCTTGTCTGCATATGGGTTGACCAGAGTAAATTTTATTATATCACATACAGGATGTCCCTCTTTAAATATTCCAATTGTTAGTTACATTTGGAGTTGTTCTCTCTCTCTCTCTCTCTCTCTCTCTCTCTCTCTCTCTCTCTCTGTTTATATATATATATTTTCCCTTGACTTGGAGATGTTCACAATGGGTCAGGCCAGATCACTCCCACATATAAATTAGAGAGAGAAACATATATAGAGAGAATGAGACATGAAAATTTTGAAACCTTATTTTCATTATGATTTTGGAAGAGGTAGTCATGTTAGTCCATGCTGGTATATGACAAAAACAAAATTAAAGTTAAAAAGGCAAAAAGCCAAAAACATTCTGGCACCCGAATGTTTACAGCAGCGTAGCAAAGTTTTGGGGCACCTGGGGACAAAGTTGTTATTGCACCCCTCCAGGCTTCCCCAACCCCATTGTATCCACCCAGCAAGGGGAAGCAATCCTGGGGCAGGCGGGCACACATTTGTATGTGTGTGTGTGTGTGCGTTTCTGTGTGTGCATGCATGCCTTACCTCTCCCGAGGTGGTCCAGAGCAAGGCGAGGAAGACTTGGATGATGAGGAGGAGGAGGGGCACCACAGCCACCGTGCTCGCATGCCTGCCTGCCTGCTTGCTTCTCCACTCGCCTGGTGCACTGCAGTGGAGGAGGTGGCTGTGATGGAGTGGGTCCCATCACCAAGCCTGAGGACTGCTGGGGGGGTGCAGGGCTTCCTGCTTCTCCTCTCCCTCCAGGCACCCCAGATTGCTCCACCCTGGGCTGATGTACACTCCCCCCCCCCAAATACGCCCCTGAATGTTTAACTGCTATATTTTAATGTGAGCTTTCATGGACATCTTCACTTCTTGAGACATAAGAGTGGGATTGCATGACATATATTAATACATTTATACAGTATATGGCCCCCCAATCGAATTGTATATTTGGGCACAAGTTACTGACCTCGCAATGACCTTTAAACCCCTTTTTGTTATTCTCTTCCCCTCTCAGTAAGCATGTTCTGTAACCAATGAGAGGAACGGGCGGCTAAATTAATCCTAAACTATTGATAATGACCAGGAACAACATGCTAATTAGTCTCTCAAATCACTAATAGGACTTGTGAGGTAGCACTCATATGTAATAAGGAAATAGCATCTGAACCATTGGATGATTCAGTGCCATGTGTTAGATAGCTGGGAATTTCAGTAGATATTTAATATTATGACCTAGGAAACCTTGGCTGAGTGGATTTAATATAAGCCAAGATTTCTTAAGTCATTGAACCATCCAACAGTCATGAGTGAGATGCACAAACATGCTGATGTGCTATAAGGCTGCTTCCTTGGTTCTTAAACTCAATTTATTTGTAGATCTGTATCATGGGATTATTATGCTTTGAGTATTTAAAGCGAGAAGGTCTACAGTTTAATGGTAGAAGTTCTACTTGTATCAAAAGGCCCACAGATCAATCACTGGGTAGTTCAAAGGAGAGCTCAGAAATACTCACATCAGCAATGGTATTTTCTCTCTATGGGGAGAATATAGATGGAAAAACCATGCCCTGAATCTGTGAAAACAAAACCCAGAAAAGAACATTTCCACCTAAAAATATCCAGAATCTTCCAGACAATAAGGTTAGTATGATGTGAATATTTTTCATCTGTTCTAGGAAATGCCAGTGATATATCTTTTAAAGTATGGCAAGTGGAAAAGTTCAAACTCTGGAAAATTGGAAGATATGAAAATTCACTTTCATCAGAGTGAAGCCAGACTTCTGGCACAACATACAGAAGTGTGTTTACAAGATATGGTAATTTGAACGACAAGTCAAATGAAATAATTCAATTATTATTTAAGTCTGAATCATCATCATTGTTGTTGTTGTTGTCGTCGTCGTCATCGCCGTCGTTGTCATCGTCATCATCATCGTCATCGTCGTCGTCGTCGTCATCATCATCATCATCATCATCATCATCATCATCATCATCAACAACAACAACAACAACAACAACAACAACAACAACAACAACAACAACAACAACTCTGACTTATGGCCACCAATTTCAGGTTTTCTCAGATAGAGAAGACTCAGAAGTGGTTTACCATTCTCTTCTTGTGGGGTCATCCCGGGATCTGTGCGACTTGCCCAAGGCTACAAAGGCTGGCTCTTTTCCCTGGAGGCACAGGGGGGAATTGAACTCCCAACTTCTGGCTCCACAGACAAATTGGTATAAGTATACATACTTAAGACATAACAATAAGAAAACCTGTCTTCGAACCCAGTCAACTAATTCCTCCTTAGCATTTTCCTCCCTTCTCTTACTCGGTAACTCCAGCTGCTCCAATTTCTGTACCATACGGTTTGTTCATATTCATGATCACAGAAGAATAGACAGACTGAAAAGTGTAACAGGTAAGGACAGAGAGATCAAGAAAAATAAGGAGAGATATAGTTTTGTATTTTTTGTACTCCTCCCTCCCACTGCTGCTGCTGCTACCCATGCCTCCTGCTGAATGATATTTTTTCTCTAATCGTCAGATCCATGAGATCTTCACTCCAGCATTCAGTAACACGTAATGGCGTATGATAACCTTTGATTTGTGTATGACAGCCTATTGTATATGCCTTGAATATGATGCATATAATGCTATCATTTGGCATTCACTTGAATTGTTCCAAAATGCCTCCTTTTGGATGCTATTTTTTCCCCTTTCATGGCCAGATCCATGAGATCGTCTCTCCAACATTCAGTAACATGAAATTGCCTATGATAAATCTTTAATTTGTGTATGACAGCCTATTGGATATAATGGTATCATTTGGCATTCACCTGAATGGTTCCAAAATGCTTTTGAGAATAGAAGTAATTGCAACAAAGAATGGGAGCCAGGGTTCACTCTGAATACACTGATCCCTGGGTCTTCCACTAGAATACAATGTGGCACTTTGCAGTAGTTGTAGGACAAAAGCAAAAAAGGAAAAAGGAAATCTTCCAAGATCTGTGTAAAAGGTAACTTTCTATGTCCCTACCTCTAAGCACTTACTGGATAGTACAGTTTGCAGGAGGTATATTAATAAGACCAAGATTTTCAACTCTTATTCTGACTTGACATGTCCTGAGTGATTGACAGTTTCTAAGAATAGCCACATTTACTATTTGCTTTCATTTCTGCCATCGGGTGATTTGTAGGAGTGCCATTTATTTTACATTCTTCTTTTCACTGACAAAAGCCTTCACTGTCAGAACAAGTGCCAGAAGCCTCAGGCTGGACAAGTTTTTAGATACTGAGAACTTGATGGCTGTAGTTGTCAGCTGGGAAGTCACTCCGTGTTCAGCAAAAGATGAAAGACAACATGACAGACTCATAATTATAGGTGCTCGCAGTTCCAGCATAAAACAGGCATGCCAAACTGTTAGAAAAGTAAGTACCAAATCCAAAACTCATGCCAAGATGATACTTTTATGAGGCCCATTTATTTTTTATTTTTAATAAGGTACAAAAGCTTTTCAGAGCTTTTTAGGTACATTCTGTGACAGGAATTAGCTCTAAACTGACCCAACAGAAGGTCCCCTTCCAAAATTAATCTAATGTTGAGGGTGTACATCAGGCATGTCCAAAGTCAGGCCCGGGGACCCAATGCGGCCCGTTTTCAAATTGAGAGCGGCCCGAAGCCTCTTCTCCCCACCAGCTCAGCCAGTCATGCATCCCCACAAGCTGGCCCCTCCCCATACCAGATGTAGATGTCAGCTTCCAGTTTTACGGTTTGCCTGCCCTCCCTGCCTCTGTCCATTCCCCCCTGCCGCCGCCGCCACCACCACCTGCCCAGCCTAACTGCTGCCCAAAGTCTGACCCGGGGGCTAAATGCAGCTGGATGGTTGGCCCCCACAAATTTTAACCTCACCAAATCTGGCCCTCCTTGCAAAAAGTTTGGACACCCTGATGTACATGCTTTATTCATGTGCCTTTTTGTTGTTACCTCAAGTAAGAGATGCTGAACTAGCATGTGCTTTGTGTGTGATACATGGAAACTTTAGGGGACTGAAAATCTCAGAGTATCACAGCCAGCGTGCATGTAAAGGATGTGTTTTGGATTCAGACAAACTGAGAACCAGCTCAGGCTAACATAGGCAGATTCAGAAGATGGCTATGTTGAAATGGTACTCCTCTATAGTGGATTGGATTCAAAGCTGAACATTCCTGAATAGCCATTTGCTGTTTGAGTGAGCCCAGAAACATAGACAGGACATTTCCAAATAGGAACACATTTCTATATAAACTCTCCAAAAAAGGGAAAGCATTGGGGCAGGGAGAGATGGAGGAGAAGGGTTTTAGGACTTTCAGTTCTACCTTCTAACCACAGTGAATGGTTTTACTTTGACTCTAATCCTGGGGTGTTGGAAGGTTTTGGAGACAATTACTTGATGCGAGGTTCTGAAACCATTAACTATCTCTTTGGTGAGGACAGGGACATGTAAAAGCCTGCCTGGGAACCTATAAGAAAATGTGCTGTTCTCACCAGTTTAAGATGCAGAAGTGCAGATGTAAATTTTCTGGATTTCTGTTCTTAGCCTCATAGGCAGGACGAACTGGCTTTGATGGAACTACATATCCAGCTCATTTGACATCTGTCAGGAAAACTTGATGTCAGCATTCATTCCAGCTGAGACTGGGAGAAATTTTATAGCTGTAACCAAACCTCCTCTCTGCAGCAAGGTTTGTAGCTTGGAGTGATTTAAACATTCAGTTAAGGTTTGTGCATGGTCATCCTGCTATAAATGTCCACTCCAATGCTCTATCCAATTTTCCCACTCTCCCAGCTGCACATAGAAGAGCTTTCGGTCTGCACATTTTTCCAGACTACTCATTTTAATAAGAAGACCACTGTTTTAAGCGTCAGGAGGCTTCGGAATGTAACATCAGGCTGGACTTGATCTAACCTGAAAATGAGACTGAATTTTAATGACTGAATCTGTTTCCGTCTCAGAGTAAAGGACCAGTACTTACTTCTAAAACCTTACATGTGAAAAATCTGGCCTTCTTGATGACTGGGGGCTTAAATTGTTTAGTTTTACATTAGGAAAAAGAGGTGAATGGGAGGAACAGCTTCTATCTTTGACTGCTGTCCTCCATGCTACCCCGGGATTTGTTTTGACAGGCACCTGTGTGCAGCTGGTAGTGCCTGATTTCTCAACTAAGCAGGTGAGAGATCATACAGTATCTGAGGCTGAAATCAGACACAATCTATGGGGAAGGAACAGCCTCCGTGGGAACACGGCAAAGGAGCAATGACTGATAATGTACAACCATGATTGTTATTTCCAGCAGGAAATATTTTTCTCAAGTGTTGTTGTGTTTGCTTGTTTGTGTCAGGAAAATTCTTTCTACACTTTCCCAACCTCAACCCCCAGAAATAATCAGATATCAAGAACAAAGTGACTTCTTGATCTCAGTGGTAACAAAGATATCTTCCTGGATAAAGACCGGGGCATATGAGGCCAAAGCATAAGCTTTGCTGATGTGCAAAAATGCCGTAGGGTAAACTGTAGAACACCTGCATAACCATTTGGCTTTCTGCACAGCCTATTGTTTAACCTGACAGCTGCCTCACCAGGTATCTCTCTTTAGACATCATGACTGGAGAACATGTTTCACCACCGTAAAAAAAGAGAAATATACTTATATGGAAAGAAGCAGACGTTCCTACGTTCTATCCTTTTTCTGCAATCCAAAAGACCTAATCATTGGGGCCAATAAATTAAACATCCTCCCCAAGTCCCTACTTAATCCCTATCAACCTAAGTCATATTCTGTCACAGAGCAATGGCAATGTCCTCTGAAACATGGTAGAAAATATTGCCAAGTTTCAGCTACTTGCTTTGTGATATTGCTGCTGCTGCTGCTCTTGTTTTCCAGATAAAACCCAGCTAGGACAAAATAATAATAATAATCCCAAATTTTTCCAAGAATGTAATTTAATTTAATTTTGTTTTGTTTGATCTTGTAGTGTTTTGGCTTGGTTTGTGAAACGCGATATAAAGGAGCCGTAGTGAGAAACTCTGCTTGTCAAATGGTTGACAGCAGGAGACACTGGCAATCTCAGAGAGTCCAGGAAATATAAGAAATGGGGAAACCATATAACCGTAATCCCACTCTTAATTCTCGTGCTAACTTTCCATGCATTGAAATTTCAGTAAGGACAGAAAATAGTCCAGAACTCAACACTGGATTTTTGTTTGCTTATTGCAGTGGTTCCCAACTGGAGGCTGTGATTGGCTGAGGGTGCCTGTAGAGCAGGCATGTCCAAACTTTGGCCCTCCTGATGTTTTGGACCACAACTCCCACAGTCCTTTGCCATTTGAAATACAGGCTTGGAACTCTGGGAGTTGTGGTCCAGAACATCAGGAGGGCCAAAGTTTGGACATGCCTGATGTAGAGGGAAGTTCTCTATGGCCGTTACTTCACGAAGTACTTCGCGCTTCGCAGCGGGATTGCCTTCGCTTTGAATGCGAAGGCGGTCACGTGGTCTCCATTCGCTCCCACCCCTCTTTCTCTGTCCTCACGAGGCGAAGTTTTAGGATCGAATCCAGTACTACCTCACGTGCTCCCTTCGCATTGGGAAGCTTACTTGCAACGTCCGGTTTCTGCTTTCTTTAATATTTAAAAAAAAACTACCACGGCGTATCGATGCATCAATACCCGGCTGTCATTTGCGGCAGAGCTGAATAACTGTATGTTCCTTTGTTTTCTACTCCCGATTTGTATTGCTTCGTCCATTGGCGATGTGAAAAAATTGCTGTTCTCCGTCAGGGTCACTAGGTGGACCAGCACACAACATTTGTTGTGTATACCATCGCTCCTCCAAGGAATATTGTAAGCACAGAAAGCAAGATCAAAAGAACGGGTTAACCAAAATATCGATGCATCGGCATTTCGGAGAAAAAGTAACTAAATAAATAAATATATATATATAATCACTGGCCACACGTGACTTTGGATGCGAAGCGGGATGCGAAGCGAAAAAGATTCCCGGCCTCCGGCAGGGGAATCACTCGCCCCACTTGGAGCACGGTTTAGGGGGCGTGGTCGGGGTGGCGCCGCATCCAAAAAGGAGGAGCGTGAGGACAGAAACGATCGATTCGCACAGAAATGACGGCTCGCCGCGCAGCGAGACGTTCGTGAAGTAATAGCCTATGGCACCTGCAGCAGTGACCTGCCAAAGGGGGCTTGTGGTCTCTTCCAAGAGGGCAAGGGGTCACCACAACATGAGGAACTGTATTAAGGGGTCACGGATTTTGGAGGGTTGAAAACCACTGGCTTATTGGAAGAAATACAGGATATGAAGCCAAATCCTAAAGAAATGCAAATATAGAAGGTTCTATCACTGGCCTTTCCACTTATCCAAATCAAGATCTCAAGATCCTAGAAAATCACTGCTGATGTTAGGATTCGCCAGTACTGGAAACCCAAGCCTGATGAGATCTACTCTGAAAAGTAGGAAGAATAGGATGTATTAGTGGCCTCCAGCTCAAAGAGGAACCCTAGAAGCAATTTAGCTCCTGAAGCACGGCCTGCTTGATTTAGGGTTTGTTTTTTAACCTATACAGTGGACCCTTGTATAACAAACAGCTTGTATAACATAAAATCTGTACAACATAAAAAATTCCGGAGATAGGGGAAATTTGCTTAACATAATCGCCTATGGGGAAAACTCGTACAACATAAAAATGGGATTACTCCATTTTCAATGCATTCCTATGGAAATTTGTATAAAGGAAAAATTGATTAACATAATTTCATTTGGAACGAATTAATTCCTTTATACAAGGTACCACTGTATTATTAAAGTATCTTTTTAAATCTGTCCTTCATTTTTAGATATTGGAGTGGTGTATGAAGTATATTATTTTTAAAACCAGAATAAGACACATATATTACAATGGAAACAGAGAACATTACAAAAGAAAAAGATCAGACACATGAAACCAGCCTGGGAACTAAACACCAGCAGGTCGATGAGGCTTTGTCCCCTTCCCACCTAAAGGAGCTCCAATAGCCCGATCCCTCTCTGCCACCCAAGTGATCCACGACCCCATCCCAGGAAATGATGAGGCACTTGGAAACAAACATAGATCTTTGGTGCTCCTTTAGCTCCCAAGGCCTCCCAAGTAACTGGTCCCTACAGGAAGAAGTGGTGAGTTCCATACGCCCTCTTACTAATGGACTACATATCCCATGCTAGCAGGGTGTTGCTGGGTACCAGCATCCCCAGTAGCCAGCTCATGGTTGACTCAGCCTTCCATCCTTCCAAGGTCAGTAAATTGAGTACCCAGCTTGCTGGGGGGGGCAATGTGTAGCCTGCTTCAGAGACTAGGACTTGGGGCAATGGTTTCAAACTATAGGAAAAGAGATTCCATTTGAACATTACGAAGAACTTCATGACAGTTATAGCTGTTTGGCAGTGGAATATGCTGCCACGGAGGGTGGTGGAGTCTCCTTCTTTGGAGGTTTTTAAGCAGAGGCTGGATGGCCATCTGTCGGAAATATTGTGATGGGGGTTCCTGCATGGCAGGGGTTTGGACTGGATGGCCCTTGAGGTCTCTTCCAACTCTATGATTTTATGATTCTATGATTCTACGATTCTAAACTATAAACCACCCAGAGACTACTTGAAATGTTATGGGGCGGAATATCAGCAGAACACTTTGCTTTGTTTTAACATTTCCATGCTCTGGATTTATGTTCGTAAGAGCCTTCACTCTTCTGATGGCCCTGGTAGTGTGTAATAATTTAAGTTATAGCCTTTGCTACATGAAGGCCACCAGTTTGGCAAAGAAGCTTCCTAGCTTCTCATCCATGAATATCCTTAATATATCTAAAACAAAATTAAGAGCTCTTCCAGATGAAGTACTTGTTCTCCTTAAAGTACTGGGTTCCTTATGGATGCTACCAAGATGTCCGCCACCACCCATATGATATTTCTCTTGTCCTGCTCAATAAAGTGTCTTTCCTGCCCTCTTGTTACTTTTGTTCCTGTTTATCCCCCTTGAATACATGGTACAATTCATTTAGTACCCTATGGAAAGGGCACGTTTAGCACTACAGTACTAAAGTAGATTATTGTGTTGAGAGCTTTCTGGCTAGAAATGTCCAATTAGCAGTCAGAAACAAAAGCAAAAGCTCCAGCCAAGAAGCTGCTATAGATAAATGGATTTCTTAAACATTTCTTAACTTATTCATTAAAACTAACTGGCTTTCCTTATAGAAGAAACAAGTAGGTTTTAAAAGTGAAATTGGGATACAAATGCCGGTAATTTCCACATCTCTTCAGCACCAAAAAGGCAGAAAGTGGATGGGGGAAAATGTTTGAAGAACCTGAGGTAAAACCGACATTGTTTATCTTCCTCTCAAGGACAGGCAGACCAAAAGACAGCAAATATGCAGTCCATAGGAACCCAGTGTGTGCTAGAATGATTGCTGCATCTTTTTCTACCTTGGAAAAGTCGACGAAACAGTACAGTTTCATTGTTTTTCATTGCCTGAAAGAACCTGGATAGTTTCCACATTCTTGGAGACATGTGTAGCCCTGTGTTAAACTCTCCCCCCCCCTCCTTTATGAAATCTACCTTTCATACAGAATTGCCTCCAAAGGTATAGTAAGATTGGGGCACACCATGGAAAATAATGTTGCAGATGATTGATTATGAAAATAAAAGACACTACAGAGTTGCACGCCAAAAAAACGAGAGCAGACGACATCGCTCAGTTTCCATTTCAAACAAATAGACAGTGGAACAGTCAGGAAACTGCCAGCGGAAATTAATTCAGCATGGACAGAACACCAGCAGAATGAGGCAGATATGGAGTTGGTCATTGTAATATGTCATCATGGCAGGAATGAAAGATGTTGTTCTCCTGCTTTGTGTTTTTCTTAAGCCTGTGGCCAAAGTTTTGATCTTTTACAACAATTCCACCAGATTCAGCAGAGAACATTTGGCACTTAAAAACCAGTGCAGGTCAGAGATGGAACAAGTTACTTGGGGGGGGCCCTCCCAGGACACCACAGCTGGCATGGGCAATTTTCCCACCTCTGTTGCAGATGCCATACATAGCTATACAAAGTGCTTGAAGAATTCTTTCTTCTATGATGTTGACATTTGATGGAGCATTCTTGATCACATCCTCACCACTCATTACCAGGATGAACTGTAAAGAAAAAGATTTGGCCAACCAAAAGGAGAAACAGGGACAAGCTCAACAATAAGCTATTGTATATGGAAAATATAGCAAGCTTTTGAGGTCATGCCACAAACCGTGTCATTAAAATTCTTCCATTTGCCATTTGCAGAATTGGATCAAACCACTGAAAAATGGATCAGACCTGTCTCACAATACGTCTGTTAGCATTTATTTATTTATTTATTTATTTATTTATTTATTTATTTATTTATTTATACACCCAATCAACAACCAACCAACCAATCAATCAATAAGTGTATCTATTTTCTGGGCATCCTTAGTATAGTCGTTCCCCACCATCTCGCAGTTCATATACTGCGGTCCCAGTATATCGTGGAACCACAGTATATGAAGGCAAGGGCTCCTGGGGCAAGCTGTGTGGGCCTGTTTGAGGCCTCCCACACTTAGCCCAGGCCTGGTACTGCCTCAAGCGGGCCTCCAACAGGCTTCCCAGGCCTGCCAGAGACCCCAGAAGTGGTTTCCGGCAAACTGGAAGTGGCTTCCCAAAAACCAGAAGTGCCTTCAGGATTGCCCAAAAACACATCTGGAGCCTCCAGGAGGATTCCCTGGCCTGTTGGAAGCCTCAGAAATGGTTCCAGAGAACCAGAAATGACTCCTGAAAAACTGAAAGTGCCTTCTGTCCTGGGAAGCCTCTTAGAGACCTGTTCAGGGCAGCACCAGGCCTGGGATGTGTAGGAGGCCCCAGACAGGTCCCCCAGTCCCAAACCGATCCAGCATCTGCATGTCATGGATTTTCCTTTATGGCGGGTCATGTCCCTAACCCCTGCAAAAAACAGGGGAGTACTGAAGCTCTGTTGCCATGGTACAATCCTTTCCTATTATCTCTTCAGGGATGGAAGATAAAAACTGACAACTGATGGACCATTCTCTAAGAAGGATTAATGCCAACAATTTTGTGGTCCCTCTGAAAGTTTCTCCCACAATCTTTTGTGTCTTGTGTCAAAGCCCACATATCTGTATGAATGAAAAGAGGACCTGGACTTTCAATACAATAACTCCCATTGGGGAACATAGAAGCAAACTCCCCAAAGAGTGAAAACTATTGTGAGTGTCCCTTGGGCAATAATGTGCACCTGGTCAATCCTTCACTTCCACAAGTCTTTCACTGTAAACCTGCAGATGAGCAAAATGACTCAACAATCCTTTTTGGTACCACAAATGACAATCATTTCCAGCTTTTAGGTGTTTTTTTTTAATTGTGAAATGTATTTCATATGTATCCATGATTTTGAATTGTGTGAAAATAAAGTGGTCTATTAGAGATGGGCACAAAATGGAAAAATGGCATATTCATTTTCTTTTGCTTCTTTTCCTTATTAGTTTCATTTCATTTTGTTAGTAACAATTTTTTCCCAAAAGGAAAGGAAATGAAAAGAAACTATTTGAAACTCTGCTCAACAGAGCAGGATGATCCCGGCCTCCCCAGCACAGCAGGGAGCTGCGAGGTTGAGCACTGAAGTCAATGCTTGCTCTGTCGGGCCCTTGCTGCTGTGCCCTTCTCAGCCAGGCAAGGGGTAGGGGTGCACCCACTCAACCCTTGCCTAGCTGGGAAGAGCACAGCGGAGTACGGTTTTGCTGTGGCATGGAATTCAAAACTGTGCTCCACTGTGTCTTTCTCAGTCAGGCAAAGAGCAGTGCATACCCACTCAACCCTTTCCTTTGTCCTTAGCCAACTGTTGGCAGGCTGATGGGAGAAGGGATGGGGCAACTCCACTCATACCTCCCTCTGCCTGCCCGTGTTGGGAAGCACAAAGGACTCAGCACATTTGGAATTGAGGTTGGGAGGCAGACTCCGTATGGGGCAGGTGCATGAATCTCCACTCTGCTCAAAGAAATGGCCACCCTCCCTCCCCACAGCCTGACCTGTCCGAAAAAGAAAAAAACCCACTGGAGAGGTGAGGACCACAACAGGAGAATGGAGCAGGCAGTGGGAAATTCGAAACCCTTCTCTGACCACCACCACGTAGCTGCTTTTGACAGCTCGAGCTGTCAAAATGAGCTGGATGGCGATAGCCAGAACAAGAGAGCAGAGGAGGAAAATTCACAAATCAATTCCTTTCAATAGTAAAAAGTGGTGTTTTGTTTTGTTTCATTACAAAATGCTGTCTGCCATTTCATTGTGTTACAAAATGTTTTGTAACCTTACGAAACAATGAAACAGTGTGTCCTTTTTCATTTTGCCCATCTCTAGTTACTATGATTAATCTCTTTTACATTTGACATATACAATTGCTTGGAACTGCACCACTTTGGGTGTCATGGGTTCAACAAAGATGGATTGGCGATAGGACATCATCTTGTTCTATTGTTACAAATACTTTTCAGCTGGTACAACCTGAAGATTTTAGCAAGGTACTTGAAATTTTGTCTATCAGCCATTTGTCAGAATGAGTTCTAAAAAGACTGTTGCTAAATAAATTAAGCATGGATCTCTTTATCTGGTTTAATTATCCTCAAATTTCTTTCTTTTGTTGGGACAGCATATGCAAAGAATTGGTGAGTAACAAACAATACAGACAGACAATAATATAGTCTAACCCAGTCCCAGCAGAGGATGATATTTTGGTCTTGTTTCATCTTGAAAGACATGATAATGGTGCTTTTATATCCTTGGACGGTATGTGAAGATCCTCAGTCATCCAATTGAAGCTATCTGGAAGTAGAGTCATGGCAACTAGACTTCTTTTCTTGAGAGATCAAAGTGTTTTGCTACTCATCCAAGCAGCTCCGTCAGTCTGAAGAAAGTTAGTGGAGAGGTCTTCAATTTACAGTATAGCTCACCTTGATTTCACCTCACCCTTGTCTGAATAGGATCATAAGTTTGACAACTGCCTGAATAGGCTCTTTAGGCGGACAATGGCCTATGCTGCGTGAAAGTCCCACCTATGCAACTCTTCCCAACACCCATTGGGTATGGGTCATTCCCTGACACACTAAGGCAGAGACTTATCCACCCAAAGGACCCAACACCAAAACACAAGAGAAGCAATATAGTATATGTGGTACAATGTAGTGAGGGGTGTGCAGACCTCTACATTTGAGAAACTAAACAGTCATTAAACAGGAGGATGGCCCAACACAGGAGGGGCAACAGCTCAAGACCAGAATTGACATGTTCCATCCCATGTTCTTTGACTTTGTGAGATGCCTTAAGATTGGCCAGCATGCTATGTACATGTAACTAGTGAGATATCTATATTATAATAAATGGGGGGGGGGGACAACCTTAAGCAAAGTTAAGACAAGAACTTGCAACTTCATTGGGAATTTTGCTTCTTTTTGCCAAAATTCAAAGATTCTACTCCTTTCATTTCTTATGGGTGCAAAAGGCTTGGCCTTATTTCTACAGCATGCTGCTCTAGAAATAGGAGTCACTAACTCAGACATCCACAATCGTTATATTACATGAATTTGGGGTGTGATATTTCCTTGACATTAGTGGCCAGCTGGAAAAATGCATTATCTGACACATAGGAAGGGGCCATTTAACTTCAAATGCCTTCTAATTCCTAGTAAATGTCTACTGCTTACACTGAGATCAATTTTGCTTAATTAATTCATGGTAAACTGACTTGAAGATGTGGATCTGCTTTCATTTAATTGGGCCTCTTAATAAATAACCATTTTAAAGCTTCCTCTGTGTTATTATTCAGCATTCTGAGCTCTCATTCATCTTCCAGCAGCTACAGAACAGATGGACCTGACTTTGGCATGAATGATGTCAAGTATCCCTCTACCAGTAGCTGAAGCCAACTGTCTCCTTCATTCTCTTGCACACAAATATTGGGTTTCACGCAGAAATGTGGAAAATGCCTTGATGGTCATTTCTGTGTGAAATACTAGATATTTGCCTGAAATGCCAAGGCCTTCCTATTAATCATAAATCCATTATGCTTATCTGGAACCTCAGAAGTGTGGCATTTCTCTTGCTTTCTTCAGTATGAAATCCAATAGAAGATTCACAGTAACTATGTTGTTTTTCTTATCACCCGCAAGCTTGTATTGTAATCATTAGTAGCAAAGCCCGTTCATTTTCTGCTTTACACTCTCTGAGATAGCCACAAGACTTATTAATAGGCACTACTTTACCCACCTTATCTTACACTGAAGGAAATCCCTTTGATAGCAGGAAGCCTCCCTTTGGGTCATAGTCTTTTTTCTTCTTGTAGATGTAACAGTTCACTAGTAGGGTTTTCATGTTTCAGAAACAAAATGGAATCTGTGATGCAGAAAGGGATTGGCTTCTGTGCATAGCTGGTCACTACACCAGGATCTGGACATCATCAACATACAGTATCAATCTGGCAGCCAATAAGCAAAACTAAAATCGTCATTAGAAATAAGTAATCACTCAATAAGTAAAAGAACCCTAAATTGCTATAAACTTGCTATAGACCTTCTATTAATTTTATTAATAGACTGTTGCAGCAAAAATATTGAAGAATCCTGTAGTATCTTCAAGGCTACCAAGCTGTACTTGTTTAAGGTTTCATGTGGCTTGACCCAGTTTTTCAGATGAAGGGACTAGACTGAGCATTAGTTGATATACATTAATACAAACATGGGAAGGAAGGGTGTGCCAACAATGACAACGATGACAACAACAACAACAACAACAACAACAACAACAACAGAAGATCTTAAATGGACCCCATGGAGCATCAAATCTAGTCCCTGACTATCTGCGACTCCACAGTCAGATACTGAAACCACTGAGCTATCCAGCAGTTCTAAAAGCAGTGGGAAAAGAAAATATACTGGAAATCCTGGAACTTTTGTATTTCCATTACACTGCACATACACATTCAACAGGACATAAATATCTGTCACAGAATCACATCTTTGTAGAACAGTAGAGCTGGATGGGACCAGCTCTACTGAATCCAACTCTCTGCGAAAGCAAATAATTCACATCTAAAATATCCACTCAACCTCTGTTGGAAAATCTCCGTGAATGTTCACCTTATCCTGTGGTGGCCTGTTCCATAGCCCTAAGTAGGCAATGGCTCAGCCATCTGAGGAAGTGAGGTACATTCCATGAAAGCATTTGTCAAATAACAGTTGCTGGGTTTTCAGGCACCACAAGACTCTCTGTTGTTTTTAGTATATCAATGTCATGTGTCCAATGTGGGGATGTGGGACTAGTCAGAAGAAGAAGAAGAAGAAGAAGAAGAAGAAGAAGAGACTGTGACAACTGACAACTACAGCTATGGTATATTTGAACTGCAGAACTGGAAAGGACTCTATGGATCATCAAGTACAATCTCGGTCAAGGAGGCACAGTGGGGAATCAAACTCCCAACATCTGGTTTAGATACCCAGATAGCTATCAAGATAATGTTTGCCTTTCCATTTTCAGGAGCTGATTAGCGTGACAGTTGAATCTTCTTCTGATCCCGGTGAGGGTACAATGTCCTATTTAAACCCTCAGGGACTCTACAAGTGTGACTCTGTTTTCAAGAGCATTGCTCTTGAATGTTCCTGCCACTTCTTCAGTTCCATCATGTGTTTCCTGGAGCTGCTGCCTTCTATTGTCTAAAGTGGAATAACCCTGGTCATGTGAACTAACCAACCAACCAGCTCAACAATCTACCTATCTACCAAGTGTTGTACCCAGGCTATCATGACCTGTCAGTTTATCATGAAACTAGATACTTGCAGATGTCATCCCATCTTATCAAGTGAGAAAGTGGGTCTTCCCCTTGAATCTAAACATAGTTTTACACGATACAGTATTTGAATTCCCATGCATGGCTCTAAACTCAAACATTAAAAGCAAGGAAAAAAAACACTAGCAAACTAGCAGGAATTGGGACAAAAGAAGACAGTTCCTAAATTATAGGTAAAAGAATACTAGCTCAACAATTATTGCTGGATGCCCATCATGTCATTCCTATTTTTGGCAAAAAAACAAAACAAAACCAAAGTAGTTTTTCTGAAGTCTTTCACTCAATTGTTGATCTCTTGTTGTCATACCCCTGAAGGACTTCTTCAAGAGTGCTATGAAGGAGGACAACTTAGAACCCTCTCTTCAGTCTGGCATCTAAATCATAATTTTACAACCGTGTCCCACTGCCCTTTCAACATTAAGTGCTGAACTGCCAGGAATGAGTCGAAACAAGTGTACTCCACCAAAAACATGATCATCTCTTGCATCATTTGAGTATATCCCTGGTGTTTCCGGGCAATCAAATCTGGCTATGGCCCAGAAGCTGAAATCCACATGCATATCTTTTACAAACGTCTCCCTCTGGTTAAATTCTCTCTTTGCCTCATTGTGGCTTATTGCAAAGCATGGGTGCCTCCAGAAGAAAATAATGGTAAACTACATTTGAGTATCCAACCTAGAAAACCCTGCAAAGGGTTGCTGCATGTCAGAATTGACTTGACAGCATTCAACTACTGTATTTCAAAAAGTAACATGTTTAACTTATTTGGCATCACTTTTAGCTTCATCCTCACGGGAATATGCCCGTCAAGCTGAAATACGGTCCTGGGTTCAACTGACATAGCCCACCTCTGCCATAGGTACACATGTACCATGTACATGCCCATCATACAGTCAACTGATCCCTATGCATGATTTTCTAATCCATGGCAGCTCCTGGTTTCTCATCACATCCTCCATTTTTACTGCATTGGGAACCTTAGATAAATTTTTTTCATGCCTTTGTTGTTGAATTCAGTAACATTTCACAAACTATTCTCTTGATCGCTAAAAGCATGTGAGACCACTGAAGTTTTTATGTGGGTTTATATGGTTCCTTATGGGCATGAGACGCTCTGGCAACAATTGCTTCATTTTGGAAATATTAGGTAGTAATAGTAAACAAAAAAAAATGAGAGACTAGGAGGGTGTAACTGCTAATCTTTGCCTGGGGAAACATTGACATCTGGTGGCTACTTTAATACATTGCAGAAGGTTCTTTGCTACAATTATGCTCATGTCCTAGCTAGTTCCAGCTAGAGTAAACTAAAGATGTAAAGTTTCTGTAAATTTTGAAGCCATAGGGGGGAAACTTTTGAAGAAAAACAAATAGAAAAATTGGAGCGAAAGAAGTTTTTTTTTCTTTCTCCGCCTCAAAGTTTCCAGATATTTTACATCTTTAGAGTAAACTCATTGATTCAGTGGTATTCACGTTAAGTTTCTACTTCCCATTCAACGTGTCTACTTTGTTTAGGACTAGAATTAAGCTGCTGGCCTCATTTTTCCTCAGTAACAATGAATCTATTAAAATTTACTGTTTTATCCAAACCATTCAGGGAATGATATCAGAAGGCTGGAATATATATTTAACAATGAAACAAAATCTGCAGTGATGTATAAATATACTTCAAAAGGACATAGCAAAGAGATACAATAATTGAGCTCCCCAAGAGCTGCAGATACACGCAAGACTGCAAATATACTAAACTGAACCTGGGCAATCTTGAGCAAAGTACATCATCTGAAAGAGACTCTAGAAGAAAGGATCATTGTATATCATGGAAATCCTGGCAAGCGTCACCATTATTTTTTACTGAAAACATCACTTTGAGCCCTATAGTGGACCCATTTTTTTAAAAAACTAATTATTTAACACGGGGCATATATAAAAGAAGTGCTGCCTAGATGCCCTAAACACATCCAATCTCGCCTGATTTCAGAAGCTAAGCAGGGTCAGCCCTGGTTAGTACTTGGATGGGAAACCACCAGGGAATACCAGGTGCTGTAGGCACCTGGAGTAGGAACTGGCAAACCACTCCAGTATTCCTGCCAAGAAAACTCCATGGACGTGGGCTCACGAAGAGTCGGTCGCGGCTACACACACACACACACACACACACACACACACACACACACACAAACACAGTGACTGTTTGGCCCTTCTGTTCAGTACTACAGACCATTTTCAAAATGAGATCCACTTGCCTTGATGTAACTAAAGTGAGAGGTTGCCAGAATATGAATAACTGTTGCACAGCCATCACATTTATTTATTTATTTTTGTACTTATTGACCACCCGATTTTCCCATAGGGAACTCTGGCCGGTGTACAGCACATCACCAAAGCGACTACCCAACTATAATCCCAATATAGTGAAAACTAACAATGTAAAATACAAAACATGATAAAATACTGGCCAAAAACGGCCAGGAAAGTAAACCAGGCACCACCCACCAAAAAAGAATAAGCCCCAGCAAGAAGGGGAACAAAAAAAATCACAACCACTATGACAAGATGCTCAGAAGTCCCCAAAGCATTGCCTGAAGAGCCAGGACTTTAAGGACCTTCTGAAAGCCGCCAGCAACTCAGCCTGCCTAATCTCCAAAGGCAGTTTATTCCACTGTGCCGGGCCCACCACCGAGGCGGCCAGATTCCGGGTCGAAGCCCTGCGGGCCCCTCTCAGTGTGGCCACTCGGAGAGAAAGGGAAGATGAGGCTCTGGTTGGTTGGGATGAGATTGACCTCTGGGAGATAGATAGGTCCCAAGCCATGGAGGGTTTTGTAAACCAAAACCATGACTAGACATGGGCACGACTTGGCGAAATTCTCGTTTCCGTTTCCGTTTCTCGTTTCCGTTACGTAACGGAACGAAGAACAACAATTACTCTGCCAGAACTCGAACTCGAACCGACTAAAGAAAAATTGGGTCTGATTTGTCGTGGTCGTTCCTGGCATCACAGCGATCGCGCGATGCCAAGAGGCACAGGAAAAAAGTTTTAAAAATAAAAAAACCCGATTCCCGGCCAAAAAAGCAGGCGAAAATATGCCTGCCTGAGGGCACCTACCAGAGGGGTGGTTTCTGGGGGGGGGGGTCCCTGGCCTCCCCCCTCCTCTCCTGGGCTGCGCAAAGTGCGCATCCTCGTCGAGTCGCCACGCCAACTCTCCAAGCGGCGCGGCACAGAAAAGAAGTTTGAAAAATAATTTAAAAAACCGATTCCCGGCCAAAAAAGCAGGCGAAAATATGCCTGCCTGAGTGAGGGCACCTACCAGAGGGGTGGTTTCTGGGGGGGGGTCCCTGGCCTCCCCCCCTCTCCTGGGCTGCGCAAAGTGCGCATCCTCGTTGAGTCGCCAACTCGCCAAGCGGCGCGGCACAGAAAAAAAGTTTTAAAAATAAAAAAAAACCGATTCCCGGCCAAAAAAGCAGGCGAAAATATGCCTGCCTGAGTGAGGGCACCTACCAAAAGGGTGGTTTCTGGGGGGGGGGGGTTGGCCTCGGCCTCCCCCCCCTCCTCTCCTGGGCTGCGCATCCTCGTCGTCTCGCCAACTCTTCAATGCCATGCGGTGCGGGCGGGGGATCCAAAATGGGGCAACCGCAATATTTATTTTGAAATCGCGTGGTCCAAAAACACAACAAAGCACCACAGAAACATGCGAAAATAGCTATTTTAAAACTGCCTGAATTTTTACAGTAGCAGCAGTGGGTTTTTCTTGCAACAAAACGTCTCCATTGATTTTATTTTATTTTATTTTTATTTTTATTTTTTTACACCTGCGCAATGATGGGCTGGCCATGGGAGTGGACCATGCAAATTTTTGGAGCCATTCCACCAATTGCATGGCCACTTGGCCAGGTTTTGACCGAGACTTCTGGGATGTGCCAGTCGGGCATAAAAAGCCACTAACCCTAGCCCGAACCCTAACCCTAACCCTAACCCTAACCCATACGCCAGTACACTGTCCTTCTTAGTGGGTCAGAGAGGCACCCAGAGGTGCACCCCAGTAACTCACCCTAACCTTACCCGTAACCCTAAGCCTAGCCCTTGCGCTAACCCCTAACCAGTAAGCCAGATGTGTACTCGCATTGCACTACAGCAAGTACACTTCCCTTTTTAGTGAGTCACAAGGCGCCCATAGGGGTCCTCTCTCACTTCATTCCCCAGCCCAAGTGCACCGCAGGCAGTGAGTCACAGAGGCACCCGAAAGAGAGGTGCCTCTGCCTGCTACTGCAACTGCAACTTAATGGTATGCATATCCAATTGGCTATGCATGCCATTTTGTAGCGGGCCAGAGGAGGCACCCACCCCAGAGAGGTGCCTCCAGGAGCCCGCTTTCCCTTCATGGCGGGCCAGAGGAGGCACCCACCCCAGAGAGGTGCCTCCAGGAGCCCGCCCCCCCCCAAAACCAGTACTAACGACAGACGAAAAACCAACAAACGAAATGACAAATTTTTGGAAAATTTCGCGAAAAACGGAAACGAGCCGAAACGGGTCGGCTCCGACACACGACAACTCGAAACGTAATTTTTCCTGGTCGTGCCCATCTCTAACCATGACCTTGAACCTTATCCAGGAAGCAACAGGCAACCAATGCAGGCGAGCCAGGATGGGGGTGATGCGGGCATACCTGCTCGCACCCACCACCAGCCTGGCCGCCGCATTCTGTACCCGCTGCAAACGCCGGACAAGGGTCAAGGGCAACCCCATGTAGAGAGCATTGCAGTAATCGATTCGCGAGATCATCAATGCCTGCACAACCGTCCGAAGAGCATCCACATCAAGGTACGGGCGAATCTGGGCGATTAGCCTAAGCTGGTAAAAGGCTGCCCTGGACACAGCTGCCACCTGGGCTTCCAGGGACAAAGTCAGGTCCAAGGCTATGCCCAGGCTCCTCACTCGGTCCACCAGCTGGATGCATTTCACTAGTAAAATATGTGCTCGAGCTTTCATGAGATGAATTCATGGAAATCTCACACATGGCACATGACACATGTTGGGATATAAATCACTGTGTTAATACATTAGGGCCTGCAGCTACTCATACGATTTTATTGGTGTAGATTATGTGATTGTGAACATCTGTTTCACACTATTCACAAAGTCTTAAGAACTTGCCTACTACTAAATCAGGCTGTTATCCACCACGCCCAGTACTGCCAACAGCAGCAGGCAGAAGCTCTCCAGGGCTTCCTATAAGATTTGTTTTTAATCTTCTGTGGAGATCCCTGATGGTACAGGTTATCTGTTATCCAAGTACTAACAGGGCCCTAACAATTTTGCCTATATCTAAATGAGAATAATTGGATGGCATGTACAGACAAAGCAAGACTGTAAGTTTGATCTCCACATGAATTAATTTGAAAGAATCATCCACACACTAGATAACTGGAACACTCTAGGAAATATACAGAAATAAGTACTTTTGAAAAATGAACTCTTATGTTTATTAATTTTGGCATCCACTGCCTGGTTAGATTTATTTTTAATTTTACACATTTGAGGTAGCTCACTAAGGGAAATTAGTGACACCAAAGCCAGGCTGTCATCAGACAGTAATAAACAAGCATTTTAACACACATTTTCTGCTTCCTCTGCATGAGATTTGCAAATTTTACATATTGCTTTTACAGAAATTTAACTATTTTTTAAAAAATTCTGAGTACTCAGTTTCATCTACCATCACAATGGAGATGGAAGAAAAATTGCCCTTGAGAACAAACCTTGCAGAAGATGTATTTATTAAAATTCTGTTCTCAAAATCAATCACAAGACAATTAATCTGGAATTGTTTGCACCTGAGGCTATTTGGAGTTGCTCGTGTTTCACACTCAAAACACGCACCAGGTCCTCCTTTCGCACAGGAGTTCCATAGCTGGAGAGCAGCCACAGCAGAAGCCTTCTATGGTGTTGAACTTGACAGAGAACGTCATCTGAAGATCTTGGGACTAAGAGAAAGGGCTCCTTCAAATACAGTGGTACCTTGTATAAAGGAATTAATTTGTTCCAAATGAAATTATGTTAAGCAAATTTTCCTTTCTACAAATTCCCATAGGAATGCATTTAAAACGGAGTGATCCCATTTTTATGTTGTACGGATTTTCCCCATAGGCGATTATGTTAAGCAAATTTCCCCTATCTCCGGAATTTTTATGTTGTACAAATTTTTGTTATACAAGCTGTTTGTTATACAAGGGTCCACTGTATCTAAAATCAGGCCATATTTGTACAGAAGAAAACAGCCTCATCCCATATTCTACACTACAGCATATCAGTTTTTGACTGTTTTGTAGCTAGGCATTCCTTCTTTCAGCACTAAGGCTTCCCCAATTTCTCATCCTTTCTTGTGCTTCTCTTATTCTTGCTCCAGGCTTTTATGAGAAGGTGAGATGGAAGCAAAAGAAGAATCAAGAATCTTTTGTAGGGCAGATAAAACAGAAAGCACAGCACATGTATATACAGCTTTTTTTTTTTTTTTGCTTTTTCCATGTTGCCCTGTCTTGATATGGATGTGCTAAAAGGCTGCTCTAGTGACTATTGTCATGGACATACCAAGTTATAATAAATGGCAAAGCCACCCAAGTTGTTGCTTTTGTTTCACTAGCCAGTGGTGGTGAACATTCGGCATGCAAGATGTTTTGAACCGCAACTCCCAGAATTCCAAGCCTGTATTGCCAATGACAAAGGACTGTGAGAGTTGCAGTCCAAAACATCTGGAGTGCTGAAGGTTCACCACCACCGAACTAGGCTGATGGGTCTAGACCTGGGATAAGTAAAGCATGGACTAGGGGCTGAATGCAGCCTCAATATTTTTATGTGCCCTGTCTCACCCCACCAATTCTTTTTGACTCTCTCTCCTTCCTGCATGTGCTTCTAGTTCATAAACTAAGTTCCAATTGGGGGAGAAAGATGGGATATAAATCTAATAATCTATGCCACCCTCTGATATGATGTAAGATGATGTCTCACTGCCAAGGCTGAAGAAAAATTCAGCTGCTTGTCTGCCTGGCATCTCTACATCAAAAGTGAGAATAGATGTCAACTTGCCTTTTTTATCAGGCAGCAAGATGTTCTGGGCCTCCCTCCGAGTGAAAATTTTATTTATTTATTTATCTGATTTTTTTAAATATTGCACCATCTGACCAAGGTCACTGTTACATTATGTACAATATTTACAGCAATGCCAGGTTAGCTTTTCAAAAATAAACAGCATGAGGGAAAGTTATTGGAACTACAGCATAGGGAAAGGGAAAGCTTAAACCTTGTCTCCGCACTGAAAATGTCTTGCCCAACCTGTCAGATGGAGAAGGGAGGAGATCCATCCATGAATGGCAAGCTAGAGCAGTGAATCCACTCTCAGTTTTAATCCAAACATTAAAGGAACTGAGCAAGATTCTGACTTCCACCCCTAAGTAGCTGGAGCATGCTGGACAGCTCCTTTAAAGTTCAGACTAAAACCAGAGGTGGATTTGCCATCCCAGCAAAATTACCGTAGTTTGTCCTAAACAGGAACGGGGGAACAGCAATGCAGAGAAAGAATGTTTTTTGTCAGATCATCGCACAGGAGAGAAACTCTATACCTGCCGTTTCAAGTAAAAAGGCTAAAATGGAACACCTAGTGTAGTGCTCTTTTTTAAAAAAAATATTTATTTATTTATTTATTATTTATTTGTTGCATTTTTATACCACCCTTCTTCCAAAAGGAACTCTGGGCGGTTTACAAAACGAAGATAAAGCCAGCAATATATAACAAGGGAAGGAAAAGGAGAAGAGAAAAAAAACTAATAAAAATAAAGAGGGGAAAGCCTCCACAAGCCATCATCATCATACACATAACACAACATGTGTATTATGATGGCATTACATTTGTTGAAATGCACATTAGGTATGTATCCCATTGGAGTGTTTGACAGCAAAGAAATAAGCTACAAAGAACTGCCGTGGACATTTCACTGAGAACCCTCACTGAGAATTCTCAGGGAAGAAGGGCAATCAATGCATAAATAAATAAATAAATAAATAAATAAATAAATAAATAAATAAATAAATAAATAAACCCATTACAGTGAGCATTTGAGTACAAGGGTGAATCTTCCATCTCCATTGCATATTCCGTACTTTCCACAGAAAGCAGTGTATCAAAAAGGTGCAATGCAACACATTACAGAAAAACCACCTGCACACAAGTGCAAAGCTTAAGGAAATGATATATATTTTTAAAAAATGCTGAAGTCCCAAGCAATTCTGCTGGCTAGGGGGCAAAGGGATTCTGGGAGTTACTGTAATCCATCCACTGTACATTCCAGGTAGTTCTCTGATCTGCTTTTGAATTAGTTTTATACGTATCCTGGACCTGATTTTAGAAGTCAGGACCAGGTGGGTTTGAACAGCAGTGCATAATGACATTAATCACCGAAGACCAGTTCCTATACTCCTGGTACTTCCCCATGCAGTTTAAAGGATTAGCTTGTGCCTGATAATCTTTCCTCTTACCTAGTGCTTAGGAACATAAAAACATAAGAAGAGCCATGCTGAATCAAGCCAAGGGCCCATCTAGTCCATTTTCCTATATCCAGTGGCCTCATCAAATGCCTCTGGGAATGCACAAAATATAGAACTAGATATCTTGATATTACTCCCCTACATCTGGCCTTCGAAGTACCCTCTTTTTAAGCCTTTTTAAGTACCCTCTTTTTAATGGAGATTACACATCCCCATCATGGTTTGTAACCTGTGATGGACTTTTCCTCCAGGAATCTGTCCAATCCCCTTTTGAAGGCATCCAGGCCAGATGCCATCACCACATCCTGTGACAAGGAGTTCCACAGACTAACAACACACTGGGTAAAGAAGTACTTTCTTTTGTCGGTTCTCACTCTCCCAATGCTCATTTTGAGTGGATGTCCCCTAGTTCTGGTATTTTGTGAGAGGGAGAAGAGTGTCCCTCTATCCACTTTACTCATGCCCTGCATAATTTTGTATGTCTCAGTCATATCCCACCTCAGGCACCTTTTTTCCAGGCTAAACAGTCCCAAAAAAGCAAAAAGTGTTCTGCTTATATACCACCCCATAACACTTCAAGTAGTCTCTGGGCGGTTTACAGTTTTTAATTACAGTATGCAGGCTACACACTGCCCCCCCCCAGCAAGCTGGGTACTCATTTTACCAACCTCGGAAGGATGGAAGGCTGAGTCAACCATGAGCCTGCTACCTGGGATTGAACCCCAGGTTGTGAGCACAGTTTTACCTGCAGTACAGGCATTTAACCACTGTGCCACTATGCTGTAGCCTTTCCTCATAAGGAGGTGCCCCAGCCCAGTGCTTTCCCAGGGCCAGGTAATTAAGTGAGACAGAACATAGTATCCAGTGGCTTTCATGCAAGGACTGTTCTTGTTGGCAGCTTCTCAGCAAAGAGGAGTAGGGTTGCCATGTCCTTGAACTTCAAGGTCAAAAACCTGTGACCAGAGGTAGCCTCAAGCAAAGTCACCAAGGCAGATATATCTGCTGTTTTGTAACAATTCTAAAATTATGTGTGTGAGGAAGTGTCTCACAGACAGAAGCGTGGTTTGCCTTGCTTGCAATACCTTCAAAACAATACCACATGCTCAACCCACATATAGACACAGTAACAATGAACCACCAGATGAACCTGGGAAGACAGATTCCTAGGTTTTAAAGCCATTAAGCACAATAAATAAAGAATCCTTCCTCCTGTAGCACAGCACACCTTACAATGCCCTTACCACTGTCACCTTTTTACTATTAAAATAATCTACCAGCTGAAGCAAGGAAGGAAGCACAATGCTGATATTACATTATTCTAATAGAGCTTCAAGATCAGGCCAAAAACCTGCCAAGTGAGCTGCACCTAGCGCAGTCCCTGCTGGCCTTCAGAAAAGCTCTTAAGACCTTGCTTTTTAGAGAGGCATTAGAGCTGTTTTATTTCTTGCAAAATACTAGCTGCCATCTTTGCTAATTATTTCATTATTTTGATTTTTATTGTTATTTTTGTATTATGATTGCTGTAAACTGTCCGGAGTTCCCTTGGAAGATGGGCGGTATGTGTGTATGTAAATAAATAAATAAATAAATAAATAAATAAATACATAAATATCTGTCTTTGGCAAATGTGGAAGACCCAGGGGTGGGGGCGACTTATATTTGGATCCCTCTTGGACAGCCCGCTTCCACTGAGAATAAACCTAACCTTGAGGGAAAGGATGTTATGCCAGCTGACAGAGAGCCACACATGTTGAAACTTTCCTTAAGCCTCAGTCAAGTCTAGATCTTGCAAAATAATTGAAATTGATGTTTTATGTGGTTTGGGCCTCTATAGTTCTTGTTGCAGAGATTTAAAAATGCCCCTCTGCTATGCAGTAAAAGTACAGAGATCCACAGAGAATAGGTTCAAGTTTCCCAGAGTCCATCCCTTTCTCATTAAGTGGCACTTGACATCTCAATAACTTACTCTGTACTTGTGATCTGAAAATAGTCAGAGCTTTCAAGAGTGATTTTCTGGACTACACTACCCATAATCCCCTAACTGATATGGTTGAGAATTTCAACTCCCAGCATGATCACATTTGCTGGCAGTTTTAATCCAAAACAGTAAGTCACAGCACCTCTTGCAAAAACATTTCTAAAAGTCCTTTTGAAGCAGCATCATAAGAAGAAAAAGCTGTGAAAACAGCTGGTCCACCAAGAGAATTCATTCAGAGGGGCTATTGGGTGAGGATGGGGTGCACCTCACCACTAATGGTAGGAATATTTTTGCCAAGAGGATTGAAAATTTGATAAGGAGAGCTTTAAACTGCGTTCTCAGGGGGAAGGAGAAAATCTTAAGGATAGGAAACCTGAAGGGGTGGTGGGAAATAGACCAAATGATGCAGTAGGAACAGTAATACAGTCTAACATTGCAAGGAAAAATAGGTTAAGCAAAGGGCTTGTAAGAAGGACACACAGCCTTAAATGTCTCTACACGAATGTGTAGAGCATGGGAAACAAACAGGAGGAGTTGGAACTCCTAATACAGCAAAATAAATATGATATAATTGGCATTACTGAAACCTGGTGGGATGAAACTTATGACAGAAATGTAGTTGTTGGAGGGTATAACTTGTTTCAGAGCAACAGGCCTAGTAAAAAATAGGAGGAGGAGGAACCTTATATCTTAAGGACGTTTAGGCTGCTGAAGAAATCCAAGATACACAACTGGGAAGTCAGTTTGAGAGTATTTGTGTGAGAATTAAGGGGGAAGGAGGGATGTCACTGTGGAGGTATATTTATAGACCCTCAAACCAGCCAGAGGAGTTGGATTATGCCTTCTGTCAGCAGATGGCCACACAGTCAAAAACGAGAGATGTAGTACTAATGGGAGATTTTAACTATCCCAATATATATTGGCAGTAGAGATGAGCATGAAATGAATTAAAAATTCAAGCACCAGCCAGCTTGTTTTGTTATGTAACAAAATGAATAAAAAATGACCTCCTCAAAGAAAAATGAAATGAAATGAAAAATTTTGTTTCATTTCATTTTGTTTTTCATTCCCCCATCCAGTGTCTATTCCTACCTGAATGTTGCCGGGCTCGGGACTTGCAGTTGCTACCGACCAGAGGGCTGTCGTGGCAGCCGGAGGCATCCCTCCAGCAAAAAATAAAATAAAAAATAAAAAATAAAAAACACCGATCAGCCCATGCTACAGCTGATCGGCACTTGAGTAAACAAAAAATTTAAAAATTTAAAAAGTACTGACCCAGCCTGCAGGCCAGCTGGCCAATGTTTGAATAAATAAATTTTAAAAATTACAAGCGCTGACCCGGCCCATGGGCCAGCTAGCTGGCGCTTGAATAAATAAATAAATAATAATAATTTTTAAAAGCTGGTTGGCGCAATAAGAAAAATTAAAATTAAAAAAAAAGATAGAAAAATGTGCCAACCTGGCCTGCAAGCCAGCTGGTCAGCATGATAACAACAACCAAAAAAAACACATTGACCTGGCTTGCGGGCCACCTGGTTGGCACGAGTTTTTTTAAAAAGAAAAATGACACAAACAAAAAACAAAACAGTTTTTTAAAAATCATTTCATTTTAAACAAACTAAAACAATGAAAACCTAAATGAAAAAAAAAATGAAATGAAATGCCATTTTGGCATTTCGTGCCCATCTCTAATTGGCAGTCTAACTCAGCTAAGAACACAAGGTCTAATAAATTCCTTAATGGCCCTGCATACAATTTCATGGCCCAGAAGATAGAGGAGGTAACAAGAGGAACAGAGATGTCTAAATAACCACAATGGTTGACTAAAGACGTTTCAAGTCAGCTAAATATTTTTTGTAAAATCATGTACAGGAAATGGAATAATGGGGAACGCACCAAAGATAAATATAAGCAAATAGCCAGTATATGCAGGGGGTTAGTAATAAAAGCTAAAGCACAGAATGGATTTAGACTTGCCGGGGAGATTAAAGATAGTAAAAAGGGGTTTTTTTAAATTATGTCTGCAGCAAAAGGAAAAATAGGGTCTCTGTGTGGTGAAGATAATCAGTTACTAACAGGAGACAGGTGAAAGGCAGAACTACTCAACACCTTCTTTGCCTCCGTTTTCTCCAGAAAGGAAAAAAGAGTTCAGCGGGTTGAAGAGTATATGAGGTAGGGTGGAAAATGCATCATAGAACAGATAGGAAGGTACTCCAGGAATACTAGGAAACCCTAAATGAATCTCCAGGGCCAGATGAATTACACCCAATAATATTATAAGAACTGACAGAAGTAATTTCAGAATCATTGGTAATAATCTATGAGAATTCCTGGAGAACAGGGGAAGTCCCCATAGATTGGAGGAGGGCAAATGCTTGTCCCCATCTACAAAAAGGGGAAAAAAGAAGGCCCAAATAATTACCACCCAGTCAGCTTGACATCTATTCCTGGAAAGGTTCTAGAATAGAGTATTAAGCAGACAGTCTGTAATTACTTAACAAGCAATGCTGTCATTACTAGAAGTCAACACAGTTTACTCAAAAGCAAGTCATGCCAGACTAATCTGATTTCTTTCTTTGATAAAGTTACAGGCCTGACGGATAAGGGGAATGCTGTGGATGTTTTTAATTTGATTTCAGTAAGGTCTTTGATAAGGTTTCCCATGACATACATGCAATGAAGTTAGCAAAATGTGGAATAAATAGTGCTACTGTTAGTTGGATTTGTAATTTGTTTTACAAATGTGCTACTGTTAGGAGGATTTGTAATTGGTTGACTGATCGTACGCAAAGGGTGATTGTAAATGGCTTCTCCTCAGCAAGGAGAGGGGTGACCAGTGGGGTTCCCCTGGGTTCTGTTCTGGGTCCAGTGCTAACATCTTTATTAATGACTTGGATGAAGGTACAGGGTAGACTGATTAAATTTTCAGATGGTACCAAGTTGGGAGGGGTGGCTAGTTCCCTAGAGGATAGGATGAGAATCCAAAATGACCTTGACAGATTAGAGTGCTGGGCCAAAGCAAATAGAATGAGTTTCAACAGACAGAAATGTAGGGTCCTGCATCTAGGCAGAAAAAATAAATTGCATAGATATAGGGTGGGAGACACCTGTCTGGAAAATGGTACCTGTGAAAGGGATCTGGGAGTCTGGGTGGACCACAAATTGAACATGAGTCAGCAGTGTGAGGCAACGGCCAAGAAAGCCAATGCAATTCTTGTTTGCATCAACAGAAGCATAGTGTCTAGATCAAGGGAAGTGATAGTACCACTCTATTCTGCTCTGGTCAGACGCCACCTGGAGTACTGTGTCCAGTTCTGCACTCCTCAATTTAAAAAGGATGTTGACAACCTCAAGTGGGTCCAGAGGAGGGCGACCAGGATGGTTAAAGGTTTGAAACATATGTCTTACAAGGAGCAGCTTATGGAGTTGGGAGTGTTTAGTCTTATAAAAAGAAGGCTGAGATGGGATATGATAGCCATGTTTAAATATTTGAAAGAATGTCATATTGAAGAGAGGAATCTCCTTCTTTGGAGGTTTTTAAGCAGAGGATGGATGGCCCTCTGTTGGGAGTCCTTTGATGGGGGTTCCAGCATGGCAGATGGTTCGACTAGATGGCCCTTGAGGTCTCTTCCAACTCAATGATTCTATGATTCTATGAGAAACATCATGTAGAAATATTGCATTTTCCAGTGAGAGTGCCTTGCATTTTGGACGGGATTAATCTGATAGCATTTGGCTGACATACCTGCATTGATGCATATTGTTAAATAATTGATGCATCTGGGAAATCATGTTGTTCTTAATGGTAAATTTGCTGAATAAATTTTTAATCTGGTAATCAAGTTCATTGTGATTCAGCTATGAGAATTTTAGAATATATTAAATACCCCAGTCAATTGTTTTGCTTCTGAAAAAAAATCTTCCATAAACTTTCTTCTGAAGTAAATAATAGAGCTTTCTTTTATATTTCATTTGAAAAAGGTTAAAGTATTAATGGTTAAATTGTTGAAAAATAAATGAAAGCATGTATTACTCCAGAGACTGTAAGCAACAAATTTATGTCAGTACCTTAGCTGGCCCTGAGACAGAGAAAATCTCCTTGACAACACGAACACACATATCTCGTTAGAGAGAAAATTGTTTTCTCCTTTTGTATAGAAATACGGCGCTGCATTCTTAATTTGAAACACCACAAGGAACTGGAAGCCAAATGTTTTCCAAAGTAGTCAAAACAATGCAGGCAATTCAGTTTCCTCATCCCTCAGTGTGTGCCACTGCTCAAAAGACTCTTAATTGTCGCAAATCATCCTTATTATAAGAATTCTTTTCTCTCCAAAAGTTCTTAGGTTCTCCTGTGTAAGTTTCCTCGTCACCCTGTCTGTAGTTTCTCTCTCTCTCTCTCTCTCTCTCTCTCTCTCTCTCTCTCTCTCTCTCTCTCTCTCTCTCTCTCTCTCTCTCTCTCTCTCTCTCTGGCACACACCCATGTGCATGCACATGCACAGCTGAATTTAACTCCACCCAAACTGCAATGATTGACAGCATGCCGAGACTGACTTGTTTTGTTTTTACAGGAAGGGGAAAAATATTTGGGACAACAAAACATCCCAACAAATCTACAGGTATTGCTTTTCATAGCTGGGAAACTTTTTGTCCCAAACAAGCTAACATATTAGGACCAAAATATTCTATACTAGTTTCTGGTAGACTATAATACTGAAAAACAGGCATGATTTTTGATGACTCTGTTTGGAGAGTGGTATGGGAGAAATAATCAGTGGATTCAGGAGAGGTACATTAAAATTTTCTGCTAAACCTAGCCTTACCCACAGTCCTTATACCATTAGTGGTCAGAAAATACTTCTACAGCTCATTCAGTGCATTAAAAAAACTAGTGTGAGAGGCTTAATGGCACAGGTGACTATCTATGAGCTGATACATCTTCCAGTTAAAGCAGGCGACAGTCCATGAGAACTTATACAAAGCATGTTAGTCTTTAAGGTGGCTCAAAGTCGTTTATTGGTTTTGTTGCAACGCACTAACATGACTACTCCCTTGGCAATTTCCCTACTTAACACACAACTCCACACAAAATGTTTCTCAAACAAATTGTTTAAACTGTTTGGTGCTGAGCATATTATCAGAACCTAGCTGCAGGAAAAAATATTGAGATTTAGATATAAAACAGCCAAAACCTGGTTTGTATAACAAAGTATGTTCTGCTCATATACTGCCCCATAACACTTAAAACACTCTCTTGGTGGTTTCCAATTTATTTATACAGGCTACACATCCCCCCCCCCAAGTGAGCTGGGTACTCATAGTACTATAGTAATTTCATAATTTATGTTTCTTTTCTTTGTTATGCACCACTCAAAACAGTGATTGGTTAGATGAATGGTATATACTGTATTTTTCCATCTATAAGACACCCTCATGTATAGGACTGATTGCAGTTCTACAACCTCATGGTTTTCTCTTCACTTTACTACTGTGTATAAGACAACCCTCAATTTTTGTCTAATGGTTTTATACAAAAATATAGTCTTATACATGGAAAAATACAGTACATGGAGTAATAACTAAATAAATTTAATAATGCTTAAAGCCTTCTGCAGTACCCAGCCTCCAGTTCTATGTTCTGAGGGCATTTATACACGACCCCTAAGCTCCGCCGCAAATGGCTGCAAGGTCTGGACCTTAAAAATGTTTACCCACCAGCTCCGGACTTTGCAGACAATTAAGTGCGACCCCGCCCACTTTAGCGGGACCAAACAGCAGTTTTCTTGTACCTGGTCTTTGATGGTGACAAATATTTGATCCGGTGTAAGGATAGTGAGTGCGGGGCTCTCCTGGCTTCCGTTTGTTCTTTTTTTGCGCCCCGCCCCTTTAAGAGATCTGAATGCTGTCCGGAACAAAACTGAGGTAAACCGGCAGTCTTTTCTTTCTTTTTTCTCCGTCCCTCAGGCAGCCAGCAACCAGGAAGTGCCGAGGGGGGTGGGGACAGAGGAAGACAGAGGAAGAACGACGAACCCCTAAGATCTCTGGTCCGAATTTAAGTGGCCAGCGGATCTTAGGGGTCGTGTAAAAAGGCCCCTAGTCTATGTTCTGAATAATAGGATTTACTTTGGAGTGGATGCATGTTTTGGACTGCAGTTAATACAGTGGGCAATGAGACTTCATATGAGAATAACTGTGTTACATGCATGTTTTCGTTTCTCTGATACTGGGGAACTAGGATGGGGTTTAAGGCCCCAGATGCTGCTTTCATCCCCCAATCGCTCCAGGTGATTTAATACATGAAGGATGGGATTCTTTTAGGTACGTAATAGGTAACCACAAAATCTGTTGTGACCTGCCATTTAAAGTCAGGGCTATTCTAACTCTTGAGGTGAAGAGCAAGATGGTGCCCTGTCATTCCATGATAAAAAGTTACATAACCTACAGAAAACAATTCTTCAGACACCAGCTTGTAATATTTGTTATGCAACTTACACAATCCTGATCCAAACTATATTATGGCCATGGCCCCAAAACAGGTTGAGAATGATTGCAGCACAGGAAGAACGTATTTTCTCAAGATTCATATCTAAAGGCAAAGGTTTCCCCTGACAATTCTGTCCAGTCATTTCTGACTCTAGGGGCTAGTAATCATCTCTGTTTAAAAGCGAAAGAGCTGGTGTTTGTCCATGGGCATATTTATGTGGTCATGTGGCTGGCATAGCTAAAGGTACAAGTGCATGAAATGCTGTTAAGTTCCCACTGAAGTGGTGCCTATTTATCAACTCACATTTTAATGTGTGTTTTGAACTAATAAGTTGGCAGGAGCTGGGATGAGCAATGACAGCTCACTCTGTCACACAGATTCAAACTGCCACTCTGGCACACAGATCACTCTGTCACACAGAGTCAAACAGTCGACAAACCCCTCTTGTCAAAATCCGTCTAAATTGAAAAGAAGGGGTGGTGTCCAAAAGAAGAGGGGGAAACCTTTAAGTTCAATTTTCACCCCAAGTAAACACAAGAGGTGGGATCTGTACTTTGATTTCTCAAAAACAGCTCCTTAATTTTTAAACAAGACCAAGACCTCCAAACATGAAGAGACTTCCTTCTTCTCAACACAGATTAACTAGATGGAACAGGAAACATGGTGTAACTGCAGAAAAGACTAGACTACAAACCGGCTGATTCTAGATACTGACACTATCAAATACTGTGGCTGTGGTCACACTACAGAAATTCACACCTGTTTTCTTGCATCTTCTGCTAAATTAGATGTGGTGTGTTCATCTACACCTCTCAAGCAGGACATATTCACTTCCTCCTTTTTTTCTTTTTTCTTTTTTTTCTTTTTTCTTTTTTTCTTTCTTTCTTTTTTTTTCTTTTCCCTCCCTTCTTCTTTTTGATTTTATTTTTTAAACTTGTGTAGGTACAATACTGTGTCAGCATGCAACATGCCGTTGCTGGCCACATACTGATCTAGGCCATTTCTTCCACTTTCCACACTGCATGACCCTCTCTTGAGGAAAATGCACACTGTATTGCGGTGGCGCTCAAAAAGAGACTTCAGAGCTACATTTTGTATCCAACTAACTTTTAATTCTTCACATTTGTGTGCATAGCAGATTGAGGGTTGAATCCACTTTCCTTTGAACCCAAATATTTTGGTTGAGTTTATATTACAGAAAAGAAGAAGAGAAAAGAGAAAAGGCAGATCACACAACAATCTCCCTTCCCCCTTACTTAAAACATGAGGGACATCGACGAAACCTTCTAGTACCTTAAGCTCTACACCATGATGTGGAAAACTTGTTTGTTGATAATATTTTTACCCTACCTTTCTCCTTAAAAGCACACACCAGGCAGTTTACATCAGTAGAAGCTCATGTTTGAAAGCTCAAATCAGGAGATATATAAATATTATAGAAGAACCAAACAAACACCACACTATAAAGGTAAATAGAATTGACACCAATGTACATACAAGGCACAACAACCCCTTTAAAAGCCTCTCCCAGACAGCCAGTCACTAAGGGAAAGTTTGCCTGAAGAGAAAGGACTTGGTCAAAGTGAAACAAAGGTCACGCTAGCGAAATCCTTCTGAGTTATTCATGATTTTGACCCCTTTTTTGGTGGTGGGGAAGGTTCAGATGATGCAAACAGGATTTGTTTACTTAAGCACTGTAATGGGAAAGGGATGATGGAGTCAATGGGGAAAGTTGAAGGAGGATGTTGAAGGCTCTCCAAGAAGTACAGGGAACATGTGTAGTAGTTGGACACTCCCCCAAAGTCCTCCAAGAAAGGCCCAAAGGAAGCATGCAGAACATTGGTTCCCCTGATATGGTGGCCCTCAAACTACTTTCACCCGTGGCTCCCCTGAGCAGTGGCAGCAGTGGCTCAGCGAAAGGACAAATGAAAGCTTCAGCGTCACTCCTGGCTGGATTGGCAGTGCCCCTGGAAGCCCTAGGGCACTGTGAGGGGCAAAGAATGCCTCTGAGTGCACTTTGGAAAGCTCTGCTCTTTTGTTCTTTTTTTGCGCCCCGCCCCTTTAAGAGATCTGAATGGTAAAGAGAAGATTAAGAGAAGACAGCACCCTCACCTCCAGAAGCCGCCTCAACCCAGACCAGATAGGCCTGCTCCTGGACCTGTGTCTGAACACCACATATTTCATGTACAGAGGGGACTTCTACAGACAGAAGCATGGCTGTGCCATGGGTTCCCCAGTGTCACCAATTGTAGCAAACCTATACATGGAAGAAGTGGAGAAGAAGGCACTCAACACCTTCCCAGGGACAACACCATCCCATTGGTTCAGGTATGTAGATGATACCTGGGTTAAAATAAAGACGCAGGAAGTACAGGCCTTTAAAGACCACATCAACACAGTGGATCCTAATATTAAGTTCACTAGGGAAGACACCCAAGACAACAGGCTGGCTTTCCTGGATTGTGCAGTCATCATCAGACCTGACCGTGGCCTAGGAGTAGAAGTTTACAGGAAACCCACCCACACAGATCAATACTTACTGTTTGACTCCCACCATCCATTACAACACAAACTAGGAGTCATCAGGACCCTAAGCCACAGAGCAGAGAGCATCCCCACCTCCTCAGAAGCCAAGAAGAAGGAAGACAGGCACCTGAAGACAGCACTTAAGGCCTGTGGATATCCAAGGTGGGCCTTCAACAAAGCAGTGGGCCATCCCAGAAGAACAAGGGATCAGTCTGAGACCCAGACCCGACGGAAGAACCTGGTCATTCCCTACATGGCGGGAGTGTCGGAGAAGCTTAAAAGGATTTTTGGCAAACACCACATCCCTGTTTATTTCAAACCCATGAACACACTAAGGCAGAGACTTGTCCACCCAAAGGATCCGATACCAAACCATAAAAGGAGCAATATAGTATATGCAGTCCAATGCAGTGAAGAGTGTTCAGACCTCTACATTGGAGAAACTAAACAGCCATTAAACAGAAGAATGGCCCAACATAGGAGAGGTAACAGCTCAGGACCAGAATCAGCAGTACACCTCCATTTGAAGGAAAAAGGCCACTCTTTCAAAGATGAGGATGTACACATATTAGACAAAGAAGAGAGGTGGTTTGAGAGAGGAGTAAGGGAAGCCATTCATGTCAGCATTGAAAATCCCTCCCTCAACAGAGGTGGGGGGCTCCAGCATAGTCTAGCTGCTACGTATCAGGCTGTACTTTCCACAGTACCCAGGCAAATCAAGGAGCCTTCACCACCAGGTCACAGCTAACGACCCATTCTTGACAGCTAACGACCCATTCTTGATGGGTTTCAGCACCTTAGGCCATTGTTTACCTTAAGGCCATGGACACTAATGTCTCCCTAACGAGCCTATTCAGGCTTTGTTCATCTTATGAGCCAATCAGACAAGGGGACAAGAGGTCAAGCTGACTATAAGAAGGTCTCTTGCACTAGCTGTATTCAGACCGATGAAGCTGTTTGGATGAACAGCGAAACGTTTCTATCTCTCAAAAAAGAAGTCCAGTAGCCATGACTCAACTCCCAGATAAACGCACCTGGATGACTGAGAATCTTCACAGATGTAGCTCTGAAGGTGGGGATCATAGTTAGCAACACTTAAGAATCATAGAATAACAGTATTGGAAGTGTCTTATAAGGCCATCAAGTTCAACACCCTCTTCAATGCAAGAATCCAAATCAAAAGTGCTGCTGACGGGTGGTCACCACTTCCTGGCGTAACTGGTTCCATTGTCATTCTGTTTTAATAGTTAGAAAGTTTTTCCTGATATTCTACCAAAATTTGATTTACTGTAACATGAGCCCTTTATTTCACGTCCTTCTGTTTGAGATGTTTAAGAACAGACCCTGCCTCTCCTCTACATGACAATATTTCAGGTATTTGAAAAGTGCTAGCCAATATGCTATTTAATGTTCATCCCTTCTAGTGGGGTTCCTTTGGGGTGTATACATGCATGAGGTGCACATGCACGTAAACCCCCCCCTTGTGAATTCCATTGTGACCAAACAAAAAACAGTGGTTTCGGGTGCACATGTGAGGAAAGCTTAGAGCAGAGGGGGCTGGAGGTACATGTGTACACCTTCAAAGGAAGATTGGTGTTACCATATCTCCCCTCAGTCTCCGATTGTGAAAGGCTAAACATGCCCAGTTCTTTCAATCTTTCAGTCATAGGGCCCGGTTTCCAGACCCCTGATCATCTTTGGTGTCCTCCTGCGAACTTGCTCCAAAGTGCTAGAATCCTTCTTATAATGCAGCACCCAGAACTGGACTTAGTATTCAACATGAGATCTGACCAGTGCCAAATAAAAAGGGAACTGATACTTTAGAGACTGGACTTCTGCTAATGCAGCCCCAAATAGCACTGTTTTTGTTTTGTTTTGTTTGCTACCACTTTGCACTGTTGGCTCATATTCAGCTTGTGTTCTACAAGAACTTTCTTGCACAGAGCATTACCAGGGAATTCCCCCTCTTGGTTTTCCCCCCAGGTGTAGAACTTTTAAAATATCCTTATTAATTTCATTCTGTTGTCTTCAGCCCAATGCTCAAGCACATCAAGTTTTCTTTTTTTTAATGTTGTCCATGGTATTAACTATTTCACCCAGTGCTGTGTAATTCATCAATTAGATCACCATTCCCTGCTGCAACCCCTTATCCAAGTGATTAAAAATGCTGAACACCACCGGGCCCAGTACTGAGCCTTGTAGTATCCCACTTGTTACCTCCTCCCAGTTTGAGAAAAAGCCATTGTTAAGCACACTCTTTTAAATATACTGCACATTCCTATGATGTCTTTGTGTTGGGGTGGGGAGTTGGCTGGGAGATAACTGTAGTGAATGTCAGTCGATCCAGTAGCAGCCAATAGTTTCCTCTACATCAGATGTCTTTTTACAGTCTTTCAAGAGTTTCATTCAGATAGAACAGGGGTGAGAGACCGTTGCCCTCCCACAGATATTTCGGACCAAAACTCCCACAGTTCTTTATTACTGTCAGTATAGGCCAGTGATGGTGAACCTTTTAGTGACCAAGTGCCCAAACTGCAATTCAAAACCCACTATTATTATTATTTTTTGCAAAGTGCCAATATAGCAATTTAACCTGGACACAGGTGGCTGGCTGTGAAGGGGCGATGTCGGGTGCCCACAGAAAGAGCTCCGAGTGCCACCTTTGGCACCAGTGCCATAGATTCGCCAGCACTGGTATAGGCTCAGCATTCTGGCAGTTGTAGTCCAAAACACCTGGAGGGCCAAAGGTTCCCCACCCTAGGAGTCTGTCAGTTATCAGCGTAATGTACGGTCTGTGTTAGAATGAAGCCTTTCCGAAGTAGACAGAAGGAAGTGTACTGTCACCTATATAATCAGTGAGTTAATAAAGAAGCAAGCCAACCAGTTGAGCTCATTGATGTAACAGGTTAACATTTACACACAATATGAAGTTTACTTGTACATGAGAACTGCAAGTAAATGGAAACATGTTCTTACTTTGCATTAATAACAATGGATACATTGAAATAGTAAGTGCCAATTGATAATTAACAGGAAGTGCCAATAATTGCCAACTAACAATAACAACAAAACAAAAATGAAAAATTAAGAGACAAAGCACTGGAGCGTCTTCAAAACTGTTATATTTAAGTAACTATAAGGGTGGTCAGCTGAGGGAGACCTGAAGGCAATCTGTTCCTTAGGTCTCTGCCTCAGCCGCTTTTTATCCCTCTTTACAGAGAGTTTGTTTGTTTGTGTTATAGCCAGGTACAACTTCCACACATTCTTCAGTCAACTGCAGTTCCGCCTGGCAGTTGGTCTTTCCAGCCCACACCTCCTCCGCTTGCAAATCAGAACATCCTGGGGCGCTTTGTCACCGACTCCGACGCGATCAAGATATATTACGTCCCCAGCCGTTCCCCCTTGCTATTCCCACCGACATTAGGCTGGCTCCCAGCGCCACGAGGGGGGCTGAGACGGACAGCCGGTAGCCAGACCTTTGCAAAGACCACCGGCCTGCCCGTGGCAAGCGGAGAGAACGGTATTCCGGGAGGGCCTCCTCAAGAGTTCACTCGCCGGTTAACTTATTTGCGCGCCCCGCAGCCCCGCGCCCGCACCGCCGTTCCTCCGTTCCTCCCCAGCTTCCTCCCGTTCCTCCCCAGCCGTTACCCGCCTTTCTCCTCCCTTGCCTCCTCCCCTCCGCCAGCCTCGTGACGGCTCTCCGGGCACGCCCTGCCAGGCGGCGGCGGCGGCGGCGGCGGCCACAGCAGTAGCAGCAGCAGCAGCAGCTACACCCAGGGCGGCCGCCCCAAGAGCCGCGCGTGACGGACCGCGGCGGTGCCCACGGGACGGCGAGCGGGCGAGTGAAGGGGTCGCCCGGCTCTCCGCCGCCGCCGACCCCACCACCACCACCACCCACCCCCTCCGTGGGCCGTGGCCGGCGGAGGGGCCGCGATGGGCTCCACCGAGGAGCTGCTGCTGCTGCCCGCCGAGTGCGTCTGCCCGCCGAGGGCGTGGGAGCGGGAGGAGCCATCGCCATCGCCGTCCCTCTTGGAAGGGAGGACGGGAGCGCGGCGGCACCGGCGGCGGCAGCAGCAGCAGCAGCAACAGACGGCGCCCCCGGAGGTCCCGGGCGAGCGGGAGGAGCAGCCGCCGCACCAGCAGCACCAGCAGCAGCAAGAGGTGAGTGGCCGCCGCTGCCTGCCGCGAGACCCGCGGCTTTCCCCCGCGCTTCCGAAGCCTGGGATGCGCGTCGATCCAGCGCCACGTTTCCGCCCGGGACCTCGGCGTCCTCCCCGAACGGGACGCCATGGGGACCCCGGCCGCCTTCCCACGACGACCCGCTCTGGGGAGCCTCGGGTCGTGCAGGACTGCGGACTCCGGAGAGAGGGGCCACCCGGGTTTCTCCTCGGGTGGGAGCTGGGAGGGCTCTGAGCTGCTCTCACGAGGGGAAGGACACACCTACCCATAGGGGAGACAACACACAGAGAGACACACACAACATGCAACACACACAACACACGCACAGAGGGCGGGAAAACACATGCCCCTCCTTCCTTGTATGTCTGCCATGTTCTACCACCACCACCAGTCTAAGAGTGGGAAATGCTTTATGAGCAAGCATAGCTGTCAGTCTGGAGGAAAAGGAGGCCTCATTTGATAACAATGGGGTGGCTTTGTATCAGCCTTTTTTCCTGTAAGTTTGCAGGGGGCGTTTAATGCCCTTAGGAAGAGGGGAGAAAAGGATATTTAGAACTTCATAGAAAGGTGGGTGGGAAGAGCTAGTGATTTGTAAGAGATGGGTGGGCGAGAACACCCACCAGCTATTTTTATATTGCTATGCAAACTTGTTCCACCCCAGGTAAGATTGCTTCCTGAGGGCAGGTTTTTTTTTTAAACAAAAGCACAAATTTGGTCCTTCCAGCTCTGCCTTAAATGTCAGTAAAAAGGTGCCAACATCCAATTAGGAGCCTGGCCTTATATGCACTCCCACTGATATTTGCCAGGCTGTGCTTTGCATATTTTATTGATTGTACTTTAATTTTGTGTGAGCCCTCTGAAGAGTTTCATAAAGGAACTACTTGTGGTTGGTTGCTGAATGTATCAAAATATTAATGTGGTTGAGGCTTTCTTAAACAATGTTTTTTTAAATGAACTTCTTGCCCCTCAAAGTGAGCCATGAGACACCATAGCAAACGTGTCTAAACGTACACATTGTAACCACTTTTCTGTACACAAAATCTTGATCAATGCTGTATTAAAACCGAAATTATTTCACCTCTGTACTCAGTGGAATTCCTACCCTCTTGATGACAGTTCAGAAGTAGAAGGTGACAGATTAATTGTGAAGTGGAATAGTGTGTACATGCATTTAGGGTTGCCTTTTACTCCCATGTGCATATGGACATCTAGAAATAATAATAATGGAAGTGGTGCATTCTGTGTACAGTGCTACTGTTTGCTCAACCTGGAGCCACCTGGCCGGCTACATAGCAGTAAAGGAATTATGGATCATTGGCACTGTGCTGCCATTATTTTATCTAAGATTAGAGACTCCAAGCCAAATCTGCTGACTTCACACAGACACAGTTTCAGGTTTCACAGGCTTAGATTCTAGGGACGGAAATTAAAACACAAGTGGCAATTCATAGGAACATTTATTGAATGATATCCCCTGTATTCACATATTCAGAGCTAGTCTTTCTATGAAGAAGAAAGACTCTCAGAAGAAACACACGTGCATAACATGCATCCAGTATCCAGTAGGGTAAGACATTTTAGTCCCCAGGGTCACCTTCTGTTGCAGAATTCAGACAGCAGTAGGCCTGCAGTGTGGGCATTCTGTGACACTGGCAGTTCATAAGTGTAAACTGTGTCCTCAGATTTCAGCTATTTTTCAAAAGGGCAAAACACCAGCCTGCCATGGCACAAGGCAGAAGTGATATGCTGTCGTAGGCAACAGTTTGGCCTGGTAGGAGTAAGTTTTTCCGTGGAATTCATTGTGGTCAAGATATACTCCATAATACTGTACAGCTTATATACATTTATCTTATAGGAGTCTGTGGCACAGTGGTTAAATGCCTGTACTACAGGTAAAACTGTGCTCACGACCTGGGGTTCAACTCCAGGTAGCAGGCTGATGTTTGACTCAGCCTTCCATCCTTCTGAGGTCCGTAAAATGAGTACCCAACTTGCTTTGGGGGGAGGGGGATGAGTACCCTGCATTCTGTAATTAAACTGTAAACCACCCAGAAACTACTTGAAGTGTTATGGGGAGGTATATAAGCAGAACACTTTGCTTTATTCCTTGTGTTTTCAGGCTGTAGATATTAGAGCAGAACACATATGATTCAGCAAGCAGAAAGTAAAGAGGCATTATATGAACCCTGTGCAATACAATGGAATTCCACTTGGGGTTAGAAAATAATCAGCAGGGGACACGACATGGCTTTAAAGTTTAGTTTATGAGGATTATTAAGAAACGTGAAGTTTCCTGATCACGTGGACCCCTGCCCACAAAAGCAGTTGAACTGGCAGTCATGTGGTGCACACAGTCATACCAATGGCTAGCAGATACTGCCTGTGACTCCCTGTGTTCTCGTCATATAGAGGGACAACAGTCCCATTGAGTGGCATGGCTGTTCTCATAGAGGAATGAGAGGCACACATTGTTGTTTCAGTAAAAACAGTGACTCTAAGGATTACTTTGTTTTCAGAAGGTGCACAGGTGTGACACAGAGGGCAGAATCTAGGAAGCATTTTTTCCCTTACCCTTCCTCCCAGCCGCTGAACTGTGTTCTGGCAAAATGTCTAGTCATCTTCTAATTAAAACTTTTACTTAATTTCTTAAGAAGAATTGGTACCCCACCCCCACCGTTTTTGCTTATAAGCCTTTTATTTAAAGACCTTTTCCAAGAGGGTTTGGTCTGTAGGATTTCATTCCAGTGTCATATGGTTGGAAATATTTCCAGTATCAAGAAGTAATTCCATTACATTATGAAGGACACAGTTTGAGGTTGATTGAGATACTGGAGCCGGGGCAGGCGGCGGGGGGAGCCTGGTACATTTGGTGCTGTTAGGCACAACCATCAAATGTCTTAGAGTTACAGTAGCATACATACTGTAGTGTAGAGTGTCTCGTTGATCTTTCCAAGCCTTATCTACTAGATTTTTAATAGTTGGATCTGCAGCTTGTAAAATCAAGTTAAAAGCACGTTCTCATCAGAGTGTTTCTTCAGTAAGTCCCTTGCCATAGGTGTTGTGCAATTAGTCTTAGAACAGGCATGTCCGAACTTCGGCCCTCCTGATGTTTTGGACCACAACTCCCAGAATTCTGATCTTAGATTGCCAATGGCAAAGGACTGTGGGAGTTGCTGTCCAAAACATCTGGAGGGGCGAAGTTTGGACATGCCTGTCTTAGAAGCTCTACATTGGAACAATCTGGAACTTCAGCATGGTCACGCTTAAAAGACATCTAGTTGAGGTTGAACGGGTGAGCAGCTCACAGGTTTGCCCTTCAACTATATCTGAATAGTGCTCCAGTGAATTATCCTGGACTTGTTCTTCATAAGAGACGGAGGTTCTGTTACTGACACCTTTGGGTTTAAAATGAGGCTTTCCATCTTTTTCTTTTTCCCTTTTCTTCTTGATGGCAGATTCGTTCACAGAGACAAAATACTCAGTGTTTACTTTTGGTTAATTGATATTTTGGCTCATCTTCTTTGCCTTCTAATAAACACTCTGATTCTCTCTGAGGGGATTATTTGAATTAAATTACTCTTTGTTTTTCACTGGTCTCTCTTTGCAAATAGTTACCTACATATTATTGTCTGATCAAGACTCCCAACAAAAGGGGCATTAGAGGAATACATGCTTGTCTGAAAGAGTACATGTATTGGTGTTTCCTTTCATATGGCTTCCTCACTCCCAGGTTGGAATTCTTCTTTTGCACCAGCTAACATTGTAATTCACCTTCTGACTTAAAATGCAAGACAGGATGTATTTGCAAGATACCAATTGTCTGCTACTTATTGAGCCGGTAGGATAACTGGGGGAAAGCCGACAGGAGCTGAGTGGCATCCGGTTCGGAACACCTCATCCTCGGGGAATGAGGTTGGAGAGGGTAGAGAATCACATAGAGAAGACATAGCAGGTATAGGTATTAGCACCGGGAGAATAACGGAATGTGACAGTTCATCTACTGAAAATAAAAGCTGTGGGGCGAATAGAACAAGGCAGCAGCTGTTGTTGCGGGACCCACTGTACAGGTGCTTCTAACCGAGCAAAGATGGGAGAACTTGAACATTTGGCAGCTAGGGATAACATTGATATAATAGCCATAACAGAAACCTGGTGGAATGCGGAGAACCAGTGGGATACAGCAATCCCAGGCTATAAACTCTATAGAAGAGATAGAGGGGGGCGGGTTGGAGGAGGAGTGGCCATCTATGTCAAAGAAGGGGTAAAATCTAGCAGAATGGAGATTGACAGAGGGTCTGACTCCACCATAGAATCACTGTGGGTTAAACTACCAGGTCCAAGGAGTGATGTGATCGTTGGAGTATTCTATCGTCCACCAGATCAGAAACTTGAGGGGGACCTTGAAATGAGGAGAAAAATCATGGAAGTGGCTAAAAGGGATAGGATTGTAACCATGCGGGACTTCAATTATCCCCACATTGACTGGGCCAATGCGAGCTCCGGGCAAGAAAGAGAAACTGGGTTTCTCGACTTGCTGAATGACTGTGCCTTAGAGCAACTTGTCACGGAGCCCACCCGAGAACAGGCAACTCTGGATCTAATATTGTGTGATACTCAGGACCTGGTCAGAGGTGTGAATGTCACTGAGCCTCTGGGGAACAGTGACCATGCTGCTATTACCTTTGCCATGCATGTCGGAGGAAGAGTGTCAACCAAATCAGACATAAAAACCCTTGATTTTCGAAGGGCAAACTTCCCTCAGATGAGGAAACTAGTTAGAGAGAAACTGAAGGGGAAGGTTAGAAGAATCCAATCTCTTCAGAGTGCATGGAGCCTGTTTAAAACAACAATAATAGAGGCCCAGCACAAGTGCATACCACAAAGAAAGAAGAGCTCATTTAAGTCCAAGAGGACACCGGCATGGTTAACGAGTGGAGTTAGAGAGGCTCTAAAGCACAAGGAGAGGTCCTTCTGTAAATGGAAATCCTCCCCAAATGAGGAAAATAAAAAGGATCACAAACTCTGGCAAAAGAAATGTAAGAAGATGATAAGGGAGGCAAAAAAAGACTTTGAGGAACGAATGGCTAGCAATATAAAGGGTAATAATAAAAGCTTCTTTAAATATGTTAGAAGTAGAAAACCTGCCAGAGAACCAGTTGGCCCTCTGGATGGTGAGGGAGGAAAAGGGGAGGTTAAGGAAGACTTCGACATTGCAGAGAAATTGAATGAGTTCTTTGCGTCTGTCTTCACTACAGAGGACCTTGAGCGGATTCCGCTGCCTCTTGACTAAAGAATTAAATCAAATACAGGTTAAAAGAGAGGAGGTTTTAGGACTAATTGATAAATTGAGGATTAACAAGTCACCTGGCCCAGATGGCATCCACCCAAGGGTTATTAGGGAACTGAGAAATGAAATTGCAGATCTCTTAACGGTTGTATGCAACTTGTCTCTTAAAACGGCCACAGTGCCAGAGGACTGGAGGATAGCAGATGTCACACCAATTTTTAAAAAAGGAAGGAGGGGGGACCCAGGAAACTACAGGCCGGTTAGCCTTACATCTGTCCCAGGGAAGATGGTGGAAAGCCTCATCCAAGAGAAAATCTTAAAACACATAAAAGAACAAACCTTGCTGAGAGAAAATCAGCATGGCTTCTGTAAGGGTAAATCTTGTCTGACAAACCTCTTAGAATTTTTTGAAAAGGTCAACAGGCACGTGGATTTGGGTGAACCGGTTGATATAGTCTATCTGGATTTTCAAAAGGCTTTTGACACAGTCCCTCACCAAAGGCTGCTGAGAAAATTGCACAGTCAGGGGATAAGAGGGCAGGTCCTCTTATGGATTGAGAACTGGTTGAGATCCCGGAAACAAAGAGTAGGTGTCAATGGGAAATTTTCACAATGGAGAGAAGTGAAAAGCGGTGTGCCCCAGGGCTCTGTCCTGGGACCGGTGCTTTTCAATCTGTTCATAAATGACCTAGAGACAGGGATAAACAGTGAGGTGGCCAAGTTTGCCGATGACACAAAACTTTTCCGTGTGGTAAAAACCAGAGAAGATTGTGAAGAGCTCCAGAAGGATCTCTCCAAACTGGGGGAATGGGCTGAGAAATGGCAAATGCGTTTTAATGTAACCAAATGTAAAGTAATGCATATTGGGGCAAAAAATCCAAACTTCATCTATCAACTCATGGGCTCCGAGTTATCCGTGACGGATCAGGAAAGAGATCTTGGTGTGTTGGTGGACAGCTCCATGAAGGTGTCTCCCCAATGTGTGGCAGCGGTGAAGAAGGCCAATTCCATGCTAGGGATTATCAAAAAGGGGATTGAAAATAAAACAGCCAACATTATAATGCCATTATATAAAACAATAGTAAGGCCCCACCTGGAGTATTGTGTGCAATTCTGGTCACCGCATCTCAAGAAAGACATAGTGGAACTGGAAAAGGTGCAGAAGAGAGCGACTAAAATGATTACTGGGCTGGGGCACCTCCCTTATGAAGAAAGGCTAAAACATTTGGGCCTCTTTAGTCTGGAAAAAAGGCGATTGAGGGGGGATATGATTGAGACATACAAAATAATGCAGGGTATGAGTTAAGTGGATAGAGGGAAGCTCTTCTCCCTCTCCCAAAATACCAGAACTAGGGGACATACACTCAAATTGAGGGCTGGGAGAGTAAGAACTGACAAAAGAAAATATTTTTTCACCCAGCGCGTTGTAAGTCTATGGAACTCCCTGCCACACAATGTGGTGATGGCATCTGACCTGGATGCCTTCAAAAGGGGATTGGACAGATTCCTGGAGGAAAAGTCCATCACAGGTTACAAACCATGATGGAGATGTGTAACCTCCAGGGTTTAAACCAGGGTACTTCGAGGGCCAGATGCAGGAGAGTGGTATCAGGAGACAGATATCTAGTCTCATGCGCTCCCAAACACATCTGGTGGGGCCGCTGTGAGATACAGGAAGCTGGACTAGATGGGCCTTTGGCCTGATCCAGCATGGCTCTTCTTATGTTCTTATGTTCTTATGTTCTTAATCCTCTTCCCAAAGAGTTATAAACAACACCCCCACAAAAAAATACCCAAAACAACAATAGCAATCCTTTCTGCCTCCAAAGGGACAAAAAAAAACCTCCACACAGAAACTTTAAAATACATTTGCACAGTGGGAGATACAAAATGCAGAAACACAGAAATATGGAAGTCCTGGCAGTGCTATAAAAACAGCCATATTGGAAATTTAAAGGTACTGTATAAAGGACACTGGAAATTACTCCAAAGATTAAAATGTTCACTTTTAGAAGAATGTGTTGTTGCGTTGTCTCCAAGTCATGGCCACCCTATGAATGAGCAACCTCCAAAATGTCCTCTCCTCAAAAACTCTTGTAGATCCCAACCCCACCCCCCATGGCTTCCTTTAGAAAGCCATCTCATGGTCTTCCTATATTCTCGCTGCCTTCAACCTTTACCAGCATTATTGTCTCTACCAGAGAGCCCTGCCTTTCTATGCCCCAAGTAGTACAGCCTCACTTTCATCATTTGTGCTTCCAGAGATAGTTCATGCTTGATTTGATCTAGAACCCACTTGTTTGTCTTTCTGACAGTCCAGGATATCTGCAAACGTCTTCTCCAGCATATTTCAAATAAAACACCACTACCACCCCACCACCACCCCTGCAGCTTTCTTAACTGTCCACCATTCACACCCATACTTAGTGATCAGAAAAGCAAGTGGGTGAATGACCATTGCTTTGGTCTCCAGTGACACACTGATGTACTTGATGAAATTTTATAATTATTTTGTTGCTGTCCATGCTACTCTCAGTCTTCTGCTAATTTCTTGGCTGTAGTCTCCATTTGGATTGCTGATTGAACCAAGGTATAAAACATATCTAACCTTAGAGCTTCTTCATTGTCAGTGTTAAAACTGAAGAACGCAAGCTTTGGAGGGGGAGAAAGAAACATAGCTTCTTTACTTTTTAGACAGAGGATGTGGCTGTGTGGCCACAGAGAATATATGTGAAACTCACAATTAACAGAAGTCTTTTGTATGTTTCTTGCTTCATAGTATTAACTGTGAGATTTCCTCTTCTGAAAAAGCTTGTGTCTACCCATGTCATTGCACTAAGTGAAGGCTCTTTGTGCTGTTGGGGCAGCTGCAAGCATAAAACTAAAATCCAGCACAACTGTGCTGATGGTTATTTTCATCCCATTAGCACTACATTAGATGTTGACCATAGAGCTGCAATTTCTGTAATAACATGCTTTGCCAGGTTAATCTAATGCATTTTTTCTGGCATCAAATTGTGTCCCTACCATTAATTTTCCATAATTTGAAATGTTTCTATCCTGCTTTTCTGCCTAACAGGTTGCCAAACTGGCTGCCAGTGAATCACAACCAATGCATAATGAAAGCAAGGAACAATGAAACCATTACTTGGCATTAGCATATGTTCCTGAAATGCATTATGTGTTTCACATTTGATAATGAGACTGAACATAGTTATTACAACTCAGGAAAAGAGATAGTGCATTACTTCTCCCCATTTTGGTTTGAAACAATGGCTTTAGAAAGCCAGAGGATGTTCAAAAATGGAAACAAAACAAAAAAGCAAAAGCACTCAGTACCTTTTGGTTTTGGGGTTTGCCTGTTAATGTCAGTAAAAACCCAAGATAATCTTAGAACTGCAGAGCTGGAGGATACCTTTTGGATGAGCCCATGGCAAGGAGGCATAGTGGAGAATCAAACTCCCAACTTCGAGCCCCCACCAGATACCTAAACCTCTGAGCTACAAGGCGCATCACATATGTGAACAACCTTTGATCTTGACCTTTTGGCCTCCAACTCTCACCAGCCCTACTCAACATCACAAATGGTAAAGGATTTAGGAGTTGCAGTTTAGATCATGTGAAGACCAGCGTTCTTCCAGTTCCTTTCACTTGAATTATTCTTGGAAGAGAAGCTGGGAAACCTGGCATGGGCAGAAAGGACAAAGTACAGTGGTACCTCGGATAACGACTTTAATTCGTTCTCTGAGGTTAGTTGTTATCTGAAACACGTCATTATCTGAAACACAGTTTCTCATAGGAAACTAATTAATCTGATTAATGGGAAACCGATTAATCCGTTCCGGAGCCTAGGAAAAAGGCAAAGATACCTGGTTTTTTGCTCCAAACTCTTTATAAAGTACACTTTAAAGGTACAGATGCAATGCCACCCGGGATAACTCTTTTTTACTAATGCATGCTGGAAATTCATTATCCGAGGCTGTCCATAGGGAAAATTCATTATCCGAGGCAGCCCATAGGAAAATTCGTTATCTGAGGCAGCCCATAGAGAAAATTCATTATCCGAGGCAGACCTATACCTAGAATTGCGATTTGTTATCCGAGGCAACCCATAGGGAAAATTCATTATCAGAAGCAGTCCTATACCCAGAAATTTGCAGTCGTTATCTGAAAAATTTGTTATCCGGGGCAGTCGTTATCCGAGGTACCACTGTAGTTGTTTGCTTGTTTGTGGAAATAGCATAGCAGGTGGCTTGGTCCTTGACATATAGAGGCATATGGTATCAGTACATTTTCATTGAAGTGATTAAAAAAACACCCTCTCAACAGGTAAAGGGGGGGGGAGGTTAGGAGAGAGTTGATCTTTGAACCAAATGAAAGTACTTGCATATTACCCTGTGTGCTCTGGTGATTCACTGTAGCTGTCAGCCAGTACTAAAGAAAGCACTATTAAAGAGAAACAGTGTGTTTGAGTCCCCAACACCTTGAAGATAGCCTGGATTTCTGAAGCTTCAGAAATGATTACAAACTCATTTGTATGATGCAGTTTCTCAAGAACACTAATTATAGTCAATTACTTTTCTTAGCAGTGTCAAAAAGCCCTAATTAACATAACAAGGCTCTTGAAGCAAATTTAGTTCTGAAGCAGTCTTCATTTCACACTCAAAGAGTAGATTGAAGATATTACAACTAAGTAAGGGAACACTGGGGATAGTGAGCAGTGTTTCTTTTTATTTATTTATTTATGTGTGGTTAATATGCTGGTGCTTCCTAGTACATGTCAATAGCCCGGACACGATGTTTTGCAGTAGCTGAAGTCTCTGCATTAACCCCATAAGCAGCTCCATGTAGAATGCACTGTAACAGTCAAATCTTGGGATTACAAGTGCATGAACCAATATGGTGAGTTCTCCACTTCCAAGTAAGGTCTAATACTGATTCTGGAGTTTTTGTATACTGATTATCCCTTTTGCCTTGTATGCAGAGATGTGTGTGCAATATCCTTTGCTTATTTTTAAACTTACAGACTAGGTCAATGAAACTGATGAAGTAAAACTGCATCAAGAGTAATTTTCAAAGGCATGTACCATAATGAACTAGTTAGCACACACACGTACAATATCAGCTCCACTGGCTGTCGACCTGTTTCCAAGCCTCAAAGCCCTGTTTCAAACCATTAAAGCCCTAAATGGTTTGGGTCCAAGCTACCTCAAAGACCGTGTATTCCATTATGAGCCTGCTCAGCTGCTAAGATCATCAGGAAAGGCCTCTCTCTTGGACCCCCCCCCACCTTCACAGTGATTTTGGTGGGGACATTGGACAGGGCCATGTCCACTGTGGTTCCCATAATTTGGAACTTCCTCCCACAGGAGACTGGGCTGGTCCCATCTTTGATGTCCTTCCATCATTAGGCAAAGAGATTTAATGATGTAACCCATTGTATATTCATTGTTTTTACAGCAATTTGAAATATTGTTGTTTCAGCTGGCTTTGGGTCCTACAAAGCCATCTCCTGGATACGTAGTTGCTTCCATACAAGTATCACATCTCTTGAAGACCTCTCTGGTCAGGGCGCTTAGGTCAGGCAGGCTGGGAAAGATCATGATGCTCTGAATATACCTTACTTATCTTTCTATGCAAGTGAAAGATCTAGTGGGCTTGCCTTTCAGCACATCTCAACCTAACTTGGTATGAGACAGAAAAAAATGATAAATGCAATTTAGCAAACATATGCAAGTCTCCCCTTGCGTACTACATTTGGAATCAGTAAATTGTTTTCTCTACAAAACCTTGTTAGGTGCTATACCCCACCAAAACTCCACCCAAAAGAAAGTACAGTACATTCCATTTTGTAACTCTGTAGTGCTTAAAACTGGTGCTTGTGGATTTTAAATAAACCATGAAGTTTCTCCTGTACAGGAACCAGCTATTCACAGTTATCCTGCTTTTCTTTTGTTCTGTTTTCCTGTCTTAGTAGAGGGCCTGCCCCCTCTCAACATTGTGTTCTAAAAAGAAAAAGAAAAATGATATTTGTTTGCAATTTTATGGTAACTGAACTTAAGCTTATATATTCAAGAGTCTTAGATAAGTCACAATTACCCTCTGTCCAAGTCATAACAGCATATGTTATGGAATGATTTCCAGTGATCTCAGTTGAGGTTTGTAAAGTCTAGGGAATAGCACATCTAACCTGTAAGGCAAATAGAAAATCAGCAAAGCAGAAGCCTTTGGAAACTAAAATGCCATTGTTGCGTTTCCAAAATGGTAATTGTTAAGCTAGGCATAACATAAAATTCATAGTAAGTAAATGTGTTTCAAGTTGACACAAGTTTAAACAGTTCAAACTGTAATTAAGCAAGGAAATTAGCACAAAGAAGGTATTTAAGTTTTTAAAAGGGTATTTGTATAAGAGTCCACCTCATTTGAAACTTGAACTTCAATGTTTTAATTCCCTGCTTGAGTACTAAACATATTCAAATATCAGTACAGTAGGACCCTGGGGATTGGTTCCAGGCCTACCTGTGGATAATGAAATCTGTGGATAAGAGAGAACGCCAAAACCTCACCCCAAACTGCTGCTTCATGACAGTAGCTTACTTTCTGGCTGCAGTTTTGAGACAATAGCTTGCTTTACACTGCTGTTTTATGAGAGCAGTTTGCTTTACAGCTGCTGTCTGTGACAGTAGCTTGCTTTGTGGCTGAATTATTTAATTTTTTCTGCAAACCGTGGATAACTGAATCAGGGGATAATGAATCAGTGGATATGGGGGTCCTACTGTACACTCTCGAGGTGGTTGGATAGGTCAGTGTTTTAAGTATCTGGCTAAAGAGCCAGAGGTTTGGAGCTTGAATTCTCACTGTGCCTCCTGTGAGTAATCCAGCCTGTGTGGACTTGGTCAAGATGCAGTCACAAATATGCCTCCTGAAGAAGGAAATGGTGGACCAGTTCTGAATATTGCGTACCTAGAAAACCCTGTAAAGGATGGCCATAATTCATAATTGATTTAGGCAGCACACAGTTATTAAGTATTATTATTATGCACCCTCATGGTTTGCTTGTAGGTTTTTAGTCAGATAATTAGCTTCAGAACCTGCACATATTGGCTCCAGCAGGTACTGGCAGAATAAGCCATCTTTGAATTTAACTCCAAATCTTGTTTCATGAGCTATGGATTACTGGTAGATTTGCTGGGGCTGTCCCTACTTGCCCCCACGAGGGCCCGAAGGCAGGATAAAGAGGAAAAAACATGCTCTTTGTATATAAAGCATGAACTCTGCAAGTTACAACAGCTGGTTACCACTTGGATTTTAGTATCTGATTCAGCCTGCAACTGTTCTGGAAGCATCCCTCTCCCCTCACCCCAAATACACACACACTTCCCTAAGTAGAGAATAATATATGAAAGATCATTGCCTGATAAGTTGCCTGTCATCTGTGTCAGTTATCTGGAATCAAAAAGAAAGTCAGGGAAGAGGGGAAAAGTTTGTCAATTAGGTTAATAATTTTTTCTCTCTGAGTTGCATGACTGGTTCTGAAATTATATTCTTTTGTAGGATTTAAAGCAACCCACCGAAACATTTATTCTAAGGTTGCTCTTTTGGCTTTGAGTCTATTTAGGAACTACCATGCACAGAGTGAAACTGTTTAAAATTTTTGCAGTTAGACTAGACTATGTTATGGTTTTTTTCGCTGGAGAGCCGGAGATTGATTGATTCCTTTTTTTTTTTTTTTGCACTTTGGATCCTTGTTGTGAAAAGCAAACTATGGAATTGGTTTGTCTGCCAACTTTGTTTTTTCCTCTTGGTACAAAACAATGCATTGACAATGTTAGTCTCCATCACTCATAACTTTTGGATGGTCTGCCATGCATGGTTACATGGAATTTTCACTCTCTCTTTAACTGCTCGTGTTCTCTTGTAGCTTTAATATTGTCTTTTAATGCTGTAAGATGTCCCTCAATTCCCTGTTCTCAGACTTGAATACGTCTTAATTGTACTGGACTGTATATTGTCCCTCATTACTGTAAGCCACCTTGGGTCCTTTTCCAAGGAGAAAGGCGGGGTAAAAATACTCTAAATAAAAATAAATAAATAAATGGGTTTCATGCAAAACACTTTAAGCACAAGATATATAGGTGATTTTAAAAAAAGCGAAATGTACTTTTTGCTAATGTTGGTGCTGACAAAAAAGCTGAATTTTTTTTTCATTGTTGCATAGAAGCAAAAAAATGCTTGCAGTGGTTGACATATTTAATTGGGGGAGGTTGAAACATAACATGTCAGTGCACCATTTTTCACTAACGACTTGTATTCATTACATTCTTAAATGTAGGATGGAGTACAAAAAGCCCTTATACCAGTATAATGTACTTTATATCAATAAAGGAGATATCCCATCTTCTGCTGATTCCCTTTCTTGCGCTGCAAGTACCCCTTCCACATGAAATCTGCACCTCTAAGGAACCTGTCTTGCATCATAGATCATCATCATCTTAGAAGTGCAGACCTGAAAGGCTCCCTATGGATCATCAAGTCCAGCCAATCTCAAAGAGGCCCAGTGGGGATTTGAATTCCCAACTTCTGACCTGGCAGCCAGATGCCTAAACCATAGAGCAGGCATGCCCAAACTTTGGCCCACCTGCTATTTTGGACCACGACTCCCAGAATTCTAAACTTAGATTACCAATGACAAAGGACTGTGGGAGTTGTGGTCCAAAACATCTGGAGGGACGAAGTTTGGACATGCCTGCCATAGAGCTATAAATGTGGGCTAACTGTTCTGAAAAACTGCAGTGGTCTTGTGAGTACTAAAGTGTCTTGGACCTGCAAGTCCCAAGGGTTTTATTATTTTTCTCTAATGCCTTTAATTTAAATTAAAATAGCATATACAGTATAGGTTTATGCTCCAGTTTTATACAATGCCTTCCAAAAATGGCTTTATTTTAGGAATCATTTCACAACATCCTGGCCAAACTGGCCTCCAGTTGTGTGCAATATTTGCTGGGTTGCTACTTAAGTGCTCAGTTGCCGTAATGACACAAAAAGAACTCTTGAGGTTTGGGGGGAGACCTATGCCTGACATCAAATTTGAATATTTAGTGCCATGATAGTTGGACACAGTTATTTGCTCGGTGGTTGCCATACTTTTAATTGTTATTTCATTCCTTATCTATAGTAAACAGAACCAGCTTAATTACGTGCTTTTTCTTGTTTTTTTCCTCCTTAAAGATATAAAAGAACCCATGAACTGTGAGTTTAACATTCCAGACTGGTCAAGTGTTGCAAACGTACTTTATTTTGATATGTGCAGAAATAGGAAGACATAGCTGTGATCTGTTTCTGTTATATTTTAGGCATTTAAGAAATGTGAGCTCACATTTATTTTACAAAATTTAAGCTAACAATGTTCTATATCTTTCCACATCCAGCCAAGCATAACACAATCTTATTTATACTACGCTTGATAAAATTCTGTGATTTTCAAAAGAGTAATTCATTCTCTGGGAAAGTTACCTATTGTACAGTTAAGTTAGTGAAGTCAAGCTAGGAGGTCTACATTGGTGCCTATTGCTACTGTTGTGAATCATCACACTGTGCTTATCGCATATATGATTTCATCTTACCACAGAATCTCCAGAATCTGAAAGTCTTTTGTACTGTAACAATTTCTCCTCTGTGTGTATCTAATCTTACAGCCAGAGGATAACAAATCATTCCTGACATGAAGCTTGTCCTAGACCTCCATACAAGTTGATGCTACAATATAATTTTCACTCTTTAAGATGCCACAACTTAAGTCTCAGTTGCCTTTCCTGAAATAAACCAAGATGGCTGCCTGTCTGGAAGGTGATGTTTATCTATTTATTTAAAATATTTACACGTCTCCCTTCTAAAGGATCTAAGGCAGCTTATAGCATTAAAAGAAACAAGCTTAAAATAAATTATTACAATATTTTAAATGCATTAAATGTATTGTATACAGTATATTAAAACACATAAAAACATAAATGGCTTATGTAAAATATCAGAATAAGATAATCACATTAGACAGACAGACAGACAGACAGACAGACAGACAGACAGACAGACAGACAGACAGACAGACATCTTTGAAAGCCAGCCTGAAGAAAAGGACCTCTGTTTGCTTACAGAAAGACAGCAAAGATGGGACTAGCCTGTCTTCCAGTGAGAGGCAGTTCCAATGTCTGGGAGCAGCAATAGAGAAGACCTTCTCTGGGTTTAACAGTCTGACTGTGAAATTTTGGACCTGCTGGATTTTCCAAACACTTCCAAAGGCTGTCCCATGTAGAATGTGTTACAGCAATCCAGCTGAGAAACAGCTGAAATGTGTGCCACCATGGCTAGACTAGACCTCTCAAGGAATGGATGCAGAGTTCAGAACTAAAGCTGCTGGAAAGCATATCAAGCTTCTTCAAGCATGTTCCAAACCCCACTAGCTCAGTGGGAAGCTAGCTGTGCGTTATAGATTTAGGCGTCATACAAGTTTTGAAAGGTTCATTTCTGATCCTTCTGTTTCTTACTCATCATAATTGGTGTGACTACAAAGAATAAATGCAAATAAAATATCTATTTGCACCACGAGTGTACAAATTGCTTTAACTTAGACTTGACTTTTATGATGGACAAAATCCCCATACTTAAAGCTTCGAAATTCCATCTTCTGTTGCTTTTGATACTGACTTGTTGACTAAAACATTTTTGAACATCTGTCTGCCAAGTTTTCTGTACCATCAAAGAAGGTACTTGATTGAGTAGTCAAACATTTTGATCCCACAAGAAAAAAAAGTCTAGTTGCTATGACTCATTTCCCAGATGACCTCACCTGGATGACTGAGAATCTGCACAGACATCAGTGGAAGCATTAGCAAAACCATATGTTTGACCTACTTTTATTTAAAAAGAAAGTATCACAGTACACTTGAAGAACCAGTGTTGTACAGAACAACCAGTCACAACCTTTCTTTGGCTATTGACCTTTTAGGAAGTCTTTCGGGTTCCAAGGCTCCTTGCTGAACAAGGAAAGCCTTTGGTTGTGTACAAACAAGGATACAACATGAATAGATGGTTATGTGGCCCCACTCAAATATGCCATGGCTCCCACTGAGAATGACTGGTGCAGAGAATTTAGTACTGTACTAGGACTCAGGAGTCAGGTTTTCAAATCCCCAGCTGGCCATGCAAACTCACTTTTGGGGTGGCAGTAGCACTGGAGTTAAGAAGTGCGGAAACAACTTGTTTCTTAGAATTACAAAAGGTGAGTGAGTCCTACTCTTTCACTAAATCACACATATCATTCAAACCACAAGGTACTTTTAGGGAGGCATGAAACACTTTGGAAGAATACGTTTTTTAAATTGTATACTGTATGTATGAATAAAGAACACAATTTTGGTTTTTGAAATAATCTTTTAAAAATGTGTTAGGAGCCAGTATTTCACCAATAATAAAGGCGCTAGGCTCATTTCTGGCAAGCGGAAGAACAATAAATCATTATAACTCAAACAATGGAAGGAGGGGATGTAGTAATCCTGCACATATGGCTGTTTTTAAAGCATGTTTTAATTGAACTGTAACTCTTTTTTCTTCCTATTGACTGCAGATCCAGCAAGATGAAAGGGACCATGGTACTGAACCTGTTATGGATGACTATAAAAAAATGGGGACTCTCTTCGGTGAGCTCAACAAAAGCCTCATCAGGATAGGCTTTGCAAGGATGTATTTTGGAGAACGGATTGTCGAACCAGTAATTATCATGTTCTTCTGGGGGATGCTCTGGTTTCTTGGTCTGCAAGCTCTTGGACTAGTTGCTGTCCTGTGCCTTGTCATTATTTATGTTCAGCAATAATATACAGCAGATGGTGGCTCAATGACTATATCATGGAGGATTTCCCTACTTGGCCAAACAAGATGGTGTATTATAAGCTGCTATGCTGAGCTTCATATGGCCATTACAATTATGCACTCCTTTCTTTCACGCTGCCATTATGTCTGTAAAAGGAAGCAAAAACATTCTATTGCATCATGAATATTAAAAATGCACCTAATCTATTATGATTAATTTACAAAAAAAGTCTACTACATCATGAATAGATGAGCAAAGGGGAACTTTAATATATGGTAATAGAAACTAATATTTGAGCCAATTAAAGAGATTGAATCAAAATAGTTCCTGCGGACTCCAGTTCTGAGAGGTGTTCTGGAATTAAAGCAAACTTTGTCAAAATTGGATCAAAATGATTTTTTAATGTATGCTGTGACCACTTTCAGATACGTCCTTTTGTATGAGGTAGATTTTAAAAGGCAAATTTGTATGAACTTTTATGCTGCATGATTTTGTATCCTGTAAAGCTCTTCACACATTTATTCACCATTGTCTATGTACAAGTATAGTGTGAAGACAGTCTGTTTCTGTATGCCATTAACAGTTTGTGAGTACTGTACATTATATAGAAGTTCATTTTTTTATTTTGTAAATAAGAGACAGATACTCTTGCAGGTCTTCTACCATGACATGTTTTCAGTATCACTTTTCACACTTTTAAGGACATGCCATTGCACCACTGAACAAATAGGAAGGCTTCTGTGGAATACTGACAAAGCAGAAGACGTCAAGCCATTCATGCTGCAGTTGATTGTATGAACAGATTATGTCAACAGGATGCCAAAAAAAGATTCCTCTTTTCTAGATTTACTTTCAAGGTCACCTTTCTCAAGTATGCTAAATTTCGATACAAGCTACAGAAAATATAGTATCTAATCCTTCGTGCTTAACTTTTTAATCACATTGAAGACCAAGTTATCAGGTTCAGAGGGATGAAATCCGGAAAGCCCATTGGGAATTAGACCTAGAGTCTCCTAGAGCGAATGGTTCCAACCTTAGGTACCTAGCTGTTACCAGACTAAAATTCCCAGAAGCATTCACCACTAGCCAGGATTCATGGGAGTTGTAGTCCAAGAGCATCAGGGGACCCAAGTTTGGGAAGCAGTACTCACAAGCCTAATCCAAGTTTGCTATTATTCAATACAGTGGACCTAGTAAAACAAACTGTTTGTATAACATAAAATCTGTATAACAAAAAAATTCCGGAGATAGGGGAAATTAGCTTAACAGATTTGCCTATGTGGGATGAATCCATACAACATAAAAATGGTCACAATTAGGGATTTCTCTGTTTTCAATGCATTCCTATGGGAAATTTGTATAGAGGAAAATTTGCTTAACAGAATTTCATTTGGAATGAATTAATTCTTTTATATAAGGTACCACTGTATTCTTGAAGCCAGCTTTGTATCAGACTTAACCTGTGTTGCCAGAAATCACTCCAGGGCCATTATTAAGCCTAGGTGCAACTAGAAGTGTGCATAACAGTGGCTAAGATAATATAAAACCCTTGGAAATGAAGTTACAGTGATTCATGACTGGTACAAAATAATCCATTTTGCATCATGTTCATGCTTCCTGTTACGCTACTTGTAATTGGATATTTAATGCATTTCTCTAATACTTATAGAATGCTCTTTAGCTAAAGAGATGCAAGATAAAGCATTGTCCTTATTGTGATATCTTGCAAAGCAAAAGCTTCTTTGGACTGAGAGGGCTGGAGGGAATACTTAAGAAAAGAAATGTTCATCACAACCTTAGAAACCACTGTTAATGCAGTCAAATTGCATTCTTCCCAAAACAGGAGGAGTCCTTCCGTCCACAGAAAAGCTTTGCAAATTTAATTAGGGAGGCACTTTTTGCCATTCCCCTTGCTTTCTGGAGGATGATTGTGCTATATCCCATTTCAGTTCTGAGGAGTTAGTCAAACCTCTAGAGCACAATTTGTGACAACACACCCTTTCTGTTGCTGGAAAACATCTGCAAATGGAAAGATTCCTTTAGATCAAATCCATTGGAATTATGTATATATCTTTTATTGTATTCTAAATAATGGCAGTATAAATCAAATTAATGATTTCCCCTTGCAGTAAAGGTTTTGGGGGTTTTAAAGTGACTGATTCTGCTTGAAATAATTGTTATAATTAGATTATTGAAATAAGACTGGTTGGTTTCATTGAAATTTGTTTTGTTCAGCATTTATGTTTTACATTTTTTGCACTTTTAAATGAATTTCTCGTCTCCATTTTAATAGCCAAATCTGTTGTCATTCATGTTAACCAACAGTCCCCACCCCACTCTACATTTCCTCCATGTAAATATTTTTCTTTAAAATGGGAAATATTTGATCTTTCTAATTATGTTTTTGTTGAAAATGTGTAGCAACTAATACTAGTGTCATTGCACTGGATGTGGCCATATATAACCATTTTGCAAGACAAGTGGTTTTAAAGATGAAGATTAAATATACCAAGGAAAGAGATGTTCTTAGGTCTATAGTACTGACTATGGCTTTCAGATAATCAACCTTCACTTGCAGAATGTTTCTCATTATTTCATGGAAGGAGAGCAGAACCTGATATACAAAGATATAGCTCAGGCTGTTAAAGAAACAAGAAAATGCCACACACATAGCAGAAGCATGGAGATGGATGATTAAGTGAACTGAGGCTTTGGTGTTGAAGATGGTATTCTAGGATTATTTTATACGATCAAGAGTTATAACAGAATTGCAGGTGTCATTTCAGAAGTTGAAACATGATACAATAATGGTAGCGCTATATGTTTTGCAAACAACAAGGAACCATGCAAGTTTTTTTAAAAAAACATATGTTAACGGTCATACACAAAATTCTTTCGTGCTGTGTTTCAAGCACTGCAGAATAGCTTCATTGAATCAGTGAGCATCTAGTGAGTCATCTTCTCCATAGTTTCCTCTGCTTCAAATGAACCTGTTATGCTAAAGTGAGTTGCAGTTAGAGTAAACCAATTTGAATCTGGAATATATGGAGAAGTGGTACCAAATCACCTTTGCTTCCATGGGCCTTCTCTAATGTAATTTAGTAGGCTGAGCACCCATACTTAATGGGTGTTTAGAAAGATTGTATATGTGGAACTTTCATGCATCCTAGGCCATTATCCACCTAACGAGCCTATTCAGATCATGGTCCACCTGTGAACCTATTCAGGCTGTTGTCCACCTAATGAGCTTATTCAGGCCATTGTCCAACTTAAGAGCCTATTCAGACCAGGGTGATGTGAAATCAAGATGAACTATAAAATGGAGGGCTTGCCACTAACCTTCCTCAGACTGACAAAGCTGCTTGGATAAGCAGCGAAACACTTCAAACTCTCAAGAAAAGAAGTCCAGTTGCCATGACCCAACTTCCAGATAAACACACCTGGATGACTGAGAATCTTTACATTGGCTGAGCAACAGAATTCTGGGTAGTGTGTAGATTTGGTTTGTTCCTCTATAAATGTTCCTTCTGAAAAGATGGAAAATGCAATTGGGGGGTTCATCCTTGTCCCCTAATGTATTTATTTAAAAGAATTATAGGTGGATATTTAAGATAAGTTACCACCTGAACTATTCAAATTGGGTTTTTCCGCCTTTAATCTTGTATATAATGAACATTTTGAGATATTGTCATTACAAATAATTTAGTAATCAGATCTATGTATATCAGTGGGGTGCCTTTCAGATAATTATCCAAATGTATAGCAAAAGTGGGTAGAATCCAAAGGACCCTGCAGATTCTCTCTTCTCCCTGCATTTCACAACTGCATATGCAGATATGAATCATGGTCTCTTATAATATATTCATTACAGACTTAATAACAAACTGCCTCTGAAAAAGCTATTGAGTGAGGATACGTTCCTTAGAAATGTTTATGGGAGAAGTTACAAAACATTTGGTTATGCTTTTCCTAATAAAACACACCATTATCAAGCAAATTACTTCCAGACAATCCTTGGCTTACATTTTTCACAAAATACACTGATAACAGTAGAAATTTGAGAAAGGCACAGCTGTGATCTGGAGTTCTTTTCATTAAACACAATCTACAATAACTAGACATCATTCTCAGTACTCCTGGAAATTTCATCAACAAAGGTGGGGGGGGGGGGGTAAACAGTGTGGCAACAGGCAGTTTACTATATCAAGCAGCATCAGCATAATCCATCATATTGCTACAGTAACATGGATCTCAAGGGGGTCGGATTTAAGCAGAGATGTTGAGGGCTGTTTAAGGGAAGCTCTTCTCCATACCCACTCACCATCAGAAACTAGCTGTCACCCAAGTAATGTACAACATTTGAGAGAACTGCAGGAGCAACCTTTTTTGTTAGACATTTTCATGCTATGGATAAGAAATTTAGGTTTTCATTCATGGAATATGGAATGAGGAGCACGGAATAGAAGTGTGGTATTTCCACTGAATTCCCTTTTAATACACTGTACAATATTCTGTTACAAAGGATTGGACTTGCGGCTTTCATAATCAGTAGTCAATATCATCTTGCAGAGCTCTGCCAGTGCAGGATAATAACATTACCAGCAATGGCAGATTGCCATTAATTAGAGCTCCTTTTTCAATTTCAGGGTGCATGCATTGTCTTACTGCATACAAGTCACAGGGTCTCCTTCCCATTGAAACAGTAACAGCAGGCTGCTGGTGGTGGTAGCTGCATCATTTGTGCTGTGCAAAGAGAACACTGAAAGCATACTTTTTTTAAAAAAATCGTTTTAATTTAAAAAAAACAAATATGTTGGGGGGATAGAGAGTTGGTGCTTATTACAATGGTGAATAAATGGGGACCAAGTTTTAAAGAACACATCTACGTTCACGTTCTGAGTGTATTCAGCAAGTTTTTCCATCAAACCTAATATCCATACCTTAGATTCCCAGGTGTCTAGTGAGATTTCTGTGACTGCCTTCCTGCATTGGGCAATTGTTTGGCTGCTACTGAAAGAGAATACTGACCAATAGTAGATCAGTGTACTACTCCAACTGTGTGTCCACTTCATTACCTTGCATCAAAATCCCAAGTTAGTAAACCAAACATCCTAGCCCCCAAATGCCAGTAACTATCTGATATGATCTCTTACTGGATAAATCTCCTATACCATGCAATATACACTACAAACTTCCATATCTCGGCCAGTGTTAGCCCTCCATCATGAAAAATGAAACGAGACTGAGCAAAGGAATGGTGCTGGTTAAAGTATTTTCCAAGAAACATGACTGAGAGGCAAAAAAGGACCACTTATCTAATTCTAGAACAGAGAAATTATCAATACAGAAAACAGAAAGAGGCCTGTAATGCATTAGTCATATCCTGAGTAAAGATGTTTCCGTAACTGTTTTAAAATGATGATGTCTGTCCAAATGCTTAGTCATGCTGGGTATCACATCCATCCGACTGCAGATGCAATTCTCACCTGACAGAAAAATAATATTTTATGGACCAAATCATTTATTCCCTTCACCCAATCTGTGTTTGTGTTACTGGAATTGCATTAAAAATACACTGTATTTACACCTTTCTGTGGTAAGGCAGGTTGATCAGTGATCAGTGTCGAGCATTGATTCTTTAGAACCTCCTTTAAAGAACTCTATATTTGAAGCAAAGCTGACTAGATGCCCCTAAGCACATCTGAGCTCACCTGATTTTGGAAAGTAAGCAGGGCCAGCCCTGGTTAGTACTTGGATGGGAGACCACCAGGCACCTGGAGTAGGAACTGGCACGCCGCTCCAGTATTCCTGCCAAGAAAACTCCATGGACATGAAGTCATGAAGGGTCGGTCACAAGTGTAACAACACAACACCACACACACACACACACACACACACACACACACACACACACACACACACACACACACACACACACACACACACACACACACATTTGAAACAGGTCCTCACCAAAACATTGAAACAACAATACCAGAAACACCCCTGCCCCCCCCCCAAAAAAAGCTTGCTGTCTGATTTAGACTAGTACTGTAGTTTATGTCTAGAATGGAGGAATTGGAGCTCATTTCCCCAAGTGAGGAATTATACCAAAGCTTCCTTGCATTATTTGTGACATCTTCACCACCTTCCCCCTTCAAACTACATAATTCTATTTTCATTTTCAAACCTGCATAATCTTAATCCACTTTTACTGAAAGGAAGCTTTTATTTAGGGAAGATGCTGATCCTGGCTACCATTCACCTGATGTGCTTACTTCCTGATGACATACATTTAAAAACTGGTTTGTGCAGTTCTTTCGCCTGTCACTTTATGGGTCTAAAAGGCAGTAAGACACACTTGCTGACATCAGCTACGTGCCTTCTTTCCTTCGGCGTTTCATGCCTTTGGACCTAAGGCTGTCTGGGATCCTGTTATCTTTCACAAGCCAGATGAGCTCTACAAAACAATTTTCTGGAGCTCTCTGAGGAATTGGCATATTATGTTGCTATTAGATTCTGTTGTCAGTCTGAACAGATTACATACCATTTTTCCACATCAGCAAATTTACTCATGAATCTGATGTGTACAACTCAGATTACTCATGTTGAGAGACATTTCTTCTACTGAAGCATCCTAATAAGTTGCCACTGTCAAATTAAAATATTCTGTTTGGTTCCTGATTTGTAAATAAAAATCTGAAAGAATTTTTATTTGCCAAGTGCATCTTCACTTGGTTTTATTCTTGAAAAGGTGCTCCTTCAGATTCTATTTGCATAAATAGAGCAAATTGGCAGTTTTATTCCAGACAAACATCAGGAATGTCCAGCATGTTCAGCTGTTAAAAAGAGATTGCGACCACACTTTACTTAGAGGGCTTGCCCTTAGCAAAGTTGATACAACTATTCCGTAAGGTCTCCATAAACCCGAGACTCACAGAACTGCTCAAACTCAATTTCATTCGAGTTGTGGAGCAGGGGACAAAGACAGATGGGACACCACTGTCCTCTTGACACCTCAGTCCTTCAAAGGGATAAGTGACTCGAGTCACTAACACATGCACCCCTCAATGCTTCAATCCCAGGCCAATCCCCGTTCTCATCCCTAGAGCTGAGGAATCAACAGTTTGGGGGCTAGCATAGTTCTGAGTCCCTGCATATACTGAAGTTGCTGCCCCCACTCCTCCAATGCCTCAACTGGGTCAAAGTAAGAGACAAGTGGCCTGTCAGATGCCAACATCTCCGCTAGTGGGCCAGTCATGGGGCTGGTTTTGGAAGCTCCAGATTGAGAGTACTTCTCCCGTATCGCCTTCAGATAGGCTCACTTGACATAGTCATAATCCATGAACCCAAACGCACAAAAGATAAAGTTTAGCTCTTCAGTTGCTTCTTCCTGCATGTTCTCCTCCTTTTCAAAATCTCCAGGTTCTGGAGTTCAGGAAACCATATCAGTCTTGGTCTCTGTCCCCGTCTAGCCCCCCCCCTGCCTCTTCTCCCTGTCTTCCTTGCAGTTATCTACCATCCTTGGCACCTGCCTCCTTGACTGGGCCCTATCTTCTTCCTCTTTAGCCTTGGCCTGTCCTATTTGACACCTGAGGATGGCTTCTCTAATGAGTTCCCCAGTGGGGATTGGGCAAGAACAGATGGTGTGCCTGGGGCACTGGTGGCAAGCCCCTCACAAGCATCCTACATGTTTTACATATACATTCACCATACACTGTACACAGGAGTGGGTGTAATCACAATTTTAAAGACAATCTCCACTAAACAGTGGAAAATGCATTTAGTCAGGAAACCAATCTATCAGTCAGGATTCTTGCCCTTCCTGGCTCAAAAAAGCTGCCACAGGGGGGTATGGCAGACTGGGTAGGAAGAGTAGTGAATTCCTCCTTCCAACAGGGCAGGATGCCAGCATGCTTAAAGGAGGCAATAGTGTAGTAAAACCACTGTTTAAAAAGCCCTCTTTAGATCCAACAATATTGAACAATTACCAGTCAGTATTGAATATCCCAATCTTGGGGAAAGTATTAGTGTGTGTCATGGCCTCTCAGCTTCAGAAGTTTCTGGATGAGACAAACTACCTGGATCCATCTCTATTTATTTATTTATTTATTTATTTATTTATTTATTTATTTATTTTATTTTATTTTATTTTATTTTATTTTATTTTAGAGTAGTTTTACCCCACCTTTCTCCTTGGAAAAGGACCCAAGGCGGCTTATAGTAATGAGGGATAATTTACAGTCCAGTACAATTAAGACATGTTCAAGTAATTGAGAACAAGAAATTGAGGGACATCTTAAAGCATTAATAGACTACATTAAAGCTACAAGTTTATGAGTACTGTAGTTATAAACACAAAGCACTGGTTGCCTTGGTAGATGTTCTTTGCAGGGAAATTGATAGGGGAATCTGTGTCCCTCTTGGTTTTACTGGACCTCTCAGCTGCTTCTGACATTATCAACCACAGCATCCTCTTGGCTCCTCTCTCTGAGATGGGACTTGGGGCCACCGTCTTACAACGGCTCCAGTCGTTCCTGGAGGAGAGGGCACAGAAAGTGGTGCTAGGATATTCATGTTCAACACCATGGCCACTGGCCTGTGGGGTCCCTCAGGATTCGGTTGTCTCCTATGCTATTTAACATTTATATGAAACCACTGGGGGAGATTATCTGGAGTTTGGGGGTTAAGTGTCACCAGTATGCCGACACTCAACTTTACCTCTTGTTACCTCCTGATTCCGAGGAAGCTATTTTGGCTTTATATCAGAGCTTACCCTCAGTAATGAACTGGATGAACAAGCTGAAACTAAGCCTAGATAAGACAGAGGTGCTTCTGGTTAGTCGAAAGGATTACTCTCCAAATGAAAAAAATATGTGCACAGCTTGGAGGTGCTCCTGGACTCATCCTTGAGCCTTGATGCCCAGGTCACAGCTATGGTCAGGAGTGCATTTGCACATTTAAAGCTCGTGCACCAGTTTATGCCCTAGTGATGCTCCAGCTGGACTACTGTAATGCGTGCTACGTGGGCTTACCGATGGAAAGTCCTCAGGAAACTTCAACCGGTCCAAAACGCAGCAGCCAGATTGTTGACTGGGGCAGGTTACAGGGATCACATTGTATGAAAAGTTGTCTTTATATTCTGCCTTTCCAACAATGAGCAACATACATACCTCTCATCTTTACTTCATTTTAACAACAACCATGCATTATATGCCAGAGAAAGGATGTGATTGGCACAGAATCATCTGGTGAGTTTCCATGAAGTGATTAGGAGGACTAGAGGATGAAATTTGTAAGGACCCAGATCCAGCAAATTCCAGTTCACTACTCAAACCATTACCTCTCAATTCCATCATGATGAGTCCACCACAGAGAAGGGCCTGTCTCCTAACAACCTCATTTATCCTGCTTGGCAACACACCCACTCATTCTTTTTCTTAGTGTTTGTCCCACTTGGTGGTCGGGTCTGCTATTCTTGTTTTGGCCTTCCACTTGGTACAGTCATGGACCAGGTAGGCAGCACATCCATTCATAAATATATAAATTAATGACATGCTTTATTCTGCTTTATTCACAGCTCAATAAAATTAAAAATCCAACAGCAGCATATTAAACCAGTTGCTTGGGCAGTTTTTAAGGGCTGGATTCCATCTCTCTTTAATTGTTTAGTTTGGAGCAGTTAGAAAGTGTTGCTTCCTGCTTTGGGAAGCATTGTTTAAATATTGTACACAGGAGTAGACCATTTGGGTGGCTCACCCTTGGTCATTTGAGTTGGGCAATTAGAACAATGCTGTTAGACAGGTTAGGCCAGCTATGGGCAAAGTTAGAATAACATAGCATATGTACATAGTATGTCATAAGATGACCCGGACCTAGATCTCCCTAGTTCATGTTGCTGTAAGAGACAGAAATATTCAGCCAAGTATTGTGTGTTTCACTGTCTCTTAATATTATTGGCCAGCCTTACATTGCAACTAGAGTAGTAGTGTTAAGTTTCAGGCTAATATCCCACAATTATTTATGTTCTTAGCTAATATTTCAAGAGCTGGTGTGGTGTAATAGATGGTTCAACATACCCAATCAGCCATGGAAACACACTGCAGGGTGCAATTGTAAATTACTCCTTGAACATCACATACATTCTGAAAACCTTGTTAGGGTGGATGCAAGTCAGAAGTGATTTGACAGCACATAGCAAAAAATATAATTTACAAGATTTGCAGATAGAAAAGTGGATGGTGAAATATTTGTTTATAGTTCATTATATAATTATATCACAGTGAGTGCTACAGGCAAAAGGGAAACCACTATCTAAGTAGTTAATGGCTAATCCCCTCCTGTCCCCATTTCATGGCTAAGGGTTTGGAGTAAGCAAGATATATAAAAAGCAATACTGATGGCATTTATGTAGAGAAATGAAGTTGAACGTTGGCTTGGTGTCATGGAGACAAAGATGCTGCCATGGATCTCTGGCCTCAAGCAAAAGGATCATGTGCAGGGCATGAGTAAAGTGGATAGAGGGAAGCTCTTCTCCCTCTCACAAAATAACAGAACTAGGGGACATACTCTCAAATTGAGGGCTGGGAGAGTAAGAACAGACAAAAGAAAATATTTTTTCACCCAGCGCGTTGTTAGTCTGTGGAACTTCCTGCCACAGGATGCGGTGATGGCATCTGGCCAACAATGAAGCAAACTTAGTATGTTTTTCAATTTTTCTATCACAGGCATGTCCAAACTTCGGCCCGCCTGATGTTTTGGACCACAACTCCCAGAATTCTAAGCTTAGATTGCCATTGACAAAGGACTGTGGGAGTTGCAGTCCAAAAGAACTGGAGGGCCGAAGTTTGGACATACCTGTTCTATCATGTTGATTGAGCTTCAGTTCTGAAATCACGGTGAATTTTTTTTCTTCAGTTTCGCTGTGTAGCCATATGAAACACACTTGTCTTTTATGTTTCCTAGGAAGAGGATCTGCCATTTTCAGAGGTTGGCAGATGTATAGAATTGGAGTCTGTTCTCAAACCCAACCATGAACCTGTACCAAGTTTTTCTGTGGCTTTGTGGTAAGCAAGTACACCCTCTGGTTTCTCCACTACAGGGGGCAAACCCCCTTTCTTTCTTCCTTTTTACTTCTTCCGGCAATTGTTGTGTGAGGGGAACAGAGAAAAATGAACGAAGAGGATTGTTGACTAGTTCACCAAAGTGAAACAGTTTATTCTCTGTTTAACTTTAAAGCCCATCTTTGCTATACAATTATGTGCCCTGAGTTGTGTACCTGAAGCCACAACTCTGTTTTCCTACATTTAACACTTTAATGCAGCAACAAAGCTATTTCTGTTTTGTGCATTTAATTGATGAGGTCAGTACTTCCTTACATCAGCTTTCCTGGAAAATGCATTAGCACATCCCCATGGAAAATCAAAACTGTTATGGACATAAAGTTTATAATGCTTCCAGTGAAATCTAAGCCCAGCAACCAGGATTATCATTATACAGTTCTGTTTCATTGGTCTCATTACGAGCCAAAGTTGGCTGAAATTTTCTTGTACAACACAGCATAAATGTTTGCATGTTTGCCATCATTTAGAAAAAACAGTAACAGTTGCTCTGTGTAGAACAGAAAATATACTGTCACATGGCACACAGAAATAATTGTGTACACTTCAAAATATATTCCATGGTACAGTACTCTATATCTCCCAAATATGTACTGAAGTTCACATAAGTCCGTTTCTTCTTTTCCCATGTATGTCCACCAAGACATAAACCAGATTTGTCTGTGGAAGCTGAATTGTAATGATTTTACTATAGGCTCTGAATCTTGCTGCTGCAGTCTAGGAATATGCCTTAAAGAAAAAGAACTATACAGTGGACCCTTGTATAACAAATGGTTTGTATAACATAAAATTTATACAACATAAAAAATTCTGGAGATAGGGGAAATTTGCTTAACCTAATCGCCTATGGGGCAAATCTGTACAACAAAAAATGGGATCACTCTGTTTTCAATGCATTTCTATTGGAAATTTATATAAAGGAAAATTTGCTTAACCTAATTTCATTTGGAATGAATTCCTTTATACAAGGTACCACTGTACTGTATATAAAAGCAGATATAAATACCATGCATCTTTGGCATTATCTATTGAAGGTTCATATTCCAGATTTTTTTTAAAAAACTACCTTGCTTGGCTGTTGTCAAGAACTGTAAGGTACAGTCCTCTACATGTCTATTCAGAGAGTCTAATGTGTATTTACTCAGATGTAAATCCTACTGTGTTTAGTGTGGCTTATTCCCCACTCACTCTTTAAGGATTGTGGAACTCACTGCATGTTTACTTCAAGCAGTACAGTAGTTTCTAATCTTGGGTAAACCAGGTGTTCTTGGACTGCAGCTCCCAGAAACATTGACCAGCATAATTAGTGGTGAAGATTTCCAGAGTTTCAATCCAAGAGCTTTTGATTACCCAAGTTTGGGGACCAGTGATTCAGAATAAAGGCCCAGTGAAACAACTTGTGTCATTTGGCCAGGTGTCCACAGCACAAATGGTTGTGCGTTCCCGCACCTTACAAAATGGTGCAATTCTTTCTGCAATGGCAGTAGCATATGGTTTTGGGTGGTGGGGGTGGGGAGGGGGAAATGCATTTTAATGTTGCTTTGTTATTTTAATTGGGGGGAATGGAGAGGAGAATCTAGCAGTGAATAGAAGCTGATATTAAATGTGTACATGACACTTGCATTAATATCTAAAAGTGCCCACATTTATGTTTTCTGTTAACAGATAAAGTTAAGGAGGCCTAGATGTCATTCATGTCAGACTGAAAGACTCCATCTCCTTTGTATGCCATCTTAAATTTGATGGGAGAAAAGATAAAATGCAACTGAAATTCATAAGATATTATGCAGGTGCAATACCTAAATGTATAACCATATAAACACAAAATTTAAATACTACCCAGAGTGGCACTGTTGCTAGATTGGTACAGTATATAAATGTAATAAATAAATAAATATGGGAACCCAGTATATAACACTTAGAATATAGTGATTTTTAAAAGATTGGATTTTATATACCAAATTAATATTCTTCTGAAAGGGACAGCTAGGTGGCAGCACCCAGTTTGATGTGTGCAAGTTGAATGTTCTCAACTTGTCTAAACAGTCCATTATTTCAGAGGAATTCCTGAGTTGAGGGAGGTCAGATAAATAGGGCTTGGGTAAGTAACGCTACATTAACTTTATGATTTATAACTGCAGCTTGAGTTATGTACAAACATTTATGGTTTTATTTTTATTTTTCATTTTTATTATCCTGTAGTGCACGTCACTATGCTAAGCAAGAGGGCTAGTATGTTTTGGAAGTTGAGTCAACTGGACTTCTTTTCTTGAGAGATTGAAACATTTTTGTCCTCAATCTCATTTCAATCTCTCAAGAAAATACCGTAAATCCAGTTGCCATGATTCCACTTCCAGATAAACTCACCTGGATGACTGAGCATCTTCACGGACATAGGACTAGTATGTTCCAATTTAGCAATATCAAATAAGTGTGTGTAAAAATGCAATGCATTTTGTTTGATTTCAATTTGCCAAACATTATTTTCCCTATGCAACTCTTTTGCTGCCAACTGAGTCCAAATTAAATTTCTTCTCCAAATTTAGGTAGGTAACAAAAGACAGCATCCATTTTTCTATATTGAATTGCTCACAGAGTTTGAGTGCATAAATCTATACAACAACGTTATTAAAAATGCATAATAAATATGGATTGAAATCTACTGGGTATGTTATAGAAGTAACTGGGCGTGGGGTAACAGGAGTGGAGAAAGAGATAAGACAACAGAGGAAGTGAACACTAATTGCTAGAGAAGATTTAAACTGGGATACCCATTTATGATTATATGTCCATAATCACTATGTCCATAAACTCATTATCATTAGGCATGAGTCTATGTATAGTACCCAGATTTGAAAAAGAAACAAAACTTATACAAAGGCTAGGGTTAGTTTACACACATCACATGGTCTCTCACCACTGTATTGTTCAACATTCCGTGACTCATTGCCTTTCTAGTTTGCCTCTATAGAAAAAATAATGTTTGAATAAATATGAAACTGTGTTTACAGTGTTTGATCTGATGTCCTTTTCATGCTTTGCTGTTTCTGACCTGCCCCAACCTTAGTTTTGTAATTATCATCTTAGATTTGGTGGAGACTGTTTTATATTTCGGTGGGCTGGGCAGGGGGTTGGTTCTCATTATGTACAGCAGTGTTCCCCAACCCCCAGTCCGCGGACCGGTGCCGGTCCGTGGATCAATCGGCACCGGGCCGCAGGCAAGTGGAAATCCGATGCATGTACAGCCTCCTGTAACGTGGAGACGCGTTTGTTAGGCAGCTTCCTCTGGGGGATTGCCCGCCTTTCACGCGCTGGCACTGCAGCGTTTCTAGCTCAGGGATTCTACGGCGCTCCTTCCTTTCAGCGCTTTCTTTCCTTTCGCTCCACGAGGAGCGGTCGGTGTTTGTCTTTTTTTGTTGTTGTTGGGGCGACCACGGAGGCGCCTGCGCGCAGCGGCGGCGATTTCCTTTCAGGCACTCCGAGGCGCAGCCCCAGCAAGTGCAGGCGGGGCCCAGAGGGGGAGAGGGGGGAGAGAGCGAGCGAGTGAGCGAGAGGAAGATGGCGGCCTCCTTGTGGCTCCGCCGGTGGTGCCGTAGCCCGTCCACCTGCTGGGCAGGCATGTCGTCCGGGGGGCTCTGGGGGCCGCCCCGCAAGTAGCGGGCTGGAAATTTCTCCACGGGACCCTGGAGCTGCTGGGTAAGTGCCCCAGTGCATTAGCGGTGAAGGGCCAGCAGGCGCGGGGGATCGTTGCCTTTGGGACTCGGTGGGAGGCGAGCGGAGGTAGGCGTGACATTCAAGAAGAGACCGAAGGGTGGGCCTGAGCTTCTGAGGGACGGATCGCCCCGACAGATACATAGGATCGGTTTTTAACCGCAGGGATGCCAGGCTCAGCACCGATGGAGAAGTCGCTCCAGCCTGGCTCCTGTTGCAGTAAAACACCACGCGCTTGTGGCCCCTTGAAAATCTAAGGTTGCCCTGGAGTTCATTCCTTCAGGCTTGGGGAGTGAAGAAGAAGCCCCAGTAGCTCTCCCCCCCCACCTACCCCCACCCACCCCACTCCGCGGCCGGCTTGCTTGCTGCGGGTGCGCAGCTCCTCCTCTTCCGTTCTCCGCCTCCGTCTGCTGCCCCCCCAACCCCCGTCGGCGGACGGATGGACGGAGGGGGAGCCCTCCCTCCCTCCCTCCTTCCTTCCCTCCCTCCTTCGGGCTTGCCGGAACGGCTTTGGATCGCGGTGCCCCCCCTCCGGACCGCCATGCCCACCCTCCTGCCCGCCTGCCTCTCTTGCTGGCCGCACGCGCGATGGAGGAGGAGGAAGTGCTGCCCTGCTGGGATCCTGCCGCCCAGAAGCAGCAGCAGGTAGGGAGGGAGGGAGGGCAGCGCAAGCCAGCCCCGCTTTCTCCCGGTGGAGGAGCAGCGAGCCCCCCTCCCCGCCCCAGTCCCAGCCCTCAAGAGGCGGAGCCTGGTGGACGCGGAGGCTCGGAAGAGGAGGAGAAGCGGGGAAACGGCCTCTCCCAGTGGGGGTTGGCGGGTGTGTGGGGGTGGGGTGGGGTGGGGTGGGGGGGAAGGATTCGTCCTCTGCCGGTGGGGAGGCTATGGGGTGAGGCTGGTGGCGGGTGGGGGCCGGTTGGACCCGTCAAGGCAGGACCACAAGAGGAGGGGGGGTGAGGGGGTGGTTGGGACTCGGAAGGCGAAGGCAGTTTCGGAGACGAAGGAGGGGGGGAAACGGAGGTTAAATCAAAATTATTAAATCAAAACAAGCGGGCCACGGAAAAATTATCAAACATTTACCGGTCCGCGGGGATAAAAAGGTTGGGGAGCACTGATGTACAGTACTACGTTATGCTACAGACTGCCCAAAATACTGGCATACCACTAGATGGCATAGTATAATTAATCAATTCAAATTAACTGTATATACCATACTTTTAAGCTAACAAATGCCGAAGTAGCCAATCAGATGTTGAACAGGAGAGAACAAATTTAGTTGATTGCAACAACACTCCTTATCCTTTGGAAACAAATTTCTTTGGTTTCCTCTGCCATCAGAGTCCACTCTTTTCCTCCTCCCTGCTTATTTTCAGCCAATGTGAGACTGTAACAGGTTCAACATCAGAAGTGAGAATCCAACAGCCAAACTAGAGTGGACTAACTGAATCAATTGTTCAATCGAAAGTCAATATTTAGGTACACCACATCACTTTAAACAGATGGAGACTACCAATACTTTTGTTGTTTTGTTTTGTTTTTTGCCAGAAGGCAAAACACACGTTTTATCCAATGCCACCTTCACCTATATAACAGCTATGGTGACTTTTATGGTGAGTTTTGCTGAGGTGATTACTTTTAGGTCTGACCTATGTTCTTGTTAGAACTTGTGTAAAAACAAGTATCCCTAGAGAAGTACATAAAAAGCTAAATGTATTTAAAATGAAAAATGAAATGAAAATGAAAATCATATTATGGTAGCTTTTAACTGCCAAATGAAAATTGGACAGATTGTAATTCTGAAACAGCTTTTGTGTTTTTTTAAATAAATTCTTTGATTCACAAATCAAATATTGGTCATTATTTTTGAGATCAACAGGTACAAGATCTAGTGCCATGCACACTACTATGGCCAAGACTGGGACGTATGAACAGTGCTGTGTCAGCATTATAATTGGGCTGTCTGTACTTCACCAAAAGTAACCTTACTCTTTTTAAAAGGGGGCAGTGTTAAGTTATCCCTTAGCTATGATAGTATTTAAACAGGAAAGGGAACACTGGTTGTTTCCGTATGCTTGGTAAAAGAAAAAATCTAGAGCAAGGAGTCCCTTATTAGAGGCAACCCCAAACTTAGTGCAGGTTGGGGATGGTTGTTGTTTTGTGGCAGAACACAAAAAGGAGTGGAAGGGGTGATCATTCTTCAATGATTTACCCAAGACACACACAAAAAAAACCCATATCCCTGTTATTCATTTGTAACAACTTCACTTTCATTAAAGGGACTAAGCACATCCAATCTCACCCCATTTCGGAAGCTAAGCAGGGTCGGGCCTGGTTAATACTTGGATGGGAGACCACCAGGGAATACCAGGTGCTGTAGGCGCCTGGAGTAGGAACTGGCAAACCACTCCAGTATTCCTGCCAAGAAAACTCCATGGTCATGGGGTCACGAAGAGTCGGTCACGACTGTAACGACGCAACACACACATTATTGAACCCCAGGCCTCATCAGCCTTGGCAGTATACTAAATGGTGAAGGAAAATGGGAGTTGCTGTTCCACCACATCAATGGCCACACAGTTGTCTACCACTCTTGTGTTATGCCATCTCTACACACACAGACAAACATTGGCCTTGGGAACTCTCTCCTTCTTCCCTTTGCAGACTGCAATTTCATGTGTTACTACAGAATTGGCAAATTTGCACTTCCTTTCAATGGCACAAACAAACCCATTACTTATCATGGTTTGCCAGGAACCTAGAAGTATTTATTTATTTATTTATTTATTTATTTATTTATTTATTTATTTATATACCACCCATCTTCCCAGGATTAACAAAGAAGAAAGAGACAAAACAATATAAAATCAATACAACAATTGAGACACACATCCACACACAGAGACAATATGTAAAACACACTAGCCTAAATCTTGGGCAGGTATTAGTGCCAAACCATGTTTTGGGGGTATTACCTCTAGACTAAGCCACTGTCTTGCCATTATGACAAAATATTTCTTCCCCCAACCACACTTCTACTTTTTCTATCAAGCAGGGCAGTGAAATATTTCATGCATGTACAGAACTCATTAGAGTCAACCTAATCCTAATCCTAGAGGAGGTACTTCTTAATGATTTCAAGGGAAGCAGTTTTTTGATAAGTGCATTCTACATTACAGCTCTTTGCTTCCCAAAGGATTCATAAACCTCCATTAGATGCATCCTGTTGGAAAACTGGAGGTTAGAGGCCACCGTGCACAGGCTTTACATACAATCAGAAAGTGCTAACATTGTAGTAGGAAATGGGCATTTATTCGCCTTCATTCAAATGCATTTGATTTGATTGGACTCCACACTCTATTGCACATTTATTTATTTATTTATTTATTTATTTTTATTTATTACTGACTGGCCAACTTATTTGACTTTTATACCGCCCATCTATCCCTAGGACTACTGTGGGCAGTTTACAACATAAAATATCAACACAGCAATAACAACAGTTAAATAACGAAAATATAAACATAATGTAACAAATTATAACCAAATAAATCAACAAAAAATAAACAATAAACTAAAATAGAAATAGAAACAACCAAGTAACTGATCAAATAAAAACAAAATTAAAGATAAGCGATAAAAGGATAGCATCTAGCTAGGTGTTTAACAAGTCAGGGAAGGCCATTCTGTAAAAGCATATTTTCAGTAGTTTTTTTTAAAGGCTTGAAGCGAGGATGGTAGGTGAATTTCTGGTGGCAAGTGATTCCATAAATGGGGAGCAACCACAGAGAAGGCCCTACTCCATGTTACAATTTTCTGAGCCTCCTTCTGGGCTGGAACTCCCAAATGTCCTGCCTGGATAGTACAAGTGATCTGGGCAGTTCTTCTTGGAGGAGCATGTCAGGTCCCAACCCGTTCAGAGCCTTGTATGTTAACATCAAAACCTTGAAACCGATGTGGTAGAATAACGGTAACCAGTGCAGAGCTGCCAGTATGGGGGTAATATGATGGTGCCTTCTAAATCCTGTTAATAATCTGGCATCTGCATTCTGTACTAGCTGCAGTATCTGCATTAATCTCAAGGGCAGCCCCATGAAGTGAGCACTACAGTAGTCTATTGCCCACTTTATTGTGCACTTTCAACTGATTTGGGAGGGGAATTCTCAGAGTAAGCCAGTAGCTGATGGGAATGTAAGCATTTGGGGTCCTGTGTATTTCCGATGGAAATCTCAGCTCGACATTCATTTCTTAGGTTTGAAATCTTCTTGTTTCTGGATTCAAAGATAAGGTGGGGGGTTACACATTTACAGAAACATAGCAACTGACGCCGCAATAAGAAAAACAGCCAGCTGCCAAGGTCAAAGTAGCATCCTCAATTAAGCACTCCGAAGCTGAAAGCTCCAAGATGGGCACTTAGGGAATCGGGGGCGCCTTCAAAGGCAAGCGAGGCCAACGGCAACCACCAACCAAAGAACTGCAAACGCAGCTTTTTTAGATCTTGGAGAATCTATTGCCCTGTACGCGAAATGCAACCGTGGGTGCCATAAATCGACATCACCGACAGAAATAATCCGCGTATCCCGAAGGAACTCGGTTTCCCTTCTGCCTCCCATCGCAAATGTATTTTGACAATGAAAATACAGTCTATCGAAGAGGTTGACCGACGAAGCCAGATCTCAGAAATTTTATGAAGCTGGGCTTCCGTACTGGAAGCCCTCTCTCTCTCCTGCGCTTGTCTGACTCACTCCTTTACCCGGTAAAGTTTACCGGACTCACCAGGTAGCATCACGATCACCCCGCAGGGTGACAGTCATGTTTTCCCCCACGTGGAGGCACACACAGGCGCCTACGCCATCCCCCCCCCCCGGCGCGCATGCTCCCTCCGCCGCCTCGGAGGCGGGGCCTCGGAGGGAGCAAAAGGGCGGGGCTCGAGGCGGCCTGGGATGGCTGGCCTGACGGGCAGCCTTGGAGGGGGCTGAGGGGGCGGGCGTCATGGAATGAGGGGCGGTCCGTTTCCTTGTCCCGAGGCAGCGCGTGGCGCTTGCCCGCCCTTCCCGCGCGCGCACAAAGAGAAAGAGACAGAGAGAGTGGTTGTCGTCACCGCGGTCGCCCCGCCTTTCCTTTCGCTCTCGCGCCTGTGGGAGGGGAGGGGGAGCCCGTGTGGCCGTTGGGCGGCGGCGGCGGCGGCCCCTCGAGCTGGCCTGGGCGCCGCCGTGGAGCAAGCAGCCGGCGCGCGCGGCGGTTGGTGTCTTTTAACGGCCGCTTCCCTAGACGGCCCGAGTGCTCGCGCGCACGCACGCGCGCGCCCTCCCTCCCTCCCTCCCTCTCTCCCTTCCCCTCCCCTCCCCGTCCCCACTCGTTCTGCAAGATGACATGGGGAACAGCTGGGCGGCGCAGTGGTGCTGCTGGCTCTTCCCGCGGCGGCAAGTGGGGCGCCTTCAAAGAGGAGGAGGAGGAGGAGGGTAAGCGCCGGCCGGGCCCCGAGGAGGGCAAGGAGGGAGGGAAAGAGGAGCTCGGTGGGAGGGGGGACGACGAGGCGGCGGTTGGAGGGGGCAACCTCCCGTCGGGTGGGCTGGACGCCGGAGCCTCTCGCGCCCCTTCCGCCTCCCTCGGGTGCCCTGCGGCCTTCAGGAGGAAGGAAGGGGGGAGGGAAAGAGCTGCCGGGTAGCCGAGCCTCCAGGTCCAGAGGCAGTGTACCTCAGCTAAGAGTTGGGAGGGATCCCCTTCAGAGCTGCTCCTCTCAGAAGCCTTGATCCCTGGAGGCCTCCGAGGAAACAGGACAGGATGGGTTAGAAATGGGATGGACCTTCGCTCTGGCCCAGCAGGGCTGTTACTAGACAGCGGTCGCCCCGTGTGCCAGAAAGCTTGAGAGAAATCCATTGTTAAAAAATATATATTGAGTTTTGAGTATTTTTCACCCTGCCTTTCTCCTTGGAAAAGGACCCAAGGCGGCTTACAGTAATGAGGGATAATATACAGTCCAGTACAATTAAGACATGTTCAGGTATTTGAGAACAAGGAATTGAGGGACATCTTACAGCATTAATAGACAGCATATGTCAAAATGACATATCGAGGCTTTGGAGTCCCACCAGAGTCTTCTGATGAGTGCAGTGGGGAAATTCTGTGACCTTCTTGACCTGTTTGTAGGGTTTCCTGTAGTATCTGATTAATAATAATGGCAATTATTATAATTAATTGCAATTAATTACTATTAATAATATTGTGTTTGCTAATTTTACTTTTTACTTTTTTTCTGGCTTATGTTATATATTGTTATATTAGTTGTGGTTATCTTATGTATATTTTGTCACTCTTAACATTGTAAGCCACCCAGAGTGGCCTTTGTGCCCAGCTGAGTGGGGTATAAATAGAGGGAAATAAATATAAGCAAAAGTGTGTGAAACAGGACACCATATTGATTGGTTTTCTTTAGATATCTAGGAGGACTCTGACTTTGTTTTACTTCCATTCTGTTTAGTGGTGTCCAGGAAAATTTCACCTGTGGGTGAGGCAAAATGGTTTGTGATTCCTGTATGTAACGGAACGACGAACGAAAATTGTGATGAAAATGCAACAAAATGAACAGAACCATGAAAATTGTGGTCGTTACATTTTGTTTCTGTTAATGGCGACTCGCACTGAAATGAGCTGTTTTAAATGTTAAAAAACGCCCTGGACATCTGTAAAAACACAGCAATGATGTAATAATTATTTGAAATCATTACCTACCAGGGGGTTGGGGGTCCTTAAAATGTTTGTTTTTGTCTTCTCCCATCACGATGTACAGTGGTACCTTGTATAACGTAATTAATTGGTTCCAAATCAAATTACGTTATATAAATTTTCCGTTGTACAAATTTTAATTTCCCATAGGAATGCATTGAAAGTGGATTTAATCTGTTCCAATGCATAGTCACCCCCCCTCCGTGTCTGCTGCCCCTCCTCTCCCCTCCCTCCTTCCCTCTTTCCCCGGGCAGCCACAGGTGGTCGGGCGGAGGTGGCCACGGGGGTGGGGGGAAGGAGTGGGGTGCGCTGCTTGGCCTGGGCGCCCCTCCTCTCCCCTCCCTCCTTCCCTCTTTCCCCGGGCGGCCGCAGGTGGTCAGGCGGAGTTGGCCACGGGGGTGGGGGGAGGCCTCCGGTTCCGCGGCTCGGGGGCGGGGCCGGCGAGACCCAGGGCGCTAGGATTGCGCAGTGCCCGGAGTTGCCCTTCACCTTCGGCTGAGCCGCAGCGGCGGGAGCCCACCCGGGCCGCCCCAGCAGCAGCAGCAGCAGCAGCAGCAGCAAAAGCAGCAGCAGCAGCCTCGCCCGACCGAGGGGCCGTCGGCGCGTGGTTGTGGCCAGGGCAGAGCCCGCCGCCACCCAGCATGAGCCGCCGCTTCATCGTCACCACCGGCGAGGAGCCGCGCCCGAGCAAAGCCGCCCCGCCGGGAGGAACCCCAGCATCCCCTCCCCTCCCCGACCGCCCTGCGTCCTCTTCCCGGGCAGCCGCAGGTGGTGGGCGGAGGTGGCCGCGGGGGGGTGGGGTGCGGTGCGCCGCTTGGCCTGGGGCTGGGGGCTTGGGCGGGACCGTGCCGGGAATTCCCCCCCGCTCCCTCTTGCCGGAGCCCCGGAGGCGGCCAGCAGGCAGGAGGGCGCACCGGCAGCCGACTGTTCTGAGGGGGGGAGGGGGGCTGGATTTTTTTACGTTGTACGATTTTTTCGTTAAACCCTCCGTTATACGAGGTACCACTGTATTTTTCTTTTTCCTTTAAAATGGATGTCACCACCAGCCACAAAATGGAGGCAAGCCATGTGATGGGATCATGTTCAACCAATAGCATGCCCAGGTTGCAGACTGGGCGGGCAGGTCTGGGAGCTACGGAGGGCAGAAAAAGCTCTGGCAGCCCCCGTCCTCCTTGCAGTCTCTGGTGGGAGTTAGGGTGGGATTGCTGTTTCTACGACTCTAGCTTCAGTCCTGCAGCCTCCCTGTGTGTGTGCGTGCTGCGTACCTCTCGGTGAGTACCCTCCCTTGCCCCGTAGTGCAGTCACTCAGTTGTGAGTGGGCATTTCAATAAATTTCAAAAGCACTAGCAGGAAACTTAAGTGTCTGGACATTATTTTTCCATAGTCCTGCCATTACCACTTACAGACAAGGCAGCTTCTTTGCATTATTATAAAATATTATTAGAGTTGGGCACTTCATATTCATATTCTAAGGGTACAAAAATGAACCCTGGGAGCACAGAACCACCACCACCACCCCAAACTAGGCCAGCCGCTTACCAGGCTCTGCATGGTTCATGTGTCCATCATTGTCGATAGCATGCCAATCCCGGAAGCAGCCTAGCCGGCCCTTCCCCACCTCGCTGTGCAGCCAACTTCTATGCTGCATGGATGGAAAGGAGAGTCTCTATACAACTGAGGAGTGGTTGACTGTGCAGGGAGATGGGGTTGGGCTGGCCAGGCTGCTTCCAGGATTTGGTGTACTATGGATAACGATGGGCGCAAGTGCTACGCAGAGCCTAATAAGTAGCTAATCTGGTTTGGTTGGCAGGGTTTTGGGTAGGTGTGTTGCCTCAATTCATATTTGTATCATAAGAATTAGGAATATGCAGCCCCAAACTCTTATAATACTTCTGAGGTATCTTTATTAGCATGGCCTCTAAAGACAGGAAAGATGAAATATGTTTTAACCTTTTCTGGCAAAGTGACTAGATTATTCCATAAGGAATGCCATTCTGATAATTGCATCTAATGAGAATTGTATCTAATTTGCATTAATTTACTTTGCATGGCAGCTGCCTAGATGCCCTAAGCGTATCCGATCTCGCCTGATTTCGGAAGCTAAGCAGGGTTGGCCCTGGTTAGTATTTGGATGGGAGACCACCAGGGAATACCAGGCGCTGTAGGCGCCTGGAGTAGGAACTGGCAAGCCACTCCAGTATTCCTGCCAAGAAAACTCCATGGACACGGAGTCATGAAGAGTCAGTCATGACTGTAACGACACAACACACACACATACACACACTTTGCATGGCATTGTAATGTTTATAGCATGCAGTTTCCTTATTAATCTGAAATGTAAAATGCTTGGGGTCATCCTTAAGATATTAGAAACCTTAAGAGGCATAAAACAGTGAATCTGGACTCTTAAAAGCTTTCTGGTCACAACATTTCAGTACACTGTATTATTTGCATTTAGGAATATTCATTTAGGAATATTCATTAATGATTCAATAATTTATACATACATTTGAATACATTTGAAACACTTAGTTTATATACAGTGTACTTCACAGTTTCAAGTCTGTTAGTTATTCTGAAATATAAACAGTTACATCACTTTTGATATTAACGTAATGTCCATGGGTTCATCACAGCTATTCAAACATGGAGTTGGTATTTGCATTGTAACTTACTGCAATACTAAATAAAGAAAAACGCCATGGCCTAAACTATTTGTTTTGATGTTATAAATGTTGGAATATTAGGTGTTTTAGGCTCAAGAGATTCTAGAAAGACTGTTTAAATTGTTTACAGTAAACGGTACATTGTCTGTGTGCTGTAGACATAATTAGAAACTAGGTCAAATTTAGTTTCAGTGTCCTCATTGTCAGCTTTCACTTTATTCCTAGAGGGATCACAACATCATTCATTAAAAGCTTCTAGGAATAAACACAATTAGAGCTCTGGGCTTCCCCTTACATTTTATTTAGAGAAGTACTAAAGTCAGAACACAACTGCCACATGCTATGTGAAATATGTTTAAGTATAACCATTTAAATATAAATACAGTTTAAACTATATGTGTCAACGTACCTTCTAATTTTCATCCCGACTGTATGGGGCTCTGTCTTCTGCACGCATATGTGCTTCCAATCCCCGTTGGGTTTTATCATGAAGGGAACAAACACAGTTGTGATGAATGAGCAAGGGTAGAAAAGCCCTGCACAGAGTCAGCCATAGACATGTACAACCATGCAAATGTGTGCCATAGAGGGAACCTTGATACTGTATATGTTAAACTTTTCAAATATTACTTAATTGTTTATTTATTGTTTCAGTTGTGGGGGATTTGTCCTCTATGTTGTCCTATGTTTTCTGTGGTTGCCCCAGTGGAAGGCTTCTATACAGTCCTTACATCGCTGTAGGATTAGATTTATCTGTTTCATTGTCTTTCTAAGTTGTAGTGGAGGTTGCAATCAGTTTCGTGACTCCTGACTCTTTATGTAGTAATATTGCTGTTCCTGAATGAGTATGAGCATAAACATCTGAGGACCAGTCTTTTCTCTTATCTTCAGAAAAGGGAATTTGTTGTGGGCCACTTTATGACAGCAGTTGAAGAAGTGTGAAAGAAACAAGAAACATCATCCAAGGTCTCTCTTAGGGACCTATTAATAAAGATACGCTGGCCCTTGTTTAAAAGAGTTCTGATGGAGAAAACGCATTCAAAGACCTTCCAAATTACTGTGTTAATTATGTAGTGATAATGTGTATTGTATTTTAACATATTTTAATTGTATTGTATAATACTGTGCTGTGTTTTAATGTTTTAAATTACTTTTAATTGTCCAATTTAATTTTTAATTGTAAGCCGCCCAGAGACCTTTGGGTAAGGGGCGGCATACAAATTGGATGGATGGATGGATGGATGGATGGATGGATGGATGGATGGAGACATAAATACATGTTTTTCCCCCTAGATCAAAATACTTTAGAACATGCCCAACAGGAGAGCATTTCACTATAGAGGTAAGTAAAGGGTGTTAATTCTTGCTGTTTACTGCTGCTCACAGTTTGGGGCCAATATCGAGAAAATAATGAGTTCTAGATTTGCTTGCTGAAACATTAGTATTAGATTCAAAATTGATTGTGCTTGGCATAGGTGAGACTGGAAATTACAATGCCTACTTTAAGTCCCATAGATTTCCGTGGGGCTGCTGTTAAGTATGACTGGGTCTGGATACAACACAATAGCAGAAACACTTCTACTGTAAGTATGAATGTATAGGAGTCATGATACCAGGAAGAGAAAAAATGGTAATTAAGGATTTCCCCCTTTCTTGGCTTGTAATCTCTTTATTCACATGGAAATGTGGGACAGAAGAAGGAAGTCTTTCAGTATTCAAAATTGACCCTGTCAGATGACATTACTGGTAGAGGATGATATTTTGTGATGAAATACTTTCTTCCATTCCATGGATACCACACAGTGAAACTGCTGGCATCATCACCTTTCCGCAGATATACTTACGCCAGCAAGTATTAAAATGCACTTGTTGAAGATACTGCACACTTTCCTGGCTCTTGTGATAGAAGTATGAATTTAGTAACATTACTTGGTGAAAATCAAAGAAACAGGACCTCCATGCGAACTGGAAATGACCTCCCGATCACCGAAAATCATTTCCGATGCCTCCAACAGGCTTAGAAACGCCCTCAGAGGCCTCAGAAATGATTTTCTACAAACTGGAAGCAACTTCTGGTTCACAGGGAAGCCATTTTCGGGCCTCCAAAAGGCCCGGGAAGGCCCTTGCAGGCCCATTCGGGGCAGCACTAGTCCTGGGGTAAGTATGAGAGGCCTGAAACAGACCTTTCTCCAGGGGCCTTTTTTCATATACTGCGGCCCCACAATATAGTGGGACCGCAGTATATGAACAATAAACGGGCAGGGGACCACTGTAACACTCAGATAGTATATATTACTTTGAGATGTATTTTTGTTTGCTTGTTTGTTTAACTGAGATACTATTCTTTTGCAGTTTGAGAATCTGGTGGAAAGTGATGAGGTAAGTAGTTTTGTGCTGCAGCACATTCAAAGCAAAAATATCTCTAAATGATAACAAATTGAGAACATATAATATATTACAACATATAAGAGAAGTAGGTGTCTATAGTGTATTAAAATATTGTGAGGAGGGATTCCACACCCTCAAAAAACACAAACTTCTGTTGCTGTAGTGAGTGTCTGTGAGGGGGAGAGAGAGAGCATGGTCAGGGCAAGATTTTTAAACCCAAGTTACTCATTGCTGTTGAACCTTATCTCTTTCCATGAAAAACTGTAAGAGTTGTACATTTGCTATAATTTGCTGATGTATATTTTAGTGACTCAGGGCGCTTTTACACGACCCCTAAGATGCGCTGGCAACTTAAATTTGGACCAGAGATCTTGGGGGTTTGCTCCTCTTGTTGCGTTTCCACCCCTCCGCACTCCCTTGCTCCTGTCTGCGTGAGGGGAGGGAGAAAAAAGCGAGAAAAGAATGCAGGCTCACCTCTGTTCTGCTGTGGGGAGCTGCCCTGGGAAGCATTCCAGTCTCTTAAAGGGGCGGGGAGCAAAAAAAAAAGGCGAGGAGAGCCCTGCACTCACTGCTTTGCAATCCGCATCAGAAATTTGTCACCGTCGGAGACCATGTACTTGGAATATATGCTGGGACGCGCTTAGGTGGGCGTGGTCATACTTAATTTTTTTTAAAGTCCGGAGCTGGTGGGAAAACAATTTTAAGCTCCGCAGTCGGATTTTAGGGGTCTTGTAAAAGCACCCTCAAGTAACTGCGCTATGAAATAGAAAATACGTACTTTTGAATCTTCCCTCTGCCTTGGAAATAAAACTAACACATCTTACATGAAAGGCATACTGTATAGTCATGTACGTTAAGACAATGATAGACAAAGGTTAGTCAGTAAAAAGAGTACAACTGAAGATCTGTTGCGTTGGATTGATTCTTTAGCTCTCACCACTCCACTTGGTTCTATTCGAGAGAATTCAGGAAATTGCTATATGTATTAGCTTTGTAGAGCTCTATAGCTCTTCTTGGTCTTTCCTCTTCCCATACTGTTTCAGTTTAAGCTTGTTTACCATAAAAACTATTACCTTTTGAAGTGTCTATTTAGATTGGGGTAGGCAATACAGTAGATGATTTTGACTAAAGTGTCTGTAGCCATTGGTGAGGGGTAATGGGAGCTACATTCCCAAACATCTGAAGCATCACAGTTGCCAACCCTTGGTTTAACCTGTAAACATTCAAGCAAAGTAGTAGTAGTAGTAGTAGTAGTAGTAGTAGTAGTAGTAGTAGTAGTAGTAGTAGTAGTAGTAGTAGTAGTTAGTCTATCTATGTCACTTTAGGAGCTTCCTTAAATATTTTCATTAAGGCTTATATATTTCCGGAAATCCTGTTACTTGGTATAGTAAATTGCAGCCGGAGCAGGCCCACTAAATTAGTGGAGATCTGGTGAGACAGCTCTTCTATTGATACAGGACCTACTCCAGTTGTGACTTATTTTTAAACTATCTGAATTGTCTTAGAAACACTAGGCTTGTTATAGATCACTGTTGTATTTGAGGGCCAAATCACATGTCATAGCTGACTGGGTTTAAATTAAGGGTGAATATCAAATTTATAGTCCAAAATCAACAGTTGAAGGAGAAGTGACTCATTTTGTAGTTTCCCTTCTCAATAATTTCTGTCCCAAACCATTTAACTTTCAGTACTGGAGTTCAGCTGAGGGAAGAAGTGAACGAATTTCAGCAATGCAGGATGGATGCCTTACCATCTTGTTTTAAACATGTTCCTTTTGTTCTAACAGGTGTTATAACTAGTTTTAAGCACAACATGGAAAACCTGTTTTTTAGATGCATCTTTCAGTATCTCCAGCCAGTATGTACAGTTTGAGTCTCTGAATCTGGTCGGAGCCTGGCTTAGATGAGGAAATCTATTACTGTTATGTATGTTTTAATCTTAAGAAAAAGTAATATTTATGCAATTTAAATCATAACTGGAAATGGACTTGAATAAGACAAATGCCTTGCACAAGAATGCCAGACATCTGAGGCCGACTAAAGGAGAATTGATCATCATTTTGAGATCCATATTCCCCAGGATTTTTGCTGAACAAGATAGTTCACAAAGACAACTGTGTCCATAATTTGTAATCCTCTTCTTACGAAATTAAAGTGTTCTAGACATACTGTATATACTCAAATATAAGCCTAGTTTTTCAGCCCTAATTTTGGGCTGGAAAAAGGGGCCCTCGACTTATATGCGGGTCAGTACTTTTAGCCACTGAGGCAAGTGCTTGGGTTGGTGGCTAAAAGTCATTTTAAACATTGTGTGCCGCTTCTCCAGACCCCCCCCCCCCGCGCATCACAGGGGAGCGGTGCACGATGTTTAAAATGACTTTTATCCACTGACCCAAGCACTTGCCTCAGTGGCTAAAAGTCATTTTAAACATCACACACACACCCAGCTCACAAAGGAGGAGCTGCCAGGCCCTGTTGCATTTCCCACCCTAGACTTATACTTGAGTCAATATGTTTCCCCAGTTTTGGGGGGTTAAATTAGGGGCCTTGACTTATACTCGGGTCGACTTATACTCAAGTATATATGGTATTTATAGATGATTGAATGAAAGTCCAACTTTGGATCTATTTAAACAGAAGTTAGATAACTACTTGTCAGGAGCACTTTAGGTGGGGATTTCCTCATTTTGCAGGGAGCTGGAAATGATGACCCCTGCAATCACTTCCACCCCAATGTTCTATGAAGCCATTCATTTTGTTCCAGTTTGATATTTTAAAAGGGTTAAATGTTTCCATTCATTGTGTTTTGTTTCACATCTAGTAGATTTTTACTGAAGATAGATGACGATGGATTTGTTAATGAATTTTATAACGCATTGGATATAATATCATGGTAATTTTTAACAGGGTGAAAGTCCAGGAAGCAGCCAAAGGTAAAATGTCTTTACAGTACTTCTTTTAAAATGTTACATGAAGGAATAAAGTACAGTCATATGCATGGTTATTTAAAAATAAATCCCAGTAACTGAAATGTAGCTGACTTCCAGGTAAGTGTGTATAAGATTGTAGCAAAAACAGGCACATTTCTGCTTGCATTGTGAATTAAAACATGCTCAATTATATAAGATGGTAGTTAAATATGTTCCTGTTTGCTTTGCAATTAAAAGTTTATCAGCTATATAAGATGGTAGTAAAATAAGTTCCTACTTGCATTGTGAATAAAAACATGTGCACAAATATAAGATTGTAGTAAAATAAACAACCTGCTTGAAATCTTGTTGTATAGTTTTAACTAGAGTAGGCCTATTGAATCACTAGAGATTTTGTAAGTCAGTTCCTCTGAACATTCCTTTGATTCAATGGGCCTATTCTAGTTGTAATAATATGGTTAGCAACATTTTTATTTATTTATTCATTCATTCATTCATTCATTCATTCATTCATTCATTCATTCATTCATTCATTCAGAGTATTTTTACCCTGCCTTTCTCCTTGGAAAAGAACCCAAGGTGGCTTACAGTAAGGAGAGACAATATACAGTCCATTACCATAAGACATTCAGTATGAAGGAATTGAGGGTATCTTACAGAAGGCAATGTTAAAACTAACAGTTGATAACATAGTGTCAATGCAGTCACACAAGGAGAGATATAAACACAAAGCTATAAGTGGTTCTTAACACAAAGTCTTTGTAGTCATGCATAGTAGATTCATATAAAGACACAGTAGGTGGTCTATCATTCATGGAAAGCTTGCCTGAAGAGGAAGGTTTGCCTACTTCTGGAAAGACAGCAGAGATGGGGCAGTCCTGGCCCCAGTGGGAGGGAGTTCCAGAGTCTGGGCGCAGCAGCAAAGAAGGCCCTTTCATGTGTTCCCACAAAACATACCTGTGAGGGTGGTGGGATGGAGAGAAAGGCCTCTCTTGATGACCTTAGCATCCGAGTCAGTTTGTACTGTGAAATTTGATGTTTGAGGTAGCTAGGATCTAGGTGTACAGTGCTTTGTAGGTTAAGGTCACCACTTTGAATTGTGCCCGATAGCTGATGGACAGCCAGTGGAGCTTCTTTAGTAGGGGTGTAATGTGATCTCTGCAACCCGCCACAGTCAGCAATCTGGCTGCTGCATTTTGGACCTGTTGAAGTTTCCTGAGACTTTTCATTGGTAGTCCCGTATAGAGTACATTACAGTAGTCTAGCTGGGACGTCACTAGGGCATGTGTCACTGTGGCCAGACCAGGTTTCTCAAGGAATAGGTGTAACTGGCGTACTAGCTTTAATTGTGTAAATGCACTCCTGACCACAGCTGTAACCTGGGCATCTAGGCTCATGATTTTAGTCATATCTAATTGCATGTTCACTTAATTTTGAGATTCAGTGGTAACAAATCTAGACTTTAATATTATGCAGCATTTTTGGTACCAGTTGATTGGTGAAGAACTTTCAATTAGGCTTAAAACTGGGTTCAATTCTAGGTGGAAATCACATGAAATTGCTTTTCTCTCTAATTTTAGAAGTCAGATGATTACCCTCTTATGAAAAAGTTGTTTGGACATGGGATCAGACTTCCTGTAATTAAAGTAAACTTCTGATAGGTAGATTTAAAAAACCTATTTGAAAGTTCTTCATTTGCTCCACCTAGCTGTTGGCTCAGGAAGAATTGCTTGCACAGGAACTGCTTATTCATGCATTTCCCCATCTCTCTGCAGTTCTTATATAAATACCTGTTTTCACATGAATTGTGTTCTGAGAGGATGAGAGTGAGCAGTGTTTCACTTCTTTCTTTTTCTTCAGACCTTTGACTGAAGAAGAAATTGCTGCTCTAAAGGAAAGGCACTACAATTCCATTGCTGAAAAGCAAAGAGCATTAGATCATAAACTTCAGTCAGAGGTAAGCATATTAGCTGCTATAAGTGCACATTTTAATACAAATAACATCTTGCATAGCTGGTTTAAAAAGGTAGAAGCAAAATTGTTATGGTGAGTATATACACTCTTGCCTAGATCTGAATATTACAGGGGAAAACAAGCATAGGATGCATAAATCACTTTTTGTATCCTTTTGTATACAAAAGTGATCCATAAATCACTTTTGTATCACCATAAGCAGGTACCGTATGGTGACCTGCTTCATGTCCAAGCATGAAGATGCTGGCTTACTGTTAAGTTAAAGGCTAGAATAATAACCAACTTGACTCTTAAATTTCCCCAGTTCAGAAATAATGGTGATCTGTGGCTTAACACGCCAGAAACAAAGCATTGTTTGAGGATAGGTGCCCCTGTTCTTGTTCCTGCCACAGTTTGCATGTAGTCACCCAGTTTGGACAACCATTATTTTGGAACTATGCATTTCTGGTTGATTTACTCTGCATGTGGAAAGTCTTCGCAAAGCAGGAAGACTGATGTGCGTTTTAACATTTTAAAGTACTAGCCATATCACTCCCAATTGTGATGTGTGTTTTATTTTTAAATGACTGTCCTTAGCATCAACTTCTGTTGTTATCAGCTAATTTATACATAATGGTGTATAATAAGTCCTTGTACATAATGGTGAGCTGTATATCTTCCTGGAAATGCTTAATAGGATGGAATTTAAAAATGCTTTCAAGTTAGAAGAGAGGAAAGGTATAATTCCGTTTGGTGATGATTTGAGAAGCTTGTAAAGATGATGTGCAAGCCATCCCTTGTTAGTAGGGTTCAAAGCTGTTTGGCATATTCAGTGGAAAAGAAAAATATGAATGCATTTGTAAAATTATGGTTTTTGTAGCAGAGTTTTATTTACAAAGAATAACTTGGCAAAATAACAATATAACATAAACAGTTTTCTTCAGCATTCCTTCTTGCAGTCACATAGTTCATCAGCAGAGACCTTTAGCAGCATGGATCATCATCAGGACATTTGGATGAAGTGATCAAGTGTTACCCACACTTGCTAACCACTATATACTCAGTTGATTACACATTACAGTCAGCTGATCCCTGACTGGTTTACTACAGTTACAAACTCTTAAGCAACTTATAATTGTTAGTTACTTTACTATACCGTAACAGTCCCCTCCTTAACTAACAATTGAACATATTATACATTATCCATATATTTCATTCCTAAAGCTTCCACTGCTTCCATATGTTTTTGAAATGTAAGCGGTTTCGTGAACATATCTGCCAGGTTCTCTTTAGATGGACAATAACGCAATTTTATCTGTTTGTTCTTGATGGCCTCTCTGACATAACAATACCTTATGTCTAAATGTTTAGACCTTCCTTTTACCTTCTCAGAATTTGCTATATGAATACAAGCAGTATTATCTTCCATAATCTTTACAGGCTCATCCGGATTTACATTTAACTCTTTTAACAATGTTGTGTAATACAGCATATTACTACGAACTTCTACTAGAGATACAAACTCTGATTCTGATGTGCTAAGACACACACAATTCTGTTTCTTTGTTTTCCATATTACAGTATTTGCATATATAGCAACAAACCCAGATGTAGATTTCCTGTCCTCAACAGAACCTGCAAAGTCACTATCAACATAGAATCTTAATTGTTCTTTGTTTGAGGGTGTTATAAACAGTGCATAGTTTATTGTTCCTTTTAAATACCTCAAAATATGTTTTACTGCATTCCAGTGCATTCTGGTTGGTTTAGAGCAATACCTGCTCACCATGTTAACTGCTAACATTATGTCAGGTCTAGTGGTTAGAGCTATGTATTGTAGTGACCACACTACAGACTGATACCTTTCTGTGTCAACATTGGAGATCTCACAGAGTTACATTCACTCATGTTTTGGGATTTTAATAATGTAGCTATTTTGTTATTTTGATGTAATGCAAATCCCCCTCCTGGTAAATGCTCTATGTTAATGTCTACAGGTGTTTTAATTCTTCCTAGGCTTTTAATTTCAAACTTGTTGGCTATTTCCTTTTCAAACTTTTCTGCTGACTTTTGATCAGGCCCAATAAATGCCAAATCATCCACAAAAACCATTAGTATTTCATTATTCCTTGTATAAACACATGGATCTGCCTTTGTCTTTTAAAAAATTTCCTGTAATGCTGATTCAAGAAAATGATACCAATTCTTCCCTGATTGGTGCAAGCCGTACAAGGATTTTTGTAATTTCCACACTGTATTTCTATTTTTACTTTTCACTCCAGGTGAAATATCCATGTAAATGGTCTCAGACAACTCTGAGTTTAAGTAGGCTGTTTTTATATCACAGTGAGTTACCACACATTTTCTCTGAGCTGCCACTGCAAGGCAAATTCTAATGCTAAGCATGTATAGTGGGAGCAAAAGTTTCATCATAGTTTATATTTTTCTGCTGTAAATACCCTTTTGCAACCAAACGAGCTTTGCACTTATAATTACCATCTGGCAGTGGTTTTCTCTTGAATATCCATCTGCAACCTATTGTTTTCTGACCTGGTTCTAGTTGCACTTTCTTATATACCTTTAGCTGTTTCATAGATTTTAACTCAGACTGCATTGCCTCTAGCCATTCTTTCTTTTCATTTTCTGGCATAGAAAGAATGTCCTCATAACATGAGGGTTCCTGCTTTACTAAACAAATATTTACAGGTTGATATCTATCTGGTTTTCTCCTTTCTCTATGAGACCTGCGAGGTAATTCTTTCAACTCCTCACTACTTGACTCTTCCTGCTTTGTATCACCTGCAGGGACTAATTCAGAGTCTGCCTCATACTCACTGTCAGAAGCACTTTTCTTAAAGCTACCTTGCTCTTCTGACTGCTCCACCTGGTCAGTTGACTCTCTATCTGGCTCTAATTCCTTTGGTTCATCTATGAATGTGGCATCTCTAGATATTACAACATTATTGTCTTTATCAACAAACCTCCAAGCTCTTGCACTAGAGTCATAGCCCCAAAATCTGCACTTTTTGGCTTTAGGTTGTCCTTTCCTTCTCCTCTCCTTGGGAATTCTTACAAATGCAGAGGCACCAAATTTTCTTAAATGTGTTAGGTTTGGTTTTCTGCCATATAACAGTGTAAATGGTATTTCACCTGTTGTGCTATGCAATGTCCTGTTCAAAATATATACACTTGTCAATGCAGCTTCTGCCCAAAATGTCTGAGGTAATTTGGCATCCTGAAGCATGCAATTTTTCATGTTATTTACTGTCTGAATATGTCTTTCCACTACACCACACTGCCAAGGTGAATAAACACATGATCTTTTGTGAAATATTCCTCTTTTCTTTAACCAGCTCTCAAACTGTGCAGAAGTAAACTCTTTTGCATTATCAGTCCTTACTTCTGAGACTTTATCTGGAAATTTTCTTTCTATAAACTTTACACAAGAGGAAAATATGACAAACACTTCAGACTTTCTCTTCATTGGAAATAGAAAACTGTATCTGCTATAGTCATCTACAAAAAGCAGAAAATATTTAGCTGAACCATGAGATTGTTTGAATGGCCCTGCTATATCAGCAAACACTACCTGAAAAGGTGAATTTGGAATCCTATCATTTGCCTTAGGAATTGGCTTTGCTTTAGCTTTTGCAGTGTTACACACTTCACAAGGTACATATGCTTTACACTCTTTCATGTTCATACCTTCTACATGCATTTTCATTTTAAACAGAGTTTTATAGTTTAAATGTCCCATCCTTTTGTGCCAGTCATGAATGCAATTTAAATGAGGCTGTTTGTTAACTGAATTTACTGTTTGCTTTTCCCCCTCCTCTTCTGGCCTTCCTTTTGGGAACATTTGATAGAGCCCATTTCTCAGTCTACCTTCAGCACATATCTTTCCAGTCTTAATTACTTTACATGTGCTTTTCTCAAATTGTACTTTGTAAGTTTGTCTGTCTAAACTAGACACAGACAAGAGATTGTATGATAGACTAGGGATACATAATGTCTTTGCATGTTACACCAAAACAATCTACATATAAATCCCCTTTACCAGCCACTTTTAAAGTTTTACCATCAGCAAGGCACACTGTGTCTTCTTCAGACCTGTGAAATGAAACAAAGTAGGGTTTTTGCAAGAAACATTTGCTGTTGCACCAGAGTCCAGGACCCAAATTGATTTGTCCCTCTGTTTGCAGGAGTTAATTACTGAGAGTTTTCCTCTTCCCCTCCTGTTTGGCTGTGACTGGGCAACATCACAGCTGCTGGGCAGTTTTCTTCTTGATTCACAGTCTTTCTTTAAATGCTTCCAGGAACCGCAGTAGTGGCAACATTTGGCAATGTTCAAAGTTCCTGTTGTTTGTTTGTTTTTACAACTCTCTTGGCTGGTATTCTGTTTAGTCTCTGCTCCTTGGGTGAAAACACCTGTTGCTGCTCTCTCTGCTCTCCCTCTGGCCTCCTCAGTCAGCTGTCCCACCAGATAATGGTTCGTCAGGTCAGCTGCTGGCAATGTTTCCAAGGACGTCACAAGGTTATCATACGAAGGAGGAAGGCTGCTTAGTATCAAATAACTCCTTTGTTCCTAGTAAACGGACATTCCAACTGCTTAAGCTCTTGGAAAATGTCCTGTAATGTTTGCAAATGACTTTTCATGTCTCCTCCCTCTTGCAAGACAGTTCTATACAGTCTCCTAGATAAATGAACTTTAGAACTTGCAGAGGTCCTTATGTGTACAGCATGTAACTTTTCCCAGCACTCGGCAGCTGAGGTAATTCCTCTGATTATACACAACTGGTCATCAGCTACACTCAGTCCTATTATTGCCAGTGCCTTATCATTCTTCTGTTTCTGTGCTGTTGTGGGCTGAGCAGGTGGATTCTTAACAACTCCCCACAAGCCTGCTTTCTTTAAACAAAGTTCAATACAATAAGCCCACGATAAATATCCTCCTTCTTTTAACACTGGGACAGGAATGCTCACCGCTGTTGATTCTGCCATCCTCTCGGAGCCTCTCTTGCCTGCCACAGGCAACTCCTTTCCAGCTCAGACGCTCATGTCAGCGGCTGTGGCGCAGGTCAACGGCTAGGCCCATAACCACTATTATGGTTTTTTTTAGCAGTTTTACTTACAAAGAAGAACTTGGCAAAATAACCATATAACATAAACAGCTTTCTTCAGCATTCCTTCTTGCAGTCACAGAGTTCATCAGCAAAGACGTGTAGCAGCATGGATCATCATCAGGAGATTGGGATGAAGTGATCAAGTGTTACCCACACTTGCTAACCACTATATACTCAGTTGATTACACATTACAGTCAGCTGATCCCTGACTGGTTTATTACAGTTACAAACTCTTAAGCAACTTACTTACAATTGTTAGTTACTTTACTGTTATACCCTAACAATGTCCAAGCTTGAAGATGCTGGCTTACTGTTAAGTTAAAGGCTAGAATAATAACCAACTTGACTCTTAAATTTCCCCAGTTCAGAAATAATGGTGATCTGTGGCTTAACACAAGCCAGAAACAAAGCATTGTTTGAGGATAGGTGCCCCTGTTCTTGTTCCTGCCACAGTTTGCATGTAGTCACCCAGTTTGGACAACCATTATTTTGGAACTATGCATTTCTGGTTGATTTACTCTGCATGTGGAAAGTCTTCCCAAAGCAGGAAGACTGATGTGCGTTTTAACATTTTAAAGTACTAGCCATATCACTCCCAATTGTGATGTGTGTTTTATTTTTAAATGACTGTCCTTAGCATCAACTTCTGTTGTTATCAGCTAATTTATAAATCCCTTGTACATAATGGTGAGCTGTATATCTTCCTGGAAATGCTTAATAGGATGGAATTTAAAAATACTTTCAAGTTAGAAGAGAGGAGAGGTATAATTCCGTTTGGTGATGATTTGAGAAGCTTGTAAAGATGATGTGCAAGCCATCCCTTGTTAGTAGGGTTCAAAGCTGTTTGGCATATTCAGTGGAAAAGAAAAATATGAATGCATTTGTAAAATTCTTCCATGCAAAAAATGCATTTCATGTAATCTGTTTTATAGGCATACCGGTCTGGTCACTCAGATTGTCAATTGTTTTGTGCTGTGTACACATTGGTAGAAATGTGTATCTGTGAGGCAGTACAGTAAAAACCTTGGTTTATGTGTACCTTAGTGTACAAATGTTTAACAAGATGAGCAAACATTTTTTCTAAATATTGCCTTGATCAACAAGCAATGTCTTGCAATACAAGCATTGGAGCAGGTCACATGATGGGGGTTCTCTCTCTCTCCCCCTCCCCCTCTCTCCTCCTCCCACTGGGTTGTGGGGTATTTGTATGGAATGTTCAGTCTCAGGCAAGCCTCAAAAATAGAGGGAGGAGAGAGGAAGCAAAAACAGAGGGAGGAGAGAGGAAGAGAAGGCAAGGAAACTGTTAGCCAATTTGCTCCTTTAGGAAGGAAGGAAGGAAGGAAGGAAGGAAGGAAGGAAAGACAGCCGGTTGGTGAGTGCTGGCAGGCAGTGCAGCCTCCTTTTGTCTCCCTCACACCAGCCATAAAAGTTTTCAAAAGTGAATGCAGGTAAAGGTTTTGCTTTATTTTTGCTTATATTTATATTTTTATTTAATTTGATTTATTTTCTTTATATTTTGTATTTTCTTTATTAGTTCATATTATATTACAGTATTGTAATCATTGTATATGAATACTTTTGAGTTTGCATTATTTCGTATGGGGAAATTGCTTTGATATACAAGTGCTTTGGATTACAAGCATGTTTCAGGAACGAATTATGCTGGTAAACCAAGGTAGTACTGTACTTGGAATGCAGATACAACAAGTACAAACACATCAAGAAACATGCCTAAATTGGCAACATAATCATATATTTCATGCTGTATTCAAAAACAGAATGCCTTATTGAAAGGCCAGAGCAGATGCTTCTTGCTCAGCAACCAAATGCCCAGTCTCTCACAGAGATAAATGCACTCATTTAGAATAGAAAAGAACCAAATTAACAGTGGGCTAATTCTTCAGTGTTTTAATAATGCAAAAATTCCATGTATTGGGTTCTTCCTATTCTTGCATTAACACGATTAAGTTAAAATCATTGTTTTGCATCTCAAGTGAAATTATACCCCAAATATTTCTTCAGGGCCAAAGAAGTATACAGTATTTATAACCTCGAACAGGAATTGCTCTTCATTATGCCTAATACATTGAAGATTAAATTGGGGTTAGAAGATAGTATGATTTGGTTTGGTTTAGTTTTCCCCTAATAATATGACTGATAATTTTTATGTTCTTGGGTTGGTTGGTTTACATGTACCTTTCCCTTAAATTTAGTGCACTTATTTCCATAGGAGAGATAGCTAGGTTCTCTTTTGTTAACCCTTATTATTTTGTTCATATACAGTTAGCCATACAAGAAGAGAAGTTAAGAATAGAAGAGGAGACATTATATGCTGCACAACGTGAAGCAGCCAGGGCAGCAAAGCAGAAAAAGCTCTTGGAGGTGAGGGGAAAAAACCCCAAAGTATACATATTGGAGCCTCTGTTAATGTATATTTCTCTTAGTTGTACCAGCTTTTAAAAAGACAACATTGAAATGAAAGCCTTGCTTGTGGTAGTTTCTATATCCTTGTCACCCCTTAAATTCAGTAGTTGGTATACTACGCAAAATATTTGTAATCCTAGGTATAGTCATCGGATTTGGACGTGTTTGAATGTACTGTAGAAGGAATTGGGATTCAGATTCAGGAGATGTCCATGTCCAAGCAGGATTCCTCTGCAGTGGTCTGAATCTGAACTGGGGTCAAACTATCTCAAGGACTGTCTCCCTGTATGAGTCTGCCCAGGTGTCAGAGGAGGCCTTTCTGTTGATCCCACAACCTTGACAAGTGCATTTGGTGGAGATACAGGAGAGGGCTTTCTCTGTTGCTGCACACAGACTTGAGCCAGATTGGCCCAACCTTTGCTGTTCTTCTGTAAGCAAAGACATTTTTCTTCAAGTCTGGCTGCCTTGGAAAGTTTCCTTAATGACGTGGCCATGGCTTTTTGCTTTGAGCCTGTTTTTGGTGTTGCTTTTATCATTTTTAGCATGGCATTTGTTTGATTCTTTTAAATATTTCTATACCTACTGTTGCTTATTCATGTTTAAATATTGTCTTTTAATTATGCAAGCTGTCTTGGGTCCTTTTTAACGAGAAAGGCAGAAAAGATTATTTATCAGTGATTTGGATTTGTTGGGCCAGAAAGACACATATTGCTTATCTCTGAAAATTGAAACACTTTCATGCTTGCCATTACAGTGGTACCTTGTATAAAGGAATTGATTCATTCCAAATAAAATTCTGTTAAGGAAATTTTCCTTTATACAAATTTCCCATAGGAATGCATTGAAAATGGATTAATCCCTAATTCTGACCGTTTTTCTGTTGTACCCCATAGGCAGTTCTGTTAAGCAAATTTCCCCTATCTCCAGAATTTCTTACGTTGTACATATTTTTATGTTATACAAACTGTTTGTTATACAAGGGTCCACTGTATATGATAAAACACCACCAGGAGAAGGAAGGTGTTTCTGGTATAGTTTGGTTTTTAGCAGGCATGTCCAAACTTCGGCCCTCCTGATGTTTTAAAAACTCCCAGAATTCTAAGTTTAGATTACCAGTGACAAAGGGCTGTGGGAGTTGTGGTCCAAAACATCTGGAGGGCCAACGTTTGGACATGCCTGATTCATAGTCTTAGTGAATGGTTTTATCAATATTCTCCATTGCTAGTGCTTTGACAGAGGCATATAAAATATATCACAGGACTGATCAAAGTTCAGATATTTAAGCCCTGCCAACTAAAACTAGAGGCAGCAGCTACATCTAGGATTGCTAAGTTAGATGTTGCAGGAAACTCTTTTTCAACAAATTACATCTACCCTCAAGCCAGGTACACAGAAGAAGAATTTAGGATCATTGTTTATTTATATTCCAACCATATTTTGTTTGGAGAGCAATCCTGTGATTTATCTTATGTTCTATATGAATAAAAGGATAGCATCATTTCATATAGCACTTGGAGGTGATTGTAACATTCAGTATTCAAGTTTTTAGTAGAGATGGGCACGAAACGAGCGAGTTTTCGTTTTCGTTTTTTCGTTACGAAACGAAAACGAAACGAAATTTTTTAAAAAAACGAAAACGAAACGACCAAATTTGCCGTATTTTTCATTTTCATTGCAGCAGATGCATTGAACTAAAAAGAATGCTAACGAAACAGCAATTTTTCATTTTCGTTTTTGTTTTTTCATTTCGTTACCTAATGAAACGAAAACGATTTTTTTTTTTGCAAAAAAAGTCACAAAAACGAACCGAAACGGACCCCTAAACGACCAAACGACAAACAAAACACCATTTTTTTGAGTCGTGCCCATCTCTATTTTTTAGTACTTAAATTTCAGGAACAGGGAATATAAAAAATGTGACAGAATGTCTAATCCTTTCTATAGTATAATGCGTTAGAACAGGGAAATAAAATGGACCTACTGTTTAATATTGCATTACAAGGTTTCTTCTAGCCATTAAAATACAGTTGGACTCTGAAATTTGAGAACTGGGCCTGTACAATTTAGTGTAATTAAAAATCAGCCTTAATGGGTCAGCACAGTAATTAAAACTCTTGTGTCAGAGAATGACTTACAGTATATGTTTGCCAGAAAATTATGAAATTATATGCAAAATATGTACCTTAAATGTAAACTGCTAAATTGTGTGGTCTGTCATTTACAGACTACGTTCTCTTTATTCATCAATTCAGTCACATAATTACCAGTTTGGACTGGAGGCCCTTAATTCTTTATCTGATGTAAAATAATCAGAATTGCCTGTAAAAGGGCAGAATATCCAACAATATGATGAAATTTGCTCTTGTACATTGGGAAGCAAAATGAAGTTAGTAAAATATTTCATTATATAAGAACCTATTTTTCACACTAGAACACCTTCAAAGTTAAATGTGTGGGGAAAACATCAAAAATAAATGTGATCATTTAATTGATAATGAGAATACTATCCAATCAGAGTCCAAGCACACACAATATTGATTGTAACCAAATAATTTGCCTTGAGTACTGATCAGATAAGTTATGATAATAATATTTTAATTAATACTTGGTTGGAACAGAAAATTAAGGCTACAGTGGATTTAGAATGTGAAGTGTTTTTCTTTTGGGTTTCATGGTATTTAATGTTATTTCTTTTTTATTAGCAACAAAGACAGCAGAGGACAACACAAGGAGCAAACAGTGGAGACATCCAAAAGTAAGATGCATAGCATTTAAGAAGCATTGCACATAACCTCTATTTTAAATCATCTTCAAATATAACAAAGGTCAGCTATTTAGAATAAAATGTGAACATACTTGGCAAGGCTAGTAGTGTTGGACTGTAATAATCTCACCTTGAATAAACTTCTCCCCTATTAAAGTTATTTTAGTCCTTGGGTCCAAAATGATGAAAACAATTCTTCCAGTTTAAAATCCTGGACATTCTCAGATTTTGTGTCACACAAATAAATCTGTGTGGTATTTATGTTTATTTTCCTCTACTCTTCCAGAGTCCAGGCAGAAAGGTGTATACATGTTGTACTGAGGCTTTGAAGACTCAGTAGAATCAAATTGTATATAACCAGACTTCCTACAGTTAAAACAGACAGCCTTTAAAGGGAGCATTTGCCTTTCAAGGTTGGCTGCTTAAATTGATCTTTCATACTTTCTGGACTTGCTTAATTGTTATTTCTTCATTCCCCAGAGTGATCTCTTTATGGAATTAGGTTAAAAATGGCTTTCTCTGTTCTGTCCCTTTGCCATCCCCTCTGTTCACTAATCTGCCTTCTCTGAAACCTTGCCAGCATTATCTGGCATCCTACTCTCATTTCATTGTTAGCAAATTGTATAGGCTTACCACAGCTATAGGGAAGAGTTCAAGCCCCTCCAGTCTATGTTTCAGTTTGGTCAGTCTCCTACACATGGAGAGTAGTGAGTCTGAAAAGATGAGCTTTTGTAGGTGAAGAGTGGGTTCTGGGACACTGATTTGCCAGGGAGACAAATCACCATGTTGGACACAGAAGCCAATGCAAGTATCTTCCCACACTCTTCTCAGCACTGATGCTGCCATCAACTTTGGGAGATCCACCTATTGCTACTGTCTGCTGTTTGTAACAGTGTTCAGGTGGAAGGCATAGGTATGATTTCTAACTAAAATAATTCTTTAAAATACGCTTGGTGGTGCATTGTGTTATTCACTTCTTACTACCCTACAGGACATTAATGTATTTTGGTTGGAAGCCTGTTGATGTTTCTGTCAGAGGTGTGTAACTTGCCATTAATTGTTGCACAGGGATGCTGGGGCACATCTTGGTTGTGCAGTTAGATGCAGGACCAGGCATATGACTGAGATACACCCCTGCAATTAGCCACAGCTTGTTGAAGCAGGGTACAAAAGCATGATGTGAACATAAGTAGAATTCTGGCTATTTTTATCAGTACACTAATATTATCAGTCTATGTCTTAACCACAACCTTCCCTGACACAGCCTCTTTCCCTTTGCCTCCATAGAACCCTTACACTCAAGTTTACCTTAAAACCTTCAGTCAATGATTTGCAAACTTGGGCCCCTAGATGTTTTTCCACTGCAGCTCCCAAAGGCTTGATCAGCACAGGCAGTAGTCAGGGCTTCTGGGAATTGTAAGTTACATCTCACAACTCCAGTATTGTCATCAGCTGGGGACATGTGGCAGCCATTTGGGGGGGGGGGGAATTAAAATATTCCCATTCTGCTTGTGCCAGCTTCTGAGGATCATAAGGAATACCCTTCATCCGAGGTAGCCTTTGGGAGCTGTGGAATGCATTGGGAATAATTTAAAACCAGAACTGAGACTGAGACTGATTACAGCAGTTTTCAAGTTTTAAACCATTCCCAACCTCTTTCTGCATCTCCCAAAGGTTTTTAATTCTCTTGAAACAGCTGCAGTACACCTGCACTTATTATATCACCCGAGATTTATGGCATGGCTTTCACCAACAGGATTGCAGCAGCCTCTGTTTTGAAATATTAGATTGTGGTTGATAAAGCCGTCAGTTACACTTGTGAATTTTCTGTAGCCTGTTCTGCTAGGATAGTTCAATAAGAAGAACAATAGGAAGTTTATGGAGGCTTTTCAAGAAGGGCATTCTATTGATGTTTTAACCACCTTTCTCAGAGCATATTCATTCTTGGCTAATTTGTTCATTACTTTGCAGCTCAGTGGCAGAAGATTTTGATTCATGTGTGAGAAATGTAAAAACGCAATATGAAGCTTATCGAAGTAGCAGTAAGTCTTTTCTGTATCTTGTGTAGCTTCCCTCTTACCTTTTGTTGCAGCTACTAAGCCATGTTATTGTATTGCATAACAATGACTGGTCACATGAACAGGCCTTAACTCACTTATAGCTGCGTAACGACTACATAGTAACTAAAGCATAACTAGCACTAACTCTTCAGCAGACTGAAAAAGGAGGTAGACTGATTCTTAAGGAGAGATATGTGAATTTCTGCAGAGTCAGGGCAGGAATAATTGGTTACCACTGGGTTGGTCGAAAGTCACCCAGCCTGGAAAGTTCCCTCCCAGCCAAACCTCTTAAAGGCAGTATTTGTTGGAGTTCTAGCAACCTTGAAGGCAGTATATGAAGGTTGCTAGGACTCCAACAGAAACTGTGCTGCTGCCTTATCCTGAATGAGAAACTGTTGGCAGACCTCTCATTTCTAGGATAAATTCAATTATATTTTCTGCCCCCATTTTTTCATGCCTCCAGAGGACAGAATGTTGAGAGCTCATTGCTCCATTGCTCAAATATTATCCTTTTGGAAAATGGTGTCCAGTGGATTATTATTTTTCTTTCATCACATCTTTTGGTTTAGAAGTCCTTATTTTGTGACTAAAGTGAATAAAGAACCAGGTGTGTCTATAGCTGTTGCTTTTAAAGACAGACTCATAGAATCCAGTTAATTACAAATTTCCTTTACATCATGCTCGCTTGATCTTTAAGTTTATGATGCCAACTTGGCCCGCTGGGGGCTCCTTTTAAATGTTTACTCTATGTTTTGTTGTTCTATATTTGATTGTAAAATTTTTTGTCTATCTGGCGCATGTCGCTCACTGTAAGCCGCTTAGAGTTCCGCAAGGAAGATAAGCGGGGTATAAATATAATAAATAAATAAATAAATAAATAAATAAATAAATAAATAAATAAATAAATAAATAAAATATAATCAATCTTTAATACCAAACATATGTATTGTAAATTGCAACTATTCAGCTATTCAGTTTTTGGAAAGAAAAAATAATCTTAGCATTGAAAGGAAACATCTGATCTGATAGACAGCCTGTGTTTTTATGCCGAGTGTTATCTGTATAACGGTGTTTAAATTTATAAAGTTGTATATATTTTATAATATGTATTATTTTAAAACTATTTTTACCACAGGGCTGTCATCAGAAGCTACTGTTCTGACACCAAATACAGAAAGCAGTTGTGACTTAATGACCAAAACCAAATCAACAAGTGGAAATGATGATAGCAATTCCTTAGATTTAGAATGGGAAGATGAAGAAGGTACTTTTTTGGTATTTTGTTAATACTCTTACAGACAGATATCTAAGCAGATAGTGTTGAATTTTGAAAATTAACCCTCTAAGTGGTATCTTTTTTTATATAAAAATATCAGCCAAATAGATAAAACATTTGGCCCACATTTATTCTCCTTCCCACCCTCTATTTCTCACCCTGAGTCTATCTCGGAAGATTGGGGAATATTCTGAGATAGACTCAGGGTGAGAAATAGAGGGTGGGAAGGAAAATAAATGCTGTCAATGTAATTTGCTTATCCATTTGGCTGATATTTTTATATAAAAAAAAGATTTTATATGAAAGAAAATCTTTTTAAAAACATTTTAAAAATCAGAAGAGGAATGCAAATATTTTTGAACAGTATTGTGCAGGATTTGTAAGGATTTTTAAAAAGTTGATTGTGTTTGTGCCATACAACTAAGAACTTCAAAACATTCGGAATGAATTTGTTAACTCTTAATAGCTAGCATGACATTACAGAGGATAAGCTGAATTTGTGTTCACAACTTATTCTGCCCTGATAAGTACTGTATATTTTTGAGCTTTCAAATTTTCTGTTATGTCCATTTGTTGTCAAAATAATATTTTTGAAAGCTATTTTTTTAAATATAAGTCTTGAATTTGGTGAGGTACATTCTCAGTAGAAAAGTATATGCATAATCCATTTCTTCAGTATTTGAGTGGGTGCAGCTCTGTTCACCAGTTGCATGTGAGCTGCCTATTTAGATGTTTGGTGAAGTCATTTTCACAGTTACATGCATTCAGTTATTACAAAAATATGTTTGGCATTATTGTTCATAAGATTTGTTTATTTGTTTGTTTTATACAGTTTATATGCCACCAACTACCCAAAGGTCTCTGGGCGGCTTACAAACAATTAAAATAAACAATTAAAACCAAGTAAAACCTTTAAAAGAATACACTAAAATTTATGTCATAATGCAAATTGAAGCCATTTCTACAAATACTGATTACAAGACAGTCAGTGTATTTCTAGTTTTCAAAACAAAATACAGTATTTTTCCATGTATAAGACTAGATTGTTAAACTAAAAACTAAGGGTCATCTTATACATAGAAGTAAGCTGAGGAGAGAACCACATGGTTGCAAAACTGTAATTTTGGATTGGAAATGTGGGGATCGTCTTATACGTGGGAGCTTCTTATGGATGAGAAAATACAGTACCATGGCTAAATCTTAGATAAGTATATTAATTATACCTGACCCAGGTATGTAATGCTATCATGCTTTGATATGAATAACAATTCTAAAAACCCTCTATTTATAAATTAGACAAGACTTTTGTGGACAGGCATTCTGAACTGCAATGTTATTCTTCATCTCAAGATGAAAACCTCTGTAAAAACAGTTAAGACATTTCCGCTGCACCATACCTTCCTTCCTTCCTTCCTTCCTTCCTTCCTTCCTTCCTTCCTTCCTTCCTTCCTTCCTTCCTTCCTTCCTTCCTTCCTTTTTCTTGTAATATAATCAGGATTTGACTTCTTTGGCCTCTGTTAATTCAAATGTATCTACCTGATTTTCTAAACTATAGAAATAAAAGCAGATTTTAAAAGCCAAATATATTTCTGTTAAAACAATTGTTTAAATTGCAGGTATAAATAGAATGGTCCCATTGCGAGAACGTTCAAAAACGGAAGAAGATATACTCCGTGCAGCATTAAAATTTAGTGGCAAAAAAACTGGAAGTAATCCAACATCTGCCTCTGATGATTCTAATGGTTTGGAATGGGAAAATGATTTTGTCGGTGCCGAAATGGATGATAATGGCAACTCAGAGTATGCTGGATTTGTAAATCCCGTTCTAGAACTGCCTATCTCAGACAAAAAAAAATCAGATGCTGATCAACAAAGATAATGAAATTGTGTGGATTTTGGCTGTGTGACCAAATTGCTGATTTTTTTTGGGGGGGGGGGGGCTTAAGTGTTAGTAAAATTACAGTCCTCCGACCATTCCTGCTGTATGGCCTCTTTTCAAATAAGAAAGCAGCACAATGGTAGTACTTTTGTAAACTCATCTCCAGATATAACCAAGAAAGAAAAGGAGGGAGCTATGTTATAACTTAAAAGAATTAGAGTATCGTTTATCAAAATTGGAAGTGCAATTTTATTGTCTACCTTTGAAATTTTATGAAAATACTTGAGTGGTTCTGTGGTAGCTGTTTTGGGGTTTAGCAGGTAATTAACTGCACTAAATGAAGCATAATGGCTTGACATTTTTAATTGGTTTTCTTATTTTAGGACTGTAGTTTGGTTAAATATTGACATGGGCATAATTTCAGTGGTTGACACTTGAATGACAGAACTAGACAGTAATATTTTTCTGTTCAACATGTGAAAAATCATAGTAAAATTTTACATATGGAATTTACCATTGTCCCCCATATTGTATTTATTTAGGCTTTTTTTAATGATCGGATTTCAGCACAGTACTTTTCATAGAGAATACAGTATTAGAATCATTGCATATGGTTCTCCTTAATAGATTTAAGAACTACTAATAGAGAAATACGGCATGGAACATTTCTTGTTTACAATACAGGAAACTAACATGGATGTAAAATTTTAGAGAATCAAAGTTTCCATTTTTATTCCAATTTGAAATGCCAAATGCTGCTAATGTAAAGAGTTTAGTTGCATTTTTTAAGTTGTACAGAATTAATTTTATTTAATAGTTGCTAACTTAATGATAGCTGACAATAATAACAACCTTAAAATAGAGTGGTTTTGATGTGGAAGTCAGAAGACATACAGTGGACCCTCGTGTAACAAATGGTTTGTATAACTTAAAATCTTTACAACATAAAAAATTCCGGTGATAGGGGAAATTTGCTTGAAAGAATCACCTATGGGGCGAATCCATACAGCATAAAAAATGGTCGCGATTAGGGATTACTCCGTTTTCAATGCATTCCTATGGGAATTTTGTATAAAGGAAAATTTGCTTAACATAATTTCATTTGGAACGAATTAATTCCTTTATACAAGGTACCACTGTAATTACTTATTGTGTCTGTTTTAATACAAATTGCTATTCCAGTCCAGATAAAGCACTCCCATATATATGAATAATTTCATTCATTTACTAATTGAGATTAGCTTTAAAAACTACAACCTGATCAGTTTTAGTTACTTCTGGAAGATTATGCAGGCTGTCGATGCTGACCAAATATTTTCATTTTTGCATGTAAGAATGAAGCTGTGCAGATACACACAATGAGGACCATGGCTCTTGGCAATAGCAGCGTTTTTAATGACAAAAACAGAACAACAGCTACAGCAAATAATTGAAATAGAGCTGAATTTCCTGCTGAAGCTTTGCTTTCAGTAGCAGTGCTGTCCATTATACTCACTGGCTGAAACACCTCAGTTGAAATTTGTGCTTCATATTCAAATGTGATCGCTGCATCTGTCCCCTTACTACAGGGGTGGGCAATAGTAGCCGTGTGTGAATTTTTGAACTACAACCTCTGTCATCTTTCACTAGCTATATTGGCTAGGATTGATGGGATCTGTAGGTCAAAGAACACCTGGAGGAGCATGATAGATCTATTACTCCGCAACAGGCCTTCATTGCTATTTCATTATTACTCAGTAAATAACTTTTTTTCCTTGTGTATTTTTTTATCTCTTGTGGTCTGTGATCCTGATTAATTTATAGAATTTTATTTGAGACTCAAGAGCATTTACTTTTTATGCACACTATTCACTGTCCCAGTAATATATTATGGATGTTCAGTGGCAGTAAATAATTATCAAGTATTTGTATAGCTACCCCTGTAAGCCAGAATCACTTTAGACTGATTTCTTTCCTGTGTGCCTTTATGTTTCAAAAAGAGAGACAGCTACTGATCATAGTATGTTTCTTCATGTATTGCATTTCTCAAACAGATAGTTTGTTGCTAAAAATATTTACTTTTTGAGCTCTACATTTTCAATGCCTGTAATATGCTTTACTATAAGAGATTTGTACACTTCAAATGTATATTTTTGGTTTGACATAAGCGGTTGTATTTGTTCCTGACTTTTCGATGGTTTTGGTCCCAAAGTTTAAATTTCTCAAGCTGTGAATAAATTTTTTACACACATGAAGTAGTTTAAAGTTACTGTGTATCTACTGTACCGCACTGCAAATCAGACTCTTTAGTAACTGTTAAGAGTCCTTGCTGTAATCAGTCCCTCATTGTAACTCATTAAGAAATTCCAGTAGACTCCAGTTAGTAGCCACCAATTCACAATTTTGCTACATAAATTCTAAGTCCCACTTTCTGCAGGCACCGACACTTACCCTGCATCCTGTAAGTCAACACAGGAAACTTTGGGATACTGATTGCCTTTCTTATTTTGATCCTTAGGAATGCTGAAAATGGATATGCTGTTCTCTCTGTTTCTGTCCCAACTAGAATTTCATAGGAACACTGAAAATCTCTTCGACATCCGATTGCATGGCTCACTCAAGACTTAGAAAAGATACTTTTTCTTTGTAATGGTCTTTGTGATTCAACCATATGGGGCTCTCACTTCTTTTTGTTTTTGTTTTTGTTTTTACTACTGCTCCCAAAATCCCCCAACCAGCATGGCCGCTTGTAAAGGCATTTAGATAGCTGTAGTCCAAACAAATACTGTGCTTTTTGTAAACTCACTCTAGGCCTTCCCTTTTTCTACAACCAAGCAAAATGCTTCTTCCAAGCCCACAAGCATGTCATACTGTGTGATAGCCATTAATTTACTCAGCAAACAACTGTAAACACATGTAGGACCAAGTCCTACAGAACTTGGTTGACTTATTTATGAGCAAATATGGCTAGAAACTTGTTCTTGCAAGAAGACTTCACTGGGTCGTGTGATAACAAAATCCACAAATGAAGTGATACGCAAAGAATCACTATCCTATTATACCATGGCTGGCTCCAGAAATGGAGATAGACATTGCTGCATGTCTCGAACATTCATGAAAGTTGTCGCATGATAAGATGCTCACAATAGTCATTGTAAGAAGGATTCTTTTATGGGTTAACAAGAACATAAGGGATCAATAGCAAGAGTGCTGTTCTTTGTCTTGTTCATGAATAATTTGAGTTTGTGCTGTATAGGGGTTTTGCCACATACTGCAAACAGCATTGAATTATTCAGGGGAAACAAACACATCCTTAAATTCCTCCAAAAGGATCTGTCCAAACTGGATAAACTGGCATAGCAAAAGTGCATTGCTGTAGGTACAAATTAGGAGCACATTGACAAAAATTCAACTTTCAAACTGCGAGGAAACCTGTAGTGTGAGGAGGCTTCCATTTTTTCACACATGTTCACTGGGTATGAGATGGTATTAATTGACCACAAAAGAGATGCTTGGATTCTGTAGGGTAACTGATAAAACATGCCAGGATTAATAGGAAAGGGAAGAAAGATTAAACTAGCATTTTGGTGCTGAACTGGTTGACTGGTTGTGACAGTAGATGGGGTGGAGGGCCATAAATTGAGATGTACTCCAGACAAATCTAGGATGCTGTTACTGGGCAGTTTGGTAATCAACCTGTTCCAAATGTGGTTGCACTGTTCCTAAAGTTGCAGGTTCATAATATGGGATTTGCCCTAGATTCCTAACTATTAACATGAGGTTGCCTCAGTGGCAGAGTGTCTTCCGCTAGCTTTATGTAGTGGCTAGATATGATGAGAACGATCAATAGTCTATGATCTAATATCTTTCCAGATAGGTTATTTCAATGTGTTCTGCATTTGAAAAAGATCCAGAAAACAACGTGCAGCCAACTTGATAGCAGGGATCAGATAGACTAACCATCAAAGACACCTATTCTGGCCCAGGTATGTTGGATCTGAAAAAACTGATCAATTGAAAAAAATGTAACATGAAAAAACATATATACAGTTGAATACCCCAAAGTTTGATGGGACATCTTTTCCTTCATGAATGGAAAATGCCTGATTTTAAAATCCTGTTTTAAAATTCTCTGGAAACAGTAATAAAATAGTAGGTATGTAGATTAGCTCAGATTAGCTGATTATAAAGATTCCAGACTTCACTAAGGAGGCACTCCGTACTTTTCATTTATAAACCAATAAAAAGTAAATCTATAGGATAAATCTCAGAACCCTATATGACAAAAGTATTCCAGGTTCATCATAACTGACATTATCCCAGTAAGGGTCAATTCCAGATTGAAATCAGACCAAAATTGTGCATTTCAAAATTCATCTGGGTATCTTAGGTACAAGTATTTTCTTTGTTGTGGAAATTTTACGTTTTATTCATCTATATTTCCTCCATGTTCTACAAGCATTACATGAAATCGAAAAGAATTAAGAACAGTCCTTGAGAAGTCACGGCCATGTCATTTTATCTTCCAAAAATCATCCTTAGTTATCAGAGACTATAGCACATAACTTTGGGCCTTTTCACACGACCCCTCAGATCCGCTGGTCCCTTAAATTCAGACCAGCGATCTTGAGGGTTCCTTGCTGTTCCTCCATCCCCACCCCCTCCGCACTTCCTTGTTCTGTCTGCGGGAGGGGAGGGAGGGGGGAAAAACCTTAGACACGGACAAAAGAAGAAACCCTTACCTCCTGTGCGTGGAAGCTTGCTCCGAGCCCCGGTTTTACTTCCTGGTTGCTCTTAAAGGGGCGGAGGCGAAAGAAAAACAACAAAAAGAAGCAAGGAGAGCTCAGACACGCTCCGCATCAAATATTTTTCACCTCCCAAAAGCAAGTACAAGAAAGTGCAGCTGGGTCGCGCTTAGGTGGGCGGGGTCGCACTTAATTGTCTGCAAACTCCGGACCTGGTGGGAAAACATTTTTAAGGTCCGGAGCTTGCAGCCCTTTGCCGCGGAGCTTAGGGGTCATGTATAAACGCCCTTAAGCATATATGGAAACAGAGTTTTCATAATAAGTTGTAAGCAAGCACTTACCGTAAGTAACATGCAAGGAGCATAAAATCAAAACTCTCATGAGAATAAATAGAACATGGTATTGCTTCACTTACATTCCAAAAACCTAATATCTTACATCCTAATAATATGCTTAAGTCTGGAGGTTTAGTCATGGCTACTGGACTTCTTTTTTGAGAGATAGAAACATTTCGCTGTTCATCCAAACAGCTTCATCGGTCTGTTTGGATGAACAGTGAAACGTTTCTATCTCAAAAAAGAAGTCCAGTAGCCATGACTCAACTTTCAGATAAACTCACCTGGATGACTGAGAATCTTCACAGAAATATGCTTAAGCAACATCCAAAGTCTTATAACCTTGCAAAGGTGCAGACATTCATTACAAAGTTTCAACTGTACTTAGTATAACATTCATAAAAATAATGGAGTTTATTGCCCAAAAGGGTGGGAGAATTCATCTCTAAAAGACATCAAAGTCCTTAATAAAAAAATTTAAAAGGAGTGCAAGGCATGGAAAAGCATTTAAACTTTAAAAGGTAAAAATATTTAAAACCAAAAAGCACATTTAGCTCCAGAAATAACCTTTGTCAACACATCTCACCCAGCCTAAGAGGATCTCATTGTTGATTTTCTGGCGCTGCTGCTGCTGCTTAGCATAAGACTCTCTGACAACTGTCACCTGCTTTGATTTCTCCAGTTGGACCATGAGAAACATTGGCTATATCCTAATCTTTGTTTCTCTAACTTGCTTGGAAGCAGCAGCTGCTTCCCACTCATCAGCAGAATCAGGTTACTTTTGCTACACAGCAGTATCTTCTATCTGTTAGCAACAGCCTGGTCCTAGAAAGCCAGGGGCATGTTTACATCAAGTTCCTGATAGCAAATAGGTTCTGCTGGCTGGCAAAAAGGTAAGCATCATATGCCATTACTCTCATTTATTGATTGACAAAACAAGTATATTCACATTATCTGCCCACTAGATTTCAGGTCTGCATTTTTAACAATTGGTATGAGGTTTGGAATACTGTGTCCTTTCACACACACACACCCTTAAAGGTTGCTATAATTCGTGAATGTCACAATGATTTGTTTTTGAGAAGGGAGGAGGATATTCACACAATTTTATATCATTTTTTTTGTTCAGGCATGTACAAGTTGAAAGAGTTATGTGATCTGAAAAGAAACCAGAATGTATCTATGGCATCCAAATATTTTAAGGATCAAATACTTTGCAGTTTTTGGAAAGAAAAAACCTGGTTTTTACAAATCTATGTTTCAGTGCTTAATATACTGTGTATACCTTTGGACATCCGGCAAGATTTATATGCTCACTTCTTCATTCTTGTTTCAATTCAATAAATAAACAAACATAGGAAAATTCTAAGAGATGTGGTCCAGAAAAGTAACTTTCCTAAGTTCTGAAGAATGGGAGAAAAGTAAATTCAACTTTCCCCCAGGCCTTTTTAATGTGTCTGGACCATTAAAATGATAGAGCATTTCAGATGACAGTATGTTAGCATACGTTTGAATCTTATAATTTCCGGTATGATTCGGAAGGTAGTAAATTCTGATTTGAATGTTGAAATTTCTTTGTTACACATACATAAATCTCCCTGACCAGCCTTAAGAAAAAAATAACTTATAAATCTCTTTTCAAGCAGTCTAATTAATGGGAACCACAGGCTGTCTTATGATTTATTGCTGTTTGTTAGGTAAGACTGGAGGGACTGTAAGATTTTCATCTCTTTATTTTCCTCCACTTCCTCTTATTATATTATTATTATTATTATTTTGAATATTTTACCCCACCTTTCTCCTTGGAAAAGGACCCAAGGTAGCTTACAATAATGAGGGACAATATACTTTTGTAAGTAGATAAATATAAGGAAAATGTGGTCATTTTGAGTCACTCACTGCATTTCTTGGTGGAATGTGGATTTCAACTCAGATTTCCTTGTCCTGAGCATAAATTCTAATTTGTTCACCATAGTTGTTATTATAGTCGCTTATGCAAGATAGCAAAAAAAAAAAAATGTTTCCATACAGCACAGGCACTTTGGCAAAATCTGAGAGATAATGCTTACATATCAGTATTACTACTGACATTTGTACATTCATTTGTTTTCTCAACTTGCAGTCTGTTTTTGTTTCATAAGTTCTTCCTTCCAGCACATGTTGAGCTCTGAAATTTAAAAAGGCCTTTAGGAGAGGTAGCTGTGTTAGTCTGTGGTAGCATATCAGGCAAAAACAAAATGAAAAATAAAAATGAAAAACATGTGGCACCCACAGTGGTGGTGAACCTTCAGCACTCCAGATGTTTTGGACTGCAACTCCCAGAATTCCAAGCCTGTATTGCCAATGACAAAGGACTGTGGGAGTTGTGGTCCAAAACACCTTGAGTGCCAAAGGTTCACCACACTGTATTTTAAGATGAGCTTTCTGGATAAGTCTACTTTATTTCTTAAAGAACCCTTGAGGCGTTGTACAAGGAGGTCCAGCTATACTTTTAAGTAATCTTGACAGCCCTCAAAGATGACAATGGTATCATAAGAAGGCAGAACATGGGCCAAGTGCAGACTTCAAAAATCACCAGGACTGTAATTTCCAGCATTCCTAACAAATGGATTTATGGGAGCTGAATTCTAGCAATGGATTTCAAGGAACTGCAGTCCAACAACACCATACAATGCTTTGCCCGTGTGATGTCACCCTAGGAGGACAACTGGCATACAAATGACTTCATGAGACATTTTGGTACAGATATATCATTTATCTGCATTTATTTTAAAACATTACCACTGCTCCCTTCCTCAGCCCCCAGGAGCTGCTGGCAAAGAGTGAATGACAATCCCTACCCCCCGCACACACACAATCTTCAAGACCCAACACAGAAGGAGGAATCAGAAAAAGCAAATGAAGGCATGAGTTACAAAGGCTAGCGAGTCCTGGAGCAAAGGACAACCACACAACCGCTGCTTCCTCTGCCTCTGGTGTCCTTAGGAGTGGCAACTGGTAGCTGTAGGTAGGATCTGGGCTTGTTTGAAGGCAGATACAACGAGGGGGTGCTTAGCTGCTGCTGCTTCTCCCTCTAAGAACGGCAGATACTAGCAGGCGGGAAACAGACCTTCGAGCAATATTGACAAATAACTCAACTTCCAGACATGGACACCACATGTTGTAAGGGAGCAGGTACACAAAGAAAGACCTTGCCCTGCCCTAGGCACTCACAGGAGCTTGAAGGGCCATGCTCCCTGCAATCGTAGCCACAGAGGCTAATCTGCATATTTAATAAAGCCTCAGCCATTCCCATGACACGGTCATGCACAGGTGTACCAATAAAAATGAGAACACTTGGCCAGACACTGGAATCAGTCAATCCAACTTTCAAATGTTGTTTCCTATTTATTCATCCTCATCCACTTCAATTGGAGTATCTATATACGATATGCCACTTTCAGGTACAGGGTGCCGCTCTGGGACCCTCTTCTGCCACAGTGATGTTTTAGCTAATTCAAAGCGAACCTCAAAACAATTTTCTGACTGCCCTCCTTGTTTCTGTATTAACATCTCATAGTCTCCAAAGCGGACCAGGCACATATCTGGCAAAATGACCTTATTCAGATAAGCCAGTTCAACATCGTCAACAAAGAGCTTGACCTTTTTGCTCAAATTCTTAATCTCGAAGCCAAATTCTGTGCTGTCGAAATGTCTGAAAAAATGCAGGGCAAACTGAACGCGTGAGACCCGTCCATCTACAAAATTAAAAAGGCAGGCACTGGGGTCTCTTCCAAACTTAACCAGCTCATCTGCTCTCAGCTGCTGTTGCTGGCAAAACTTTAAGGCACGAAACACTTGCTTTTTCTCTTGCTCTGGATGATAAACGGTGATGCAGAGGCAGGTTACAGTCTCTTCGGTATCTGCCGTCTCGAATGCATCGGCCATGGCAGCACTTCAGAAAATCCTGGGGGGGGGGGGGGAACCAAGGACACAATTTCAAAAGCAAACCAGAAATCACAGAATCATATTGGAAGAGACCTCAAGGGCCATCCAGTCCACACACACCGCAGCATGCAGGAAGCCCCACCAAAGTACTCCTGACAGATGGCCATCCAGGCTCTGCTCTAAAACCACCAAAGAAGAAGACTTGATCAGTTATAGTCTAAGAGAATACAGAAACAGTGTTGCTAAACCATGGCTTTTCTTGACAATGCCCTGTCCCAGATGAGCTCTTTCACATTACTTCTGTTGGTGCATTATTCTCACAAACAAGGTCATCCTGCTGATATTTTTCCGTGTATAAGACTATATTCTTGTCTAAAATTGGTAGGTTACTTTGCTTCCTTGCTCAACAGGCTGGCCATGTTTGTGGAATAATGCACCAACATTATACAGTTGTACCTTTGTATAAAGGAATTAATTTGTTCCAAATGAAATTCTGTTAAGCAAATTTTCCTTTATAGAAATTTCCCATAAGAATACAATGAAAACGGAGTAATCCCTAATCATGACCATTTTTATGCTGTACGGATTCACCCCATAGGCAATTCTGTTAAGCAAATTTCCCCTATCTCCGGAATTTTTTATGTTGTACAGATTTTATGTTATACAAACGGTTTGTTATACGAGGGTCCACTGTACTATTTTTGCCTGTTGTCACCGGATGGTGACAGTGAGCCTCTCCTGGTCTCATGGAGGCACATCACGTGATTTAGAACTCTGTTGAATTACAGCTTCCAACAAACCCCTGGATTTGGGATGATGGGATATGGAATCCAATCTGTGTCTAAATCACATGGCAAATCTCTATGATCATGAGAGGCTTCCCACTTCAGATGTTATGCCAAAAAAATCTGGGGGAGACTCCCATTTGCCCTCTGTGTGAGTAATGCTTGACTAGAGCTGGCCTCTGGTTTCATATATTAGAGATGTCCGCAGGTAAATTACTTCAGGTAATAGACTTCTAAGCATTTGATGGAAACTGAATGGACTATTGCTTTGGTGGGTAATCGCACTTGTGAAGAGCTATTATGCCAAGTAGCTCAATGGTTGTGGAGCCAGAGTTAAGCCTTCAATTTCCCACCATGCTTTCGGGGAGAGCACCAAGCCTGTGTATCCTTGGGTGAGCTGCACAGTTTCAGAGCACAAGAGTAAAAATAGAATGGAAAATTGTTCCTGAGCACTTTTCCCCTAAGGAACCCTGGAAAAGGGCTGCCATAAGTCAGAATCATGCCAAATGTTCCTCAGCCTAAGTGCCAAAACAGAGACAGGATTGCACATGCTAGTCCCAACATTATGTTCTCTGCACGCAGACTAAGACATGTCTGAGTTGCTAAAATTCCTGTGCTGAGCAGCAAGATCAGAAGAGGGTCTATTTGCCTTTGTCAGCATGGTTAGAAGCCATGCTTGGGACAGAGTACTATTGCCCTACAACCGCATAAGGGCAACTGTGCATTTAGAACGCTACGTGCTGAACTCCCTTGCAAGCACTGGCTCAGAAAATGATTGCACACTCAGTTGCACACCTGATTGAATCATAGCAGGCCAGCAAAGGGTTGAAAACCTCTTACACAACTGCCCTTATACAGGCAGATTTTCTCCAACAGGTTTGGCCTTAATAAGGACCACTTAAGCACACTAGAGAGTTGGTGGCCATGATGAAGCTGAGGATGCACCCTCTTCCAACCTTGACAGTACTGGGGAATGGAGGGCATAGGGCAGTGGTGGCGAACCTTTGGCACTCCAGATGTTTTGGACCACAACTCCCAGAATTCCAAGCCTAGACTGCCAATGCCAAAGGACTGTGGGAGTTGTGGTCCAAAACATCTGGAGTGCCAAAGGTTTGCCACCAATGGCATAGGGCTTGGCATGCACAAGGACATTGGGGATGGGATACGCAGGCCCATATCTCAGCCACCTGCCTCCTGGAAATGGAGAACTAGCACCACAGGCCACTTGATGGGCCACACATTCCAGTTTTGCCTAAACATACCATTTGATTTGGGCTCTGCAGCCCTATGGGCCTGAGGAGATTATAGATACATATGGATATGTTTGAACTCCCAGCAACCTCAGTCTGTATAGCTTTATGGTAAGAGGATATGGAAGTTGTAGCCCAAACATCTAAATGATGCAACATTTAGATTTCAGTCACCACGCCTTCCACTTCAGAAGTGGAAATGTTTCTTCTGTGGACTACGACTCCCAAAATCCTCAGGCCAGAATGACCAGCGGCCATAAGAGCTTCTTCTGTTATCTGCTGCACTACTTTTCTATCTGCGAATACATCATGACTGCAACTCTCATTTGCCTTAGCTGCAGATGAATTTATTTATATTTATTTAATTTCTAGACAAGGCCATTCTGGGCAGTTTACAACAATAACACAAAAATACAAATAAAATAGTAAAATAAAAGAAAATAAGTAAGCAAAGTCATATATAATAAACAATAAAATTAGCAAAACATCTAATGACAGTATTAAAAACACATACTAACCGTAAACAGGTGTGTAGGCGGGCACAGTAAATCAAAGATTAACTTGATGGACATAAAGATGAAAGGAGGGCAGGGCTCCTATACGTCTAAGGGTAATTTATAAGAATAAAATTCAGCAAGTGCAGCTAAAATGTCCTCCCTCCACCCACGCATTAAAGGGATAGAAAGTACTCCTTGTTTTTCTCTCTGGACACCCTGCCAAGCCATCAGAAGTGAATGGTGAAAGGTAAGAGAAGTAGGGGTGCCCTGGACTACCGCTTCATCAGCCACCACCCTCTGGCTCAGTGGCCACCATCCTAGTACCTGGGAGACAAGTGGATGTTTCTGAGAACAAAATGATCCCTGTCATATTGCAATGTATTGAGGGCAGTCAGGAATGGCGCTGAAGAGCTATTAACTTCGCAAAAGACCTGCTCATCATTTGTCATGTTATGGGGCAGTATGTGTTTTCCATGGGAAAATACAGGGGGACTCTCAAGATAAGCAACTGCATTTCCAAACCCACCTCTACATCACTGGGTCTCCTTTACAGCAGTGATGGCCAACACGGAGCTTCCAAATGTTTCTGGATTTCCCTTTCCATCATTCCTCCCTATCCACCTTACTGGTTGGAAGCAACTGGAGATGCAGGCCAAAACATCTGGAAGGCCCCAGCTGCCTAGCCCCCTTTCTTAGCGTTGGGGAAACAGAAGCAGTAGCTGTTTTGCAATTCCCCTAACACGAGAGCTGCCTCTGGGTGGCGGGGGGGGGGGTCATGGCAACAGAAATCTTCACTTTGGCGCAGGGTCGACCAGTCTCTCTCTCGCGCACTAATGGTACAAACACGCTCCCGCTCCAGGGAACCGAAGCCAAACCACCACCCCGCCCTGCCCACGGAGGAAGCCACGGGGCTGCAGGAAAAACAGCTTTCAGTTCTGTTTGGATTTCCGGCGAGGGGCAGGAAAGCGCCCAGCAGCCCGGAGTGGCCCCGGAGTGGCCTGGCTGAACACCAGCGGCCGCCGATCGAGGTGAGCTGGCGGGCATTCGGTGCCTCCTTCGTCCCCTTTGGAACCACTCTCGCCTCTTCCTATCTTAACGGCCACTGAAAAACGGAGGGCGGTTCGTCGGCGGATAAGACAGACGCGAGAGTGGCTCGCTCAGGTGTCACCGCGACGGAAGTCAGAGACGCCCTATAAGCGGTTCCGAGTCTGGAGCCTTCTCCAGATGTTTGCCAAGCCCTCCTCCTTCTAATTGGCCGTGCGGGCTGGGGCTTCGAGGAACTGGCGTCGAAGACCACCGTTGCATTCCTCCTGCTCTACAAGAGGGGTGGGTAGGCGGGTAGCACCAAAGCACCCTGGCATTCCCGCGCCCCCTCACTCGCTCCCTTATTCTTACCTCGCCAAACGCTCCCCGGAGGCAGTGGGAAGAGCGCGCCGATGCTCTGGGGGCGAGCGTGATAATGCAGAGCGCATTGACCTCTGGCCGCTGTTTTACAATCTTGCTCGGAAGGATGTTTCCCCGCTTGATGGGAATGATCATACTTCCTTTTTTTCCCCGCCCCTAAAAGAGAGGAGGGGACGTAGTCAGAATCGCGTGTAGGTCGTTTGTACGACGGCGGTTGTTCCTGAGTGGTTGTTCTTTTTTCCCCAACTTGCAGGAAGAAGAGCAGCAGGGAATCGGATATGGCGGGGAGTTTTAACTTAAAGAAGGGGTGGGTGGCGTTAAAGGCTGAGATAATCCCCCCTCTCAGATACCTGGATATTGCATACCCCATGCCCCTCTGGATACCCAGTGGGGTATATACTGGATAGAGTAATCCACAGGGGACGCAGGAGGCCTGTGTTGAAAAAAACCCTTGCATCCCTGGAAATGAGGGAAATGACGGTAGATATTGTTTGAGGCTTAAATGTTGGCAAACAAAGTAGAAGAGGCATTTGTTAGGTATGATTTGGAAAGGGAACTCCAGGAGCTGGGCTGGGCTGACCCATGACCACAAGAAAGCAACCTCTCAGAGAAATCCAGCAGCCCAATTTCGCCTCATGCACAGAGAGTTAAAACATGGTGTAGCACTACAACCCATATCTCCTTCTGCCTTCACCTGTTGCCAGCCTCTCTCTACCTTCCAGTGTTACTGATGTTTTAAAAGAAAATCATTATTATGGTGAACATTCATGCAGACTTTATCTGTGGCTCATTGCTAGATTGTGATTGGCCCCTAAGTGGTCCAGATGATTATGCTGACGAATTCCATGCTCCTGTTTATGAAGCCTTTATGGTCACTTCTGTTTGTGGGAAAGGTTCATTCAGTAGAAGATCCTTCAGACTGAGCAGACATATTTTGAAGGTGTGGCATCATTCAGTGAGAAGCCCCTGCTTGCTTTTTGCAGTTCTGCTCCAGGCATTGTCAGTTGCGACTAGAGGTAGTAATGGCTGCCAACCTGGACAGATTTTAAAAAGAAATTTAAAAGCGCTTGAAAGATCAAGCTTCCAGATTGACTTAATGTCCTATAAAGTATCAGAAGTGATGTGCCTCTGTTCATTGGTTTCCAGGATTAAAACAGGCATACAGGGAAGCGCTTGCTGCATTCATGTCTTACATGTGGCCACTGTGTGTATGGAATGTTACACTACTAGAAAGGCTTTAAGGCTGTTCAAGTATGGCTCTTGTTGTTTTTGTTGCTGCTGCTACTGCTGTGTCATTACAGTCATGACTGACTCTTTGTGACCCCATGTCTATTGAGTTTTTCTTGGCAGGAATACTGGAGTGCCTTGCCAGTTCCTACTCTAGGCAACTACAGTACCTGGTATTCCCTGGTGGTCTCCCATCCAAGTACAAACTAGGGCCGACCCTGCTTAGCTTCCGAAATCAGGCGAGATCGAATGTGCTTGGGGCATTAGGCAGCTTACAATATTCTTTTACTTACCCATTATTGTGATCGGATGTACTTGGGGAATCTAGGCAGCTAGTACTTAGGATCCAAATAATTCACCCAGCCCATCTCTTATTGTGGCCTGTAGTGTGTGTTGTTCACATCTTTTGTGCTACCTGCAGCTTTTGAAGATGCTGAACAAGCCAGCTTCCCATGACTTTTCTTGCTTTGTATCAGAGCACTCTGAAATCCAAAATTATAAATGTATACGAAACAAATTAAAACAAATTAAAATGGTAAGATAATTAGACTGTTTTTGAACAGTGGTGGTCAATGTGTCCCTCTGTGCATTTATGGGATAGATTGGGCTTTATTCAAAACAGAAAGTAAACAAACTGACTGCTGACTGCTCAAGCGCAACCCTGATAGAACTCTGGACTAGAGCACATATGTGGAGTGTAAAGGGAACATTGGTTGTGGTGTACTTCAGCAGCATTATCTTGTCCATTAGCTAGATGTCCCTTTGTGTATGTGCTGGGCATGGATTTTGTACATAAGTGCTACATCCTTTTAATTTCTCCACAATCACAGAAAACATGACATGTATCCGGGTAGCACCATTTTCATGATTAGTCTTTAATTTTCATGCTTCACAATGAAGTATATGAAGTAACTATCAGATGGTCCAGGTAGAGTCTTGATGACCACTGACATGGACAGCTTTTGATGTTATTAACTGAATTCATGGAGGATATGATTATTAATTCCACAGTTATGGTGGAGATATATTTGGTATATCAGAGGTAGTATGACTTGAGATATCATTTGTTACGTATTGTGAGAGGAAGTGTCCAGCTGTGTTCATGACCTGTTGACAAGTGTCTCAGGGACAATTGCTGGCCACTCTGTGAACAGAATCCTGAACTAGACTGGTCTTTGAGTAAATGTTAGCAAGGCACATCTTCAGTTCTTATTTGTTAAACACTTTTCTGTGTACGATTATACCTTCCCGTTTGTTAAGTTTATATATACTGTAGCATTTCATATGTGTTGCTTGAAAAGAGTTTTCCTTGCATGTGTTGGAAAATTGCTATGATGCTGTGAGTTTGTTTTTTTAAATTTCTGCACCTCCCAAAATGCCATGTTATCATTCTTTCTTGATAATTAGTGCTGAGTACTATGGAAATCCCAGTCTTGAGCAATCTTTGACATCCACCCTGTAAATCGTTCTGGTCAACTTTTTCTCTGTTGTTTTTCCACAACAAATCTCACTTCACTTTTGACATTAACAAGGTATCTAACTTGCAAGAAATGCTTCTTGTTTCAAATATGAAGAAAACTCCCTCTGAATGCTGTTGGTTTTGTTATTTCTTTGTCAGTAATGCTGTGTTTTTTGAGAGGTCACTGAACTAATATTGGTTTATTACTGCCCAAGGGACACAAGTGGCAATCCGAGTTAAACATCTGCGTGGCTGAGCTTGTTGAGGGAAAGGTCAGCAGTTCAAATCCATGTGGCAGGATTGGCGGAAGGACTGTGATGGGGGTTCCTGCATGGCAGAGGGTTGGACTGGATGGCCCTTGAGGTCTCTTCCAACTCTTATGATTCTATGATTCTGTGCTTGTCCCAGCTCCCATGAATCTAGCAGTCTGAAAGCACATAAAATGTGAGTGGGACGAATATGTATCACTTCAGTGGGAAGGCAACAGCTTTCCATGTGCTTGCACATTTATTTATTTATTTATTTATTTATTTATTTATTTATTTATTTATTTAGAATATTTTTACCCCACCTTTCTCCTTGGAAAAGGACCCAAGATGGCTTACAGTAATGAGGGACAATATACAGCCAAGAACATATAAGACATATTCAAGTTAAAAACAGGGAATTAGAGGAGGCATCTTAGAACATTAAAAGGTAACAGTAGAGCTACAAAGAGCACACAAAAATAAAAGGAAAATGAAAGTACCATGGAAAACACTGGTGTTCTTATGAAATCAGTCAATGCAATCATGTACGGTAATCCATATAAAGTTATATATTTCATTCCGGGAAAGCTTGCCTGAAGAGGAAGGTCTTTTGCCTGCTTCCAGAAATATGTCTACAGGCAGATGCCAGCTCTTTGGCTTACAAAGGGAGATGAGCACCAACCCCTTTGAGTCACAAATGACTGTGATTAAATGTCAGGGAAAATATTTATCTTCGCCTTTTATTGCCTGCCCTGCCCAGCCTAGCCCAGCTTGATCACAGGGGGAAATACATGCTTATCTTGATGTGCATGAATTCTTTTATTGCAGTCTTTACAGGTACAGTGGTGCCTCGTGAGATGAATTTAATTTGTTCTATGGGTCAATTCATTTTATGAAAAATTTGTCTTACAAAACATGGTTTCCCATAGGAATAAATGGGAAACCAATTAATCCATTCCAGAGGTTGGAAAAAAGGCAAAAAAGCCACTGCCCCCAAACTTCTTTATAAAATGCACTTCAAAGGCATGCACAGCTGGAATGCCCCCACCCCCTCTGAACATCCCCACCCCTGCAGTGTAATGCAAACATGGACAAAAGCAAGCAGCAAGACAAACCACAGCCTGTTCCCTCTAAAAGTGCAATGAAAAACAATTCAGAGATGATCAAATGCAAGTTCCAAGAAAAACCCCAGGTCGTTCCTGCCAAAAGTCCAATTAAAAACAATGCAAAAAAAAACCACTAAAGAAAGCAAGGAAACCTCAGCTCCCAATCTTTTCAAGTTCTAAAAGTCCAAAAACTGCTGCAAAACAATGTGCAGAATGGCTCCGAAACCTGATGAAAAAATTCCCACCCCTCCACAAACCACGGGGGGCGCAATGCATCCTGGGTAACTTGCTTCAAAAATGCGGAATGGATTTTCTTCTTCCAAAGCACCCCATAGAGAATTTTCATCTTGTGAAGCAACCCTGTTCCCAAAAATTTTGTTCGTCTTGCAAGTTTTTTGTCTTACGGGGCATTCATCTTAAGAGGTACTACTGTAAATGTAAGTGTGTGTGATCGAAGGGGACATAGAAGAAGCTTGACAGACAGACACACAGACAGACACACAGACAGGACAGGACAGGACAGAACAGAACAGGAACTAGGGGACAGTTCCCTGGGAACTAGGACAGTGTAAGAGTAGGGAGTATGAGAGAAGGTGTTCATACCTCTGTATGTGTGTCATGCCAGGAGGCTGGATGAGTACTTTGTCCCTCTGTGTGTTTTGGGCATGCATATGTCTGCTTTTGGGGCATCACTGATTTGTCCTTGTTGAACTTTTTGGTAGGAAGCATGCAGTTTGAGATTGACAGCTCAAAACCCAATTCTGCCTCATACTCAACTTCTTGGGGTGCTACCTTATCAATTAATTGATTTCCTCAGCTAACGGGCTCCTTCCATTTTTTATTTTGCTGTCTGTGAAATAAGTTTAAACTCATAGTTTAGCTCAGCACTGCTTTTTAGGTGCATGGAACAAAATATTTTCCTTTTAGTTTTCTGCGAGAAAGATAGTTTATAATTCCTTTATGGCAGCCCTTCTGCAAAAACAATGATGACAAACAACATTCTTAGAACTTCAGAAATGGAAGGAACTGATGGATCGCTGAGACCTGCCCTTGTCAAGGCGGCACAGTCGGGAAACAAACAGCCAGCCCCTTGCTCCACAGACCAAAACCACGGAACTCTCCTAACAGTTCAGTTGTGGCCACTGGCCCCCACAAGCTGGGAAACACTAACCTCAATGGTGTTAAAATTGATGAACCAGTGGTCTGACTTAGGGCACAATTATCCTCTTGTGCTCATTGCTTTCACAAAGAAGCACCGTCCTCTGAACCTGCAAAATCCAGGATCTGAAATATGATGTCAAAACCACTTCTCTCTATGCATATTAGCAAACCATTCAAGGGCCAGTTGATTCATGAGTGTGAGTGGTCATTGATAGTTCCTCCCCTCCGCTGTATATAAGTAGAGGTTTCATCACAGTGCTTGATGGCCATCCATATTTTTGAGGCAATAGAAACCTAAGATAACTTGCTGAAAAGCAGCCACGACAATTGCTTTGTGTAGAACTGGGCACAACCTGAGGAAGAAAAGCTGTATTGGACCAAGAGCTACACAAACATGTCTACTTGTTTTCTGAAAACTGTCCCCTTGCCTTTTGAAATTAAAAAAAAAAGGGAGAGTGGCAGTGAGCAAAGATAGTCACTGGAAATCAAAATCAAAACCATCCATATTAGGTAAAAGAAAGGTTTAATTCTGTCCAGGCTGTTCCCAAGAGTACAACTACGGTTGTGTTGTGAGGAAAGCAAAGTTTGAAGTAAAAATGTTGGAAATGAATAGGGTGGGGTTGGGATGGGATGGGAGAAATAAACAAGTTTTGAAGAAAACGGGGGAAATCTGAATGGCCTGCCCTGAAGTGTGAGGCGTTGTTTTGTGTTATGTTTAATATCGTGTGGAAATGTTAGCAGATATAGAAACAAAAACCAACCCAACTGGTCTTACTATTCCTTTTCCCACCTCCCCTGAGTTCCTCCAAGTTCCACCGCCCACCCCCCTTCTGCATACACATTTTCTGCTAGTCTTCAAGGTTGTTTCCGTGAATTTGCTTCCTAGGCTCTAGATGGCAATGTTGCATCATACATATGCCACCCACACAAGCTGTCTCTCAATGCTTCATTGTTGTTGGCTTCTTCTGAAGGATTTAGTTCCTAATAAGAAACTGATCTTGCTAGGGTTTTGGCATGTGATGCCTTTTATTCACACAAGTAATCTCAACGAATTTGACAGTGCTACTCGCGTGCGTATGTTTTGACAAGATCAGGGTTGAAAGTTCTGGACTGACAACCATGGAGACTAAACCCTCTCTGTTCACCCGCAGAGCAGGTGCAGAGGCTGCAACGGCAGATGCAACACAATCTCCCTCTTCTTCATCCTCCAGCTAGCCCAACAGTGAGATTGCAGCTTTAATTGTGTTTGAAAGTTGGGAAGTACAAGAATTAAGGAATTATAGAGGGAGGAGGTGGGATGTAGGGTGAGTGACATGTGAGGCAATCCATTGGAAATAGCACGGAGCCACGCACATTGTGCCTGTGACAATGATTTGCAACAGTGGTGTAACATAAATGTCTTGGTTATCCAATAAGAAATAAAAGAGAGGACAGAAAATATAAACCAAATAAATTCTGATTCAAGGAGAGTTTTTAGTAGAAAGTGATAAATCAGAAAGAAACAGGAATATTTTAATTTCAGTTTCAAATGCTGTTCAGTCCTGTGCTAATTATGTCTAAGTCCTTCAGTATTTTGTTGGACTCGCTCAAATTACCATAATTTTCTGTCTATAAGATGCCCCCTTGTATAAGATGACCCCCACTTTCCAACCCAGAATTACACTTGTACGGGTGTATAAGATGACCCTCAATTTTTAGTCTAACAATTTTAGATGAAACTATAGCCTTATACATGGAAAAATACTGTAAGTAAACATGGGATAGCAACCTTTATATAGTGTTCAGTGTCATACCTGGATGAATTGAATGTTACAGCATTAGTAGCCATTTCTTAAGCCTACTCTCACGAATCCTGCAGTCCACATCTGCTGCTTTGTGGATGTTGTATTTATTAGTCATCAAGTAAGTACAGGGCCAGGCCCTACCGAGAGGTATCACCATTCAGTTATCGTTATCCTCTGTTATTGTCCACGTCCATTTTTTTCACTAGCTCATTAATCCTGTCCCCAACACTAGTTCCCCATTATACAGAAATATAAGTCAAATGGTTTTTGTTTTTAACTTCTGGACATTTCACATGGCAAGCCACTTTGGGGCTTTTTAAAAGGAAAAAAAATGCTGCCAAGAAATTTAGTGAACCATAAAGAAATCATTCTCATTCAGAGGACGTATGTCACCTGGACATGTTATGGGTATTTAGGATGTATGGGATGGTATTCTGTACATGACCTGTTTCCAGAAGCTGGTGTTCCTCTATTGGCAGCCCTTAACAACTGGTGGTGTTGTGGCAGCAGCCAGACCCCACCCCGGATAGAGTGCTAGTCTTCCGGTAGCCGTTTAGACAACAACATTGGCTATGACCTTTGCAGGGCCTGGATAACCCAGCTGTGTGTTGCTTGAATGGCTTTTGACCCAATGATTTCCCAAACCATACACCTGCCCTCATTAGAGACAGAAATGTTTTGCCAGATGCCTCCTGTCTCACTCTCCAGGGAAGGGATTTTTGTAGTACTTGCCTGCAGTAAAACAACTACTGTGGCACTCTTTAGCTGCTATTTGTATTAGCTACGTAAGCATCTGCCTGTGTGGAGGTATACAGTAATAGAAAGGGCTGCCATTTCTTTTCCTTCTTGAGAAGAATATGCATTTATGCACAGGCACTGTAAACTGAGAGGCCAGGATGAGTTAATAGTATTGTCTACTATTTTGAAAAATATCATCTTACATGTTAGAATAGGCCAGCCACCTAAGAGCATATTCAGGCCATTGTTCATTTTATGACCCTATTTCAGACCAGGGTGACAAGAAGTCAAAGTGAACTATAAAATGAAGGACTTGCAACTAGCTTTCCTCAGACTGATGAAGCTGTTTGGATGAGCAGCGAAACGTTTCAATCTCTCAAGAAAAAGAAGTCCAGTTGCCATGACTCAACTTCCAGATAAACTCACCTAGATGACTGAGAATCTTAACAGACATATCTTAAATGTGGTTTCAGAAATCAGATGAAACAGTGGATGTCAATGGGACACTGTCAGAATAAGCTAAGATTTTAAAAGGTGTGGGAATTTCAAGGACACAGGGGTAAGAAAACTTTGCATCTCCTACTGTTTCACACTACAGCTGCCACAAGGCTTTTCTGTACCTCTGCAAACCAAGTCTCTTGATGTACTCTATTCCTCTTCTGCAACCATTTTGGCTACCTAAGGACCCATACGTACTCAAACATGCTACTTGTGTATGGAATGGTAGCTATCTGAAATAGCATTGTAATGCCCTGCACTTCCCTGAACACTGGTGAAGTTTTTAACTGTTTGTACCCAACCCATCATTACAGACAGTTTTTATGCTCATGTTTGGTTTTACTTGATCCTTTAGTTACATTTGGTTTTACCCAGTTGTTTTTAATTGTGTTATATGATCACTAGGCTGTCTCAATAGCATGAAAGTAGAAATGTTTTTATTATTGAAAATAATAGTAACAACAACAGATCCCAGCAAATTATAGAATGTCAGGCCGCTACTAATTGTGCACTTCATTTTTCATTATTGCTCTCCAAAATCCCAGCTATATTTAATTGCCGAATACATAAAGTTTGCTTTAATCTTCTGTTGGGCTTATGAATTGGTGCTCAGAAGTAGCGAAAGCATTGTGCCATCATCTTTCTCTCATGAGTGGTGTGACCTTGTATGGAGGGGAGGAGGGGAGTCTCTGTCCCCTTGTAAAAATTCTTCATGAAACAAAGAAAGCTGGGCTTTCAGAACACAGAAGGAGCATTGGTTTATAGGTCCGTGCGTGGTCTCACATGAGAATACTGTTCAATAGGCTTCAAAGTAATTCAGCAGTGGCATAACTGCGGCTGTGGCCACATGTAATATAGCCTGTAGCTCTTTAAAGAGGATTAGCTTCAGATCAGGGAGAGTATTCATCAGTGGGTTTCATGTAAAGCAGAATATGCTAATGAAATGGAAATGTCCCTCGCAAACATTGCACGATAACACAAACCCTCAAAACTGAGCTTAGTGCCTTGATAGTCCACTCTAAGAAACAAATTTCTTTATCTGCATGCTAATCAGATGAGAGGGGTAGAATTGTGATTTTGTTTTGCAACAATCACTCCTTACAACTATGTTTCCACTACCACCATATTAAGTAAAGTGAAATTCCACTGCAGTCTTGCTTTATTTTTCTTTACCATCATTAAAACAGCAGCCATAGCGTATACACGGAGGGAAATTGACCCGTAATGGATAGCAATTTTTCAGAGGTTGTTTGGAGAAAAAACTGCACGTTACCGTGTAATTTGTTGCTTTATTTTGCTCAGGTGGCTTTCCATTGCAGTTTTACACACATTTACTGGGAGAAGGGTTGGCCCAACCGTGAGGCTGAGAGAGTTGGTTGCCTCAGCCCCAGGGCCATCCCCTCCCCCTCCCCAACCCCGTTAGAAGCTAGCCCTATGTGTTCCAGCTATTTTTCTGTGTTGCCATCAAATGTGATAGGATATGCTGTCTCATCACCATTATTCTGGCAAGATTCAGTTGGCTTGGTGGAGTTCAGGACCCCATCTCACCCTACTGATACAAAAAAAAAATTGGGCCTACTCTGTCTTAATACTGTATATGACTTACTTCAAAGTAAGTATGCAGAAGAGTGGTCTATAATATGTCTGTTTTACCTGCAAAACTAAGAAGAAGCTTTGTGATGCCTTAAAGAGTAATGCATTTTATTTTGGCATAGGCTTCCATGAATTGTCTTCCTTTCTTTTGTGCCTAATACAACTTGGTAGAGTCATCGGTGTCACAAGACTCATCATTCTTCTCACTAAAGCAGAGTGTGGATAAACACCACTATCCCTTTGGAAGTTATTTTATCCAAGAGGAGAGGTTGGACTTTTTTAAATACTGTGTTTCCCAGACACTCCAAAAGATACCTTTCCCAAGCTCTGATCAAAAGCACAGAAATACTTAACTCAAATTTGTTTCAGCAAGGAACTCACACATTTATCCAACTCTGCCCACCAAGATATCCATCAAAACATTCATCTGAATATCACTTTCTGTGGGATCAGATCTCATAGTCTATCGTCTCAGCCTATCCCAGTCTGTTATCCCATTCATATAGACCTCTCCTTTCCTCTCTTTCTAATGTCTAGAAGAAAGAGGAAGAGCAAATACAAGATGGATTGACTCCATAAGGAATCATGGGCGTGAGTTTGCAAGACATGAGCAGGGATGTTGAGGACATGACATTTTGGAGATTGCTCATCCATAAGGTTGCTAGAGGTAATGGGTGGGGGGTCACTTGATAGCTCATAGCAATAACAAATGTTGCTGATACACTGCCAATTGGCCAATGCTAAAGAAACACTAGGAAAAGGAAATCCAGCACTTCCCTTGTTAAGCTCTTCCATTGCCATACAGCTTGTATTGTCCTTTGATTAAACCTCAGGAACAACAACCCACAGTATTGGGTTTAAAACATTTAAAGCAGCCATTAAGCATTATGCAGATAAAGATCCAGAGAAATAAGATGCAAGATGAGCTCAGATGGTATGCAGAGTTCATGCACAGATATTAGGCAAAAGTTCCATAAAATATATTGACCCTTGAACCCCATTACTCAAATTCTGTTAGAAGTAGCATTCAAGATGTTCAATAATAAGGAACAGGCAGCAGAGTAACAGAGGGCAAAGAAGGATAAGGTGCTAGTGAAAGCCCCTAGGGCAGTGATGGTGAACCTTTGAGAGACCAAGTGCCCAAACTGCGATTCAAAACCCACTAATTGTTCACAAAGTGCCAATACAGCAGTTTAACCTGAATACAGGTGGCTCTGTAGGGGCAATGTTGGGCGCCCACAGAAAGGGCTTCAAGTGCCACCTTTGGCACCCATGCCATAGGTTCGCCAACACTGCCCTAGGGTGTCAGAAAGACTCCGTAGAGGATATGAAACCTGCAGAAGAAGGAGGGGCCAAGGCAGAAGTAAGCAGCTCTTGGCAGGGGAAAATCAACTCCTAGAATTTAATCAATGCCAAATCTGTTTCCACAAGAGCCACGGGGGGGGGAGTGCTCATTAGAGGGGCAGAAACAACAGAAAATATTTGAACAAATGGAGGCAGAAGAACTGAGTGAGGATTGAGGGATCCTGCAGTTGCACTAACCCTTCTACTGGGAGGTCATATGGCAGAGATGATGGTGAGAAGAAAGTTAGTTTCCTTATTAGTGGACACAGTATGACCACGCCCACCTAAGCGCGCCCCAGCACATTTTACAAGTACCTGACCTCGAGGAGGTAAAAAAATTTCCGATGCTGATTTTAAATGCCTGGCTCTCCTCCACCTTCTGTTTGTTTGTGAATGCCTGGCTCTCCTTCGTCTTCTGTTTGCTTTTGTTGTCTCCCCTCCCCCCCCCCTTTTAAACAGACAGACGGGCTTCCAGTCCTCCTACAACTAGCTGCTGCGGACGACAGGAGGAGGTGAGCCTGCATTTTTTTTCTCCCCTCCCTTCACCACAGACAGGAGCAATGGAGTGCGGGAGGCTAGGAACACAGGAAGCAGACCATAACCCCACAATCTCTGGTCTGAATTTAAGTTGCCAGCAGATTTTAGAAGTCGTGTAAAAGCGCCCTCAGTCATCCAGGTGAGGTTATCTGAAAGCTGAGTCATGACAACTGGACTTCTTTTCATGAGAGATCGAAATGTTTCACTATTCATCCATGCAGACTGGGAAAGCTGCTTGGATGAATAGCGAAAAGAAGTCCAGTTGCCATGACTCAACTTCCGATACAGAGAAGTAATGTATTTGGTGCTGACTCCCCCTCCTCCTGGCCCCCTCCCCTCTGGGCTAGCTAAAACAGTTGTTAGTGCATTAGGAAAAGAGGAGAAACTATCTCTTATCCCACAAATACTAGTACTGTAGAAACAGGCCATCAACAACTTAGTCAATCTTTCCTATATATTGACAAATGTCCAGCTAATTTACTGGGGAGAGAGCTGCTATCAATATAATATAATATAATATAATATAATATAATATAATATAAATAATATAATATAATATAATATAATATAATATAATATAATATAATACAGTCATTCCCCATCATTTTGTGTTTCATATACTGCGGTCCCAATATATTTGGGGACCGCAGTATATGAAACAAAGGGCTTCTGGAGAAAGCTACATTTGACCCATTTGAGGCCTCCTGCACTTACCCCAGACCTAGCACTGCTTCCCGGGCCTGTCAGAGGCCCCAGAAGTGGTTTCCGGTGAACCAGATATCACTTCTGGAAAACCGGATGTGCCTTCTGGATTGCCCAAAACCACTTCTGGGGCCTCCAACAGGCTTCCCAGGCCTGTCGGAGGCCCCAGAAGTGGTTTCCGGGTGAACCAGATATCACTTCTGGAAAACCGGATGTGCCTTCTGGATTGCCCAAAACCACTTCTGGGGCCTCCAACAGGCTTCCCAGGCCTGTCGGAGGCCCCAGAAGTGGTTTCCGGTGAACCAGATATCACTTCTGGAAAACCGGATGTGCCTTCTGGATTGCCCAAAACCACTTCTGGGGCCTCCAACAGGCTTCCCAGGCCTGTCGGAGGCCCCAGAAGTGGTTTCCGGTGAACCAGATATCACTTCTGGAAAACCGGATGTGCCTTCTGGATTGCCCAAAACCACTTCTGGGGCCTCCAACAGGCTTCCCAGGCCTGTCGGAGGCCCCAGAAGTGGTTTCTGGCCAACCAGAAGTGACTTGTGGGGAACGAGAAGTGACTTCTGGATCATCAGAAACCACTTCTGGGGCCTCTAATAGGCCCAGGAAGCCTGTCAGAGAGCAGTTCGGGGCAGCGCCAGGACTCAGGTAAGTGTAGGAGGAACCAGATAGCTTCCCCCAGTCCTGACCCAACCCAGCATCCACATATCGCAGATTTTTCCTACCTGTTATTATAAAACAAACTGGATGTTATAATTTAGGAACCTTTACTCACTATTCAGATCAGAGCTGCTGATTCACGAAAGGGAATTAACATGCTGAAATGTATAACTTGGAAATTATGATCCTGTTCATCTTCTCAGTAGAACTGAGTTTATTACCTCTACCGCACTTCTGGAGAAATATATGCATGGTCCTAGAACAGTAAAATGCATCGTCATCATCCGTTTTCCTCTGTGGAGTCATGGCAGGTTTTACAGATTTGAAATGAAGTGTTCTATAGGCTTTGAGCCTGAAGAAAGGTTTAGAATGGCAGGATGCTCTGGTTCCTTTCAAATGCGTGAGCTCACATTACTTACTAGCATTTCAGCTCAGTCAACCCAGTGGTGTAAGACTTTGTTGGTTGGCTGGCTGGCTGGCTGGCTGGCTGGCTGGCTGGCTGGCGAGGGTCCCCCTTTTGCTTATTGCAGTTGTGAAGAGTTTGTCTCTGTAGACATGGAGAGCTGACGATACATATTCATGAAACAGAGGTCTTTCTAGACCCTGTTAACACCGACAAAGGCTAAGCTGTTTCACACAGCAAGTGGATGGGAGTTGTGTGCGACAATGGCTGCAAGACGAGATTAACTCAGAAAAACAGTCTCAGCTCCTCACATCCCTTGGCTTGCCCTTCTTCATGATCCCCCTCCCCAACTGCTGCTTTGGGACAGGGCTGTCATTCAAGAATGGCTTCTTTTGGCTATATTCAGTTAATAACAATTTCCTTAACGTCTATTTTATTGAACACCACCAAGCAAGATCAGAAAAGAAAGGAAGCCATTTTTGGTTGCCCACAGAGTAGCATTTGGCCACTTCAAAGATACCTTTGATCTAGAAATATGTGGTGTACCAAATTCGTTATGTCTTTTTAATGAGCTTTTAAAATTTATTACTCCTAATGTTGATGCCTTTTTTCGGCATGTAGCCATGGTTTGCAAGGTGGCCATCTGAAGAAAGAAACAGTCCAAACTTGTATTTTTATGGCCATTACCAGTTGAAAACAACAGGTGCTTTTGTTCTTGGAATTGTGACTCCATCAAGATTCTGCCTTTGGCCACTTGTTTCTTTTACTTTGTAACATCTTCCTGTCTTAATGGTATTACATATAAAGGGTAGGCAGAATGGGGAGCTAATGAATAGAAGAATTCATTGACAGAAGAAAAGTGGGTGTGTTTCAAATTTGCCACCAAGCCTAAATTTATCACAGGCAAGGTCTAGGTTCAAGTATGAGCAGAAAGCACTGGTATAAGCATAGAATATAATGAAATGCAGGGCACAGAAAAGCCACATTTCTGCTTCTGATTCCTGGCCTGGTCCACAAAATGTCTCTCACCACTAGCAACAACTCACCTGCCAAAGGTTCCACTCCCAAGGTGAGTGGGACCTTTTCAGCAAGTTATCCAGTGACTGTATATGGCTCAGCAGACTAAGGCTCTGAAACTGTCAGCTGCAAAGTCAGCAGCTCGGCAGTTCGAATCCCAGGTGCCACGCAGTGGAGCAAGCTCCCACTGATGACCCCAGCTCCTGCCAACCTAGCAGTTCAACCCTAAGCCTAAGCCTAACCCATACGCCAGTACACTGTCCTTCTAAGTGGGTCAGAGAGGCACCCAGAGGTGCACCCCAATACTCACCCTAACCTCACCCGTAACTAGCCTAACCCTAGCCCTTGCGCTAACCCGTCTTAACCCTAAGCCAGATCTACTTGCATTGCACTACATGCAAGTACGTGAGACACAGCGGGTACAAGGAGTCTGCCAGTCCGTCACTTGTGGCTCTGGCTGACTCCTGCAACTCCCACAAGGAGCCCGCTACCCCCTCCCCAAACCAGTACTAACGACAACGAAAAAACGAACTGACTAATTTTTGCGATTTTGTGCGAAAAACGGAAACGAGCCGAAACGGAACCGGCCCGACTAACGACAACTCGAAAAAAAAATTTTTCAAGTCGTGCCCATCTCTAGTGAGAAACCAAGAAATTTGTGACAGGAGAAGAACCAATGTTTTGTTTTGTTGTACCTGCGGCTGCCTGGACTAAATTAGCTTCTGTAGTTTTTGACAGTTCAATAGATCCAGGATGAACTAAAACCACCCATATACAGTATTGGAAACTACTTCCAACAATTGTGGGGTCAGGTGGGGGAGAGGGTGTCTACTTTATAAAGAGCATTTGGTCTATGGTGCTTTACTAATATCTAATACAACCTAAATCCCCCGTTAGAGCTTATCTCTATAGTTTCTAAAAACAATATCCTCTGCTGCTCCGGGCTGTTCTTGATCTCATTTCTAAACACAAGCACTTCTGCTTCAGCTTTCGGCTAAGGGAGGGGGTGGGGTAGATGGTGCTGGGGCTGACCGGCCTTCCTCAGGCCCCCCTCCCTTTTTCCCCCATTTCCTTGTTAATTGGCTGAGACCACCAGAATCTGGAGGACACAGATGTCACTGATAGTTTGCCTAGGGAGCACATTCATGCCCATCTGTTGCAGTCTAGAAGACTGTTCATCTTTCCACAAGGCCTTCATTTAATTCTTGTCAGAAAGTAATGTAAATCCAGTTTACCTCAGCAGTTGCGGCCGAGATTTATGCCAATGAGCCCCCTGCAATTTACACACACACACACACACACACACACACACACACACACACACACACACACACACACACACACACACACACACAGAGAGAGAGAGAGAGAGAGAGAGAGAGAGAGAGAGAGAGAGAGAGAGCTATATAAGAGAAAAGAACCTCTTTCATGTTGATGCAGATTAACAAGAGCGCTTGCCTTAGGAAGGGATTTCCTTGATTCCCAGGTTTCTTTATTTTAATACAGCCCATGGCAGCCAGTGTGTCCTGAGCTTTATACACATACAAAAAGGCATTCGATCTTTATGCCATAAAAGTGCGACAGAAATAGAGGTTGAGGTTGTGCTTCGTTCTTCCATTGTATATAGCATATTCTATCAATTTCTCACTGAGCTCAATATTATGTCTTTAATACAGACTGGAATGCTTTCCAAACAACAACAACAAACAACAACAATTTGGGCTTCCATTTCAGATAATTGTTCACACCAATGAACTGAGAGTTTCTGATGATTTATTTAAGACACTTCTGCAATGTGAATAAATAAATTAATAAAATGCTCAGCAGGTCTAAATGGGTCAATGAGGCTAAACCAGTGAATACCTCCCAGGCACAACCTTCAGACACATACAGTGATAAATCTGGGTGTTTAATATATAAAACACACACCTGGTACCACATCTTATAAATATATATTTGTATCATCTATTCTCAGTGTTGAATTAAATTACAAATTATGGCAGCAAACCAGTACACACACACACACACACACACACACACACACACACACACAGAGAGAGAGAGAGAGAGAGAGAGAGAGAGAGAGAGAGAGAGAGAGAAATTTTGCTAATGAAGAAAACCTCATTAGCTAGAGAGTTAAAATTTAAATCTGGCCTTTCAAACGGACATGTGTACTCATTTCTGCTCTGTTCCCTTCCACAGGGCCACAAACTCTCTTGCTATCCAACTCCCAAGAGAACGAAACCTAGCCTTTTAGAACAGTAGATACAAAATGCAGTGTAACATAATGGCACGGGTTCAAAGTGGATTTAACAAGTACCTACTTCAAAGTGCTATAGGCAAGGGGAAGGATCCATGCTTTCCCATATACTTTCAGGGTATTCATTCCAATTTTGCATCTGAATTACTCTTCCAGATGAATATTACAGCAGAGATGAACAGTCTCAAATACTCCACCCCTCCAATTCTGTGCAACAAGTGATGATGAGACATGGCAGCTATATATATTTGGAAGATTATTTTTAGAGGTGGGCACGAAACAGAAAACCGATGGTTCGGCTTAGTGCCCCCCTCAGTTCAGTTTGGTTGATACAAATTTTTAAAACAAAAACTTGTACGAACTGAACCGGACCGAATTGGTTCGCCTTACTTGGATGGCGGCAGCAGCGGTGATCCTGGCAGCGGCCCGGAAGGCTCTGTTTCCATTTCATTTCATTTTGTATTCCTTAGAGGGGGCTGTTCATTATTCGTTTAATGACCTAAAAAAACAAATAACGAATAACTAAATGATTTTTTATTCGTTTCATGCCCATCTCTAATTATTTTTCTTTGAAAGCTGGACTGCAGGTTGCATATGCTGAAGCAAGATAGCCAAACAAAACAAGAAAATCCAAAACCCATGTCCTTGTGGTGTTTTTTCTTCTCTTGTAGTGGTATGTGGCTATGGAGGCAGAGTTTGGGAATTCGGTTCTCCACTGTACCACCTTAATGAGGTTGGACTTGATGACCCATAGAGTCCATTCCAGCTCTACAGTTCTAGGACGAGGATGAACAAGCTCCCACCACATACTTTAACACCTTTCCTGTGCTATCTACTTGATATTCACAATTTTACTCCATTGTCTAATCACCCTGTTTTCACATCTTAAACATTTGCACTATTATCTGCTTGCACTACCACAGTAGCTGAAATCCTGTTGGTTAGCATACCAAGTTGCAGCTATAGTAGGCCCAGAGAATCCTTGGAGATTTAGTAAGTCAACTGCTCTACATATTCTATTGATTTGTTGGGTCTACTCCAGGCATATACAAATTTTGGCTCTCCTGATGTTTTGGGCCACAACTCCCAGAATTCTAAGCTTAGATTTCCAATGACAAATGCATGGTCTACTCTATTTGCAACTTACTCTGCTAAGCAACAGGATTTTGGTCAATGTCTTCTCAACACCTATAATGACATGATTTGTAAGGCTGTGCTGATCCTTGAATGGTCTCCTTTCAATGGTTGTAGGTGCTGACAGCATATAGTAAGAATTAAGATCTGATGACACCAAACTGGAAACTGGCATTATGTCCATGTTGGAGTCCCCATCTCTTGTTGCCTCTCCTGATCAGAAAGTGCTAGGAGCAACTTGCTATACTACCTGGGATTTTGTGGTGACATCAATAGGCCTTCTGGGTTCTTAGTGTGCTTCCTGAATATGAAGAGATCAGTTCTGTTGCTATAAGAACCTAGGCCAGTGGTGGCTAACCTTTGGCATTCCAGATGTTTTAGACCACAACTCCCACAGTCCTTTGTCATTGGCAATACAGGCTTGGAATTCTGGGAGTTGTGGTCCAAAAAATCGAGTGCCACAGGTTTGCCACCACTGACCTAGGCTATATGTTAAATTTACAACGGAGTATTTGTGTGGTTCCTAGCATGTCCAGAAACTGAGTTTGAACATTCCATAGTGACCACCCCAGAGGAAGCCCAGTTTCTAATGTTAGTTTTTGAATCTCTCTTGGAACTGCAAAATCTAGGTAGAACAGGTGACCCGGGTAGACAATCTTAGGGAGAAATGGAAGGAACTTTAAAATCAAAGGCAAAAGAAAACACATAAGTAGCAAATGTGTCTGTCTAGGCCAGTGATGGCGAACCTATGGCACGGGTGCCAAAAGTGGCACTCGGAGCCCTTTCTGTGGGCACCCAACATTGCCCCTTCATAGCTACCTGTATACAGGTTAAATTACTGTATTGGCACTTTGCAAAAAAAAATTACTGGGTTTTTAATTGCAGTTTGGGCACTCGGTCTCTAAAAGGGTTCGCCATCACTGGTCTAGGCTGTGGGCTTGGAAGGCTTAGCTTTTCAAAGTCTGTACTTGAATCTCTATGGATTCAATCATATTGGTGATTAATTAGGGTGGCCATCTCTTTTTTTCTGAGAAGACCTTCACCTATAGTGTCTATATGGCTAACAGATGCAAGCTGATGGTCTCAATATTCTTTGTATTAAATTTGGACAGTGCAAATGGGGAATTATGTTGTTCCTGTTTATTTTTTTTGAAGAGCTTAACAAAATTATCTGATTTACGCATGCCTTTGATTGGAAGAATCAGAAACTGAAAACAAATGAATACAAGAGAAACCAAAATGGACAGCTTTTCTCAGCCTTACTCTATATACCATTATGTACAATTCTTAGATTTAACTTCTGATTGTCAGCAAGACTGATGCAAAGACTGGAAAAGTTACTTTTTAGTGCTACCAGTTCCAGAATCCTATTGCCATTTGGACTAGATCCTTGTGGTTATACTCCTGAAAATTAATTTTTACAGTCTCTTTACTATGAATGACGTCTGTACGCTTGGGTTCTTGTATCATTTGCTTTTTTCAAGCTTCTAAGATATTCCTCCAAGGTCTTTCTCTTGTGTACTTTAAGAAAGAGTGAGACCTCATCCAACCTCAAAAAGGAAATAAGGTTCCTAATGAGGTTTGTGCTTCCTCCCGGTGGCAAATTCCCCCAGAGAATTCAAGCATCCCTCATTCCCTCCTCAGCTTTGCAAATGATTCCTAGCATGACAAAAAGGTTCGTTATAATTACGACTGGACTGCACTCATTTTAGGGCCACTGCAAAATTCCAGGCAAAAGAAAGGGGAGGTTTTCGATGTAGCACTTAAAATAATTAAAATGTTTATTTGAAAGTCAAAATAGTGCCAGCAATAAATAATGATTGCTTCTCTCGATTCACTATGATAAATCTTCACTGAACCCTCCTGGGATGTGGTTTATTTGTTCCCTGTTGGGATTAATCCGTAAATGCAGCCTCCACGTGGAACTCATCAGGTCTTTGTTTCCTCTTCATCGGTCTCTCTGGAATTGTAGCAGAGACTAAAGATCAAAACTAGGATATTTTTTTCTCCACGAAAGAGAAAGGGTTTAGGAGATTTAATTGGTTTTTCAGAATTTTAAATCCAGATTCTAAGAATATAAAATTAAGCATTGCTAGAGGGGGGTACCTGGTTTCTTAGTCTGTTGTCACAATAGCAATACTCCTATGGAAAGTTAAAGGTTAAGAAATGTAAGACCAACATATTTAATCTGCTATAATACATGCTTTTAATATATAGTGAGTCCACTTTATTATTTATTTATTTATTCATTCATTCATTTTTATACCGCCCGTCTTCCCAACAGAAAAATTATATGCAAGACTTTTGTTGTTTCTGATAGTTATGACAAAGGTGTAGAAATAGATGCATACTCAGTACATGCAAGAAAGGAAAAAACTAGGGGGGAAAGTATTGCAAAAGTGAAAGTAGAAGCACTTTAATGTCATAGTTTAAGTCTTCTGTATTGTAATAGCTTCTACATCCTTTTTATTTACTGATCACTCTGTTTCTTTCTTACTTGTTATACAGGGAAAGCAAACTGATATGTGCTCTTTGTGTTAGCATCAACTGTTATTTACATACCAGCGTGATTCACACAAACCTTTTTGGAGTAGTGAGGGGTAAAATTGCAATAAAGGAAAATCTGAGGACACGTGTGACTAAACAGCATGTGAAATGCTAATTTGGACACTGTGAAGTTGCACCTGGAATTTGGGTTTCCCCTGTGTACATTCACATTAACTGACCACACAAGGAGAGAGGAGAAATTTGACAATTGTCCTTGTTTGCGGCTTGTTCTCTTAGTCCCTTTGTAGCCCTCCTGATCTGCAGGACAGCTACCTTAATAAGCTGTAAACAATGGCCAAGTTGCATTTCCCTCTCCTTCATTCTCTCATATTGTGTGTGTTTATGCCTAGGTGCCCTAGCCCAAGAGCACTGGCACCAAGCCTTTTAAAAAGAGATAAATAGATGACATTATTTGCAATGATCCAGCCCTCTCCAAAGTTTTAACACTGCCCCCTAGCCACCACACTATTATGCCACCCACCAGCACCCCTGCACTTTTTTTTTTTGCATTGGTTCAAGCTATTATACTATCTGGGCCAATGTGATAAATCCATTGCTAAAAAATTAATAAAAGAAGGTCCAGTAGTGGAAGAAAGCACTACACAGGGGGCAGTTTTTTAGGCTGATTCAAATTGGCTTTTATGTCATATCATTAAGGGGGGAAATGCATATCAAACTGTCCCAATCTCATAGATGTTCATGTGTTATATGTCAATGTATTCATACCCTATATCAAATGGAACTCTAATCACAGATCACTATGTGTTGTGGGGACAGGACTATATCTAAGCTGGACTGAAAGCAGATCAGGATCTGCTGATAAATCTGGGGTTGACTGGTTGTTCTGGCAAGGGCCGCTGACTAGTTTAACAATACCAACAACATTATCCATCCTATATTAAACTGCTAGAAAGATGAACCCATGAATGGATGGACTATGGGTCTCATTTAGTTCTTCCATTGCTCAGAAGTCTTTAATTTGTAAATGTCTGTGGGCTCCTCCACATTAGGGGTGGAGCACATTTATTGACCGGATGGCTGGATTGCCGGATGGTGAATGACCATATCTGTGCCATGGTGTGATGGTAAAGGTGGAAATACAGAGGCTCATCATGAGAGTCCCCAACAAATCCAAAAATAATCCAAGAATACAGACCTCTGGACAAGAAACAGGTATTTAATAATCCTAATGGTTCTTAGCTGCACAGTGAAAACCAAACCATTGTCCATCACTCTGTCTGATAACTTGGAACAATATATACTTCCTGGGAACATTCATTTTTTCTCACAGCTACTGTGAAATTTTTAGCTAAGTCAAAATGAAGAAGGAAGGATTGTGAAGTCACAGTCCCCATAGTCCCTGAGCTTTGACCTTGAGAGTCTTGCACCCCCTAGACCATTGGATGCCAGCAGCTGGTCTTGTAAGAATCCAATGGAGACACCATTGTATCTCATAGGCATGTGCACCAGTCACGTCATTGCACATCTGATTTGTACATCCTTCTCAGTGTGCTCCTAGATCCATCTTTGCAACAGATGCTCCAATGGCTTCAGTGGCCATGGCGTACAATTTCCCAGAGAAAGTAGTGGACCAGCTGCAGCCTCTCCCAACAGAAATGGTATACACAGAAAGAGGCTCTGATTTAATTCTGTTTTCTTACTCTTCGTGTAGATTTGTTAGGGCAGTGGTTCTCAACCTGTGGGTCCCCAGATGTTTCTGGACTGCAACTCCTGGAAATCTTGGCCAGCTCAGCTAGTAATGAAGACTTCTGGGAGTTGCAGTCCAGGAACATCTGGGGACCCACAGGTTGAGAACCACTGTTTTGGGGTCCTTCCTTCTTAGTCAAACTAGAGGACTCTTTGGATTAAACTGCTTGCCTTCTAGCAACTTGAGTCTCCAGGTCTGGGGATGTGGAATGAAGTCAGAAAGACCTGCCCTGCTCCCCCAAATCTTCAGGCATGGAACTAAATCTCATGATGAGCAGCACTGAAAAGGTTTATTTTGTGTAGGAGAAAGATGAGTATACGGTACTGCTCAAACCTGTTAGTCGGTCCAGTATACTCTTTTTAAAAAAGAAGCTTGGGTAGTCACCTCTGGTTATTTCCAGCAGACACTCAACTCACTGGCTTAGTGCAGAAGTGTTTGTACATGAATTGTAATTGAGGAATACCCACTAGAGATGGGCACGACTCAGCGAAATTTTTGTTTTCGTTTTGGTTTTTTCGTTTCATTTCATAACGAAAACGAAAACGAAAATTTTGCAAAAACGGAAACGAAATGACCAATTTTGCCGTGTTTTTCATTTTCATTGTGGCAAATCCATTGAACTGAAAAGAATGCTAACGAAACAGCAATTTTTCGTTTTCGTTTTTGTTTTTTGTTTCATTACGAAACGAAAACGAAACGAAAAATTTTTCAAAAACAAAACAAAAAACAAAAACGAACCGAAACGGATCCCCAAATGACCAAACGAAAAATGAAAAACAATTTTTTTGAGTCGTGCCCATCTCTAATACCCACATACAAAAAGCCAGGAGCAGGAGCAAGGGGGAGTAGGGAAGAGAGTCAGTTTATTCTTGCAGTTTCTGCCCATCGTGCCCTCTGAAGTAAAGCAGGGAGGGCTGCTGATAATTAAACCAATGGGTAAAATCCAGTTGGCATAAATCTATGCTCTTATAACTCAAATTGGGCATCAAAATGATTGAATTTAAATTAATGGAAAGCTTCCTGTTCCATGTCTAAGGTTCCCTAGGGCCTTGGGATGTGGGGGTTGGGGGAGTCTATTCAGGCCATTGTTCATCTTATGAGCCTATTTCAGACCAGGGTCACATGAGGTCAAAGTGAACTATAAAATGGAGGACTCACAACTAGCTTTCCTCAAACTGACAAAGCTGTTTGGATGAGCAGCGAAACGTTTCAATCTCTCAAGAAAAAGAAGTCCAGTGGCCATGACTCAACTTCCAGATAAACTCACTTGGATGACTGAGAATCTTCACAATTGGGGGGAAAGTATACAATAGTCAAAAATCAGCAGCCATGGTCCCAATCCCCATCACTAGCAATAAAGAAATGATTTTATTTTAACTACTAAAAGTCCCCCACCCTATCATGTGAGGCTCTCAAAGAATTCTGTTTGGTAATTGTGCTAACCTAAGTTCCACCATCCTCCTTGCTTCTTTGGCTTCCATCTCAGCCTGGAAGGGATTGGTCTCACTTGGAATTTGTGTCTTTTCTAGGTAATTGGTTGCTCCATCCCCAACGCTCCAAGCCATTGCCCTGCTAAATTCTCAGCAGAAATGGGAGCAAACATCATCAACAATCCAAAACTTGTGGCTGGTCTGTTGCAAGAATGCCATCAAATGCTGGATCAGGTCTCGACAGAGATGGAGGGACAGACTAAGGGAGGCACGATAGAGCATCAGCAATATGAAGGTAAGAGCTCAGTAGCACGTCCTGGGTGCAAGACAGCTGATTGCACTGAACTCCCACCACCCCACTCTGCCCTATTTTTCCTTCTCCTGGTAGATAAGTGTCAAAAGATTGTTGGACTTTTTTTAGGACATGAAAGGGATGTGAGCTACAAGGCCGGCAGAGAAGGCAGCCTACTTTGTGCCAGTGAACTGCTGTCAGTTCTCATTTAAAGCTTCAGTAAACATGAGGCCGTAAGGAGCGGTTTTCGTTTGAGAAAAAACAATGCTTCCCAAGTTTGGCAATGCACACAAATTTTGATGATAAAAAGAAGAAGAAAAGAGAGGCGGAATTAATGCAGCTCTTGAATGCTGGCTGGTATTTGCTTTCCTTTCACGAGACAGCCCCACCCCCACCCTACTAAACCGTCTCACAGTTTCTCTGGAGGCAAACTCCCTAGGTTTGTATTTTCGGTCTTTTACATTTGTCCGCTGAGAAAGGTGGTTTTGAAAATAAGCTTACGCAAGATGCTAGCTAAGGGAACGTCAAGCAGCACTTGAAATGGTGAACAAAGGACACAAGTGCTAGTCATGCATTAGAATTTATTATTTAAAATATAAAATGACAAAAAAAACTTTCTACAAAATTAATTTATTATGACATCTGATCAAGCGGACTCTTACATATAAAAGATCATGTCACAATCCATTTATAGCTCCTTAAATGTCAGAGGACTGTTGCTACTGACTTGAACACTTTTCTAGAGTTTACGAGTCAGATAAAGCTATCCCAGGGTGTTGAAACTAACACGAAATGACTTTATAGCACAGACCAGCATGTGTCTACTCAGCAGTTATAGCCTGACTGAGCTGAGAAGAGCTCACTTCCAGGCAGGTATACGAGAGTTTGCTCTAGTATTTCTGCCTGGAAATTTCCAGATTCAGTCAATGCATATTCAGCAATGGATGACTTAGAAGTTATGAAACTTAAATTTGATGACTATTAAGCCATCATTGCTGAACCTCGGTTTACTGTACTGCAATCTTCAGTATGGTAGTGACTGCACAGTTCAGTGGAGTAGTTTAGTACTAGGCAGCAGAACCTAAGGTTGGAAGTTCTGTTCTTTGCTGGACCTCCTGTGAAGTAGAGCCAGCCTGTGTGGCCTTGGGTAAGTTGTATAGTTCTAGGTCACCCCCAAGAAGGAAATAGTAAACAGTGATGATGATCATGATCATGATCATGATGATCATGATGATGACGACAACAACAACGACAACAACAACGATGATGATTGCTGTAGGTAGTTCTTAGTTAAGAACATACTGAACAAATTTAAAGCAAAAAAGGGGTCTACTTATATACCACCCCATACAAGTAGTCTCTGGGTGTTTTAAAGTTTTTAATTACAGTATGCAGGCTACACATTGCCCCCCCCCCAGCAAGCTGGGTACTCATTTTACCAACCTGAGAAGGATGGAAGGCTGAGTCAACCATGAGCTGGCTACCTGGGATTGAACCCCAGGTCGTGAGCACAGTTTTACCTGCTGTACAGGCATCGAACCACTGCACCATGAGGCTCTTTTACTCTGAATTCTGTTTGTTGAAAGCCATGCATGAAATATCAGTTTTCTGTTCTGAAAAACAAATGTTGTGCCTCTTACCACATAGTTCAGAGGTATGGATATGGATATATCCATCATAATGTCACTGTGTGGGGGGATTTAAATCCACTTAATTTTTTTCTTTCAAATCTTTATTGAATGAAGATGGAAATGAAAACAATAACAAAATCGCTAATCTTTCAGTAGAAATGTATATTTTGATAGAATCCCTTGACACCATTGTAATCTATATTGGATATCACACCAAAGGTTGACATGGGAAGCTGGTAGAAAATAAGTCTTACTAACATACAGAATAAAAGGAAAGCTAATTTTGGAGTTGGTCTCTTAATTTTGGAGCTCTCTCTCACTCTCCCCCCCCCCCCTCCTTTGGCTCAAAGTAGAGCTGTCAGTAGCTCTCTGACATTTGGAAGCACAGTTTGTATGTGAAAGCAAGTATATGTCTTTTTTAGGTTTCCTTTCATTTCATACCACAAAAGGCACTTTTGTTTCCTCATCACGCATTCCTTTCAGCTTTGTTATCACTCCTCAGAATGGGCTATTGAACATCTAATCAGGTACTTCTTTCTTCTGCTGCCACTACTATTACCCCTATTAAATGTTGCAGACCACAATCAATAATCAGTTTAGTTCCAGATAAGGTACATCAGTGCGCTTATAATCACTACATTAGACATGGCCCTTCAGGTAAACTTTTTTGCAGGAAGTCAAGGATCAGCCCCACGGGGATTCCTATGACCTGTTTTCCTTATTTAAAACAAGGGTGAAAAATCTGTCAGCAAAGGAATGATAATATTAATAACGCCACAGGAGGTTGGACGTTTTTATAACCGATATTCATCAAGATCAAGGCAACTACTGTAAATTCTGACTAATTTCAGATTATTTATGTCGGTCTACTCTAAGTATGACTGTGGAGCCAACCTGGTATGTACATGAGAGAGAGAGAGAGACCAGGCAGGCTTGTGCTGTTAAACTGGCTTGCTGCAGAGCATTAGCAAAGCTGGGTGGCTGCTGGGCTTTTCCAACAAGTTTTCTTTTACTGACGTGCTTTAATGACGTTCTTATTTGTCACATATTTTCATTAATGAGTTTTTAATGTTCAAATTGTGTTTGTTGTATCTGATTTTATGGCTAGCCTCCCTGGATGCCCTGTTAAGTAGAAACGTAATACATCTAATATGCGGGTGCTTTGTGTCGTTATAGTCGTGACAGACTCTTCGCGACTCCATGCCCATAGAGTTTTGTTGGCAGGAATACTGGAGTGGTTTGCCAGCTCCTACTCCACTGAGCAAATAAATCCACTGGATTGTTTTCTGACAGATTATTTAGATGATGTTTATTCAGATTCTCTGACAGGTGCTTTTTAAAACACTGTAATCAAAGCCACCTGTGCTTAAAGAAACATATCAACAGTAGACAATTCACCTCCCCTTTTTTAGCAGTAGTTTGAGCCAAGGGAATTGCCTGAATTTAACTCCAACCTGGAAATGCATGGCTGCTGCACTCTGGGCCACTTCTACTAACAATTTAGAGATAAATATTGGGAAATAGGTGGTTGAACCACAGTTGTATTTCAGTCCAGTAGCCTCTGAGCATTTGGTATCCAAAAAGCACCGCTGAGCTAGGCGATTCTCATTCACAGCCATAGATAAGAGGCAATGGTAGAGCTCTTTCTCATCACAGCCAGTTTCCAAGGCTCATTTAGCTGGATCCAGATCTTGGTTTTAGAATCAGGGCTCCTGCTGAAGGAAGGATATGAGGCTGCCATATTTGCTACTTCCAACCCCCCTTCCCCCAGGACATGTGCAACTCTACTCAGCCCCCCCATCTAGGGTCTGGGTCGCCCAGGACAAAAATGGGTTCCGAGCCCCCACCCCACCCCCCTGCAGCAGGAGTGAGGAATAATACCAAGTAGGAATACTATTTGTACTATAGCAATAGTACGTATGATATTTTGTCATTTTGGTGCCCCCTCCCCGGCGCAGCAACCAGGAAACAAACCTGACTTGCCGCTGCCATCCTGTTGTGACCCTGACTCTACTGAGAGCACAGATTTGTATTGAAGGAATTGCAATGAGATAACTATGTGTTATAGATAACCCATCATTAAAAGAAGAAATTCCTTACATTCGGAAAAAAGGTCTGATGGTCCCAGCAAGCACCTTTCATGCTACCTGCAATCTGCAAATTTAGTCTGCTTTGTTTTGGTGTTGCTTTTTGGGAGGCCACCACAAGCTTCATTTGTAAGTGTGATTGTGCCATCAAAAGGGTTTAACTTGATCATCTCTAAAACATATAAGATGCTTCAGCTTCTGATGACAGCTGTCTCAAACCTATTGCTTAGCACTAACCAAAGGTAACGAATGAAAATCTTTAACCTGGATTTCATGCCAAAAATGCCATCATAAAAATGAATCCTGTTATTCAGTAATCCAGTTCTTACATCAGCCTGCAATACTTCTTCTTTCACTCTGGAGAACCATTCTGTTCTTTTCTGTCACCTTTCCCAGTCCTTTGCTTCCTCTTGCATTCCTGCCTTAATGCCAGACAGCTCCAGTTTACCTGCAGGGCAGAGCACCTGAGGTCACCTGATGACAGGCGCCTTCTCATTACTGCTGCTGGAAGACGTGACAGCTTGTAGCTGCTGAGAAACAAAAGCAAGGGGGGGGTGGAAACGCTCTTGGCAGGTTAGGTGCCATCTTCTTACCTTGGTGGCTGAATTGCTTACCTCTCCTTTGACCTTTCCAGCTTTGCTCCCTGAGGATTTGAGGACCCTTATTGAAGAAGCAAAGGAAATGAAGTGGCCGTTTGTACCAGAAAGGTGGCAGTACAAAGAAGCGGTGCATGTTGAAGACAAAACAAACCTGCAAGATACGATCAGTGCAAAGCTGTGTGATTTACTGGTATGAAGCATGAAATAACTTAGCACTTGAATGTACAGCATTCTAACAGATGGTAGCTTCGCCGTCACACAGGTGATCCAAATTCCCTATGTTTCCACCAGATGACACTTAGCACCTTGATTCAGTTTAAGTATTTTGCTCAAAATCCTGTGGAGACAAGACAAAACAGGGTATTTTTTGGGGAGGGGGCTTCTTTCTTTCTTTCTTTCTTTCTTTCTTTCTTTCTTTCTTTCTTTCTTTCTTTCTTTCTTTCTTTCTTTCTTTCTTTCTTTCTTTTTGATAGATAGATAGATAGATAGATAGATAGATAGATAGATAGATAGATAGATAGATAGATAGATAGATAGATAGATCACCCCAAAGAAGGTAGGGAAAATTTATGTCCACATTTTAAACAGCTAAATTCTTAGCCTCTTCTTCCTGGATCATCTGTGTGGGAATGTGTGTGTGTGTAAGTATAGCGTGTAAGCGAGGAAGTGGTGATTACGGCCAAGTGCTATAGTTTTGCTCCAGATGCAAGAAGCGACAAGAATACTGTTTAAGCAGGCTGTTAGTTCTAGTCTCCTTCCAGATGTGAATGCTTCACTATGTGTGTTGAGAACTTTCCACGCCTTGAAAACACGTGATGGATTTCTTGCTGTTATGCTGATTCCCAGGGTTTAAGCAGAGTTTTATGCAGATTCTGAATTTGGTGTGGCTGTTTTGTTCCCTCTCCGCCTCTACCCTTTCCCCCTTTCCTTTTCCTTTTTGGTGTGTGGCCTCAGGCATAAATTTACTGCCAAGGGCTGACCCATTTGACAGAGTCTATACAAAACCCTCAGAGTTGAGGGCATTGGTCTGCTCCCTCCCAGGGTAAACACCTGCATTAAACTCCCCAAGAAACCTGGATGGATGGGAGATTAATGTGGTGGTAATGGCAGAGCAGGGTTTGCAGTCATTATACCCTCACCCCAGGTAGACAGTTTTTTTCTGAGATGATACCAATTATTTATTACTGAAACATCTGTGCATAACTGCAGCTGCCTAGGCAAAACAAAGCATATCACAGGGGTCACAGGCTATAGTGCTCAAGAAATGCAACTGTTGCTCATGGTAGTTTTGAGGCTGTCCACCAAAATCAACAGGGTTACCATCATCTCCAGTGTTTCATCAGTCCACAAAATATACTGTCTAAATTCTGTGCTCTTTTCTCTGTTGGCTTTGAAGTACTATTTCATTTTCACTGGCAATTTATATTCCGGCTCTATTGTACCATGAGAGAAAAGTGATAGTTTTTTTTTGTTTCCTATTTAATTGTATTGACTGACATTTTGACCCATATTATTAGTATTAGTCGGGAGAGGCAGTTTGCCCTCCTTTGCTGTATTTCACGCAGTCCTATTCCCTTAAAATAAATTTGTAGGGCAAAAGAGAAGTTTCTTTAAAACTTTGGTGAAGATGCAAGAGGGAAGCAAATTGCCTTTAGAGGAAAATAATTCTACCAGTTTGAAGGCAACGAGTGAAATTCTGAAATTTTCTCTTTTCATATGATCTGGAAGCAGGCAACCAGTTTAATTCCTTCTGAAAGAGAAACCAGCCTTTGTTGATATTGTCTGGGGGAACCTTTAACATTGTTTCATCTCAGTTTATTCTAAAGTGGCGAGTTTAGAATAAGCTCTCTAGCCGCAATGAACCAGTGTTTGTAAAGTGCTTTGGGATCCTTGAATGAAGTGTTTTTATTATTCTGGAAGGTCAGATTTTGTGGTTCTTATTCACAGTGGGCAGCATCTTACCTCTCAAGTAGCTTCACTGATCTCAGAGTGTCTCTGTTGAGAGCACTTGGGTCGCCAGTCTGAAAGTTTTGACTTAGCCTTGCATTGTTACTAGGCTGGGCCTTTGTTTGCAGTCCATTGCTCTGTTGAGTCTTCAGAACAACTAGGGTGCTTACGTCATTCTTTTCAACAGTCCAGCTCTGCACTGCTTGCAGAATCCTATTGTGCACAATGGATGGAAGAGGAAGGCTCATAAAAGACATGTTGATATGGGTGGGGGAAGAGACGATAACCACTAGAAACATTGGAGGCAGAGTGAGCAAAGAGTCCAGAAGCTGCATGTGAGGAAGAGACGATGGAGGAAATCTCACATCTCCTAGATGGAATGAGAAACTCGATAATGTGTTTGCTTTCTTATACTTGTTTGTATCTTTTACAGTCTTAGTGTTCAATTCCATTTTCCACATCAGGGTGAAAGAGATGGTGACTAATATCACTGAAGTTATAAACATTGCAAGTAATATAATTTAGAGATGGGCATGAAATGATTTTTTTACTCATTTTGTTATTTGTTATTCATTTTGCTACATAACAAAATGAATAACAAACCTAGGAGTAAAATCCAAACAAAGCGAAACAAAGCGGGAGAAATTGGTTCATTATGTTTTGTTTCGTTAATGGCAGCGTGCGAAGAAATGAGCTGTTTTAAAATGCTTTAAACGCATAAGAAACATTTCAAAAATATTGTAAAAAAATTATGCCTATTATAGCTATTAGGTTGATGCCAGTGATTTAAAACATCTAAAATGTGTTTTTAAAGAGATCTTTTTTTAAGGGGACAAAGTGGCTGCCGCATACTTTTTTTAATGGTGGCGAATCTGTGCAGAATGGCATTTTAAAGTATTAAAATGTCCCGAATATACTTTAAAACCCAGCAAAAATTATTTTTTTCTGCCTGATAATACCTAGCAGGGGGATGAGGAGTGCTTAAAACGTCTATTTATGCATTTTCTCAGATCACTTTTTTTGGATGCTTAAAGTTTGTGTAGTTATCAACTTTTTATTTTTTAATTTTTTTTTAATATTTTCCATCTGGTCTGGGGTGTTGGGAACTCCATGCACGGTCAAATGCTTTAAATCGCGCAAAGTGGGTAAAAATTAATAACAAATTAACGAACCAATGAAATGATTTTTTTCAAAAAAAAAATCATTAAAAATGAAACAAAACGAACCGAAGCCTTAAATGAAACAAAACGAATCACCATTTTTTCGGTTTGTGCCCATCCCTAATATAATTTTTTAAAAAACTGAACATCCTTAAACAAAAATGGAGCAACACGTTTGTTTGTTTAAAAAATAAAATAAAACTGACATTCTGAAGCTGGTGGTGGCAGAAATCATTCACACAGTCTTTTAAAAAATTGCCCATAAAAGTTCTACTTATATACCACCCCACAGTGCTTAGGGCCCTCTGGGTGGTTTACAATTTAATTGTGCAGGCTACACATTTCCCCCGCCACCACTACCACCAGCAAGCTGGGCACTCATTTTACTGACCTTGGAAAGACAGCAGGCTGAGTGAACCGTGAGCTGGCTACCTAGGGTTGAACCCCAAGTCGTGAGCACAGTTTTAACTGCAGTACAGCTGTTTAACCACTACATCGTGAAGCTCCCAATTAGTAACCTAATTTTGAGCCAAGTGCTGAGAACTCTTTAACGGAACAGCCTAATAAACTGAGGCAGATAGTTCCAGGGACCTGCTGCTGATATACAGAAGGCCCTTTCTCTACTCCTACCCCCTGTACTTCAGAGAGCAGTAAGGCATGAAAAAAGGACATATCCTACTGTTCTGATTGGACTGGCAGGGTGATACAACTGGACATAACACATAATGAATTCTAATCTCATTGTATAATGGTAGTGACCAGCAGTTCAACTGTACTACAAAACATATTGCCAGCCAATGCAGTCCTTCCAAAACAGGGGTTGCATCCTCCAAAATCCTGGCTCCAACAGAACTAGCTTCAGTATTGAGCATATTCTGATAAAATCATCTCTATTGGATCCCTTCCCTTTCTCTGTGATATCATAAAACCCTGGTGCAAAGGACAGCATGAGGGGATCCTCCATCTTATACAGAACCCAACTTGATTAACAGTAGTAGATAGTTACTTCAGCACTGATGACGCAGCAGTATCCTCCATTGCAGCTTAAAGGGCACAGGGCAAACCACAAGAACCATTGGAGGCAGAGTGAGCAAAGAGTCCAGAAGCTATATGTGAGGAATAATCATATGCTACTGTGAAATGACCAGACAACTTGACAGCTACATTGGGGGTTATTTTCCTCTTTCCTTTCCTTTCATTTGCTTAGAAGGAGCAGGTGAGGCTGTGAGTTGGGAAATTTTAGAAACATTACGTTTTGACCGTGAGCTCTCAGAATCGTACAGATCACTAGTCTGTTTCGTGCACTAACAACTTTGTATATTACATTGTTTCCCCCAGATGCTCAAGTTTCTCCCACATCTGCAAACTGTAAAAGGGGAAAAAAGGAGGGGAGGGACACAGTCCACCTTGCTTCTGAGCAGATGGTGGACACTCTCAGCTTTGTCAGTGGTCATAACCCCTCTCCTTGTCCTTTCCTATAAGGATCTGCTGCTGTTTACAGTCTCAGTGCTGGCCATCTGTTGAGCCAAGGGTGGGTCTCAGTCCAGAAGGGGAAAGTGTACGTTGTATGTTTTGGGTGTTCTTTTTTTTTTTAACTGCAAGGATCACTCTTTTGCATCCTGCTAACAGACTTGCTGAGATCTATCCGCGATGCCCTCGGGAAAGGATCATCCTATTAAAAGAATATAAAAACAGAGACACCCCTTCAGACCTCCCCATTTACTTACACCTATATAATTTACGCCCATTTGCTTTTGCTGTTTTACTGGCTGATATCTTATCACTTCAGGGAAGAAAAAAAATCATAATTTTCAGTCTGTTCTTAACCAACTAAGGGAGGCATTGACATAACCTCCCCTGAAGAGTTACAATGAGGACTTATCTATCTATCTATTTATTTATTTAAAATGTTTTACCCTACCTTTCTCCTTCAAATGGATTCAAGGTCATTTAAAATACAATATTTAAAAGCTTAAAACAGTAAATATAAATACATTTTAAAAGAATTAAACAAATACTGTAGTATACTAAAATGGTAAATAAAATCAGGACTAAAAACACATTGAAAAGTAACAAGGCACAACAACCCATTTTTTTTAAAAAGCCTCTCAAATCACAAGTAACTAAGGGAAAGCCTGCCTAGACCTTTGTTTGCTTTTGAATTGCCAGATAGGAATGATCTAAAGCTTATCAACGTTCCGTCTTATACCAGGCAACAAGATTTCAGCCATTAAGTCATGTCTGGTGGATCTCAATTAAATTTATTCCTTATCTAGCACTTATCTAGAGAACAACAGTAGCCATTGAATATGTTTAAATCACAGCCTAGAATTTTTTTCTAGGACTGCTCAAATTCCCCTCTGGGCGAAGAATCCTGGGAATTGCAGTCTAAAGAAGGAATTTTTCCAACCTCTGCTCTAGCTTGAATATGACCTAAGAGCCCAAGCTATACTACTTGCTGTTTCCTGTCTGCAAATTTTATTTATTTATTTATTTATTTATTTATTTATTTATTTGATGTTTATACCGCCCATCTGGCAGTGAAGTCTTACTCTGGGTGGTTTACAACAATTAACAAATTCAAAAACTTCATACAATAAACCCATAAAATAGTAATACAATAAAATAAAAATAAAATTAAAATTAATATTAAAGTGACATAAAACAATGCATTATTATTGGCAGGCTAATCAGTTAGATTGAAGCATCAAATAGAAGGATCAGTCACCCACCTGTTGTGCAGCTAACTCCCCATTCCCGGCTGTGCTTTAACTGTTCATGGTATGAAAGCCCTGTTCTGCCTCAGAGGTTTTCTTATGTAAGAGGACTCTTCGCACTCATTGTTTTTTGCTTTAAATGTTGTCTTTAATGAGTTAACAAGTGTTGTATACTCATTGTCTCCAACTTCATATATTGTCTTCCCGTGTTGTAAGCTGCCTTGGGTCCTTTCCAAGTCAAAAGGCAAGGTAAAAATGTTCTAAACAAACAAATAGAAGAAGAATTTCACACCTGTTACTTGGAAGGCAGATGCTATTGCTGAGATGTAAATGGCTAGTCGTGTCCAAACTTCAGCCCTCCATGGGTTTTGGACCACAACTCCCACAGTCCTTTGTCACTGGCAATACAGGCTTGGAATTCTGGGAATTGTGGTCCAAAACATCTGGAGGGCTGAAGTTTGGACACTCCAGGGCTCGTGTATCCCCCTTGGAGACTCCTTAGCTGAAATCATCTGTCAGGCCAATCATTTATTTTCTCAGTCTAACCTTCCTTACAGATTTGAACCTTAGTATATATGGCAGTGCAGTTAAATGTGTTAGTCTGTGACTTGAACAATCCTAGTTCAAATCCTTATTGAGCCATGAAATCCAACAGGGGACCTAAGGCAGTTACTTTTTCTCAGAATGGCTGTTGGAAGGAAGAAGGGGAGGAGAGGTATGCCAGACTGGTGAAAGTGTGGGATATACATAAATATAACAATATGGAGTGCATTACTCTGGGTTTTTTTTAGAGGAAAGGTAAAATAATTATCACTGTAAGTATTTTACAAGAGTGTAATGATTGTTCCTTCAAACATTTGCTTAGTCTAAAAATATGGTAAGGGCAGTGCTCCTTGTCACTGCACCTGTGAGTAGTCACATATTGTGGCCAAAATCCTATTGCTTAGCAATAGTAAAGCAAAACTTGAGAAGATGTACTGAATCAGTGGTGATTTGGTGAGGCAGCTCTACCATAGGTTCCACAGCTACTCTGCTTGATGTGTGTGTGTGTATGTGTGTGTGTGTTTGTGTGTGTGTGTGTGTTGTGCCATTACAGTCGTGACCAACTCTTCATGATGCCACGGCCATGGAGCTTTCTTGGCAGGAATACTGGAGTGGTTTGCCAGTTCCTACTCCAGTGCACCTACAGCACCTGGTATTCCCTGGTGGTCTCCCATCCAAGTACAAACTAGGGCCGACCCTGCTTAGCTTCTGAAATCAGGCAAGATCAGATGTGCTTAGGGCATCTAGGCAGCACTCTGCTTGTTACCGACTACTGTACTAAATTTCAGCCAATATGTTCGAGGTGCTGGCTTTTCATTCTATTTGCAATTCCTGTTTAGTGACTTAATCACGATTGCAAACATGTGACAATTAGAGATAGGCATGGACTGCTGGTTTGGCAGTTCCTGCCAGTTCATTTTTTTCAGCCAAACAGGCACTCAGTGTTTCCCAGCTCCGCCTCTTCTGGCAGGAATCCACTCAGAAGCAGCACCCAGAGGAGGTGGGGCAGAGAAGCTAGGGGACTGCCTCTGAGTGGTGGTGGTGGGTCTGTCAGAAGAGGCGGAGCTTGGAAGCACCAAACACCCATTCGGCCAAAAAACCAAACTTGCACGAACTGCACATCTCTAATAGCCATCCTATATTTGATATGATAAATACTTAGAAATTCATTTTTAAATGTAGTCTCCTGGAAAAGCTGGGGAGGCTAGTTCCATGAGCTGCATCCCCAGTCTTTGAAAGCAACTAATCTTGCCTGATTTCGGAAGCTAAGGAGGGTCGGCCCTGGTTAGTACTTGGATGGGAGACCACCAGGGAATACCAGGTGCTGTAGGTGCCTGGAGTAGGAACTGGCAAGCCACTCCAATATTCCTGCCAAGAAAACTCCATGGATATGGGGTCACAAAGAGTTGTTCACGACTGTAACGATGCAACACACACACAAGCAAGTCCACCAACCAAAAAAGGGTTGTAGTCTGAGTTGTAGATGGTTTTAATTTTTGCTCACTGAAATTTCCACTGCTATTTTCTGTTTCTATGCTCTCCCTCACTTTCTTCTTACAAAAGCATTTTATGTTTGCTTTGAGCAATTTTAAAAAAGCTCTCAGGCCAGATGGTTCCTGTCAAAGACTGCTTTCTCCCTTTACTGGGACCAGCTGCCCTTGACACCAAAAACATAAGGTATCCTAGCACTGAATCTGAGCTGGGCACCCAAAGGTGAAGGTGTAGTGCTGGGAAGAGCTAAATCTCTAATGTGAGAAACCATGAAAACAGCACACCCGTCCACTCTGGGCTCCTGAGCAGAGACCCTTCATGAAAGAGTGTTTTGCATTTCCACCCTGCTGCTCCCCCCCCACCCACCACCATCCCCATAATTGGTGTATAGAAATTTTCTACAAATCTAATTTCATTTCCACCTGACTTGGCTTTTCAGCCATGATATTCCTTTTGTGCTTCAAAACTCAATTATACACACAAATTTGCCACTCTAGAAGCAGATGTTCAGACCAAGTGTGCATTTTCTCTCTCTCTCTGTTTAGACATGGGTATAGAAATTATATTTATTTTACTTATTTATTGGATTTTTATTCCACCCATCTGGCAGCAAGGTCACTCTGGGCGGTTTACAAGAATTAACACATTCAAACAATTCATACAATAAAACCATAAACTAGTAACACAATAAAATAAAAATAAAAATAATATAAAAATAATATATAGAAAGCCTTCAACAGTGTGTCCAGACATTTCCTTTCCTTTCCTTTCCTTTCCTTACCTTTTGGGTTGGCTTGGTGTTTCTTGTCCTTCTTTGTCCCCCAGCAATCTTTCTGATCATGCCTCAGACCTTTCTCTAGGACTCTGAACTTCAATTACTTCATATTCATTGTGCTAATGAGCTGCAGATTCCAGCTATGCACTTCTATACATACCAGGCAATAGTTATGGCAACTGAACTTCTTTTCTTGATGGTTTAAACATTTTGCTGCTCACCCAAGCAGCGTTGACAGTCAGCTCAGTCTGACGAAGCTTCTTGAATAAGCAGTGAAATGTTTCAGTCTCTCAAGAAAAGAAGCCCAGTTGCCATAACTCAACTTCCAGACAGACTGGAAATATTCCATATGCATTCCAGTCACCAGAAAAGATGTCAAGGGGTTCAGTAGCTAGAGAGGAGGGGGGGAGGTAGAGGGAGGGAGGGAGAGAGGGGGGAAGGAGGGAGGGAGAAAGAGGGGGAGGGGGAGATACCTTGTTTCCCCAAAAATAAGACCTACCCAAAAATAAGCCCTAGAAGGATTTTAATGCATTTGTTAAATATAATCCCTACCCCTGATAATAAGACCTAGTGATGGGCGTGGTGAACTAGCCTGTCACTCGCTCCTTCCCTGCCGCCCCCTCGGTCGCTCCTCGAACCCAGAATGGCGCACGGCCTGCCTTGCTGCCTCTCTCTCTCTCTTGCCGTCCTCCTGTCTCCATCGGGCGCTGAGTGGGACTGCAGGTGTGTTGACTCTCAGAAAGCGCCACCCCAGGGGGAACCAAGCCGCTGACGTTCCCTCCACCCACCTCAGGCAGCACATTGCCACCTGGACCCTTCGCAAAAAAAAAAAAAAACATTGGCGGTGACTGCTGCTGCTGCTGCTGCTGCTGAGGAGAGTGGATGAGCAGTGATCCCAGCTGGATGCTGGCAGTGGGAGTGGAAAGAGGCATGCGTGCGCGTGCATGTTTGGCTCTGTTTTTGGTGTGTGCATGCGCTAGCACATGCACGCTAGCACGCACATGCATGTTACACCTCCTATCCCAGGCAGCGCCAGATAAAACTTGACACCTATGCTCCACCTCCCAACCGGGGGAGGGAGAGATGAAGGGAAGATTGCCCAAAAATAAGACATTCCCTGATAATAAGGCATAGTGTATTTTCTTGAGGAAAAATAAATATAAGACAGTGTCTTATTTTTGGGAAAACACAGTATATAATTTGCCTCAACCAATCTGTAGATATGAAATGTCTCCCATACCCTTGAATCATTGTAGCATAATTTACCTTACTTTTGTTTGATGTTGTGAAGAAAAAGAGTTTCTGGAGCCTCTTTGGCATCATTTTTGTAGGCATAGAGGGTACCGTGACTTGGCAATCAAGATAAGAGTGAAGCATGATTTTTTCAGTGCACTATCAGAGCAGGGAAGAGCAAGAGAAGCAAGCGTATAATTTCCAACAACCGACACCAGCCTAAAACTGAATGGTGCATGACACAACATGCCCCGTTCTCTTATATCACAGGGAATAAAACATAGCAGATGTCCTCAACTTGTCTTGACTTTTCTCCCGTTTGCGACCGTTCTGTCTTGACAAAGAGCATAAGAGGTTTTTGTGGCACTGAGCAGCGTTAAGTTATGCATCTGCCCAGCCCTCCAGAGTAGGACACTTGATTTAGATGTTTCACAATGCTATTGAAGTGCTTATTTTTCCTCCTGAAGAGACACAAACAGATGCAAACTTCTGTAAACACTTTAGAAATGAATTCAGTGAGTTTGGCCTCTCAGTGGTGCTCAATGGCTGACAGAAAAATGTCTAATTAGCGCAAGTGGAAATAATAGAGCCACTTGGATTCTTTCCACCCTTCTCCAAGTCTACTTTTCCTCGGAACTCAAAGGCTCTTTTGTCCAGTGGGTCACCCTCTCTCCTGCTTTTGTGTTTCAGTCTCTTAAAGGAAACAGAAGAAGAAGCCAAGGGAGAGAGAAAAAATACTTTAGGCAATGATTTTGTGCTTAAAGATAGGGCAGGATCTGAAATAGGGAGCAAAAATTCAACTACTAAATACAGATTACAGTAGATTTATTGAGTGTGCAGGATTTATTTGACTGTTGGGTTAACTATTCAGCAGTCAGTTCAATGCCTCTACTATAGTTAGGGCTAGTAATGAGGCCAAGAAGAAGGAGAACAAATTTGTAATGGGCAGTGTCAGTTTACAGGTGCTTAAAGGCAAGGCTTCTTCCATTGTCAAGAGGCACTTGTGTACAGGGAAACAGGAGACCCTTTCAAATGCCGCCTTGCAACCCCCAATGAGTCCATGATAAAAGCATGGGTCAGCCAAAGAGTAATTGTTTGCAATGGATACCCTGATTGTGTCACGGAAATCTGTCTTGTACTAGTTGTCCATGATAGGGTGATTTCAGGGTGGGTGGGGGTCTTCTTGCAGGTGGCATATTGTGAGCTTTGAAATGAATCATGGACTATAAATATTTTCAAGCAGATTAAAGAATTTCAGAAGATCATTCTGTGCTTAATAGATGAAAGCAAAGCCTTTGACCATGTGGATCATGAGAAGGTGGGCTGCCTCAGTACTGCACTGGAGCGTAACTTGTGTTGTGGAGAAGAAGCTACCGACAAAATATGGAAAGACAAAACAGCATTGGCAAAGGAGTCAGATAAGGGTGTATGTTACCACCTTATCTATTTGATCTTCACACTGAATTTATCATATGGAAAGCTGAATTACCACCACCTGCTTTCCGCTGGACTTAGATCTAATTATCACCAGTGTTTAACACATACACGTTTGATCCATTCATGTGATTTTCATTTCTGGTGGGAAACACGAACTCTTTAAGACTAAGGATGTGCTTTGCATGTAGAAGGTTCTACCTGCCGTCCTTTGGACAGCAACATATCAAGAAAATGCAGGGCTACATAGGCTGCTATTCTGAATAGCTATACTGTAATGGAATTCCCTATAGGCAGGATTATGCAATTTTTTCTATGGCTACAGGAGTCCTTAGTGCACCCAAATGGTGCTGCTTTTGTGCAATGCTGTATATCACATTTCTTTCTCAATGTGTTTTGGGTTAGGTTATGCACCTGCTGACCTAAAATGATGACAAGTAATTAAACAGCAGCATCAATGGAGATTCTGATTTCATGCCTAATCAATTTAGCACATCATCAGTGCCCAGCTTATGTTCCATTCTGCCCTGTTCTGGCTTCTCACGTGTTCAGCTTCTAACAGAAATTATTCCTATTGTTTTAAGACAGGTCTCAATGGTTTCTCAAGACTTGACAGAGTTGCCAGAAGAAGTCCAAATTTAGATTGCCTTAACACTTAAAAAACAGTTGGTACAGTTACTAGGTTGTGTAGTGCATGCCTTTGACTTTCTCCACAGTCATTTGCAGCTATCTTACAATGATGCCAATACTGATTAATGCTACATATGTATTTATTTTTAAGAAAAACTACCAGTAGAGTAATAGAGAAAATGTGTCCCATTGAAATGTGTCTTTACTTTTGAAACAAATTTCTAAAAAGTAATTTACCATGAAGAAGCTTGTTATGATGCCATATTTACTCTACCAGTTGCCCAAAATACAGTGGTCATTTTTAGGGAGTTTTAAATGGTCAAAGGGAAGAGAGAGACAACCTAAGGAAGTGATGATAAATTAGACAATCCCCAACACATATAAACAATGGATATTTTTCCATTTTTTCATTGGTTCTGTTGTGCCAGTATGTTATTCATTCTACTGTTTTGATTGCATCAACTTTGCTTGATTTTAGAAGCTAAGCATACTGTAGTTGGGGCTCTGGTTATTATTGAAATGGGCAAGTACTTGGGAATGCTAGAGATCTCCACCAGGTGGGGCCAAGCAACAATCCTTCCTGAAAGTGCTTCCAGTCAGAGTTGACAATATGTTGAGTTACAGTAGATGGACCAATGCTCCGACACAGTGCAAGATAGCTTCCTATATTGCTATGTTCCACATAAACGGTGGGATGGGAAACTCATTTTCAGCCATAACTTTAAATGAGAAGCTGTTGTGTTGATGATAGCTGAGTTATCAGATCAACTTGCCAGACTGATTATTTTTAGCAGTAGAATAAGGAACAAGGAGACAAAGCAGATTATGACTAAATTCTGTTCCTTTCCCTTGCTTTAATTGCTTCATGTGTTTTAAATTATATCAAGGGTCCCCCCCCCATGTTAGATAGCATTGTCTTTTTTCCCCAGAAAGCAGAACAAAATTAAAAACTTTATTTCTGTTTCATTTTGGACAAAACAGAATCACCCATACCCAATTTGCATGCACACAGTGAAATCAAATGCAATCGGTTTCATTTATTGTGTGCAATTAATAGCAGCAGAAGCCACTTGCAAAATACATTGGTGAGCTGTAAGCATTACAGACCAAAGTAGGCGATGCTTTTATTTCCAAATGGTGTAGATTGAGGCTTCTCTATTATTAGTGCTTTTGCAAGAAAACTCACAGTGTAAAATGATGCCATTTTCAGACTACAGTACTACACTAAGTTCAGCACTATTTCTTGGAATGGCCAAATGGACAGTTCCTTCCTCCGCCTTGTCCTGACAGCATGTTCATGTCTAAAAGCCTACAGGGGATACTGTCATAGAATCATAGAATCTTGACGCTGGAAGGGACTTATAAAGCCATCAACTCCAACCCCCTGCTCAATGCAGGAATGGGCCTTTTCAGAAGTAGCTTTTTGTTTGTTTGTTTGTTTCATTGGTTGACTGGTTGGTTGCGGTGCAGGCTATCTTTGAAATTTATGTATGGAAATAAGCATGATGGGACACAGTGTGAATTGTTGAGCTGAATATTAAGTGTACAATTCGGCCTTGTATTAGACCTTATCTAAGGTATGTAGAGGAACAGACATAACAAGCCAGCAGCGCGGAATATGGTTAGCTACCATTGGTCAGTTATGTAATGTGGGATCTATTACGCTGATGATTAGGCTCATGATTATGCTTGGGATCGCTTTGGGCAATGGAGCTCACCTCATTTAGGTAGAGTAGGAAAAGTTAGCTTAGGAGGAATCTTGAATGTAATCAGTTAGTCAGGCTGACTTAGATTTTATTATTTTTAGGAAAATAAAACTATGATTAAGATTTGTTAAGTTTTTGATATTTTTGATACTTTTTTGAATTCTTATTTTTGCATCTTAAGAATAGAAAATAAAATACAATTTTTTTAAAAGTAACGTGGCCTCTTGTTTTGAAAAGAACCCAGAGTAAATCAAGAGGAGATGATGTTTTGGAACATTTTGCCTCAGAGAAAAGTAATTCTCTTTGTCTTTGAACTTGGCCAGTGCTAACCCCTTTTGATTTATTGTGCAATTTATTTGGAACCTAATTGAATATGAGATAAAAATGTTTTTCTGAATTCTTTACACTGTGCAGTGTTCTTAATATTGTCATATTTCTATAGTTTTTTATTTCTCCTTTTTAACATAGCTGTATTGATCTTAAGTAGTATCTTCAAATTTCTACAGTTCATTACATTTCACCATAATCTGATTCTCAAAAACTATTTCATTCTCTAAGCCACCCAAATAATTTTTATTTATCCCCTAATCCAGGCTTGTCCAAACTTCAGCCCTCCAGATGTTTTGGACCGCAACTCCCACAGTCCTTTGCCATTGGAAACACAGGCCTGGAATTCTGGGAGTTGTGGTCCAAAACATCAGGAGGGCTGACGTTTGGACCATGCCTGCCTAATCCCTTTATAATCAGCATAAAACTAAATATACAAAGAAGCAAGTAAGGAATAAGCACTGATGACTTATGGTTTTCTACTCTACTTTTGTAAGCATGCCTCTCCGGTACCTTCTTGAGTATATTTACTGATGGCATATCTATCCATGCTAAACTCTTGCCAGATAAAATAGGAAGAATTTATCAGGTACTCCTGCATCCTCCAGTCCTAAGTGTGAATTATCATTTTCATTTAGCAAATATGTTTGTGATTCCTGTGTGTCCTCTAGGCATCAATGCTTCATAATATTGCTCTTCTGCACAGCACATTATCTTGCTTCAAAATTTGTACATATTCTTTAAATCTTCACTTGTCTCAGTCTAGACCACAAGGACAAAGTCTCAAGGTATTCCTCTCCTTGCTTGCAGGGGCAGTGAAGTATTTGCAGATCTGCCAATCAGAACAAGAAAAAATTCTTCATGGCAGTTGCCCTGCTATGTTTCATGGGTTTTAAAGAAGCTAAAGCACTGAATAGGTTGTTTGTATCGTTTTGAACAGTCACCATTCTTTCTGTGCTCTCTCTGTGTGTGCATGCCCAAAGCTTCACATAGAGAAGGAATGCTAGTTTTTGGCAGATCATGGAGACCCTGATAGGAAAAAGAGAGAGTTTTTTGCTTTGCTTGGTGGGGCATGGTGGCTCACTTTATAAAGAGGTCTGGGATTTTTTTTTGCCTTTTTCCGACTTCCAGGACAGATTGATCAGTTTCCCATTCATTCCTATGGGAAACTGCATTTCAGGAAACAATTTTTTTCATAAAATGAAAAAACTTGTAAATCCAATTAAATTTGTATTAAGAGGTATTACTGTAATTCCCTTTCAGCTTTTGGCTTTCTCCCCTTCCCCTGTCACTCCCCGTTTTAAGTATTCCTATGGCCTTTGCCCTGAGAATTATCTTTTTCAAGGAAATAGGAAAATGAATGAGTCGGGTCACTGTTTGACCACAGTTGAATGTGGGGGGAAAGCCATGTTCAAGTTATTTCCTTATTCTTAATTCCTAGGATTCTGTAATAGCACAAAACTTCAAAATATAGTGGGCTTGTTCGGCTGAATAAGGACCAGAGGTTTATATGGCTGCACCTCGAACTGAGCTTTTACTTACTCCATATTGGAACATTTTCAACACCATTACTATAATGGATAGCTCCCTAGACGAGATAAAGCTGCCTGTTCCAACTGATGGGATAGGGAGGCAGTAATTCCTGTCCTCCACCAACCCATGTTTTTGTGTTCTTCTCAGGTTTATTTAAAAGCCTCTATTACTACCAGGGACTATGACACAGCAGCTGCGATTGTGTTCCTGGTTGATCGGTTCTTGTACTGGGTTGACGGCTCCACTCAGCTTCTACGGATTGTCAAAAAGCTTCACAGGCTTCGGCCTACAGTGCCAATTGCTCCCCAGCTGATGATTCGCCAAGCTCGTGTCTCTGTCAATACAGGTAATGGAACCCTCATGGCTCTCAATTTCTTTCTCACTCCCAGCCCAGTCCCAATTAGAAGCTGCTTGACTTTCAAGAGCATACTTGGTTCCATTCTGAAGATGGCATTCCTAGGAGTTGAATGCCATCTTTTCAAACGGATGCCCCTTTTTTTTCTTTTTGCCCTGCATATATTTCCCCCATCCACATTCCTCCCACCTCTTCTGACCTACACATCCCAAAGGTGATGGCTGTTCATTAATCAAGACAAAATTATCATATGAACTTTCCATTCAGCATGAGTGTTTTGTGGGAGTGGGGGCTTGGGTGTAGCAGGAGGACAAATTGTGAAAGTGTGTGGGAAAATACTAATCGAAGCTTTTTGTCTCCTAACAAATCTGCCCTGGCTGTTTCAAACAGAGTTGTGTGAATAAAGCCAGAGACTCTAAAACATCCACAACACAGCCCTGGTACATTCTAGGCATTGTCCTAGGTGCCTTTAAATATGGCTAACTAATAATTTATGGTCATTTAATGCAAACAGTGTAATTAAGCTACTCAGTAAATACCTTCTTTCAAATTTGTTGCACGAAGATCAAGGGTAGTACTGGGTTGATTTATAAAATATATTCCAGAATGTGAGGAATGAAAAATCGAAATTTAACTGCTGTTGGAAATGGGGGTGAAATTATAACTTAAAGCTTTGTCTGCCTTAAGTATCTTTGTAGTTACTGTGTGCAATCAAGTCATGGACCTAATAGGGTTTTCAAGGTACATGAGATGTTAAAGGAGTGGTTTTACTATTTCTGCTGCCCAGTGAGAAGTTTTGAATTTTAATCCATCACTGTCCACAGCACCACATGGGCTCCCTTTAAATAACCAAATGGCTTTATTTCCCATCTTTAGACTTGGGATCTGATGCTTTAGCTAAATCTTCTTTGTAAACTAAGGAACTAAGGTGAGAAAAGAACAGTTTCGTTTTTTCAAAGTGCTTTCCTTGTAAGAACTTGAGATAATGACATCCTCTCTCTCCTCCTATATAGCAAAATAATTGTCAGTCTGACAGTAGAACACCCCCTTAGAAAATGACTTTGTCTATTTCAGCAGTACCAGTGACCACTAAAGTTTGTCTAAAGGCAAGGGTGCCCAAACTTTTTGTAAGGAGGGGCAGATTTGGTGGCTGAGAATGTGTCAGGGACCGGTTGCTCCCCGACCCTGCCACCCCACTGCAAGCCCCACCCACTGTCCCATAAGCCCCACCCACTGACCCCTTGTAACCCCACCCACAGGAAGGAAGGCGGGGACCAAGGGAGGGAGGGAGGGAGGTGGAAACCAAGAGAGGAAGGAATGAAGGTGGGGAACAAGGAAGGGAGGGAGGGAGGGAGGTGGGAACCAAGGAAGGAAGGAAGGAAGGAAGGAAGGAAGGAAGGAAGGAAGGAAGGAAGGAAGGAAGGAAGGTGGGGAACAAGGAAGGGAGGGAGGGAGGGAGATTGGGGACCAAGGGAGGGAGGAAGGAAGGAAGGAAGGTGGGGACCAAGGGAGGGAGGGAGGAAGGAAAGAAGGTGGGGACCAAGGGAGGGAGGAAAGAAGGAAGGTGGGGACCGAAGGAAGCACAGGGAGCTGTAGCCATAGGTCGCCCCTTGGAAGAGGCGATCTGTGTGACCTTGCACGCCTCCAAGCTCCCCAGCGGTGGGGACAGCTCGCCCGCCAGCCCACCCCAAAGCTCCTTGGCAGTGGCAGAGGCCCACTGGCCTGCCCACCCCCATACATTCCCCTGCGGTGCCGGTGGGGGCAGACCTCCCGTCTGCCCAAGCTTCCCAGCGGTGCCGGTGTTCCCGAGCTTCACAAGGTTCCCAGCGGTGCCGGTGGCGGTGACCCACCCGCACACTGAGCTTCACAAAGTTCCCGATGTTGCCGGTGGCGGCGGCCCACCCGCGTGCCACCCCCGCGAGCGCTCCCAGCCTCACATGGTTGCCGGCGGTGCCGGTGGCAGCAGCCCGCGCAATGGCTGGCCGGCCGGCCTGCCCAGCCCCACAAGCTTCCCGGCGGTGTCAGTGCTGGCAGAAGATTTAAAAAAAAAACATGGGGTGAAGGAGGGTGAGGGAGGGGCGGCCAGCCAGCCGCGGGCCACTCAGAATGGCCTGACGGGCCATACTTGGCCCCTGGGCTGGACTTTGGGCAGGCCTGGTCTAAAGGCCTACAATATGATCTCCCTTCTAGGAAGATTTTCAGGCCAATTGCCTTACCCTAATCTGCCTAAATGTGGCTGTAAAATCTAGGGAACTGTCTTATATAATGTCAGACCATTGGCGTATCTAGCTCAATACGGATTATACTGTATGGCTTTTTGGGTATTCAGACAATCATATATGGTTAATCCTAGAACCTTTCCACTGCAAAGCACTCTCTAAAGTTACCACGAAGATAATGGCTGTTCATTAATCAAGACAAAATTATCATACGAACTTTCCATTTGGCAAAGTTTCATTTGCATTTCTTTAACGTAGAACTGTTTCTTTCACCTTTACAGGCAAACTGCTAAAAGCTGAATATATACTCAGCAGCTTGATTAATGACAGCGGAACAACAGGTAAGAGACCAATTATAATGGATTTTTAGACTTCTAGTTTCTGTATTTTGCAATTGCCTAAGAACAGCCTTGCTGGAACAGGCCACAGCACATCTAATCCAGCATTCTGGCATTGACGCATTCATAGAGACTTGTTCTTTCAGTATATTATGTCCCAAGGTGTGTTGATCTTTAAATACGAAGGTATTAAATGAGAGAGAAATTGTGTTCCCCTTTCCGCATAACAAATAATCACTACATGCAGTAGTAGAAAGGGCATGCAGTAACCATATATTTGTATCTAATCATCTAGATTATCTCAAAGTCTTCATCTTATTGTAAAGTCAATTTAAGGTAATTTGACTGCTCAACAACCTTTGACCTAATCTTTCTGCCTTCTTACCTCCCCAAGCATGGAATTGCTTTCAACTCGTTTTTTCATTCTATTTCTCAGGTGTATGGAAGTACTCTAAAGAAAGTGATAGGATCCTTGTCCAGTCAGTCTGCATACAGATCAGAGGCCAAATTTTACAAAAACTTGGTAGGTTTTTAGGCAGAGTCATGAATGGTTCTCACAGGCTATTTTAGCTGATCTGTCTATGGGGTGTACTGCATTTTACCTCTTGTTTCCAATGTACACAAAGAGATGACAAGCAGAAAAGTTAGAACCTGCATGAGGAAAAAGGAACACTGAAACAAGATGGGACTGCTAAGAAGGGGTCATTTCTTTCACCTTTTGAAAATCTCATTCATTTCTATGCATTTTTTGCAGGATTTTCTCCTCGAAAACTCTGATCTTTTCAGCTGCAATATATTTCATCTCCTCATAGATGAAATTTATACTTATACTGTTATACCTAGTTTATACTTATTAGAGATGGGCACGACCAGGAATTTTTTTTTCGAGTTGTCGTTTTTCGGGACGGGTCCGTTTCAGCTCGTTTCCGTTTTTCACGAAATTTTTCAAAAATTTGTCGTTTCGTGGTGTCATTTTTTCATCTGTTGTTAGTACTGGTTTGGGGGGGGTAGCGGGCTCCTGGAGACACCTCTGTGGGGTGGGTGCCTCCTCTATGAAGGGAAAGTGGGCTCCTGGAGGCACCTCGTGGGTGCCTCCTATCCTCACCCGCTACAAAATGGCATGCATAGCCAATTGTATATGCATACCAAGTTGAGTGGCAGAGAGGCACCTCTTTTGGGTGCCTCTCTGTAGACCACAGGCCCACTGCTGATCTGGCCGCTCTGTGGTTCACTAAGAAGGGAAGTGTACTTGCGTGTATAGTGCAATGCGAGTACACAGGTTTGGCTTAGGGTTAGGGTTAGCGCAGGGGCTAGGCTTAGGGTTACAGGTAAGGTTAGGGTGAGTATTGGGGTGCACCTCTGGGAGCCTCTCTGACCCACTTAGAAGGACAGTGTACTGGCGTATGGGTTAGGCTTAGGGTTAGGGTTAGGGTTCGGGCTACGGTTATGGGCTTTTTATGCCTGATTGGCACATCCCAGAAGTCTCTGTGGTCAACCTGGCCAAGTGGCCATGCGATTGGTGGAATGGCTCCAAAAATTTGCATGGTCACTCCCATGGCCAGCCCATCATTGCGCAGGTGTAAAAAATAAAAATAAAATAAAATAAAATAAAATCAATGGAGAGGAGGACAGAGGAGACATTTTGTTGCAAGAAAAACCCACTGCTACTGTAAAAAATCTGGCAGTTTTAAAATAGCAATTTTCGCATGTTTCTGTGGTGCTTTGGTGTGTTTTTGGACCACGACGATACGATTTCAAAAAAAAGATTGCGGTCGCCCGCCCCATTTTGGATCCCTCGCCCGCACCACATGGCGTCGACGAGGATGCCCCACCAGAGCAGCCCAGGACAGGAGGGGGGGAGGCCGGGGACCCCCCCCCCCCGAAACCACCCCTCTAGGTGCCCTCACTCAAGCAGGCATATTTCCCCCTGCTTTTTTGGCCGGGAATTGGGTTTTTAAAACTTTTTTTCTGTGCCGTTTGAATTGCGGCGGCGAGCCGGCGAGGCGGCGATGTTGGCGGGACGACGAGGATGCCCGCCGGCTGCCACTCTACCAGAGCTGCCCAGGAAGGACAGGAGGAGAGGGGGGGAGGCCGGGGACCCCCCCCCCAGAAACCACCCCTCTGGTAGGTGTCCTCACTCAGGCAGGCATATTTCCGCCTGCTTATTTGGCTGGGAATCGGGTTTTTAAAACTTTTTTTTCTGTGCCGCTTGAATTGCGGCGGCGAGGCGGCGATGTTGGCGGGACGACGAGGATGCCCGCCGGCCACCACTCCACCAGAGCAGCCCAGGAAGGACAGGAGGAGAGGGGGGAGGCCGGGGACCCCCCCCCCAGAAACCACCCCTCTGGTAGGTGCCCTCACTCAGGCATGCATATTTTCGCCTGCTTTTTTGGCTGGGAATCGGGTTTTTTTTTTACTTTTTAAAACTTTTTTTCTGTGCTGTTGGCATCGCGCGATGCCAGGAACGACAACACGACAAATCAGACCCAATTTTTCTTTTTTCGGTTCGAGTTCGAGTTCTGGCAGAGTAATTGTCGTTCTTCGTTTTGTTGCGTAACGGAAACGAGGAACGGAAACGGAAACGAGAATTTCGTCGAGTCGTGCCCATGTCTAATACTTATACTTATACTTATACTGTTATACTTAGTTTATACACCAGGCAGGCATAATTATTTTCACCAAATCCAGGTGCCTCGTGGCACTATGGTTAAGCTACAATACTGCAGTCAAGACTCTGCTTACTACCTGAGTTCAAACCCGACAGGTTCAAGTAGCCAGTTCAAGACTCAGGTTTACCATTCTTGGTAGATTGAGTACCAGCTCACTGGGGGAGGGAAGCAATGTGTAGCCTGCATAATTAAATTGTAAACCACCCTTTAAGCTCTAGAGGACAGTAAATAAGCAGCACACTTTGCTTTCTAAATAAAAATGTAAATAAATATAACACATGTTTGCTTTGTTTTTTAAAAAAAACAAGTTTAAAACTGGAATTCTCAGGTTCTATCCCAGTTTAGGGAAGGTCAAATACATATAGGGGCACGTTGCTCCATCTTTTCCACAGAATACACTGAATTTTCTTTTCAAATGATCTTGGCTTAGAGAATTTAGCTTCTGCCCATCACTATTGCAACACTAGCATGGTGGAACATTTCTCTCCATCTCTGTTCCAGCACCCAGCTGTTGAAGGTTCCTCAGTCTTTGAAGGGGAGACTGCCTCCTCCCAGTTCCCCCATGCAACTCACCACTTAATCATTTTGAGAAATGCTAGAGAACCCTCTAATGAGAATGAATTTTGTGTTCATTTTTTAATATTTCAGGGATGTGGTATGAAGCAGCAGAGCTGATCTGGGCCTCCATTTTGGGTTACTTCACACTTCCACAGCCAGATAAAAAGGTGATAAATTAGCTTTTAAAAAAGCTTTCCCTACCATGAACATTGCTGGCATGAACAGACAATGCTTGTTCCTTAGATATGTTTCTGAATATTTCAGTTCTTAGCCATTCCAGGAGTTGCAGGTTTTTTGCATCTCTGCAACAATAAGCAGAATCTGCAACTATTACTTTTGTCAAAGTTATAGAAGAGTTCTTCCCTTCTACTCATATTATGTCCCCTTTCTGTCCCTTTCCATTGCCTTTTTCTCCCCTTCTCCACTGCCTGCCCCTTAACTTCTTTAGTTGCTGTCTCTATAAACAAAGATTGTGTTTAAACCAAGGGCAAATTGCATCTAAATGCAAATAATGAAATTTTGACTTGCTTTTCTGAATGAAAACCAGATTTCAGAGGTAGGGGCTTTATTTTATTTCTTTAAAATCCTCTGTGGCTAAAAAATCTAGATAGGTAAGGAATGAATCTTTATTCTATAATTTCAAAAACTGGCTCAATGTGTGAATCCAAGATACTTCTAAGCCCTCACCACTCTATTGGCAACAACTGCTCGATGTTTTAAAAAATGTAACAGTCTGCTTCTTTTCTAGGGGATTGGTACATCACTGGGTATTTTGGCTGACATCTTTGTATCCATGAGTGAAAATGACTACAACCGTTTTAAAAGCAACTATCAGTTTGATCTGGTAACTATTCTTGTATTAGAAGGAAACATCATTTTGCCAATCTCAAATTGCCTTTTCTGTGTTTTAACTGTTTTGGTGTCGTATCTCAGGACCATGTATGCCATAGGGCTTGGAAAAGTTTCTTTTTGGAATCTAACTCCTCACCATGCTTTCTGGGAACTCTGGAAATTATTTATTTATTTTATTTATTTATTTTGAATATTTCAACCCCACCTTTCTCCCTGGAAAAGGACCCAAGGTGGCTTTCAATAATGAGGGACAATATACAGTCCAGGACATTTTAGACGTATTCAAGTTAAGAACAGGGAGCTTGAAGAGACATCTTAGAACATAATAATAATCTGGCAAAACAAATCTATCTGAATGTTTATTTTCTGTTCTTGCATTCAACAGCGCCTTCTGCAAGAGTTTGATCATCGTCTGCTTTCAGCCGCTGAAGCCTGCAAGCTGGCTGCAGCCTTCTGCCAGTTTACCTCTTTGTTTGTGCTCACGGCAATGGTAAGTGCAGAACTGTTCATGCTGGTGTTGTGCCCAGCAAAAAGGAATCTTGCTATTCTATTGCACAATCAGGTGTGCCCCAGTTTTGTAATACACCCATGGAAATGCTTTGTGGATAGCATTTCAGCTTCAGCACTCACAGCCACTGTGGACTCAAGTTGCACACTTGTGGTTGTGTAGCAGGATATTGACCACTGAATGAAGGGACATCTACATTGACCCATTGATTCAATGGGACTATTGTAATTGGGTTTGAATTTAGTCCCTAAATGATCTGCTGTATAGTGCATAACTTGATCATAATTCTTGTACACTACCTGATATCTGAAAGGATGAAGGAGGGGGGGTTAAGTGTTTCAATTTTAAAAAATGATTTGAGATTGCTGGTAAAAGTAACTGAATATCATTGACAATCCATTTTCCACTGGCATGAATTTAAATTTGAGTATGAAAACGTCATTCACTTCAGTTGTACTTGATTTGCAGAATATCCGAGGAACATGTCTGCTATCTTACAGCTGTTCAAGTGCATGTCCTCCAGAAAAGGAGATGTTTTATTTGTCTGAAGCCAAGAGGTCCTTCGAAATTGGACTTCTCACTAAGAACGATGAAGATCCAGTCACCAGCAGACAGGAACTCCACAGTTTTGTGAAAGCAGCCTTCTGCCTTTCAAAGGTACACCAGCAACTCCACGGAGAGAGCGAGAAGCTTCGTCAGGTGAGCCATTTGTGCCAGGAAGCCTTGGAGAAGTTATATGCTTATAGCCATTCAACAGACCATGAAGACCAAGACAAAGGGAAGATTGCCAAAGATATAATGGGCCTGGCCATGTCTGCTAAGCAGCTGTTGGATGTGCAGAGTTTCCCAAATTCAGACCCCATGTCTTACATTCCAGATGGCTACAAAACAGATGTCAACAAGCCAATTGTGAATGGTGAACTGAGCTTCGAGAAGGTGCTGAAAATGCACTCCCAGCATCATGAAGCAGTTTGTGATGTGTTTGAAAGCACTTGCAGGAGCCATAAAGTTAACTCAGGAGGAGTCTGTATAACCACTCTGAAGACTGAAACCAGAAATGTGGACACCATGTGCATGACTGAAGAAAAGTCACATGGTGGAAGTGGTGCTGCCAGGAACCTAGTGTCGCAAAAGGTGTTGAAAGGTTGTGAGGTTCATAAAGGCCAAATGCAAAATAAATCATCCCATGATGCTGTAGAGGATGTTTCCCTTGGTGAAGAGACGGAAAGTGAACCTTCAGAAAGAAGTCAAAACAGCGCTGATGGTGTTTTAAGTAGGAGTGAAATTTCTAGTTCATTTAGATCGTGGAGCAAATTTTCTAGATCAAGTTTCTCTACTAGTTGGGAAGATATTAATGGCAATGAAGATGGACTTCTCCAAGATAAGGTACAAAGCACAAAGGGCAGACCAGATAAAGAGCAAGCTTGCTCTGTGGCTTTGTGTGGAGATATCTCAAAAAATCCCCAAGAGAGTGATTTCTGCTGTTTGTCTTCCCAGATGCACCAGGTCTGTCTTCAGGAGACTCAGCATGACTGCAGATACCCTTTAAAATATTCATTTCAGAATAATGTGGCCTTGACTAATAGAGTAGTGGAACCAACTGTCGTACATCTAGAGGGAGCAGTAGGTGTAGCAAAGCAATCACACAAGGAAACTAGTAGCTCCAAGTCAGGAAATAGTCATCATGATTTGAATTCCACAATGAGCCTTACTTCTGAACAAGATGCATTTGGGATCAACTTCTCTTCATCGGCTGATTCCAGAACCAAGGACAACAATGAAAACGGTGCAGCCATTTCTAAACATACCCAGTGTATCAGTAGGAATGAAAGCCCAGAAGACCCTGAGTGGTGCAAAAGAATTGTAGAACCAATATTTGGAAATTGTTGTCCACTGGTTGATCCAGAAAGAGAAACAACCAAAGATGCACAAGTGAAGCCATGCCATCCCAATGACAGAGCAGCAGTTGCTTCCATAAACAGCAACATGCCAAAACTGGAATGTGACCATTACATACAAAATTGGATTAATAAATCAATCACTACAGTGCCTGAGGAATGTTCCTTGGAGATACCTGAGGTTGACCCCCAAGCAGAAACAGCAGAAGACTGGGAATTTGCTTCCACTACTGGAGGACAGTCAGACGATCACTGTGCCAAAATGGGCATGATGGGAAAATCACCAAGTCCTTCTGCCAGTTCTCCTGCAAAGAGGGACAGCCAACAATACGCCAACCCATCCCTCGATTGCGCCACAACCGAAGAAGATGAAGGTGAAAAGATAAGGAACGTTCCGAGTAGCAGGCAAAATTCAAGCTCTTCACAGAAAGTGCCCATTTTTTCCAGCAGTTTTTCAGAACTGGGGACTCCATCATTTTTGAACTCAAGTGGGAGCTCTTTTGTCTTTATGGAAAGTGCCAAAGAAGAAAACGCAAAAGCTCGCATTCTGAGTAATGATGAATACAATAGGCTCCTGTCAGGAGTAGAACATGATTGGTTAATGCAGAGAATGAAGAACATGGGGCTGTTTAAACCAAACCTACTCCATCAAACGCATTGTAAGTAAAATTTTCTAAAACATACGTCTGTAATGTCTTGATCTTAAGATTTTTTTTCCCAGCTGGGAGAGAACGTGGTGATTGTGTTGTAGCATTTCCCTTGTGATTGTGATAATCCCAAACGCTTGTCTGTTTTAATTCATTCATGTGCTACACTGAAGGAAACAAGTAATCTGTGAGTTCACCTTCTGAGTGTTATCACAAAAACAAAAAAGAGTGTAAAATCACATTTGGTTCCCACAATTCAAGGATGCCATTTAGTATTTCTCCTTAGGGTGAAATATTCTACTGAATCAGGAGATCGGGGGGGGGGTGCTTTATTATATTCATTTAATTTATATCCTGCTGTACTGCAAACAAAATTGACATTTTTGTTTCTTTGCTAGTAACAGGAACTACTTCCCTTCACATACACAATGTAGTTGGTATCATAGGGCCTGTTGTTGTGTTGCATTTATTTTGAAGGAATACTTTGCTACTCTGGGGCATTTCTGAAGTGATGCACCCTGCCTTGCCTTTCTGTTTATGGACGAGGCTGATGGTAATACTACACTGACATAATGAATGCGACTTCTCACAGGTCAAGCTGTAGAAGCAAAATGCCATAGGCTCTATGATTCTGTCCGGGGAAGGGCACTGAAAACATCTTAACTCTGCCATTTCGTTTTTGGTTACTGGTACGGAACCACCCCATTACTACGGGGGTTATCAATTCATTTGTCTTCTTGTTTTCAGCCGCTCTCCTTTTGAAATACTCTAAAAAACCCGGCCTGTGGACAGCCCAGGAAACAGCCGTATATACTGGAGACTATTTGAGTGTGGCAAAGAAAGGCAAACAAAGAAATGCCTTTTGGATACATTTCCTGCACCAGGAAGAGACTCTGGGAAGGTACCACTCCAAACAGGATAGTGTTTTGATCAGTTCTGGCAGAAAGATGCCATGGTATATTACTCTGTAGTTGTGGAAGAGACCAAAGCTGAATGGGGAAGCACACGACCACCTCCCTTCAGAAGGATCAGGCAGTAAGCAAAGAGGGAGAGACCTGCCTGAGCCCTTAAATATATCATTATCTAAACAAGGATGGTGCCTCCCCCTTCCCAGGCTATGAATTAATTACACATAACAATTGCATCTTCTTTATTTGTACCAGAGACAGGTGATTACATGCCATTAAGTCAGTTCTGATTTTTACAAGGTTTTGTTGATACAGTAGGACCCTGGTATCTGCTGGTGATTGGTTCCACACCTTCCCATGGATAATGAAAACGGTGTTTCCTGACAGCAGCTTGCTTTATGGCTGCTGTTTGTGACAGCAACTTGCTTTACAGATGCTGTTTGTGACAATAGCTTGCTTTGTGGCTACTGAATTATTTAATTTTTTTCCTCTGCCAACCGTAGATAACTGAATCAGTGGATAATGAATCAGTGGATATGGGGGTCCTACTGTATAGAGTTCTCAACAGTGATTTATTTGAGGGCTGTGCAGCTTGCTTAAGGCTGCACAGGCTTGTTCTCCAACGGGTTAATGAAACCCCCAACCTCACACTCCACAGCCAGATAGCCCATTCATTTAATCAGGTGCTGTCAATGGGGAATATTTGTTCATCCAGATATTCTGCCCTGTGGCTTTCAGAATTCTTTGCCTTTGGTTGTGCTGGGTGGATTGATGGATGTTAGGCTGATGTTTTCCCATTCCTGTCTAGACAAAGAGAGCAATGGTCCCAATTCTCTCTATGACAGCTTCCTCTGCAATATCGCTACTGGCATGTCGCTCACTATTACCTCCCACTTTCAAATTGACTGTCACACCTATGTTCCCCTTAATTAAAACTGCCCTATCACAGTTCTGGTATGCCTTCTCTCCACCAGCCTGCTCTTCCATATCTTGGTCTCCATTTCTCTCAGCTCCATCTGGATTTCCTGTTAGTATTATGACATTATTTAAGGATATAAAATACTATAGCAGTAGGCAGTTCCTAATCCCCAGTGCTCTATAGTGGACAGAGTAATGGATTCAGGAGACTTGGGTTTGAATTCTGGCACTGCCATGGACATTTCTTAAATATCCCACACTGAAAAGCTCTATTAGGGTCTGGATAAATCGACAACATCGGTGAGTGTTGTTGTCATTTTCTCTCTCTCTCAGATGACTCCCACCCCAGCTGAAAAATGTTGAATGCTAGTTTCTTTTCTTTTTCCTTCGTTTTTAAAAGGCTACTTTTGAGCATGTAATTATTGATATTTTCTTCCTGAATATTTTTTGGGGAAGACTAGACAAATACAAGAGGGTCCGGGGACCCCTTTAAAGAGAACTTCACTGGGAGCCATGGCCACAAACAAGTGGTTCATAGGCTCACTTTACCCACCCTGATACAGCCAAAGGTTAGTGCTTCTCTTTCTGTAAAATATATTGAAATGCAGTGATATCAAGAAGGCTGGAAACAATCAGAAATATCAGCGGGTCCAAAACACTATGGCTGGGCCATTGATCAGGATTAGAGATGGGCACGACTTGAAAAAAAATTTTTTCGAGTTGTCGTTAGTCGGGCCGGTCCCGTTTCGGGTCGCTTCCGTTTTTCGTGAAAATTCGCAAAAATTAGTCGGTTCGTTTTTTCATTTTTTCGTTGTCGTTAGTACTGGTTTTTGGGGGGGGAGCGGGCTCCTGGAGGCACCTCTGTGGGGTGGGTGCCTCCTCTGGCCCGCTATAAAGGGAAAGTGGGCTCCTGGAGGCACCCGTGGGTGCCTCCTATCCTCATTCCTCACCCACTAGGAAGGGGAAGCAGGCTCCAAGAGACCCCTCTACATGGGGGTCTCCCTTCCTCACCTGCTGCTGCTGCAAAATGCTATGCAATAGCCATATGGATATTGCATAACATAATGTGCAGACAGTGAGACCAGTGTGAGAGTGATAGCGTCATGCCTTCCCTGCACAAGGCTCCCGCACCACCATGTCTCACACAGAAGGGAATTGTACTTGCTGCGTGTAGTGCAATGCAAGCAAGTAGATCTGGCTTTAAGGTGGCTTAGTGCAACGGCTAGGGTTAGGCTAGTGACGGGTAAGGTTATGGTGGGCTAGTGGGTTGCACCTCTGGGTGCCTCTCTGACCCACTAAGAAGACAGTCTGTGACGTATGGGTACGGAGTCAAGGGTTAGGGTTAGGGCTAGGGCAGGTTTTAGGGGGCTTTTTGGCACATCCCAGAAGTCTCCATGGCCAAGTGGCCATGCGACTGGTGGGATGGCTCCAAAAATTTGCATGGTTGTCCACTCCCACATGGCTGGCCACTCGGCCAGCCCATCATTGCGCAGGTGTAAAAAAAATAAAATAAAATAAAATCAATGGAGGACAGAGGAGGAGAGGAGAGACATTTTGTTGCAAGAAAAAACCCACTGCTACTGTGAAAAATCTGGCAGTTTATAAATTTTCGCGTGTTTCTGTTGTGCTTGTGTGTTTTTGGACCACGATTTCAAAAACAACATTGCGTTTGCCGCCCCATTTTGGATCCCCCGCCCGCACCGCATGGCATGGCGAAATGGCAACTCGAGTCCGGCCGCCCAGAATGGGGGGGAGGCGGGACCCCCCCTCCAGAAACCACCCCTCCGGTAGGTGCCCTGCGGCCTTAGTCAAGCAGGCATTTTTCCACCTGCTTTTTTGGCCCGGGAATGGGTGGGGGGAGAGTTTAAAAGTTTTTTCCTGTGCCGTCCGTGCCGCTTGCTTGCGCTTTAATTGCGGGCGGCCGGCGGCGAGACTGGGCTTTTTGCTGGCTGCGAGCCTGCGGCGAGTCCCACCAGAGCAGCCCAGGACGGGGGATGAGGGGGGAGGCCGGGGACCTCCAGAAACAACCCCTCTGGTAGGTGCCCTGAGGCACGGCAGGCATTTTTCCGCCTGCTTTTTTGGCCCGGGAATGGGTGGGGGGAGAGTTTAAAAGTTTTTTCCTGTGCCGTCCGTGCCGCTTGCTTGCGCTTTAATTGCGGGCGGCCGGCGGCGAGACTGGGCTTTTTGCTGGCTGCGAGCCTGCGGCGAGTCCCACCAGAGCAGCCCAGGACGGGGGATGAGGGGGGAGGCCGGGGACCTCCAGAAACAACCCCTCTGGTAGGTGCCCTGAGGCACGGCAGGCATTTTTCCGCCTGCTTTTCAGCCGGGAACCGGGTTTTTTTAAACTTTTAAAAACTTTTTTTCTGTGTCGCGTGGCATCGCGCAATCGCGCGATGCAAGGAACGAGCACGACAAATCAGACCAAAATTGTTCGTTCGTCGGTTCGAGCTCGAAGTCTGGCGGAGTAATTCCCATTACCGTTTCCGTAGAGTAACGGAACCGAGTAACGGAAACGGAAACGGGAATACCGCTAAGTCGTGCCCATCTCTAATCAGGATCAGTTACAGGCAACATGAAACTTCTTTGTTATGCCTGCTATAAATCTGTAATGTCCAAAATTCAGCCCTCCTGATGTTTTGGACCACAACTCCCAGAATGCTAAGTTTAGATTGCCAATGACAAAGGACTGTGGGAGTTGTAGTCCAAAACATCTGGAGGACCGAAGTTTGGATATGTCTGGTCTATAATGTGCATTGCTTTGTGATCTACTGCAGGAAGATAGCTGCTATATTTCCTAGGTGAATAAACAAATGAGAATTTGTTGTGCTATGTAGAGATGGGCACGAAACAAAAATGGTGTTTCAGTTTTTCATTTGTCGTTGAGAGGTCTGTTTTGGTTCATTTCTGTTTGTCACAAATTTTTTGAAAAATTCTGTTACCATTTTTCGTTTTTTCGTTTGTCGTTTCTACCCGCTTTTTGTGCGATTTTTAAAGCATTTCTGTGCGCAGGCATCCCCCAACGCCCCAGACCAGAGGGAAAACACCAAAAAAAAGCATGCTGGCAGAGACACAGTATAGACTAGGTATGCAGGGAGGCTGCAAAGGCAGCGGCAGGCGTTGCCCAGGGTGCAAGGCAGCCGCAGAGTGACTGCACTGCGGGGCAGGGGAGGGTACTCACTGAGAGGTACACACACAGGGAGGCTGCAGGACTGAAGCTAGAGTCGCAGAGACAGCAATCCCACCCTAACTCCCACCAGAGACTGCAAGGAGGATGGGGGCTGCCAGAGCTTTTTATGCCCTCTGTGGCTGCCAGACCTGCCCGCCCAGTCTGCAACCTGGGCATGCTATTGGTTGAACATGATCCCACATCACATGGCTTGCCTCCATTTTGTGGCTGCTGGAAATGACAAACGGTAACAGAAACGAAAAAATGTTCGTTCCGTGCCCATCTCTAGTGCTATATGATCCTTTCTTTATAGATACATTGGGAAAGAGTACAAAGAGGAGAAGGAACTTTTTCACCATTTCAATGATGTGGAACGACAAATGACCGCCCAGTACTATGTGACAGAATTCAACAAAAGACTTTATGAGCACAAAATTCCAACACAAATCTTTTACATCCCATCCGTGATCCTCTTGGTAAGCAACAAACAGAAGGCAGCAAAGGATTCGGCTGCTGAAAAGAGGAAGCAAAGATGAGGAAGAGTATAAACTGGTTTTTTTAACTATTTTTATCATACTCTTTCTTTTCTCTAGATACTAAAAGGCAGATCTATACAAGGATGCATAAGTGTGGAGCCCTATATTCTAGGAGAATTTGTGAAGCTATCCAATAACACTAAAGTCGTGAAGCTGGACTACAAAGCCACAGAATATGGACTCGCTTATGGCCATTTCTGCTACGAGTATTCCCAAGGCACTGATGTAGTCGTTGATTTACAAGGTTTGTATTTGTGGGCATTTAAACAAATCAGTTCAGTTCAACACAAATTTTCAGAACAAAAATTAAATTGAATGCCAAGTCAGAAATAGAAGAATAAATGTCTACACACTTTTTCTGTCCCAAGAAGTCAAACATCTCCCACTATTCAGAAACCTGAAAATGTTATTTTCCCAATGCAAGTTTTAGAAAGCACTTATTTAGACATCTGCCATAAACATACTGTCCTGTTTTTATTGCAGTTAAAGTTATTACAAGTTCTATTTCTTTGCTAATAACCTTTCAACAGCAAATGATAAAAGCCCTGTCAAACAGCCAGTTGGCAAGAAAATACAGTAGGACCCCGGTATCCTCTGGGGATTAGTTCCAGGCCTTCCTATGGATAATGAAAACCGTGGATAAGACAGAACATCAAACATCCCCAAAACTGCTATGGATAATGAAAACCGTGGATAAGACAGAACATCAAACATCCCCAAAACTGCTATTTTGTGACAGTAGCTTGCTTTACAGCTGCTGTTTATGGCAATACCTTGCTTTGCGGCTGCTGAATTATTTATGTAATGTTTTCCTCCAACAACCATGGATAACTGAATCAGTAGATAATAAATCAGTGGATATGGGGGGTCCTACTGTATGCCCAGTGACCAGTTAGAAAGTTTCAGGAAGAGAAACAGAATGGAATGTCTGGAGTAGTATTCCACACCCGCTTGTTATAGATTATTTTTATGTTATTTTGCAGATCATATCTTCCATCCTAAGGCATTCATGCCCCATGCAGTGGGCTTGGAAACGTTACTTTTTTAATAACATAGGACATGTTGGATGAAGGATCGTGGGAGTTTTGTATTTGCCAGGCTCATTCTATGCATCCTGATAGATAGATAGATAGATAGATAGATAGATAGATAGATAGATAGATAGATAGATAGATAGATAGATAGATACTGTATTGTCACTGTACATAGTACAATGAATTGAATACTATCTCTGGTGCAATTAAAAAGAAAAAGCATTTAAAAGGTAAAGAGAGTTAAAAGCACTCATACACATCCATCACAACCATCACAACTCCCCATTCCCTGATGGCCAAGTAGGAATCTGCTCAGCCAATACTGGATGGGACCCATAACATACGTAAGAAATGATAAGAGTAGATGTTCTGTGTAGTTCTGTAAAGTTGAGACACTTAACCTTTCTTGCTCTTGTTTCTTTTCCTCTTATCAGGGTGGGTGACTGGTAATGGAAAAGGCCTCATTTATCTAACGGATCCCCAGATCCATTCTCTTTCTCAGAGCAAGGTGTCCGGCCTTACAAACTTTGGAAAGAAAGGGATTTACTATTTCTTCAACAATCAACATATAGAATGCAATGAAATCTGCCACCGCCTTTCTCTATCAAGACCATCGTTAGAGAAACCAAACTGACTTTGGGGTAACGGTCAAGGCCTTCTCTCAAGAGACACTTACGTTTCTTTTGAAAAAGTGGTGGGTTTTTTTAAATTTTCTGCATCTGATCCATGTTGAGTTGGTATGTCCTTCATCCATACTATGCCATTTATATTGTTACATCTCAGTCAGTCATAATCTTAGAAGTATCAGTATTGACTTCTGTGTCAGCAGATTCAGGCTAGATGGGAGTTTCAAAGTGATGTCTAATGAGAGACACCTGTGGAAAAGGCTGTACGCCTAATGTGTCCTTGACAAGACGGGAGAGTTTCAAGGTCTCAGAAGCGGAGGGGGGGGGGAGAGAGAGAGAGACACATAATGGCACACACAGAAGTGAAGGTTCAAAGTTCTTGGTTGTAAGTGCCAAATCATGGGATACAAAATAACAGAGGTGATTGGACAACAATATTATATATACTGGACGTAGGAGCACATGTAAGAGAGAGTGAGAAGGAAAAAAGGAGAAATGTTGGAAAGTTGGAAAGGCTTGGAAGTTGGCTATGTACGTTATTGCTGTATGCAAACTGGAATCTGTATTGGATATTCTACAATTTAAAGGTTGAAAGTTACTTTGCTGAATTCTGATCTTGCATGTAAAGTTACTCTATCAGCTGTATGTATGTAAATAGATTGCTGAAACAAAGAAGTCTTGTTTGTCTTCACTGAAGATATTGCACTTTAACTCTAGGCAGCAGGCTATGCTGATAATTGTGATGGACTACATGTTCTATGGTCCACCCACACACCAGACATGTTGCTTAGTAGGAAAGCAGTACTTCCTCCAGGAGGTGATTCTAACGCTGTTGTCCTCTGTAATTCTTCATGCTGAAAACCACATTTGTTTAAAAATATGGGAAAACATTCAGGGTTCCCATTTGCCTAACTTTGACTTCTAACCCACTGTTCAGTTATTACAGTGTACGCAAGGCTGGTCTTACCATGAGGAGGTTTCCTCAGTTGGAACTACTAACTAGAGCCAGAAGCAGAGAGATGCTATAGGACAGTGATGGCAAACCTTTTAGAGACCGAGTGCCCAAACTGTGATTCAAAACCCGCTAATTGTTCACAAAGTGCTAATATAGCAATTTTACCTGAATGCAGGTGGCTGTGAAGGCGCAATGTCAGGTGCCCACAGAAAGGGCACTGAGTGCCACCTTTGGTACCTGTGCCGTAGGTTCGCCAACACTGCTATAGGACATTGCTGAAGCTGCTATGAAGTCTGTCCTGCACTACTTAGGGCGCTTTTACACGACCCCTAAGATCCGCTGGCAACTTAAATTCAGACCAGAGATCTTGGGGGTTTGTCGCTCTTCCTGGGTTCCCACCCCTCCGCTCTTCCTTGCTCCTGTCTGCGTGAGGGGAGGGAGAAAAAAAGGGAGAGAAAAAATGCAGACTCACCTCCGCTCTGCCATCGGGAGCTGCCCCGGGAAGCATTCCAATCTCTTCCAGTCTCTTAAAGGGACGGGGGGGGGGGGGGGCAAAAAAAACCCCACACAAGGCGAGGAGAGCCCGGCACTCACTGCTTTACATCCGCATCAGAAATTTTTCACCTTCAGAGACCAGGTACTTGGAAAATGCGCTGGGACGCGCTTAGGTGGGCGTGGTCATACTTAATTTTTTTTTAATAATCCGGACCTCGTGGGAAAGCAATTTTAAGCTCCGGATCTGGGAGCCCTTTGCCTCGGATTTTAGGGGTCGTGTAAAAGCGCCCTTTCTGTCATTAAATGTGATGGATGCTTCTGGCCCACTGGCAGTGTTGTAAGAGTCAGCTGTCTCTTGGTTCAGCTTCTGAATGTAGAAAGACATCATTTCTGCCTTCACCTCAACCTGCAAAATAGCTTGGATTGATACTGAGTGTTCAAGAACAGCAGGGATAAGCCTGCTAGTTTGCCTTCTGTGAACCCATCCTAATCCCCATGGGGTGTTTCAAGAGGAAGCCTAATATACTCACACAGACATTATGCATAGTTTAGAACCCTCATCTTCAAACCTTCAAACCATTACGTACACCAAAACCAGCTCTTCTACCAAAGGATTTGAAGACTCCTAGACACACATTTTTACAGGCCAGACTCCTGATGTCATCTGGCCTATGGAATAGTGGAGCTCTAAATGCCAGTTCACTCAAAGAAAGTGTACGGTCCCCCTACACAAAATGTAGGCAATGGTAACATTTTCAGATATGTATCCAAATGGCTTGGAAATGCAAAAGAGATAGGAACGTCCTTGCCCACATGTGATGGGAGTGCAGCTGTCTTAAGTGTTATTGGGAAAATACTTCATGTGGTATAGTAAGAACTAGCAGAATCATGGTATACTGTATATATTGCTGGATTCAAGAATCCTTGGGTTCCAATCCATGCCACCACATGCAGTAGTGGTAAATCACTGCTTGAACACCTCACATATCTCAAAAACTCTATTAAGCGCACCATTCATCCATAAACTACCTAATGCAGGCCTGCCCAAAGTCCGGCCCGGGGGCCAAATCCGGCCCATCAGGCCATTCTGAGTGGCCCGCGGCTGGCTGGCCCACCCCTCCCTCCCCGTCCTTCGCCCCTTTTTTTAATTAAAAAAAGCCTCTGCCAACACTGACACCGCCGGGAAGCTTGAGAGGCTGGGCCGGCCGGCCGGCCAGTGAGCAGAAGCTTGTGGGGCTGGATGGGTGGGCGAGGGGCGGGCCACCACCACCAGCACCACCGAGAAGCTTGTGGGGCTGGGCCGGCTGGCCGGCTATCGTATGAGCTGCTGCCACTGGCACTGGCATCACCGGGAACCTTGTGAAGCTAGGCACATGTGTGCAAGGTGGCGCACAGGCCAGCCACCACCACCGGCATAGCCAGGAACATTTGTGAGTTTGGGCGCACGCGCGGGGCAGTGATCGGGCGGGCCGCGCCACCGGCACTGCTGGGAAGCTTGGGCAGCTTGGCGGTCTGCCACCACTGGCACCGCAGGGGAATGTGTGGGGGTGGGCAGGCCAGCGGGCCTCTGCCACCACCAAGGAGCTTTGGGGTGGGCTGGCGGGTGAGCCGTCGCCACCGCTGGGGAGCTTGGGGGGTGCAAAGTTGCACAGATCGCCTCTTCCAAGGGGCAACCTGTGGCCACGGCTCCTTGTGCTTCCTTTGGTCCCCACATTCCTTCCTTCCTCTCTCCCTTGGTCCCCACCTTCCTTCCTCCCTCCCTCCCTCCCTTATTCCCCACCCCCTCCCTCCCTTCCTTCCTTGTTCCCCACCTTCCTTCCTTCCTCTCTTGGTTTCCACATTCCTCCCTCCCTCCCTTGGTCCCTGCCTTCCTTCCTGCGGGTGGGGTTGCAAGGGGTCAGTGGGTGGGGCTTATGGGTCAGTGGGTGGGGCTTGCAGTGGGGTGGCAGGGTCGGGGAGCAACCGGCCCCTGACACATTCTCAGCCACCAAATCTGGCCCTTCTTGCAAAAAGTTTGGGTACCCCTGACCTAATGGCACAGAGCAACAGCAATTTGTTACACTGGATTTTGCACACACAAAAATCCTTTCTCTTCTTCTGCCATGTGGACAATGAGAAGGGAACTGGATCCTCAAAGTTTAACAGCTCAGCTCAAGTATGAAAGTTTTTGGAAACATGAAGAGGAATTTTGAAGATTATGCTTATGATAAACGATTATATGCTTTAAACATATGTTGGAAGGAAGTTCTTGAAAGCTGTGTTGTTTGAGAGGACTGGGACAATAAAAACACCACCCTTTACCTCAGATGCAGCCTCAGAACATCTAAGCTCTGGGCCTCAACTAAGAAACTGCCTGGCATATTTTCCATCTTGCCAAGGACTTACATCTAAGAAATAACTCCTGGCAACTTCATATTTTGCCATGTTTTAACCTGTTGGTACAGTTCTGAAGAAGAGGGATTTTGCCCTCGAAATATTAGCAACTTTTTGTTATTTTTTCTAGTAGCCTAAATGTATCACCTGTTCTACTTTTGTATTTGGTTTTTGTAATGGCTATATGGCTCCTCAACTTGTTTTACATTTTGTTAACAAACTCCCTGGATCGCCCTTCTCTGACCACCTCTTCTTGTTCCAGCATTCATTCCTAAATCTAACTCTTCCATAGAATACAAGGAAAGAGGCAGCTTCTGCCATTACTCTGGCTGTCACCATGTTATTCACTTTCTTTCTGTGAATCAAAGGGGGGATGCATTCTTACTGCTATCGGATGCTTTCCATCCACTCCCAGCTTGACACTTGTCTTCTTTGGATGTTTTGTGGTAGGCATGCTGTCCAGAGGTGTCAACAGTGCTTGCACCGGGTAAAAACAGCTGCTGCTTCCCTTGCCTCTTTTCTTTCCTTTTGACAACTTATTATGAAGCCATCTTTTGTGTTTTTAGATCAAAGCTTGTAATTCCTAGATGTGACCTCTTTGGACTTTTGTCGGCTACCACCTGGAGTCTTGGAGGAGGGGGGAAGCAATAACAGAATTCGACCACTGCCACTTCCCAAATATTCATTGGAAGATTTTTCTTATGTCACAAATTCCACTGCTTGGTTTCTGGGACATTCTCCTACACAGCACCCATGACAATGATTGGAGAGGGGAGGTTTGATTTTTAAAAAAGCAATACCTCTTGCCTTGTTTTCCACCTTTTTCAGTGGGGTTGGCACAGGAACATTTTGTGGTGAATTGTGCTCCTAGACTCACTCCCTATTAAAAGTAACTAGTTGTGCAGCTTTCCGGATGCTAAACAACAATAGGATCTCAGCTACAGAGGAGACATCTGTTTTATACCACCCCGTCATTTGGATTTCTTTTTGAGCAGCTCTAAAGGCCGTTTCACATGACCCTGGATTCCTGCCAAAATGTGAGCTAATAATTTGCACACAGCTTACACACCTGAATGGTTGTGTGATTGCTTCGCCATGCACGCAATTCTGCTTCCCACCCCCCCCCACCCCCATCAGATCTCTGTGTTGCCACTGTTAAAGCTTTGGGGAGGGGTGGCAAAACATTAATATTGGGATATGTTAAAGATAAAGGAGGCATGAGACAATAAATGTTGCAATCCCAACATGTTTCCATATGAACAAACTCGACAAACATCCATTCCTGACTAATTCACACCTCAATATGAGATGATTCACAATGGATGAATCAGTTCTAAATATTATTATATTGAAATCACTACTGGTACTTGGAGCACCTTAGATGTTGTTTACGCTACCCTTTATAAGTTACTGAGGGAACATAGGTGAAGAATTATGATCACAGTGAACAGTCCTGTATAAATACCTCATATGTTCCTGGAACATACAACTCATTAGACATGTTAGGGTAGTCTGCATGCTCTTAGTAAATCTCTTACCAGCAAATATTTTAGCCTTTGAAGGTACCTAATTTTTTATTGCTTTTGTTAGTTTTAGTCCTGATTCAGCTAAGTTAAAAAAATCACTGAATTTTGAGGTGACTGCTGTTTATTTTAATTCAAGATAAATTATTTGATAGCGTTAGTTTGAAGTGTGAAAGGGATCCAGTAGCCAGCTAAGAGGCTATTGGATACAGGGTACTAGATTCAACCAAGTAGCCAATCTTTCATCTACAGATGTGGTCTGATACTAAGCTTCCCACTCAGCCTTGCTAGGCCTGGGAAAAATTGTGCAGGGATGTTCGTTCTACCAGTTCTGTTCTACCAGTAGTAGAGAATAAAACACAGCATGCAGGGTGTTCCTTGATGTTCACGGTTACAGATGCATTTTTAAGAACACCTGATATCTCTTGCATTTTTTAAAAAATGCAATTTTTTAAAAATGAGAGCTTGGAAAATCCCACAGGCAACACACCAGTAGCTCTGCCGATTATGGGATCCTGAGATCTGTCAGTCAGTAAAAAGTGCTTCTTATAAAAAGATGGAATGCTTTGTGAATTTGTGGGTCCTCTTTAAGTGTGAGAAACTGGAAAGAACATTTTCTGATCTAAATCTTTGATTCCTGATTTGGAAGGGATGGCAAACTGAACATGAAAGCACGTTGCCTTTCTTCTTTTTTAGAGGCATGTGTTATTTCAGGACTTTTTTATTTGATCAGTAAAATTTCATAAAGAACACATCCCTACTACAAAGTTAAGCTCTGCCTCTACTCCCCCGCCCCCTCAGCTTTTGTTTCTGAAACTGCAGGGAGTTCAGACCTTGTGTGAGCTGCTGCTTCGTGCCGCCATTGTTCTCTCCGTAATATTTGTGCTGCATTGTTTGAGTAAACAAATACTCTGTCACAGTCCAGATCGAAGGAAGAAATTAGTTGTAAGAAGGAAGAAAAAACTGGAAAGAGGGAGAGCAAGGGGAGGGAGAAATTAAACCTCTTTATTCCGCTGGGTAAAACCTTCAGGGCTGGGGAAGCTTTGCAGCTGTGCCAGAGAAAAATGCATTCAAAAAAAAGCATAATGCTGGTGTGAATAATCCTTTTCTAGAGTTGTGCTTACAGCCTGCTCCAGCTTTGTCAGGTGAACTTGAACTGGGCCATCGGCCTTTGCTGTCCTTTCCCACTGCACACTGTCTATCGCCTGAGGGCATTCAGCATCTTGACTGTTTTCGAAAGAAAGCAAACAGTCTGACAATGAACTCCGAGTCACTTTCTCATAGAAAAGTAAAATCGGCATGTGACGGTACACTCTGCTCCAGGGTTTCCCAGATTAAAACGATACGTGGCAGCTCACGTGTTCCTGGGAAGATTATGTCACTCATCTTGTTCCACAGCCAATAAAAGTAATGCCCTATTATATTCAAAGCAAAAAACAAAACAAAACACGCAACAATACTAGATGCAACCACATATCCAGTGTTTCATCTACAGACATGGTCTCATATGAAGAAACTGATGCTAAGCTTAATAAGAAATGGGTAGCCAATTTGTTTTGGTTCATTTTTTTAAAAAAAAAGCATATGTGTTTCTTCTTGTTTGAGGGAAGAAAAATGAGGTTCCAAGAATTCGTCTTCAGGAAAATTAAAACTCTGAAGTTTATCCATCTAAACCTAAGGCCTTGAATGCTGCTTGACGTCTAAATGTCTGGCTTTCACTCCCTGAGTATTCAACCCAGTGATGAATTGGAGTTGCTGCCTCTTTCTTTCCTGATAGGCCTGCCATCTTTAACTCCTAAATAACAGGCATAGTGTAACACAGTCTCCCTCCATTCTGGGAATAACAAAACCTATTGAATTTGGATGGAGACTCCAAACTCTGAAGCCTTGTAGGTATAGAAGCAACATCAGTGATATATTTTCACTACAGATGGGGATATATCTGTCTGTTTTATTTTCTCCCTCAGCAGATAAAAAGCTGTATCTGTGTCTTGACTATCAACTCAGACTGCAGGTAAGAACATAATTCTCCCTTTTAAAAAGAAAAATCAACAGAAAACCACCCTCCAAATGTCATGGAGATGCTCACAAGAATATATTATGGTTGTCAAAATCCACCCCATTCCCCTTGTAGCTACTTGAAGGACTGCTGCCTGCATATGGATGGTGACAATTCTGAAGAGATTCTGCAAACTGAGGACACTTCCCTCATGAGATGGAATCTTAGGTCTCAGCTCACGTGGAGAGTCCCCACAGATAACAGAAGGGAGAACGTCACAGATGGTGCAGCATATCTTCTTCAGACTTGTTGCTCTTCCAGTGTAAAAGGGCAATTGAGCTGGAAACAGAGGAGGCAGGACTTGTAGGGAATATGGAAACCTCAGCAGGACCAAAGTGTCTTGGCCAGCCTGATTTTCAGCACTAGCAAATTTGATCATATACTCCTAGTCTTGGGTCACCTTCATTGGCTTCCAGTTCAATCTAATGTGCTAGTTATCAGAAATTGATTTTCTGTTTCATTTGCTTCTCCTGATCCATATTGCTAAAAAAAAAATCTGGCATATAGAGGGAGGCCAAAAAGGTGACAAGGAAATTGGGCCTTATGGTAGTGGCCCCCAGTCTTTGGAATAAGGATCCAACTGAGAGATGCCAAGCTTTTTCCTCGTCATATTCAGGAAATGAGTGGAAAACTGCCTGCATTCAGTAACATATATCCCGTATGTTGTTAACTTGAAATGTTACATTCTTTTATTGCTCTTATCTTTTTGTATGAATTTTAGATCTATATTGGCAAACCACCATGCTGACTGTATTGATATGTGGGGGTTGTGTAGGGTTCTGAGTTTTAATCCATAACCTTCCCAGAGTAGCATTTCCACTGAAAGACTGGAATAGAGATAAAATAAAATAAAATAAAATATGTATGTTCGTACATTTATGAAGTAGGAAGATTAAGACATGTTTTTCCAACCTCATCTGCTGTTTCTACATTTTGCCCAATGTGTAACAATGAATATCAAGTTTTGGGAGAGGTAACTGTGTTAGTCTGTGCAAGAATTACAGGCAAAAAGAAAAAAGAAAAGAAAGACAAAAGAAAATAAAAGACAAAAAACATGTGGCACCTTAAAAACTAACTATTATATTTTAATGTAAGCTTTCGTGGGCACATCTGTGTCCACAAAAGTTTACATTAAAATGAATACCAAATCAGGTTAAGTGGGGGAAGTAAGCATTATCAAGCTGTTTCCAGTCCTTCACAACTCTATCATATAAAGTCCTCCAAAAATATGTCATTAATAAACCCTGCAACTTAAAGAAACTGCAAATTAAGTCTTGCATACTAAAGAACACACCTTCCTTTCTTAAGTCAATCCATCATATATTTGGTTTTCCTCCTTTTCTATGGCCTTAAATTTCTCCTAGCATGATTTGTTTTTACAGCGTATCTAGTTTTCTCATGATATGTCTGAAGTACAATGGCATCTGTTTTATTATTTTAGCTTCTGGAGAGAGTTTACGCTTGGTTTGACCTCAAATTCATGTACAGTATGTGTTTCTGACCATCCATGGCACTGATAAAACTATCCTTCATAAATAAGTATCTTTAGGGAGGTATGCAAGTCTAAAATTCATTTTTATAGTTCTTATCTGACATTTAAAATCATTTAATCCCAAACTGCTGACCAGGAGTAGATTTTTTTTTAATCAAAGACACATAGAAGTGCACATACGAATGTCAAGTTGCTATATATTTTTAAATGGTCAGTTCCACTGAATTTGTGCAAGTACAGATGGGCAAACTTCAACCAATCATTTATTGTTTTCAGTTTAGGTGGGAACATTAAGCAGGTGTATATTTTCAGATCCCCGACATTCACATCTTTAATGAGAAGATGTGCAAAACGGTTTCTGAATGTCATTGGAATAATGTTGACCTGCTTAGTGTTCATTTCTGTCAACTAGGAGGACATCTTGGTGGTAGTGTGGAAGGGGTGTCACAGAAAGACACAGAGAGAAGCCAACACTTGGCTCCGGGATCCTACCCATGTCCCTCTCTGAGCCAATATGTCAATGTTTGTCAATCCCACTTACCCTTTGAATTGCGCAACACTTCATCTTTCAGCAGAATAGTCAGTGGATTAGTCTTTGCAGCAGTACTGCCTCTCTGCATGCATGAATCTATGGTAACAATTAAAATGGAAACTGTGTTAATTATTCATTTAGATAAACAGGCCTTAGCAGCGGAGGCAGGCTGACCTGCATTCCCTTTTGGATTAAACACCACCCGTGTGTAATCAGCTATGATGATGAAGTCATCTTCTAGTCGTCCATCTGCAGGCCAGAGCTGAATGGATGGTGGCTCAGCAGCAGTGAACTGTCGAGCATCTCAGCTGCTTGCCTCCAGCCATCCTAGCTGTTGAGTGGCAGCCAAGGTTGCAAAGCAGCAATGAGCAGCCCAACCAGGTGGGGGATCATGGTTGGGGAAAGTGAAGGACATTGGCTGTACCCCTTTCCATTAATGCAGGACGGTAGTAGGCATCTATACGGCCCTTTGGCCATACATTCTCTGCTCAGGCCCAAGTACCTTGTCAAAACCCACCCCACTCCAAATCTTGAAACTTTATTTTCAAAATATTGTGCCTTCTAGGGGACGTGGAGGCAATTTCACCAGATTTGGGGTTGGAGTTTATATATAGTACAAGACTGCACTAGTTTGTTCAGACGGCACTGTTGTATTGGGTACCCTCCCCTCAACCCTCAGATAATCCAGACTTCGTTAGTTCAACTGAATATTTTATATTTTAAGAAACTCGCCCAGCAAAAACCAAAATACTTTTCACTGCCACTGAGTTGAGCAGGAGAGATTGGAAAATGTATCTGTTTCTTCCCACTGTAATCAATAGAACTTCAAAATGCTTAACTCGAGCTGAATTCTGCATAAATCCCCAGCTCGTTTAATTAAAAATGTTGCTGCCTTGCTTGTCTTATCAATGAACTACTCTTCAGTCCTTCTTCAAGTGCCATGTCCTCGTAGAATGTTGGCGATCAGTAGCCTGAACTGGTTTCTATCTAAAGCAGGCATGTCCAAACTTTGCCCCCCCCAGATGTTTTGGACCACAACTCCCACAGTCCTTTGTCATTGGCAATACAGGCTTGGAATTCTGGGAGTTGTGGTCCAAAACATCAGGAGGGCCGAAGTTTGGACATGCCTTATCTAAAGCTATTCTAAACAGAGCAGCTGTGTTCACTGCAGACCATTGGCTTACGTTCTTAAGCCAGAATGTTCTTCTATGGCCCTGGGCCACACTTTCCATCTATTTTGCCTTGAAGGATAACTTGCAGCAGATGGTATTTTTATTTCTTATTCTTCAATTAGAAGAGATTTTTATGGTGGTGTGTGGAGGATAAAGGACTATAAAGAGTATTTAACTGACTTACTCAATAAGAACCATACCAGTATTTGGATTTTTCAGTCTTCTTATCTGTTACTAATATGATGGGAACATTTAACAAGGACTGGGCTGCCACCCCATGGAATGCCCTTCTCAGAAATATTTCTTTATGTCCTTCCCAGAGAGATTTGTTGATACTGTATTGTTGTAATTCTATGGTTCAACGTTGTAGCAGTTTGATGGCAGTTCCACTGTCATGGGTCAAGCCTGTGCAGTTATTCTGTGGATGTACATTCCATTGGGACTAACATCTGGATTTCCTCTAGGCATCTAGTTTCACCACATTGAACCTGCTGGGATCTCAGTATGATTGAGCCGGATTATTTTGGTGCTCTTAAGTTCCCAGAAATATTTTTAGAATTAATTATCTCCTCTTTTATAATAATAATAATAATAATAATAATAATAATAATAATAATAATAATAATAATAATAATAATAATAATAATAATAATAAATGTGCACCAGCAGTTCAGATCTTATTTGTCTATTCCATTTATGTGCCTGTGCTTTCAAACATTTTCCTATCCCATATGCCTGCTGATGTTTCCACTCAGTTACCCTGCCCAGACTCTACTGACATGCAAGAGGGTATTATGGCCCCTCTTCTGTTTTGCTCAAAGGCACCAATTGATGTTGGTGGAGCCATAGCCCAGGCCAGTGTTCTCAGAGATGTTGGTGCCGGGCGAGGGCTGCTGGCTGCCCTAGAGAAGGCCATCATTTTAATCAGGGTTGATTTGTAAACGGCGTCTCCCCCCACAAACACACACACCTCCTTTGCTTGATTCCGCTTTTCTGCTCAATGGCACAGATGCTGCTTTGTGCTGCCTGAGATCAGGCAGCTATTAACAGCAAATCCAGCGAGGGAAAATTAATGAAGGGGGTCTACTAATAAAAGACAGCTCAGGAAAGCCAGACCAACTTGTTCTGAGCATTAATTAACTTTTTAAAAAATGAAGGTAAATATTCCATCAGCAATATGCTTCTCTTTCCTCCTCCTCCTCCTCCTCCTCCTCCTCCTCCTCCTCCTCCTCCTTTTAAAAATAAAGGTGTGAAATGAGAGCAAGGCAGAGAGATACCTTCCAATCTCAAGAAGCTTTCTGATTACACAAATTTTGTCCACATCAATAAGGAGCTAGTTATGATTTCCCTCATCCATATCCCTGGCACAGAAAATGTGAAGCAACACTCGAGAGCTGAAGGACTAATAAACCAAACAAGTGGCTCGTTCTAATTTAAATAAAACAGAAATATTCACTTTTTAAATATCCCTCTTAGCCTAAATTTATCATAGATTGCAATGGAGGTTGATTATTCACTCTTCACCCCCCCACACACACACCAGAATTTTATTTATAATGCCATTTTGCTTAATAGCTCCGGTGTTAATACCCAACAACACTGCTTGAAAAATGAATCACATAGAATCAAGTCATGATTCACCAGCAATTTATTCCCTTCAACTGCACAGAAGAACCTGCTGGCTAAGAGCATGGTCTCGTTGGTAAACTGAATCTATTCCTGTTCTGGCTTTTTAAATATCGATTTTCAGGTCACATGGTGGTTAACTGATGAAACAAATGAGTCAATTTCTGCGATTTTCCCTTACTTGCTATCAGTTTGTAAATGGTAGAGAGAAGAGAGTATCCGTAGATCATTTTGACTACTGTCATGGTGCCCTTCGCCATGTAAAACTTGGCATTTTTCTTTTTGCTAGCAATTCAGGCCTGAGACTGTACAGCAAATATTGGGATATTTCCTGGCATTTTGAACCACCAATACAGAAATGCAATACTCCTATTCAGAAACTAGTGGTTTTTTTTAAAGAATTGGATTTTTAATGCGCCATCCATAGTTTTGGGGCATCCAGTCTTATGAAGACTTTCCAATCAAAAGTTAGTAGTTTATATTTGCAATTTGTCAGTCATCTAAGGAGGTATCACCTATCCTAGCCTTCTTTCTCAGATGTTCTTTGAACAAGCAGGACAGAACTTTAGAAACTTCTCTAATCTTTCAACCACACCCTTTACATCTTTAAAATGGGTATACAGTTCTGTACAATACTGGCCTTGCTTTCAGAACAGTAGCCACAACTTTGAATATGTACAGTATGTGAACTTCCACAACCTTTCATCATACACTCTTTTAAGTGTTAAGTATTATTTCTGTGCATCAGAAAAGGGGTCTGCAACACAGAGACATGCTATTATGATTTCTCACTGGGAATGATGATTACATTCTTGGATAAGTCTACTGTAGTATTACAGGTCTTGATGTTTTTTTGCTTTCAGTCATTCTTTCTGTCTATACAGATGGACACTAAAACTATTTCACTTGTGTCCATTATTCATATTTCTGAGGTTTGTAGTGGGCATTGTAAAATGAAAAAATAATTAAATCAGCAGGGAAAAGGCATAATGATGCACATCTCATGAACAAAGCCAAGTCAAATTAATGACTGATGAAAGGTGTACTTTGGGGCCCATTTTTATTCAGATATTTCCTTCAAATCAGGGATGTTTACAGGCAACACTTTCACTGATCGCTTTCTGAGTGATGTGGAAAAACTGCAACACTGAAAACAGGAATGAAAGTTTCCTTTTGCACTCGCTTTTTCAAGGCTATCCGTATTGGGGGGAGGGTGTATTATTTGGTGCTGGGTACCTTGATTGGTCAAAGGAGAGCATCTAATTCTTTACAATATTGTCCATATCTATGAAAATAAGATTAGAGGACACAGTTTCTTTCTGTCATTCAACAGCCTGATTGTGTTATTGGGTGCAGCTGTCCTGAGCTGCCTGCCACCGAGTCAAAAACGTCCCAATAAACCTCCGACACTTGCCTAGAAAACACAGGCTTAGCTTCCATTTAACCGTCAGCCTTGCTTCTGGCTCCGTTTTATTCCTTCACGCTGAGTTTATCTGATTACTTCAGTCAAGAGAAACAGAAGGCCTGTTGACACCCTCAAGTGAAGGCTTTGGTCTCATGTGTGGCAGGAAAAGTGTCACCTATTTCATGAAGAGGCAGAAATAAGCTCTAGAGGAACACTGAGATGGCTTGAATAGAGTGGTGTTATACAAATTTCTGTCACACAAACAATTGGAGAGTGACTGTTGACGTACACCAAACACCCGCTCCTCTTCAGATGGCACAATTCAAGTAGGCATGGCTTTCAGAGTGTAGTGCTAAGCAAGTTCACTCAAAAATTAGTCCTTAGTGGGATTTATTTTATAGTCAAATGTGTTTAGTCTTCAAGCCTTAACCCTAGAATTTTATATTCCCTGTTTTTAGCAGCCAGTGCCAACAGTGATAAAATCTCCTTCACTCTCTTGGCAAAAAAACACTAGGAATATCTGCAAGGGGGTACTGTAGGTATGAGGCTGTAACAGAGAATACTTAACAAACACTTCATCAAATTACATTTCCAAGCCTCCTGTGGGAAAACCTGTCAGTTATTACCACATACAACCCGTAAAGAGTTGCAGTGAGTCTGTGTGCTTAGTTATGAGCATGGTCTGGACACACAGGAGCAGGTGGTGTCATCCAGAAGGACATCTGATCTACCCAGATTCTACTGGGCCAGGCCTTTACTCTTGGAAAACATGTCTACCAAGGCTTGTTCCACCCCACATCTAGCCGTGATGCAAGGAAGAGAATCTACATGGAGAGCTGATATACCTTGATGTGGATAGACCACACTGTTTCTGTTGGAAGGTGTATGCAATCAAGGTTTCTGGGATGGGCAAAACAGAAAGTCAGTTTATTAACACTGTATATATTACATTAATAATACTGTGAATTGATGGTGATTGAAGGGAATAATTTTGAGCTCTTGCCTGAAATGTCGACATTGCTGTTTTCAAACCTGCACAGACTGATTTTTATCTGAAGTTCTGAAAATACAGGTTACAGACATAAAGTAGTTAAAGACTGGGTTCCGAGACAAAAATATCATTGAGAGGTCTGTTTTGGTTCGTTTCTGTTTGTCGTGAATTTTTGGAAAAATTTCATTACCGTTTTTCGTTTTTTCGTTTGTCGTTTCTACCCGCTTTTTGCGCGATTTTTAAAGCATTTCCGTGCGCAGGCATCCCCCAACGCCCCAGACCAGAGGGAAAACACTAAAAAAATGGATCCTGGCAGAGACACAGTATATACTAGGTATGCAGGGAGGCTGCAAAGGCAGCGGCGGGCATTGCCCAGGGTGCAAGGCAACCACAGAGTGACTGCACTGCGGGGCAAGGAAGGGTACTCACCGAGAGGTACGCAGCACGCACACACACAGGGAGGCTGCAGGACTGAAGCTAGAGTCGCAGAGACAGCAATCCCACCCTAACTCCCACCAGAGACTGCAAGGAGGACGGGGGCTGCCAGAGCTTTTTATGCCCTCTGTGGCTGCCAGACCTGCCCGCCCAGTCTGCAACCTGGGCATGCTATTGGTTGAACATGATTCCATCACATGGATTGCCTCCATTTTGTTGCTGGTGTGACATCCATTTTAAAGGGAAAAGAAAAATACATTGTGATGGGAGAAGACAAAAACAAACGTTTTAAGGACCCCAACCCCCCAGGTAGGTATTATCAGACAATATAAATAATTATCGCTGTGTTTTTATGGATGTCCAGGGCATTTTTTAACATTTAAAACAGCTCATTTCATTGTGCGTCGCCATTAACGGAAACGAAACATAACAACCACAATTTTTGTGGTTCTGTTCATTTTGTTGCATTTTCATCACAATTTTCGTTTGTCATTTCGTTACGTAACGGAAACGACAAACGGTAACGGAAACGAAAAAATGTTTGTTCCGTGCCCATCTCTAACTGTAAAGACTGGTGGCATACCAAGGATGGATGCAACATAAGTAGCCAACACTGACCTGTTTCATCAGTAGAAATTCCTCCAGTCCAAATCCTCCCGAGGCTCCTTTCATAAACAGATTCAATATCCCAAACATACTCATTCACCCAAGTGGAAGGCAAAAACAAGACTTGCAGACCCCACCACCAAGTGGGACAAACACTAAGAAAAAGAAGAAGAATTGTGCAGTGTATTGGTGCCAAAACCACAGTGAAGCTCTTATGAGAGGAATCAAAATTTTCACTTCCTCAAAAGGTTAGGAGAGGGCAGGTAGATATACCATACCAAGCATTAAAAGCAAAACTAAGCAAAAGTGTTCTGCTTATATACCGCCCCATACCACTTCAAGTAGTCTCTGGGCAGTTTACAGTTTTAATTACAGTATGCAGGCATTCACATTGCCCCCCACCCCAGCAAGCTCGGTACTCATTTTACCAACCTTAGAAGGATGGAAGGCTGAGTCAACCATGAACCTGCTACCTGGGACTGAACCCAGGTCGTGAGCACAGTTTTAGCTGCAGTACAGGCATTTAACCACTGTGCCCTGCGTAAACATTTCTTTTGGTGCCTCTGAAGAACTAACATGCATCCTCTGGGATCTATCCCTGACCCCCACTTGTGAAATGTGTATTAAGCAGAACAAAGACTGCTTTATAAACAATGCTTTTCTTTTACAAAAAAATGATGTTTAAATGTTTTCATCCTAGAACTCTGTTTTTTAGCCATTTCATTTATATGTACAGTTCAAATGGGCATCTTATGCTAAAGTATGCTTCAATTAGAGTAGACCCATTTGAATCAAAGGAGCTTTTCAAGAAGGTGACTCTGGGCGTTTATACACGACCCCTAAGCTCCGCCGCAAATGGCTGCAAGGTCCGGACCTTAAAAATGTTTACCCACCAGCTCCGGACTTTGCAGACAATTAAGTGCGACCCCGCCCACTTTAGCAAGACCAAACAGCAGTTTTCTTGTACCTGCTTTTTGGAGGTGACAAATATTTGATCCGGTGTAAGGATAGTGAGTGCGGGGCTCTCCTGGCTTCCGTTTGTTCTTTTTTTGCGCCCCGCCCCTTTAAGAGATCTGAATGCTGCCCGTAACAAAACGGAGGTAAGAAGGCATTCTTTTCTTTCTTTTTTCTCCATCCCTCAGGCAGCCAGCAACCAGGAAGTGCCGAGGGGGGTGGGGACAGAGGAAGAGTGAGGAACCCCTAAGATCTCTGGTCCGAATTTAAGTGGCCAGCGGATCTTAGGGGTCGTGTAAAAAGGCCCTCTCTAAATCCTCAATGATGTAATAGAACCACTGTAAAGCAATTTATTATGCTAAGCAACCAGATTTGGGCCAGTATGTGCTTGTCAGAGTTGTTCCCTTAAGATGTCTCAGCAAAATGTCTCAGTCCAGTCTTGGAAAGTCACCAAAACAGTGAGAACTGGCAGTAAAATTCCTAAGAATATAAGCATTTGTTTTTAGGCTCCTATGCAACCTTGCCTAAGAGAAAGCCACAATTAACTCACTGGAACTCCCCCCCACACACACACACACACACACCCGTTATAATTCTAAATGTGCACTGATTATTTTGAAAAGATTTGGAACCCTGTCCTCTCAATATGAAGTTTCTAAAAGAAGCTCCTCAATCCTAATTATTTTAACTTACTTTCTTTGGGTTATGATTGTGGGTTCCATTCTAAGATCACAAAACTTAAGGAGAATTCACCGTTCTGTTTCCCTACAGCTTTGATGTTTGCCTCCTCCCGTGTAATTTGGTATAGTGATCAGTGACAGGAAACAAAGGGAGGGATGGGCTGATCCACAGCTATAGAAATCCATGCCCGGTGTTGGCTTTGTTGTCACCCATTTGTCTAAATGGGGTGGGGAAAATACCTTTGTTTAAGATTACACAGTCAAATTATGGTTGTGTGTCAGGAACACTCTTTTTAATTATGGTGATATGCTCAGAGATGTATGCATTATACAAAAGAAAGCAAACACACACCCTTGGGGTTAAGCTTTTGTCATACTGGCAGTAGGTTTGGCTTTCCGAAGCTATTCTTTTGCCAAGGAGAGCAATAAACTCCCTTGAGAGACATAGAACTGCCAGTTGAGCTTTGACAGTGCAGAGAAGCCTTTATGCCCAAAGCACAGCACACAAAGGGATCATAAAGATGTTTTCAAGGAAGATGACTTCTTTGTCACGAGAAATTAAGCTTTTATGGCCAAGAACTGCTATGGAAACAAGCAGCTCCTGGTTTTTTCCCTTCCCCCCCCCCTTTGTTTGAATGGTCAGTTGTCCATTTATTGCCCCTTTCAACTCCACACCAACATTCTTAGGGATGCTCACAGCTACGAATGTGGGACGGGTGGATGGACACACACACACACACACACACACACACACACACACACACACACACACACACACACAAATCAAAGAGTCTCACATAAAACACAAAGATGTACCTTTGAGACCATCTTTATAATTATTCATAATATTCACTTTGAATTAAAAAACAAAAACAAAGATTCCATGGAACTCCAGCCAATGAAAGAGCTGTCCCATAGAAAAGTGATTCCCAAACTGGGTATGCATACCCCAGGGTTATGAACCAGGACATTTGGGGGGGGGGATGTGTGTGGGGGGAAGAGAATTAAATAGCAACAGGGAAAGCCACACGCATTAACAGTACAGATCACTTATTTATATGCCTAACAGTGAGAAACCTCTCAATTTCTTCCTTCTCTTCTTGCCCAATGTGGGGGAGCCCAGCTTTAACTCCAAGGCATCCTCTGTTCTTGTTTTGCCACTCACCTGGGGCTTGACCCACTTGTTCCTTTCCTGTTGGTAGCAAAGTGGATGGGACAAATATTCCTTATGGGTTTTGCCTCTTTTGCTGGCAACCTCATCCACACTTGCAGAGGGGATGTAGAAGCAGCCTGAAGATGAAAGGGTGGCGAGTCCCGTTGAGCCCCATCTGGCCCTACCCATAACATGAAGGGTGCAATTTATTGACAAAGACTACCAAGAGGTGCACAAGTGAAAAGTGGTTGGGAACCATTCCTACAGACACTTATAGCAATATGTCCATAGCACCACTATCAAGTGCTAGTGTCTTGAGTCACTTGAGTTGCAAGTCACATGGATCTCCTGGCAAAAATATATATACTGTAGATAGTTTTAGGCAGCCTCACGTTTCAGACCTTAGGAAATGATGGATGAACAAACAGATAGGCAGGCAGGCAGGCAGGCAGACAAACGGTAGGCTGGGTGTGAATATACACAAAATTCAGCTAATTCATTAACATGTTCGTGCATGGCGCATTTATCACCTTGACTGAAAAATGAAAGGGCCAATGGCACACATCACTGTTATACAGCTGTGGCATTGGTGCCGAAACAGAATTTTCATTATCACCTGATTAGTTGTCCTCTTAAGCATAATGAGATGGAAGCAAAATTGTGCATCTCCATTTCTGACAACACAAGATTGGTTGTAATTTAAAATCAAGCCCATTCACATATTTTGCCACCCATCAAATTTTGAAACTGAGTGATGAATGTATGCAGATTAAGAAGATGAGACAAAGTGCATTTTACCATAAATAATGTTTTCTCTATCTATAGTACATGTTACATGTTAACATTTGAACCAATGTGAACCTTGGGCTTGCCCAATAAAGTTTACCCTCCAGCTTTGTTCACCGAAGGATTTTACTGCAAAAATGTTCACATTTGTTTTGTTTTGGGGGTATTTCAAGGAACGACACTGTCCACTTGAATGCTAAGCACATACAAGGAACCTCTACTGAAACTTATTTGGCTTAAGTACATTCAACTCTCTTTTGCACTGCATGTATAATGTTTTACAGCCAGGAGCAAACCAGCTATTTCCTTACTGGTTTAACCCACTGGTTTACAAACCCGAAAATTCCTTGTTCAAATATTATTTCACCATAAACCTCTTTGGTGGCCTTAGAGAAATTATCACCTCAATTCTCCCCTAGCTAAGGGCGTTTATACACGACCCCTAAACTCCGGGGCAAATGGCTCCCAGCTCCGGAGCTTAAAAATGTTTACCCACCAGCTCCGGAGTTAACAGGAAATTAAGTGCGACCCCGCCCACTTTAGCGTGTCCCAGCACACTTTTCTTGTACCTGCTCTGGGACAGTGAAAATTATTTGATCCGGTGTAAGGATAGTGAGTGCGGGGCTCTCCTTGCTTCTGTTTGTTGTTTTTTGGCTCCCGCCCCTTTAAGAGCTACTTTTACAGAGACGAGAGGCAGAACGAGGTGAGCGGCATGCTTTTCTTTCTCTTTTTCTCCCTCCCCTCACGCAGCCAGCAACCAGGAAGTGCGGAGGGGGGTGGGGACATAGGAAGAGCGACGAACCCCTAAGATCTCTGGTCCGAATTTAAGTGGCCAGCGGATCTTAGGGGTCGTGTAAAAAGGCCCTAAGTTATCTGTTTGGTCTCATGAGCCTTTGCCGGTTGGTTCATATATAAATGTATATAAATATAATTAATCAACAACTAAATAAATTAATAAATAATAGATAAAATGCTGGGATCAGCAGAACTGAGCACCTGCCAAAGTTTGTATCTCGCCCTCTGCCTGCCCTCTCTGAGCATGCAAGCAATGAGATGACAAAGGAGATGGAATACCATCCTTTGTTTGCAGGGTCCTCGCCTACTTGGCAACTGTGCAGACTGGGGCCCTGGTCAGTGGATAACCCCATCAGCCATGGTGACAGTGGCAAAGAAGAGGAGGGCCTGCTTTGCAAGGAGGTCCACCTACCATAGACTTATAACAGATACCTGTACTTTGATTTTTCATTGATCTGACTTTTGACTAGGCAGTCACATATTAATTTCATGCAACCAGATTTGTCTTTTGCAGAAAGCTCATGTTGATCTTCGGTACTGCATTGCCACCCTTTTTGACAAAAGATACCCCTGAAAGCTAAAACATAATGCTATAGCATCAGCTGGTTCTATTTTTTCAGAGGCGTAATCATAGACATGGGTTTACAGTATTAAAACCCCTGATTTAACTGAGTTGCAAAGTACCTAACTGTACAATAAGTTGCACTCCAAAATTTTAATTAAGGCCATTAATGAATGAATGCTTGGATGCCTTGCAGAATACACAGCCACTCATTTTTAATTCCTTTCAAGTCCAGTTGAAAGTTGAACTGGGGAGCACAATCTTACGTTAGCCTCACTCTTCACTAAAAAGAGAAAAAAGCCCTCCCTGTCACCTTCTTCTAACATTTCCAGAGTTTAATCATTAAAAGGGATAGTCTCTCTCTCTCTCTCTCTCTCTCTCTCTCTCTCTCTCTCTCTCTCTCTCTCTTTTCAGCCTAGAGTGCAAAGCTGGTCCTGACATGCAGCCCCACACACTGTCACCACAGTGAAAGATTGGCTCCTGTTTTGTCTCTTCTGGCCAATGGCAAGATTTGAGGGTCCCACTCTCGTTGCTGCCCACATCAAAGCAGTGATTATGCTAATATGTACTTTTTAAAGGATAGGGGGAGTGAGATAATTATTTATCACACAATAAACTCCCTGCTAGGGGTACGGAAACAATAGATCTGATCACTTATAGCCAAAGGCTCAAAAGGTAGGGTTTTTTTTTAACCGAGCTAACCTAATTTCACTAATTCTCTTTTCACACTTATTTCCCTCACTATGTCTATCCTTCCCTCTCTCACACATGCACTCCTTACACACAGAAAGTACTTCTGTGTTACCCCAAGCACTGTCTCAGCATTGTAATTTAAGCACGTCATTAATTTTGTTGATAGTGCATACTTGCTCTGGTTAGCTAGAATTATACTAGTCTCCCTCTTTCTTTTCTTTCTTTCTTTCTTTCTTTCTTTCTTTCTTTCTTTCTTTCTTTCTTTCTTTCACTGAACTTAGAATGCTTAAGGTCCAGTAGAAATATTTATATTACTACTATCGGCCAGCTTTAAGGACTTGCTATGGTTGTTTGAAGACTGGTTGCTCATTTGCAAGTGTTCAGATCCTGGAAAATGTGTGTTGCTGTTTTAGTTCTTTTTTTTTTTTTTTTTAGAAAAAGACAAAAAGCCACTGTGGTGTACAATGAATGTGTGAGAAAAACAGGTAGGAGGAGAATACTCAACGTGCAGATAGACTGTCCAGACACCTAGTGATGGAGCAGTACAGCCAAGCATAACAGAGAGAAGGTAAGATGGGGCCATTCAAATATAAGAAGTACACTACAGTTTTATTTATTTATTTATTCTGCTATGGTTATGGCAGGGCATCAGTCATCAATACAATGTAGGGAATTACAGTTCCCATCATCTGCCATCTACATAGCCATTTTGTACTTCAGCACAGCTGGGTGTTGCTACCAGTCTGAGAAAGGCTGAGTAAAATGTAGGTTAGTCAACAAAATTGCATTGGGTAAATGCTGATATACAGACAAATCTGATGCTCTCATCTTCAAATCCTTGGCTTGTTTGAATTATCATGTCCTTGAGCAAGGAGATGTTTGACTCACATATAAATTGAGTGATAAAATTAACAAAAAAACCAATAAGTATTCTTTTGTACATGCAGTACATATGAGGAGCCTTGTGGCACAGTGGTTAAATGCCTGTACTGCAGCTAAAACTGTTGGGGTTCAATCCTAGGTAGCAGGCTCATGGTTGACTCAGCCTTCCATCCTTCTGAGGTCAGTAAAATGAGTACCCAGCTTGCTGGGGGGGGGAGCAATGTATAGCCTGCATACTCTAATTAAACTGTAAACCGCCCAGAAACTACTTGAAGTGGTATGGAGCAGTATATAAGCAGAACACTTTGCTTTGCTTTGCTTTACTCACTGTTGTTACAAACCTAAGACCTAACTGTTGAACAATGCTCTCACAAAGGGTTTGATGCAGACCAAGGCTGGGATAGTGCTGCAGCAGTTACTGAAGTATAACTAAAAGGGATCCCAACCAACTTTTTTTGCACATGCTTCCCATGTAACTAGCAGGGCCCAAGTTAGTCCCTCTGATTTCAGTAGAACTTGCAGACAACTGGTTTAGCTTGAAATGCAGCACAGCTGCTTTTCACATGAAAGGTGGTGATGGTGCATTGACTCCCTAATAATTATGTCTGCACATGAGTGCTTACAGGTATGTTTTTGGCATATGGAGCCTGAAGAAACACATTACTAGCTATCCAGCAAATAACCACCTCATAAATAATGCCCAATAAGAACCATTTCAAGAGCAATGAATATGACTATTTGAGGAACTATTGCTTTTTCCCTTGCTAGGAAATTTAAAGCAAGAAATTGGAACCCTCCTTTACCAAGCATGCTAGTTTACAACCAGCTTGCCTTTTAGATAATTGGCAAAGGCATATACTTATTCATAAAGAATTCCAGTATTTTTGTGGTTGTACTAGAGAGAACGGAGCCATGTTTATCTACATAACCAGAAAGCAAAGTAGGAAGAAATGAAGTGACATTTGCATTATGACTCTGGGCCAGATCATTAGAATAAACCAAGCTGAATAAACCAGAACCTTTTTGGAGCTGGTTCAGCTCCCGAAATTCCTTAGGAAGTGCAGGCTTTTGTTGTGCCAACTGGGGGTTCCTGGCAGTTGTAGGGTGAAAACTGGCCAATGTGCATGAATAACAGATATGAGGATAATAAGAATGATCTTGTTTGCATCATCTGAAATAAATGCTGGACAAGAACATTGCCTGTTGTGATAAGACAGACGATAGTAAATGAGAGGGACTTCTAAGTGGCATCTAGAATACGGGAAGACTCACCAAAGAGAGATCCTCCCAGCTGGTGGGATCTTCTTGGCACTGGACAAAATTGCTGTTGTGGTCTCTCTCTTTTCAATAGTTTCACTGCTTCTGAAATTGGTTTTAAGTAGGTTTTAACTATTGTTTTCCCATTAGTCTGAACACCATTGTTTTTGTTGTTGTTTTAAGATGTGTGTTCTTTTAAACTTGTGAAGCCATACTATGGGATTGTTGTTAGGGGGAATAACAACATCAATCAATCAATGAGTACAGAGTGTTCTGCAAAAGTGAAAGCATCTGGAAATCAAAAGGCTTGGATTCCATCACTGTTGAAAGTACATAATAAGCAAAAGGCATAACATAAGAACAAAAGAACAGCCTCGCTGGAACAAGTCACCACCCATTCAGTCCAGCATTCTGTCTCACACAGCAGTTCACCCTTTGCTTCAGGGTATGTACAAGGATTTTCAGGGTTCCCATAATCAGGTCAGTTTTCTTGACAGTTTTTTTAATGAAATCATTCATTCTTTTACTTGCAGTATTCTGACAAACAGCACAGTAAGGAGCCTGCCCTGCCCTCCAGGCCAGAACTTTCAAAATGTGCTGGATCATTTAGCAAAAACTGGATCATCTGCAACTTGTTTAATGATTTAAACAAATTGCTTCAGCCAGGTAGCCTAAAGCCCTTTCATGCTTGAGCAGAACAGCACTGCAGGCCCACTTCAAGGGTGCAGGACCCACAAAAGGCAAATTACTTTGGCACTGGAGAAGGATAAATCTCACAAGAGTATCTCCTTATTCCAGGCTGTACAAATGCAGTAGTAGCATGAAATGGCAAGCAAATGTCTGGCCAGGCATCCAAGCAGTGTCTGAATGGTGTGTACTGGGCCTTGTTGTCCCCAAAGTACTTCTTTTCCCCTTTCCTTCTCTTCAATTTGGTGCCTGTTCATCTGATCTCACCTGATTTCGGAAGGCAAGCAGGGTTGGCCCTGGTTAGTACTTGAATGGGAGACCACCAGGGAATACCAGGTGCTGTAGGCGCCTGGAGTAGGAACTGGCAAACCACTCCAGTATTCGAAAACTCCATGGACTTGGGGTCAGGAAGAGTCGGTCACGACTGTAACGACGCAACACACGATACCCCAAATCCCAGGCAGCTACATCACTGGGTCTGACAGCAGGGCTGGCTCAGTGCACACAGCTAAGATTGCAGCCCCTGCATCTCATCCACATACAAATATCCTGCAAAAGCCCTTGCCCCCATTGCTCTGATCCCTTCTCTTTTGCCTGCTGATAAAACGCCTTCTTAGTGCCCCATTTGTCGCCATGTTCTATAAGCTGTGTGGGAGAAGGGATGGGTCGGTATACCGCTCTAGGGAGGAGAGGCCCTCCCTCGCCGCCTAGAAGGAGATTAGGCGGGCCCCTTCTCAGCAGGACTCGCGTGCTGGGACAACGCGGCTCTCGCGAGCTGCCGACGGCTGGGCGACCCTTTCCAAAGGAAGGACTCCGGCTCCGCGGAGCCACAGGACGCGCGATTTCTTTGTTTCCCTTCAGCATCCTCGCTTCTTGATTGGCCCTGCTTGCTGATTGGCTCGGGCGTGGAACTTTCCCACCAATCCACGCAAGCGCAACACTTGGATTCTTTGCTTGTTTGTTTTCGAGTCCGTACCGGCGCTCGGCGAAGGTGGTCCACGCGCTCTGCCGACCTGAAGTTTTAATACGATCTCCTGCTCTCGTTTCCGGAGAGAAGGGGCATTTGGTCCTCCTTCCGACGCGTTCCACTTCAGCCCCCACCCCCACCCCGGCATCTCTGGTTCGCACAGCCAAGGAGGAGGACTCGCGCGGGAGGGTTGCCGCTCTGAACATTTGGAGAGGCAGAAGCTTCCCGTCGTGCTCCGACGCCCCCGCAGTCCAAATGAATTTTGCAGGTAATGCCGAGCTGAAAGGCTAACACCCAATAGTGCTCGCTTACCTGGGAGCAAGCAAGACCTGTTTAATACACGGGGACTTACTTCTGAGTGAGCACGTACAAAATGACTACGCCACAGAAATCGATGCGACTCAAAGAGCACGCGCTTCGAAGTGTGTTTATTGAGAAGAACGTGCAAGTGTTACCTTGAGACAGGAGATCGGCGACCTACACATGGAGTCTAAGAACGGCCTATCCGCTGCCTATCCGCCTCCCAGATATCTCGGAGTGCAGCCTCAGTGATTCCCCACCCAGAATTCCTGGTCATTGGAAGTGTGTTGGGGGGACAATGGGGACAATAGTCAAATCCGTCAGGTTAGGGAAGCTGTGAGTGGCTCTTAACCACTCAGCTGGCTGACAGAAATTCCCCCCTCTATGCATCACTCTTATATATCCTCCACCACCATCCTACAATCTACTTGTCCTGAAATAAACAGGTGAACATTTTGCTCCCTGACTTTTTCAAAATGGAAGGTAGGGTTGTTCCAAATGTACGAATAACTGTGCTGAGCCATCATGCTGATTTTAAATCCCAGTAATGCCTACATCAGGCCAATCAAAAAGGCAGAAAAATCTGTGCATGTTTTCGGGCATCCAGGTTCCTTCCTCAAGGGAGAATGTTACTGAAAGGGGGAGGGCAGGAGAGGTTACTGGGGGTTAGATTCAATAAGGCTGTGTGTCGCCTTCATGTGTGTTATCTGAGATACTTTGAGAGGAAGGAACTGCAGACTTTCAATCAAAACTCATTAGGGTATCAAGTTACCTCTTGAGTCAAGCAGATCAGAAGAAAGGAGGGGTCCAGAACCAAGTCAACAGCAGACCATATTCAGAACAAGTAAATGTCAATTTTAACAGCAATGAGAACATAGGTAACCACCACCATCACCACATCTTACAAAAAATTATATACTTTATTAATAGATCTGCTTTCATTACCAGAACAACAGCCTTTGCCACCGCAGCTGTAAATGCATACTAGAATAAACTCTGTGGAATATACAAAAAATACATATTCTTCCCTTCCCCCATGAAATATTTTCCTTTGCAATAAATAGAAGCAAACAGGTGAGAGGCTGGTTGTCTAATGTTTCAAGACTGGTGGAACAATGGAAGAGAGAGTAACACCCCCCAAAAAAATCGAAATAAATAATGCATGACCGTCTCCCTGCCTGGCTAGGCCTCCTTGTCCCCCCCTCCCTTTACCCCACCTCTACATTCTGGCCTTTATAGCCAAGCATCCCGCCTAACTTTCCACGCTGGCATTCAATGCCGACAAAGCGGACAAATTATACAGCGGCTTTAAACGTGAACTTGGCACGCAACCAACCAACCAGCACACACATAGGCCCCTAAAATGTCTTTTGCTCCCTTCATGGTAGGCAGAGGGCAAAATGGAAACGAGGATTTTAAGAAAAAGAGCGAGGTATGTGTGAGAGACATGACAGGGAGACAGGGGACCAAACAAAAGACCTCGCGCCTGGCCCACGTGGGAAAGTGCACATCAGAGAGAAGGCAAGTTTGGTTTGACAGGGGAAATTCCCACGGCCTCTGCCTGGCAATGGGAAGCCAACAGATGCCCCGCCGCCTGGCAGATGCAGGATATATATTGTTCGAGGTGGCCAGCGAGAGGGCAGGCCCCAGGGATTAAAGTCTCTCGAGTAGAGAATGAAGTCAGAGGAGGCCGTGAGACAGGGCGCCGGTGTGGAGGGGGAGGAGAGGTGCAGGGCATGTTTGTAAGCCGCCCAGAGAACAGCTGGTGCGCTCCAGACGTTGGACACGACAAGGCCAGTTTCTCCCCCGTCTGGTGCGGGGCTGAACCCCATGAATGCGCATAAACTCGCCACCACCAGCAGCTGATGCATTCTCTCACTGCCACCGGCCTCGGAGTTAAGTTGCGAGCGTCTCAGGGACCGACGGGGCGGTGCTCTGAGGAAGGACGGGCGGTTTGCTCAGAAATCCCTGGACAGCGCATAGCAGGGCTTCTCTTGCTGCCAGTAGTCCAGCTCGGAAGCGGAGCTGCCCCCAGGGCTGGAAGGCGACAGCGAGCAGCTGTAAGCTGACGAGGCGGCGGAAGGCGCGGGGCTGTTGGTGCAACTCCAGGATGAGGCGGAGGCGGAGGCGGAGGGGGGCGACGGGCTGCAGTCGCCGCTGCCCGCCAGCACCGCCTCGGAGAAGACGGCCGCCGCGGAGCCGCCGCAGTGATCGGCTAGGCGGAGGGTCTCGGTGAGCGCCCAGATGTAGTTGTGGGCGAAGCGCAGCGTCTCGATCTTGGTCAGCTTGGCGTCCTCGGGGAAGGTGGGCAGCACCTCCCGCAGGGAGTCCAGCGCCGCGTTCAGGTTGTGCATCCGGTTGCGCTCGCGGTTGTTGGCCTTCAGGCGGCGGCTCTTCTTGAGCCGCTGCACCGTCTCGGCCGTCTTGGTGGAGCGGGCGCTCGGGGGACGCGCCCGGCCGGGACGCCGCTTACAGCCGTGGTGGTGGTGGTGGTGGTGGGAGCGCCTCAGGCCCCCCTGGCGCAAGCGCTCGATCTCGCTCGCTTCTCCCCCGGGGAAAGGCGGCCGCGGCGGTTCTTCTTCTTCCTCCTCCTCCTCCTCTCCCTCGGAGCCGGAGGAGAAAGGCGCGACGGACGGCGAGGAGGAGGAGGAGGAGGAGGGAGGAGAAGACCCGGCCGCCGAAGAGGCGGGCGATGCACGGGCGCCCAGGAGCAGCGCTTCTTCCTCCTTCAGCTCCAGGCTCTCCGGCTTCACGAACATCCTGCAAACAAAGGAGACAAAAACAAGCGCGATCACCTCGAGCAGAAGAAGAAGTCATCAGGGGGCCCTGGCCTGGTCCGCCCTGGCCACCACGAAGTGTCTTTATTAGGCAGTTCCGCGGCCGCTTGTCAGAGTGTCAACTGTTCTGCCTCCACGTGCGCCAAGGAACCAGCCGGCGAGCAAGGGAAAAGAGTTGGCCACGCACCTCGCCCTTCACCCTGTACCCCTCTGCTCTTTCCCTCGACTCCAGGGCGCCGGAATCAGCAGCCCAGAACACTGCACCCACGACTGAAACGACCCTAGGGTCTGGGCGGGCCCCTCGGCAATCGCTGGCGCAAATCCCCCAGCCCGTCGAAGTTCCTGGAGTTCCACTGATCTCTTTGGGAACTCGTGGGCTTGGCCAAGACCGCCGGTCTCGTTTCCCACTGCCTCATGATGACCCAGATGCTCCTAATGAACTTACAAAAAGCCGGGCCTTTCTAAGCGACCTCCCCTCTCTTGGCGCAGCGGGGCGGGAATGAGCCTGCGTTTCAAGCTGGCCAAGCGCGTAACCTGCCTTCCCCACCACCGTTTGGATGCTGGCGCGGGAGTCATTGGGGGCGCGTCCAGCTACCAGTGCGACGTTCTCCGCGGGAGGAGGAGGAAAAGACGTGGTGGGGGTGGGGGGGGAGAGGCCGTCCAACTTCTGTCCATCTAAGCGAGGAGGAGGAGGAGGGAGGGAGGGAGGAAGAAAGAAAGAACAGGGGGTCTTACTTGGCTCGTCTTGAGATGATTTGGCTCGGGTCTTTCCCTCCCCTTCTTGGTGCCAGGGGGATCTGGCTGGCGGTTTTCTCCCTCGATCGCGCTGCCCCTTGTCGGTGCAAACTTCGTCCCGAGCTTGGCCCCGCGCCGTTCCCCTCCCGCGCGGTTGGGAGAAGGTCCCACGGGTGGAGGTCCAGATACGGCTGCTGGGGGGTAGGGCAGGGGTTTCCTTGAATGTGTGTCTGGGGGGGGGGTCCGGGGGTCCGTTGGAGGACCGGGCGGCTGGCGAGGGCCTCGGCGCACACGTGTGGGCGGGTGGGTGGCGAGGGGTGCAAGAGGCAGGCCGCTGGTTTGGGTGATTGGGGGGAAGCCGCTGGCACGCGCCCGGACCTCTCCAGTTAAAGCGAAGCGGCTTGTGTTTCCGTGGCTGTGCGTCTGGCACACGACTCTCCTTAAAACCCCTTATATATCTCCCGGGAAACAATCAAATCGACCCCCGGGGCCTCTTGGGTTCTCTCCCCCCCCTCCCGGGGGTTGAGGCTTGCTTTCCCTTCCATAATCATCACTCATCTCTTTCTTTTCTTTTTTTTTTTTTGGGTGGCTTCTCTTCTCTCCCCCTCCTCTCCCCCACCCCCACCTGCGAGGTACCCCCCCCGCTCCCAGCTCCCGCCTCCGCCTCCTCTCTGATCCCCGGCAAGTGTGCGGCGCGGTCCGGTCAACGCCGGGGTGTGATTGGTGCCTTGCGCTCGGCTGGAGCGTGCCGCTAATTTATTAATGAATGAGGGGGTCGCGAGGCGCAGCTGGCCAATCGGCGAGTCCCGCAAGCCACGCGCGCTGGAACCTGCTCCCTTTCAGCAGCTCATTAGTCCCGAGGGTGGCGGTGGCGGCGGCGGCGGCGGCAAAGGCCGGCAACGGGGGGGGGGGGGTCGGGTCAACAGCCCGCTTGGCCCAGAAGCTGCCCCCACGCCATCCCTCGGGCCCGAAGGGGCAGCCGGCCGGACAGCGGGGCGCGACCTGCTTGGCGCACCTCTGCCTGGCAGCTTCGGGACAGAAGAGCTTTGGCTACCTGGGCTGAGAAAAAAACAGAAAAAGTTGGGCTTAGAACTATAACCCTGCAGCCTGATAGCTACTGGATATTGTAGAACGCAGCATAACCTTTTCAGCCCTTCCTCGCGGAATGAGCATTTCTGCAACCAAGGGGTCATAGAATCCTAGAGTTGGAAGAGACCTCAAGGGCCATCTAGTCCAACCCCCTGCCATGCAGGAACCCCCATCACAGGACTCCTGACAGATGGCCATCCAGCCTCTGCTTAAAAACCTCCAAAGGAGGAGACTCCGACACCCTCCGCGGCGACATATTCCACTGCCCAATAGCTCTAACTATGCATGAAGTTCTTCCTAATGTTCAAATGGAATCTCTTTTCCTGTAGTTTGAAACCATTGCCCCGAGTCCTAGTCTCTGAAGCCATGGAAAACAAACCTGTTCCCTCTTCAATATGACATCCTTTCAAATATTTAAACATAGCTGTTATATCCCCCCTCAGCCTTCTTTTTGAAAGGCTAAACATTCCCAGTTCCCTAAGCCGGTGGTTTCTACTCCTATCTTGACCCTGGATTTCGGTATCCTTTCCAGTCCCATCTGCCTTAAATAGAGTAAAACTTTCATTTCAGAATTCAACTTGCCGTCATTCTAGTCCTCCCATATTTCCATACAAAATAACAGGCAGGAAACAAAAAAGAACGCATAACACAGATAGAAATGATAAGAGAATGTACAACAAGTGCTGGATAAGATAAAATTCAACTTCTATCCATTTATTTTTTCCTCTAGGCTGTGTAGAGCCTAGCCCTAGGGGTTCCCTATCATATGATGTTCCATAACATCTTGTCAGTCAAATGGACAGCTATTAAGAACTGTACGAAATCTTAACTCTTACATAGTACCAGCTGTATACCTTATTTTTTGGAGAAGCAAAGTCAGTGCAAAAATATGTCAGCATCTGTTAAATGTTGTTTTACAAAGCACTGTAATTTTGCCCTGTTCTGCTCTGCTGTTTTGTTGCTATGGTTTTCTGCAAGCTTAATTTAAGACTACAGAGCGGAAGTCTCCTCTCTGAACTGACATTTTATAAGCATCTCCTGAATACTCTAAGTTCTGAAGTGGAGGTCTGGTTGAATTCTGGGACTCTAGCAGTTAAACTGCCATACAATGTATGTATTGCTTTAATGCAAAACACATAGAAGTATGTGCTGAAGAAGACCTAGGGATAACAATGAAAAGTAAACCCCACATTGCAGGAAACATTTTCAAGCACATGGTACCAGGTGGAAACATCCAGCTAGACACACATGCAAGCTCTGAGCACACCTTAAAAATATACCAGTGGACCCTGTATAACAAACGGTTTGTATAACATAAAATCTGTACAACATTAAAAAATCCAGAGACAGGGGAAATTTGCTTAACAGAATTGCTTATGGGGTGAATCTGTACAACAAAAAATTACTATGGGAAATTTGTATAAAGGAAAATTTGCTTAACAGAATTTAATTTGGAATGAATTATTCCATTATACAAGGTACAACTGTACCTGGCAGGCTTTTTCTGCCATGGCATTTTGGGACAGTCATTTATAATTTTTCTACACTATCCAGAAGACTTTGATGTTTGCCTGAATAAGTGGTTTTTAATCATGAAAGCTTGTGCTGAATGTCTGTTTGATTTTAGTGGTCTAACAAAAGTATCACTTCTCCCAAAGTCTTGCTGTGTGACTCTCACTCTCTCTGTTTTTCCTACAGACAGAATATGAATGATGTGAATGTTAATGTGAATCTGGGGGTGAAGAACACACTCACAATCTCACTCATTCAATAACCCAGAGCACAGAGAGAACTCCTAGTTTCTTGAGCGCTTTGCCCCCTGAAGATGCCAGCCACAGGAAACATCAGGAAGAAAAAAATCCAGATGATGGCCAAACAGCCCCCCCCAAAAAACACAGCAGCCATCTGATCCCAGCTGTGAAAGCCTTCAAGAATACATCAAATGTGAATTTTCCACTGTGTGTACTTTAACAAAATCTAAACACCTCACCCTGAATTTTTTTAGGCAAATCATACTTCTACCGATAGTTATAGTTACCCATGCTCTTGCTCCTTATTTGGACCAGGCGGATAACTAATGTAGACATGAAACAAGGATATTTTGGGGACCAGAAGATGCAGAACTGCATAGGTTTCAAGGCTAAATAAATTGAGACATTGGATGGAAAGAGGAAGAGACATCAAGAGGGAGGGTGTTGTTATGTTAGATTACGTGCGTGTCTGAGCAGAATGAAGTGTGTGGAGATGAGGGGAAGGGCAGGTTAAGTGGGGGATGAAGAGATTTTAATTTATAGTACTTAAATCTAGAAATGTGTATTCTTTCCTAATTCAAAACCAGTAAACTGTTTACAGAAGTTTCTTCTAAACTTACTGTTATTTGATTAAGGCTAAACCCATGTCATGAAAGAGATGCATTTCCAAGAATTCACTTGCAGAACAAATCAGTTCTGTCCTATGGTGATCCTTTTCAGGGTTTTCCAGCTGAAGAGTACTCAAAGATGGTTTACCCTTCCCTTCCTCTGGAAGTCTCTTAGGACTGTGCAAATTGAGTAGCAATGCATATTTGCCATGTTATCTTCAATGTCTCTCCCCCTTCCCCACTTTTAAACAGAGTTTTGCTCTAGGCCTAGTTCACATAGAATCATAGAATCATAGAGTTGGGGGAGACCTCAAAGGCCATCCAGTCCAACCCCTTGCCATGCAGGGACCCCCATCACATTATTTCTGACAGAGACAGATGGCCACCCAGCCTCTGCTTAAAAAACTCCAAAGAAGGAGACTCCACCACCCTTTGTGGCAACATATTCCACTGCCAAACAGCTCTAACGGTCATGAAGTACTTCCTGATGTTCAAATGGAATCTCTTTTCCTGTAGTTTGAAACCACTGCCCCAATTTCTCCCCCCCCCCAGCAAACAAAACACATGAAAGCAAACCATGTTGCTTTTTTTAAATGTCACTTGCTGCTCCAGTAGCCCTTGCACCCAGGATTCCTGAGAGAGGGAAGCACAAATCGCAAGGATGGCCAAGTGCTCATAGGAGGGGCTGTATAGACAGATACACCTTCTGAGTCAGGCAGGAACTGCATATCAACCCCCGGGTTGATTTCTGCCCTGTTTTCTGCACCATAGATCATGATGGTCTCCTTTTGAGTTGCTTTTCTAGAGAGGGAATCAAAAGCATAGTTTTTATGGCTAGGAGGAAAGTTGCAATGTAGAATATCTGCTTTCCTCAGAGGGCTTTATCTTAAACTCTGGTTACAGGATAGAGATCGCTCTGGTCATGTTAACCTGCACTAGAAAGTGGCTCTTTACCATATACATAAAATCAAGGGGGATTGGGTGGTCTGGTGTCACTATTATGCTCCTGACGCATAACCCTGTCCCCCTTTTCACCCAATTCTGAGGATGCTGTTCTGTTTCTAAGTCAATATTAGACAGCAGGAAGGGAATTGATGAACATTCCTTTGGAAAAAGCAGCCAGGTACTTCAGCTGGTCCAGAAGGCTGCAGCCACATTTTTTACTGGGGTTGGTTACTAACTGGATCAAGAAACTATTCCTTGTTAGATCAGCTTCTGTGGCCTTCATTGCGCACTCTTCGGGATGCTACTTATGACCTGTAAAGTTCTATCCTATTTGTGACCAAGCAAACTGAAAGATGTTACTTTCCCATATACACTGTCTCTAGTTTAATAATATATTCAGGGAAGCCCTTGTCTTGGTCCTGCCAAGTTCAGAAGTCTATTTGAGGAGAAGGTCTTCTCAATGGCTGATCCCAGGTGGTGGCTGACCTACTGAGAGAGGCTAAGCTGGCATTCTCTTTGTTGTCCTTCCATCCACAGACGATACATTCAGATAAGACTTTGTTCAGGAAAGGCTTTGTAACTGCCTTGTGTTCAGCTCAGTGGTTTAGATTATCTGGCTGTGGAGCCAGGGTTGAGGAACCTGATTCCCCACTGTGTCGCCTGGGAGAAGAGCCAGCCTGTGTGGCCTTGGGCAAGATGCACAGTCCCACCCCACCCCCACCCCCGAAAAAAAGGAAAATGGTTAACCATGTTTTTTTATGTACCTAGAAAACCATAAGTCGGAATCCACTCCGTGCCATGCTTTTGCTGCTGCTGTTGCTGCTGTTGCTGCTGCTGTTGTTTTCAGCACACTTACACTTAAGTAAAAAGACAGAGGATTATTTCCAGCAATGCTTTAATTTGTTTTCAAGTGGGTTTCATTTTTCCTTGAAAGTCTATTTTTAGCCAAAGGGTATTACATATTTATTGAATACGTAATATAAATGCACTATGTTTGCGGAGTTGTGTCAGGTGCCAGCTACTCTAGGTTTCCTGCGGGATTCCTGCGCTTGAAAAATAAGATTCGTCCCTGGAATCAGGGAAAATACAGGACAGACACGTTCTGATAGAAATGTCTTGATTTTAAACCATGCACTTGCGGCAGATTTTTGATTCGATGCGTTGTGTGGCGGCTTTTAAGTTTAATTATAGCCCCGCCCACTGGCCGAAGCGATCCCTGACTTGTTTCTGAGCAGATAGTAGCTAGTATCAGCTAAAAACATCCTTGCTCCGACGTTCCTCCAACCCACTGACGCCTTCCTTCAGGATGCTGCCAATAGTTGCACCTGGTATCCCTCCCTCCCCCCCGGGCAGACTTTCAACCGCAGAATAAGAGGTCAAGAAATGTTGTTTGCGGAGGTTCCCCCGGTTCTTCCAAAGCTTATAGATCTTCCCACCTCTCCTGGGACAGCTCCGGAGCAGCGAGGTGTGAATCCAGGGGAGATATTTCGAGAGCTAGAGGACCTGTTATACCTTTATTAGACTGCCAAAAAGCTTCCCAAACAGTACCCAGTTCTCCTCTGAGCAGGAGCCTTCACCAGCCTGGACATTACTGAGCTGGAGGTGGGGAAAGCGCCCTTGAAGATCCACGGCCGGGATGGCCGGTCCGGTTTCCTTCTTCAAAGCAAGTTCCAAAACGGGGACCAGAACCATCTCAGAAGCGACAGGTTTCAGAGTTCACCTCTGGCGGTGGGGATGTGGACCTGGGCTTGGAATTGTTAGAGTTTTTTTAAAGTAACCCATGAATTCTTTGCTCTGGGTTGAGGCAAGGAGAGCACTCTGGGCTCTTTGGACTGGCAAAGCTTATTCCTCATCATTCCAAAGCGGAAGTGATCTAGGAAGGGAGCAGAAGGCGGCAGTAACAGCGTAAGCCCAGGCACCTGCAAGCCAGAAGGAACTTGTTATATGTTCTGTGGGGTTCTCTTTATCCAGTGGTGGCGAACCTTCGGCACTCCAGATGTTTTGGACCACAACTCCCAGAATTCCGAGCCGGTATTGCCAATGGCAAAGGACTGTGGGAGTTGTGGTCCAAAACATCTGGAGTGCCGAAGGTTCGTCACCACTGTACCTTATCCAAATCCTGTACCTACGTCTCAGAAGAAGGAAGCCCCATGAAGATCTGTAGGCTTACTGGTAGGAAAGGGGGCAGTAGCAGAACTGATGGTGGATTGCCCTTCAACCAGCGGCAGAAAAGGTTTTGGACGAATATTTATAGCAGATTTACTCCCCAAACGAAAAGCACTTGTGTCCAAGACCAGAACGGTTTTTTTAAATCCAGTCTTTGGGTGTTTTGTTAATCGAAGGTGTTAAGCGATTCCTGCCACTTGGTTGTGGTTTATAGCCTGACTGTGTCAGGAACGGAAATGCCTTGTGGTCCAGGTGTTGTTGGACTCCAGCTTTCATCATCATTGACCCTGGGCTCTTCTCAGTACTGTCTTCTGGCTAAGCCTGATGGGCGGTTTCAGTCTAACAGCGGTAGGATCGCCCTGCGCATCTTTCTGAACGTTCATTGGTCCCCAAGCCCCGCAGGAAAGAAAGAAAAATAAATGTCTTTTCCTTTAACTGAAATAGCGTTTGCTCTGCTAAAGAGTGAAGGAGGAGGAGGAGAGAAGGAAACGTTCCTTCAAATTCTTTGTGGTGCTGTTGAAGCAAATATACCCCAACCCACTACCTAAGGCTAATTCCCAGAGAATTAGCATTATCAGTCGGTTTGAACAGTTGTATCAAAGAGAAGAAACAATTCTGGGGCGATTTCAAGACGGCTGCCTTTGATGGCTGTTGTGGACTGTAGCTTGCTTCCACACAGGTGCACCTGCAGACTCCGAGGAGGATGCGGCCACCTTTCACCACTTCCCACTCCCGTCCTTACCCCTTCATTTCGTTAGGTGAGGCGCACCTGAGCCAAACCACGGGTTGACATGGCCGCTTTAAACTTAACACCATGCGCCACATTTCCCTTCTTTAGAACTCAGAGGACCTCCAAAATCCTTCAGTCAGGCTGCAGTTGTGCGGTTCCTACTTGCCAGCAGGGGGCCATTTACCCCCCCCCCCGCCAAATCCTAAATGCAGTTAGCCCTTTAACCTACCAAGACGGGGGTCCTGCGACTCGGCCCTGGCCGTTCTGTGCGCAAACTCAGCTAAAGCAGCTTCTTCGCCCTTCCCCTAGAAACCTGTTGGGGCTCGTGATCTTATCTACCTATTTCTGGAGGACACGGGTCATCGGAGGTGAAATTTTACTTTGAAAAAATGGCTTACTTTCTGAGGAGAGGTGCGTCGGGCTGTTCTGGCAGGCAACCCCCCTCCCCATTTTTCAACGCTACTCTATTCAGGAATGAGCCCCATCCCACTTAATGGGACTCACAAATTTACAACCCCAAACAGAAAAAAGAAAACTATTGAAGACCGTGGTGTTCGTTCGAGCATGCTTGCACATTATTGCATTTATTGGACTCTGCACTCTGATGTAGAGCACAGCAGCAGCAGCAGCAGCAGCAGCAGCAGCAGCAGCAACAACAACAACAGCAGCAGCAGCAACAACAACAACAACAACAACAACAACAACAACAACAATAATAATAATAATAATAATAATAATAATAATAATAATAATAATAATAATAATAATAATAATAATAATAATAATAATAATAATAATAATATTTTTGGTCACGTAAAATATAGACATTGGTTTTAAGACTAGAGGGCTGATAGCTACTACTGGTGATTATCCAGAGCTGTGCCGACTCTTAAATGATCACGATTCACGATATAAACACGACCCTCTCTTTATAGCTAATGGGGAAGGCATTCCTTGTTAGCGCTGCGCAGATGCGCTGGATTGGATGTCACGAGGGGCAGGATCTGCCCCCACCCCCCCATCGTTTATCTGTAAAACGACAACGCGGGGGGGGGAGGGGGAAACGGAGAGAAAAGAAAGACAAAGGAAAGGTTTAAAGTGGGGGGAGGCAAGCTGACATCCAGCAGGTCGAAACGCTTGGGAGGTGAAGAGCGGGGGGGGGGGGGGGCGGAGGCGACTTAGAGAAAGAAAGTTCAGGCCATACCACGGCCGGCCCCTCCTACCCCTTTTGCCCTCCCGCCCCGGACCACCCTCTCCGGCCAAGGCCCTGAATAGGTGTCCCTGGCGACCTGGCCTCGAGGTCAACAGGCTCCGCTTTTCTGGGCAGACGTGGTGGTGGGGGGGGGCGAAGCGTCTTGCGAAGCGTGCTGGGCCCGGGAGGCAGGCTGCCAATGAAGCCCCCAGCCGTGGCCACTGGGGCGAGTGGCCAGGAGAGGCGATCAACAGGAGGGCGAATCCAGAGGAGGGCGAGTAAGGGAAGGGGTACCTTGAAGATGGGAGGGTAACTCGGTAGGCTTGTTTCGGTCTTTAGAGGCTTCTTCCCAGAGATGCGAGTTCACCACCACCACCACCACCACCTTTCTGGACTACAAACTCCCCAGATCCCCCCCCTCAACCAGGGTGTCCTGGGAACTGTAGTTTTTTTAAAAGCAACTTTTCGCATATCCTCCCCTTTGGGGGAGGTTTTAGACGAAGGTAGGTGCAGGGAAAGCGCACCCGTCGAGCACAATTGCAAGAGACCTCAAAGCTGTACCAAGACACTGACTACGATTTACGGATACTCATCTGTTGCTGTTGTGTTTAGTAGCTGTTGTGTTTAACAAACCGGATTAAAATAAAGCATAAAGTGCTAGACTTCTGCGGCCACGGGAGAAAATAAACTAGTTAAAATCACTGTCGACATTTGATTTAAAACATGAAGGCTCCTCCTTCCATGTGTGAGCGCGTCTCTTCATTTGGGGTGTGGATTTGTTTGAAGGCAGTGCGCACCTCTTTAGCTGGATTTCCAGACAGAGAGCATTCAGAAGTGGTTGGTCGTTCCCCTTTTCTGGGAGTGCCCTGGAACGGTGCCCCTAACCCGAGGCTGTCCGGGCTGCCTCTCCTTCCTGGAGGCTCAGTGGGGATTCGAACTCTCAGCCTATCTGGTGACCAGTGACCACCCATTACTTTTACTTATTTTATCCAGAACTTTCAAGGCGGGTAGCAGAAACAGCATGGTCCCCTGGCACTTTAGATTAACAAAACAGAAGCGAGGAAGGTGATTTGGGGGACTTTAAACGCCGCAAACCCGTTTTATTTGGCATTAAACTTTCATGGAGAGCATCTGATGAAGGGAGCTGCAGGCCACATCTTTTGCTTTTGTCGGATTAAACGTTAGCCGTCTTTCAAGTGCCACCGAAAACATACTGTGTCTCATGTCCCTGCATGTGTGACAGCTTGTGAAATTTGCAACTCGAACTGGTTAAACTGTTTGAGGGGGAAAATAAACAGAAATTATATCTACACCTGACACTGTGGACATGTGCTGGGGTTAAAATTAGGATTAGAGTCCTTTCGTTTCCTTGTTTTTTAATCCACATTTAACAGAAGTGGTATCATGGTACCAATGACCCCACAGAACGAGATGTAGTGAAAATTCCCAAATGTGCCATTATACCACATTCTACCCGATGCTTTTCTTTTTCTAAATTCATGGGGCTGCACGTTTGCGGGGGAGGCACATGAGTGGCAAAAAATCCAATGGATCCCAAACGTTGCACTTCTCACCTCCTCTCTGATTACAAGCTTCTGAATTCCCTGCGTTTTTATTTACTGCTGAATACACCGGTACAGGATGATGGCTATGAGTCTAAAACAGAATTTTTGAGGGGATCCCACGGAATTTAATGTGTCTTACTTCCGCGTACACTTGCGGAATGACGGCGCTTGACACTGCTCGTTGTCTATACTTCTGCTCCTAGAAGCGTATGACCAACATATTTACTTATTTATTTATTTTAACCCATACCCTTAGTTTCAAAAAGTTAGGACTCATAAAACCTTGAGGACGTTCTGTGATATACGTCTGCCCAACCTGGTTTCTTCTAGATATGCTGGATCAAATATGCCGGACCACATCACCCATCACCTCCGGGACGCAACACAGCTGGGAAGCATTGAAAGCCTAATCTTTGCATCCCAAGAAGCTCCAGAGATTAGGTTTGCAAGAAAAAGTGCCTCCCCTCTCCGAATTGTTAGCCCGTTCTTATTTGCACACCCTTTGTGTGGACCGGAGGAGGAGGGATGGCTTATTTTAGTCCTCCCCCCTCCTCAGGTTGGAAGCCAAACGTGACAGAAGACAAATTAGACGCGGCTGAAGTTTGGGGCCGTCTTTTTTCTCCCTCGGTCGGAATTCTAGAGGCCCTTGTGTGGTCGCTCCGGAAGGACAGCGATCGATCGCTGGGCTCTGAACCGTCCCGCCAGTGCCAGCCCCTGGTCCTCGGCGCGCCCTCCTTGGGTTGGGGGTGGTTGGGAGGGAGGACAACAAAGCGACGACGCCGGGAAGGATGGAGAAAGGGGGGGAAGGGAGTTGAGAGGAGGGTCAGGGCGACCGTTGGAGGAGCCTTTGTGAGGTGTAAGGAAGCCTTGTCCTTGGGGTGGCGACCTCCAGAGCCCTCAACGTTTGGAGTTTGGGCAAGAGGAGAAAGAGGAGAAAGAGTCACCCACAGGTCTACTAAGAGCTGCAAAAGGGACCCCTAGAAATTGGAAAAGGTTTTGATCAAAAAGCCTGGCAGCGGGGAGAGGAGGAGGGCTGTAAAACAGGGGCTCAATCTACTCTATCCCTGACCCAGCCATTGGGGCAGCTCCTAAGCACATCTGATCTTGCCTGATTTCAGAAGCTAAGCAGGGTTGGCCCTGGTTAGTACTTGGATGGGAGACCACCAGGGAATACCAGGTGCTGTAGGCACCTGGTGTAGGAACTGGCAAGCCACTCCAGTATTCCTGTCAAGAAAACTCCATGGACATGGGGTCACGAAGAGTCGGTCACGAATGCAACACACACACACACACACAAGTCTCAGGGCCTGAACTGCAAACAGTGACAGAAGTACTACTCCTTTCCAGCAACAGTTTTATAAGACAACCCCAAATATCAAGATGTTTGGATTTCAAAGGCCATGCAGAGCATGAACCGACACTCAGAGGGTATTAGTGTGTAGTTATCATCATTATCATTGTGTGCCACCAAGTCAGTTCTGACTTATAAATACTTTCCATGGGGTTCTAGGTAGAGAGCACTCAGAAACGGTGTAGCATTCAATTCCTCTGATGGCATCTTGGGACTGCCCAAGGTTACACAGGCTATTCGAGCAGTGATGGTGAACCTATGGCGCGGGTGCCAAAGGTGGCACTCGGAGCCCTTTCTGTGGGCACCCGACATCGCCCCTTCACAGCCCCCTGTATTCCGGTTAAATTGCCATATTGGCACTGTGCGACAAATTAGTGGGTTCTGAATTGCAGTTTGGGCACTCGGTCCCTAAAAGGTTCACCAATCACTGTCCTAGAGGAACACCAGGTTTGTTATGTGCTGCCAAGTTGCTTCCACCTCAGGGAGACCATACAAAGGAGTGCTCTTCGAAATGTCCTACCCTCAGCTACCCTGCAGAGCATTTGTAGACTCAAGCTCATGGGAATTGGATCATATCATGTTTGGTCGTCTTTTTCCTGCTGCCTTTCACCCTTCCCAGAATTATTGTCCTTTCCAGAGAATGTTTTCTAATGATGTGCCCGAAGTACTGTTTTCAACCCACTTGTTTGTCTTTCTGGTAATCCAGAGAGGGGCAAAATATCCATTGATCCCAGAAGGCTGTAGCTGGAGGTGAAACTAGGCCAGGGTTGCTTCTTAGCCTCTCTGTCAGGGGTATCATATGCTAAGACAGAGGAAGAGTCACTTTGTTTGATCCACTCAGTCACTTTCAACATGGGACTTTCCAACCTCCACGACTTGAAACATCTAGCTACATGTTTGGATGTCCATGGGTTGTCCCCTTCCTCATTTTTAGAAAACCCGTCTTCCATTATGTAGAGTCCTTTTGTGCATTTGCAGTTGGACTTAACAAATGTATATTCTAACTGTGGATGATGAGAATGAGGATGATGATTTGGAATACAACACTCAGAATATCCAACTAGGGTATTCTTGGAGTAGCATTAAAAGTTGTGGTCTGAAAAAGATAAATTTATCATCTCTGCATTGGGATAGGACTTTGGGACAGAACTGGTTGTATTTCACTAGGCAAAATGAGCAGGAAAAATCCTAAATGTAGCAAGGCACCCTTGATACATTTAGAATTCAAACATATGCTTATAAAAGGCAAGGTGGGGAGATTATATAAAATCATTAAGTCTTGAGCCTAAATTAATGTGGCTACACTTGTCCTCATGTCCAGATTCACATTCTGAATCCACAATGAACACTTGTAAGTATCCATGACTCATTCCCTGTCCTGACATTTTGAAGAGGTGGTATTTCTTGAGTAGAGAGAGCCATCTGGGATAGTACTGGGATTTCAAATTAGGCCAAAATACTATACAGGTAAAAGGGCCAAAGTATAGGCCAAAATACTATATTACCACTACCAGTATCTGATAGGACCAGCATGATCAGGTTGCATCTATGAGATGCAAAAAGTTTCCTCTAACTCTGAAAATATGCTAAGAGATGCTATCACATTTGTGATCTCAAGCACTTGGATGCATCCCAGGCAGCCAATAGGTTCTAAGACAATTTCTTATTCAGGTTCTAAGGGAACACAAGGTAAATCCAAGTGTGCAATAAGGTTTCTCGTACAAGGAAAATTAGGAGAAAAGAGCGTTAGGCAGGACGTGTCTAACCCAGGCTCAGGTGCTTGCTCAGCCATGAAGTTTACTGGGTGGCTTTGATGAGGCATTCTCTTGGGAGGCTTAATCTATTTTACAGATCTCTGGTGGACTAAAAAAATACCGAAGGCTATGTCCCGGCAACCCCAAATGTTCACTGGAAGGACAGATTTTGAAGCTGAGGCTCCAGTACTTTGGCCACCTCATGAGGAGAGAGGAGTCCTTGGAAAAATCCCTGATGTTGGGAAAGATTGAAGGCAAAAGGAAAAGGGGACGGCAAAGAATGAGATGGTTGGACGGTGTCATCGATGCAACCAATATGGATTTGACCAAACACCAGGAGGCAATGGAAGATAGGAAGGCCTGGCGAGCTCTGGTCCATGGGGTCACGAGGAGTCGGACACGACTGAACGACTGAACAACAACAACATGTCCCGGCAAAGGACTGGTAACAGACACCGCTTCTTCATCTGACAGTATCTTCCCATTTCATGGTCACCATAGATATCCTAGTATAAATTCTGCATCAAAACCTCCCTGAACCTTGGACCCTGTGTTTGGCTGTCACGTACAGAATCCTCCAGCCAGCTATAACAATTCTGGGAGGTCTAGTGCACCAACACCTATCTTTAGATATGAAGGTGCACATGCCTGCAAAATAAAATAAAATAATAAAAATTAAAAAGCAACTATGCAGTTTGCAAAATACACAGCAGCATTACTTGGACACACACATTTCCCGGTGGTCCACTCTATGTTGGACATTCAGGAAAGAAGCACTTTTATTATTCATCACAATGAATTCTGTGGCATTCACTTGCATCAGGAACAACACGGGACTCACTTCAGCCTGAGCAAACAAGGAACCAGTACTTAAACCCACGTTTCTCTCTTTCTAATGGCAAATAACTATAGGCAAACCTCTGTCCCACATTTAAAAAACAGAGCGCTCTGTACCTACACAGCTCAGTTTCACCCTCTTTTGATTTTTTTAAATAAAATACCAAACTCAAGTTAGTAATGACATATATTATAGCCATTTTTTTTTTCATACAGGCAGGCTCAGCACTCACAAAGTATAAGTGGAAGGGAGAACACAAAGCAGAGAAACGTCTTCAGCTGAGCTTCAGAGGGGGAACAACAATTTTGCTTTCTTTTTTCTTAGCAGAGGAACAGCTTGACAGATGGGTGCCCTTTTTGGGTCTCACCAGGAGATGCCTATACCCATGCCGCCTGGAGGCATCTCTTGCTTGTAACTAACCCCCCCCCCCCATGTTGTGTTTCTCTTGATTGTTTTGTCTTCCCATTTGCATGGCAGGTGCAGGCCTCTACATAGTGATTCTAAACTCCAGCCCTCCTCACCCTCCCTCTTCCCCCCCTCTTCTTAGGGAAGCAAGCCTCCTCCTCCACACCTCCAGCATATAAACTCCCCCACCCCACCCCGGCTTTCCCAGAAACTGAAGGACTGCATGACCAAGATGCAGGGTCCCCCCCCTCCTCTTTCCCTTCTCTTTCTCTATAGATGTGGCCAAAAGAACAGCCAATTGTGAGACCGAGAAGCAGCAGAAAAGCCCAAAGAGGCAAGCCTGCAAAAAGGGACATTGGGCAGGCAGGCAAAGGTGGGAGTGAGAGAGCACTAATCGCTGAACCAGGAGACAAATACGATTACCAGCTCCGAGCCTTGAGTCAGAAAGTCTCATAGACTTTAAGATGTTAATCCTCGAGCTAATCCTTCCTTTGGCGTGTAGGAATAGTGCAGCCACAAGAGTTGTTTTGTTATTTATATTGGCGTTTAATAAAACTCAGGCAGTGGTGAATGGCTTGCCCACTCTCCAATGGTAATTAATTCCCTATTTCAGTGACCCAATTGTGCTGGGATAGAGCAGCGGGACAGTCCCACTGCCCCAAACCCGCCTTTGTGCAGCTTACACGGCTCTCGTGCTTCGACAGCTATGGAAACCCATTCTTTTGATGTCATTCAAGGAGTTTTCCTTGGGCATCTTCTAAACTTCAAGGACTCTTTTCTTTTCCACAAATGCATGAAAAGCAGCCTTGGCTTGACCACCTCTGTAGAATTTAATGATTTGTTGAAAGGGCCTTTGGGGAAGAAGGGGGTAAGAGAAAGGAGAAACACACATCTAGAGGGGTGGGGGGGGGGGAAGAGTAAAGGCGGGGCAAGGTGGGAGAAAGTGACAGGTTCTTATCCAAGTAATTTCTCTACATCAGAGTTCCTAACCCTAATTTAAACACCTCCGGAAAAGAGCAGAAATAGTAACAGGGCTTACTACCAAATGCCCCGCAGCGGCAGAAACTAGTGTAAGTAAAATATAACTGCAAAGACTTGAATAAATACATAAAAATCATGTAGCAACTTCAGCAGTCCCAGCTCAGATAGTTCTTCTACATCTTTATACATACTTCCAAAGAGGGGTAAAAATCCCTTAGCAAGTCACAGAAACAATTCAGAATTCAACTAAGAAAATACAGAGTGAACCATATGGCCAGGGAAGCTTGAGTTGGCTGCATTTTCCTTCAGACAAAGAAGGGATTGAGAGTTGAAGGAAAGGAGAAAAAAAACCCCTCAACTTTCTGGCTGATGAAGCTGTTGTCTGGAGGCAATGATCCCAAATCTCAAGGCTTTATTCTGAGCTCCGACTGAGACGTGATATGTCATATGATTAGCATCTTTCATATTTACAAGAGAAGGATAGGCTGCCAGTCTTGAGAGAAAAGGCGAGAGAAAGAAGGGGCATAGGCTGAAATGGACTTAGCATTTGAAAGAGAGAAAGGCGATCGGATAAATACACTTAAACGAGGATTTAGTTGTGCTCCTGTTGAGTTCTAATGGATTGTTGATTGAGATTTTAGGGAGCTGGAACAGGGGTGTCACCAGTAATTTAAAAGATGCTATTCATCCCTGGACTATTTCTTTTTCTTCCACACTTTGCTTATTAATGGCTTTAAGCAACAGCTTGAGCTAAAACAAATCCTTTAAAAATGACCAATATATGATAGCGAAGCTTGCTCTTACACTAGAAATGCAAATAAGCTGCAAAGTTTAAAATGCAATCAAATTTTTATTTTCTCGGCGACAGCTTCAAAGTGTGTTGTTGGCAAAAGACTTGCATCTCATCTGAATAATTGTGAGGTTCTGAACATTTTCGTTCTTTCCTTGAAGAAAGTTAGGCTGCCCTTTGCAAGGTCTCTTCCCATGGGCGCATGAGCTGCTGAGAGTACACTGGCACCACCTATTGGACAATATGTATTTTAACTAGGATATTTATATGGCTATGTCTAATATAGCTTTAAAGCCTGCCTAGATGCCCTAAGCACATCTGATCTTTGGAAGCTAAGCAGGGTCTACCCTGGTTAGTACTTGGATGGGAGACCACCAGGGAATACCAGGTGCTTTAGGCGCCTGGAGTAGGAACTGGCAAACCACTTCAGTATTCCTGCCAAAACTCCATGGACATGGAGTCACAAAGAGTCGGTCACAACTGCAACGACACAACACAACACACAACACAATATAGCTTTAAAGCTCAAAACCACTGTTCAAAGACATTTTAAAATGTGATGTCCCTATACTGGCTTTTCCTATAGAGACATAAAACATTTTCTCAGAGAGAAAGAGAGAGTGTGTGTGTATATTTACATGGCAGTTGGAAAGACGGCTGTGATATAATTAGAGAATCTAATTGATTAAATTCAGTTCGGAGTGGAACCAAGGAACGAGAAGAATTTAAATCTTTCTCTTCAACACTGTTTTAGCAATGAATACTGCCTTCAGCCAGATATGAAGTATAAACATTAAAACATATAACTTATAAATAAATAAGCTGCTGTAAAAAAATTTTTTTTGCCCTAAGGAGGGAAACACAAATGTATTCCAAGCTCATTGTTCTGTGGGTATATGAACCATAAGTTTTCCTACCAGGGGAAACATAACTCATCTTAAGTTTAAACCAGCAGTGGAAATTGTGTAGCCCTGTAAAGGTTGTCTTACTACAAGTCCCATGAACACTACTCAGCATGACTGAGGTGCAGTCCAACAATATATGGATAGATCCAAACTTCCCACCTGCAGTTCAAGTGGAAAGTTGCAATAACAATTAGCCACCTGAAATTATAATATGTTGCATCTAGAGGGTAGCTTTCTGTACAGCTCATTTCAAAACAATAAACTAAAAACATCAAAGGATGCATTATTGGGGGGGGGGAACGGTTACAAAACTATTGGGGATTTTTACACCTATCCATCATTTGAGTAGTAATATATGCAGATTTTGTAAATACCTTCAGCACTCTAGCTTTTCATGTGCTTTGCGTGTGAGAGAGAAATGGAAAAACCTAATATAAGCACTGACTGTAAAAACAGCTTTCGAATCCTTTCCATTGAATGGAATTTCAATTCCAAGTAAGTGTGCTTGAAATTATTTCAGAAACCCAAACACTACTGGCACATCATGCTTGCAAAGCATGCATTAGATGAATAAGACCCAAGCTCATGGCAGATTTATGCCATAGCAATTTTGGTACTTTTAGATATTCAAAATGTTTGTCATGTTTGTAGACAGAAGCTGTAGGTAGGTGTATTATGCTACATTTTTCATATCAATAGAATCAAAAGCTTAAAACAGAATCCGAAGCAAGAAATTGTGCCTTTCATATGGTACATTATACTGTTCTCTTGAGACCTTGAGAAAGTGATGAACAAAAATCTAAAGAATTTTTTTTAGGGTTGCAAAGCCTGCAAGGCGAGATCCCTACACAAAGCATGGCTAGTATAAAGCTAGAAACTTCCTAAGAAAACTTGCACTGTCAACATTATTTTTGAGAACTGAAACAGACCACTGTTTTTATCTCAGACAGCTAAGCAATAGATGTCTGAAGTTTTAGTAGTAGAGATACAATTACCCCTCCCCCCCAAAAAAGGGAAAGTTACTGACTGAACTCAAGTCTTAAGCCCCCCCCCCCCCGGTCAAAATTTCAGTTTGTTTCAGAAATGAGGTACGATTATGCATAATATTATCCAATGATCAGCAATTTAGATCAAATACTCAAATTAGCCAATATGTTTAGGAAGGAGATATTTATAAAGTTAGTACTTCTAAATTGTTATTTTAATGTATAAAAAATATAACACATTGTCAGCTACAGTTCAAGATATACATAGATAGATAGGTTTATTGTTACGGCATCAAGCCAGATATAACATAAAATAGAATAGAGCAGAATAAGATACAATATGAAACATTAGCTAGAAAGTTTAAAAACTGGCAAACATTACAGTAATCAATATATAAAACAAAAAGTTATTTTTTAAAAGCCTTTAAGACAACAGATATAACAATATAAAATGAGGTTTAAGAGCTCAGCTATCTATCTGATTGCTGTGACATGCCGCCCAGAATTTTGCCACAAGTTCAGTAGTAGTCCAACTTTGGTCAATTAGCAATTGATTACAATAGTCCAAGTCCGATTGGCCTGCCATATATTTTAAGAGTGGTGTGATGTATTTTGCCGATTGGCCTGCCATATATTTTAAGAGTGGTGTGATGTATTTTGCCCGGGTCTATTTATACCTACTGCATCTGAGCATCATATGCTCAATGGATTCTATCTCATTAGAGCCACAAGGGAAGAGTCTCTGTTCCCTCGGGATGCTCTTAGATCTGCCTTCCAGCACTGCAGAAGGGAAAGCCTCACACCTGGCCAGAGTAAAGGCTTTCCTAAACTTGTACGTCTCCAGCTGTGACAGATAGGCCATGGGGAGTGAGCGATATTTATGTGTATCTGGGACTCTAAAGTTGGAGCAACTACTGAGATCTGCCTGTCTCTCCATATCCATTATTCTCTGTTTAAGGGCTGATTTTGCTTTATCCCATTGCATGCTCAAGATTGCTTGGGGAGAAAGACCCATAGTTTGCAATTTGTTTAGGACTGAATTTAACCACTTAGATTGGAAGTTGTCCACTAAAAGTAGATGGGTTAATCCCTGCGGTTGGAAGTTTATCTTAAGCCAATACTGTAGGGAAGTTAATGTAATTTTAGCTATCATTGATAGCATACCTGTCTCTAAACGAATGTATGCGTTTGTTACACATCTTGGGACTTCAAGAATTGCTCTAAGGAATTTAGATTGGACCCGCTCTATAGGGTCAAAGCTACAAAATGCAGGCCAATGAAGGTGCCATAGAGCATCTGGCTGGCCACCTTTGCCTGAAAGAGTTTTAGGGCTGCTGGGATATAACGACCCCCTTTGGAGTGGTAGAACCTTAAGATGGCATTTGCTGTTCTTTCACCCTGGTTAGCTGCATATTGGATATGGGCATTTCTAGACCCAGTAGATTGAAGGGCCATACCTAGGTATTTTAAACAGGAAACCTGTTCCAGGGATTGCCCATTAATGATCCAAGACCTTTTCTTTTGTCTTCTTGCAAAGGCCATGATTTTGGTCTTTTGGTAGTTTATTTCTAGTTTCTTCATTTTGCAGAAGCTTGCAGAAGCTACAGTTCAAGATATACATATATCATTAACCACTTAATTGAAAAATAGACAATCCAAATAGATTTTTTTTTAAAAAATCTCTCTTTATTTTGCTCCAGAGTACTTAAGACATCAGTACAGTTAAAATAACTATACTAAACAATGTTGAAAAGGAAGGCTCAGTTGCTACTGATGTTGTCTTGGTCACTAAGCCCTAATTTTACATAAATATTTTACTAACTTTTCAACCGATATTAACTGGGGTACTGTGGAATTTAAAAACATAACTACAGAATTCTCTGAAGATTTTCAAGGTATTTTACATGCTCCATAGAAAAAGCAGTTTTATTGATTCATTTTCTGTAAAAGTGGTTCATTTTCAGACCTTTCCTTTTGCTTGTTTATTTCTTCCTCCTTCTTCCTTTGCAAGCAAGATTTAATAATATCACTCAGCTGCTGCTCACATTGACCCACTTGCTGCAATCCATTTTTTATTCCTAGAAGTAGCAGGACAGTACAATTATATAGTAAAACATCAATCTTAATGTTAAATATTAGTTTTTACTGGCCTGGATCAAAAGCATGCTAGCACCTTCTCTGCACACCCAATTAAAAATTAGACATCTTTCCTAAAGAACATATGCCTGTCTGTTAAAATCTGATTTGAAAATAAGGGGGATTTCACAGGGAGACTGTGAAACAGACGAGGAATCTTTAGAAGGAAAAATACTCCAGAATTGAAAATGATGTACAAAATAAAAATTTAAAATTTAAAATGTTCAGATAATAAAAAATCCAGTCTTTTCACAGATATGCAGATTACAAGCTAACCACATGCAAAATCATAGGTTTTTAGACTTGGTACAAAGAACTCTGGTCTCTTCATATCTATTCGGTCTTTCTGAGATGACAAAGGCTGGCTTGCAAAAAGACCTTTTAAAAGCCAGCAGGCAGAGGGAGACCCAAAGAATGCTATAAACATATGCTTATTTAAGTTTTTTTTTTACTGTCATGTTCAGCTTGGTGCCCTATATTGTATCTGGATGTGGAGTCTTGCAGGGACCAGGAGTTCAATTCTACACTGTGACTCCTGGAGTATAGCCAGCCTATGTGGCCTTGGTTAAGCTGTACAGTCCCAAGATACTCCTAGAAGAAGGGAATGGTAAATCATTTGAACAATCTTCACCTGGAAAACCCTGAAAAAGTGTTGTCACTGATCAGAATTGAGTTGTCAGTACATCATCATCATCATCAAATTATCACACAGCAAACAAGATAACTATGCTGGATTTTGTATTACAAATCACTAGTCGAACGCTTCCCAAGCGTTTAGGACTATGTGATGTATCGGCGAATTATGCGAGCAGATCCCAGTAAGGCGGCTTTCTGCAGCTGACTGATGGTGACTTTGTCAACTCCAATTTCTTCTAAATAGTTGCTAATCTCTTTAGGCACCGCACCCAGCATGCCGATCACCACTGGGACCACCTGTACTGGTTTATGCCAGAGTCTCTGAAGTTCAGTTTTGAGATCCTGATATTGGGCAATCTTTTCAAGTTGTTTCTTGGTGACTCTACTATCACCTGGTATAGCAATATCAATGAGCCATACTTTTTCTTCTCCACAATCATAATATCCGGGGTATTATGCTCCAAAACCCTGTCTGTCTGTATTCGGAATTTCCAAAGTAATTTTGCATGTTCATTTTCAATCACTTGCACTTGGGCTCCAGACAATTACATTGGCTGTGATGATTTATTGGGAGCCTCTATTTGGCTACATGGGTTCATCCTTCTCAAAACGTAGGTTCTCTCTCAATTGTGCAGGCCAGTTAAAAATAAACTTGTCTAGAAGTGGAAATAGTGATGGGGGATCAAGTAGTTACAGGGACAGCACTTTTCTGAGTACTACTCTTTACTTACAAAGTGCCTAGGATAAGAATCCAAATAAGTAGACAAAAGGACTGCTGCACTAAGCTCATTGACTTTGAAGAAGGTTCCTTCAAAATCAGTGTGGTATGTCTAAGTAAACATGTTCAGTAACAGTAGACCAGTTAACAATGCATAGATGTACTCACAATACTATATTACGTAGTATATAGCTAAAAGCACAAAGGAAGTGAGAAAGTGAATTTTTATGCAGAGGTTTATGAGACGCATGCAGGTATAACTGTGTACTAGAGATGGGCACGAAACGAGCGATTTTTTGTTTTCGTTTTTTCGTTTCGTTATGCAACGAAAACGAAACAATTTTAAAAAAACGAAAACGAAACGACCAAATTTGCCATGTTTTTCGTTTTCATTGCAGCAGATGCATTGAACTAAAAAGAATGCTAACGAAACAGCAATTTTTCGTTTTCGTTTTTTCATTTCATTACCTAACGAAACGAAAATGAAATTTTTTGCAAAAAAGTCACGAAAACGAAAACGAACCGAAACGGACCCCTAAACGACCAAACGACAAACGAAACACCATTTTTTTGAGTCGTGCCCATCTCTACTGTGTACATTAAAATACTGTATTCTGCCTTACCTGAACAGTGCTGAATGACACTTCCCCATAATTTGTTCTTTCTTAAACAGTTCAGATTTCCCACTATCAATAAGTGTCTCTTGCCTCTTGTCAGTGCCACATTCATTCTCTTTACTGAATCTATGAAGCCAACGTGTTTTGTCCTCACACAAGATAATACAATGATTTCCTTTTCTGCCCCTTGAAAAGCATCCACAGTGGACACCTGGACAGCTTTAATTTGGGAAACATCTGAGCTTATAGAACCAAGTAAGTTACAAATCTGAAAAAACAAAACAAACACATTAGGACAATAAGCTGTGGCAGTGATGGCAAACCTTTTAGAGACCGAGTGCCCAAACTGCGATTCAAGACCCAATTTTTTTTTGCAAGGTGCCAATAGAGCAATTTAACTTTAACTTTAGATACTACAGCAAGTATCTAAAGTGACCCCCCCCAATGTTGGGGTTAGGGAGCCGACCTGACCCGTGATAACTGAAAATATGCAGATGCAGATCGGGTCAGGCTTGGGGGGCCTAGCTGGGGACTCTTGTACTTATCCCCAGGTCCTCAGAAATGTTTTTCAGTGATCCGATGGTCACTTCTGGTTCACGCGGAAGCCCTTTTAGGGCCTCTGACAGGCCAGGGAAGGCCCTTGGAGGCCAGTTCCGAGCAGAGCCAGTCCTGGGGTAAGTACAGGAGGCCTGAAACCGGCCTTTCCTCCTTACCCCAGGGGTCTTTTTTAAATATGTGGTCCCCCCCCCCCCGCGATGTAGGGCGGCCACAGTACAAAAACTGCAAAAAGGAGGGGGGTGTTACTGTACTTTGAACTTGTTAATGAAAGACAAGCTTGAAAAACACAAATAGTAGTCAACACATTTCAATTTTTCCAACATGTCTGTATTGCCATGACATTTGCTGTTGCTGAGAAATAATAATTCCAGCATTAAGACATACAATCATCCTACTCAAGAATAACTCTTCTGTATAATGATTAGCCATCAGAAATTACTGACCAGCATCCTATGGCAGGTTTATTCTGCTATGGATGTAACAGTATAGACCAGTGTTGGCGAACCTATGGCACGGGTGCCAAAGGTGGCACTCGGAGCCCTTTCTGTGGGCACCGGACATCGCTCCTTCCCTGTTATCTGTATTCAGATTAAATTGCTGTACTGGCACTTTGCGAAAAACTAGTGGGTTTTGAATCACAGTTTGGGCACTCGGTCTCTAAAAGATCCACCATCACTAGTATAGACTGCGGCAGCAAACACAGTGCCTACTGTTTGCATTCCTGGCTGTATGCAAAGTGATGTAACTGTCACATGATCAGGAACGTGATCAGTAATTCTTGGATTGGCAGCAATTCACTACCATAACATGTGTAGTTATACCAAAAACCAGCATAAATATCTGACAGATTCTGGCTCATATCCTTCTTTAACAGAAGAAGGGAAATCAAATTATGTTCAGATATACAAAGATTTGTCAGTTCCAAGTTAGGGCACATATTTCAAACTCAGAGTTTCTGTAGGCTGAAATGACTGCACTAGGAGCTTGCCTAGCCACAAATCTGAGTGAAAGTACAATATCCCACCACATATTTTGCACCAAAGCACAACAGAACATCCATTGCAAACACAATTTTTAGCTGCAAGGGCAGCAGTCTTCAGCTTTCCTATTTGTCTTTTAAAACCTCTGGGGCAAAGAAAGGAATAACCAAAGGTTGCCTGGATGATAATGCCTTGCCTTTGATCTTTTCCCTCGGGTAAAGTAAAAATAAAAACAGAGATGACAAGAGGCATTAAAAAGTTATCTAGGGCTACCATGTCCTCGATAATAGCTGTAGCAATTATGTAAAACTTATTTCTTTGAAATGAGAGGGGAAATTCCTTTTTAGGGAAAAATAAAATTTCCATAGAAGATAGTCCGATGTGCCAAACCTACCTTACTCATTTGTGATTTATAGAGGGTTATCACCCCAATCATAGATCCTTCGACTCCACTTGCAATCAGAGTTTCAATTAGCTTAACAGAGAAAGAAGCTTCTGCCATATTATGGAAACTATTATCTCTTTCCATCTAGAAATAAACAAACAAAAAAGGAATTTCAAGCAAGAAAAGGGATGCAACTCAAGAAAGTTGTCTAGATAGCTTTGATCTAATTATCATGGTATACTTATGATGTGGTTTTCACAGAGATGCTGAAACACATGCGTTTGAATGAATGTGGACCTTCCCCACACAAGTGAAGCTGGTTTAAGTAAGAAGTTTCAATGGCCATAGGAAATGGATGCACTGTCTGACATAATTAAATTTGGTCTGCTCAGTGTAAAAGCCACTTCACAGAATCAGCTTCCCTCTGTTCGAACGCCAAACAATTGGGCCGCTTGATTTGATCACATTACTGACAATAATAAAAGAACTAGACAATATGCTCTTAATCCAGGGGTGGGCAATCTCCAGAGGGCGACACAAACTTACTCCTGATTCACAGAAGGCTGCACCTGCTCCCTGCACACCCACCAATAAATAATTCTTCTTTAACAAAGCTTTTACTTTGTTTGGTTTACGGATACAGTCCCTTGGCACCTTCTAGTGGCCAATTTTTGGAACCATAAAGCATATGTGAGGGGCTGCTGGAGGCCCCCCTAACATGACAAAATGTCTTAAGCTAAAGTCATCTTGTTCCAAAGAATCTAGCACTACTCTGTGGAGAATAAAACTAGTCACTTTAACAGTTTAAAAAGTTGACAATACATACCTGCTCTAAGCCATTAACATTATAAAAACAAAGTGTTGGTAACCACTCCATCAGAGGAGTACGATCCATTTCAGAAATGCCATTCAACAGTTTCCCCTCATAGAAGAGGTCATTGGCTATGGCAGAGATAACAGGATGGCAACGATACTGTGTCCTAAGCAATACTGGTTCATGTCCCTATAAATTAGCATGAAGAAAATAAGATCACTAAAATAAATGGAAGGGTTTTCTTTCTGTATATGACAACTATCAACTGTTCTGAGCTCTTAGAACTACTGTATACTGTGAATTCTGGCACATTTGAGAGAGTGAATTTACTTATCTCTTTCTGTGTCTGACCTGTGGTCAGAAATTGTGAATTCAGGAGAATCTGGAACCACAAGGGCATCAGACGTCTTAAAAACAGGAAAACTAATTAGGTAAATGTCTCATTTTCCTACATATGCCTGAAGAAGTGCACATGTGCACGAAACGTCACATTAAAATATGAAAGTTAGTCTTTAAGGTGCCACATTTGTGTCTTTTGTTTTGTTTTGTCTTGTTTTGTTTTTCTTTGATTTTTGCCTGAAATTCTTGAAAAGACTAACACGGCTACCCTCTCTGAAACTTATGCTAAGTACTGTGATTTGTATTTTTATATATACCACATCTAGCCTGTTTGATATACATGGTCAAAAGTTAGCCTATAAACAAATAAGCCATGCTTTCAACTGCCTGGTGTGCAAACTATGGGAAGAAGAAGAAGGCTCAAATGAGGCTGCATTCATACTTCTATAGAATCTTATCAGATTAAAAGAAATGTTTTCAAAAAGAGCACACCTGATATTTGAGGAATGAGAGTTACAGGACCACATGACATTCTGAAGGGTAAGTCCTGTCATGTAATGCATGAAGCATCAGAAAAGCAGTAGCCTTTCCAGAATATATAATAAAGTATGTACCATCAAACATAGTCGATCAAAGAGGGTTTGCTCCAGACCATTGCTGTGCGTACTTTCAGACCCTTGAATGGTGGGCGGAAGTTGCTTTGAATCTCCAACTAGAATCAGTTTTTCGCATCCAAATCTACAAATGTAACACAAATGTCTCAGTAACAGGACACTTAGGAAGTATGTCTGCCAAACAGAATAATCAGGACATACAGCAAGCATCTATAGTCCCTGACAGAACTAAATAAGCCATTTCACATCCGTACCCAGAGACTAATCCATTCAAGCAAGGTAAGAGGCAAGTTTTAAAGGCGCTCAGCTCTAGAGGACTGGCTTGCTTGCTCGCTGATTTATTTAGTGATTGATTATAATGCTGCTCCATGGAGGCTCAGTCCCATACACATATTGCACAGGGACTACAAAGTATTTCAGACTGCTGACAGTGCTGCTAATATAAACACTATTAATATAATATAATATAATATAATATAATATAATATAATATAATATAATATAATATAATATAATATAGTATAAAACCGTAGAACCCGAACTTATGAGATTAATACACTCTGAGAGAACGCTCGTAAACTGCTAATATTGTAAGTCAGGGAGCGGTTTCCCATAGGAATGAATTGAGCATCAATTAAGCCGTTCCAGAGGAACGGATTTCAATGCATTCCTATGGGAAACCGCTTTAGATGACCCGTGGTTGCCCCCACCCCTAATCGGAGGGGGGAGCTGCAGGTCATTTAAAATGTATTTAAGCAACCGAGCCAAGCGTTTGGCTCGGTTGCTTAAAGACATTTTTTTAAAAAGCTGCTTCTCTCCCCCCCCCCCATCACCATCGGGCACGTAGATGGAGAAGCAGCACTGTTTTCAATTTTTTCTCTTCCAATGCAAGCACTATTGGCTGCCATCAGCGCTTGCATCGGTAGAGAAAAAAATGAAAAACCCTCCGCATCTTCCTCTAGGCACCCGTGGTGGTGGTGGTGGTGGTGGTGGGGGAGAAGCAGAGGGTTTTTTTTTTACCCTTTTAAAAAAGGTCTTTGAGGCACTGTCAGAAGCTGCCTCTTTAAATGGAGGCTGCTTCCCTCAGTGCCTGAAAGACCTTTGAAACAGCACATACTTTTTCCCCTGGTGGGGGGAAAAGCATGCACTGTTTCAAAGGTCTTTGAGTCACCGACCCAAGCGCTTTGAAGGTCACCGTCTTGGAACAGAATGATTACAAATCAAGAATACAAAGAGAAACAGCAGAGATAACATTCATGTGCATGATGGACACACACAAGAATGGATTAAACATAAGCCAAGGTTTCTTGAGTCATTATTAAATGTAATATTACTATACTGCCACTGGGTGTTTTTTTTGTGGAAATTCATCACCCACCAAAAGGTAAAAACTTTGCCATTCTCCCCCCTCTCTTCCAACCCCCCTCACCCTGCTCTGAACTGGTGTCTTTTTTTTAACCACATGGCCATAAAACAACACCTACATATCAACAAACTTCCTTCAAAACCAACTCCCCTCTTCCACTCCCCCCTCTTCTATCCACACTCACCCCAGCTCTGTCTCTATGGGAATTTACAACTGGGCTTGCATGCAAATATGCCTACATACAACAGCCAATGAATATTTGATATAAAACATATATTACATTATTTATTATATTGCACACCTCATTCTTCTGCTATATGTCTGAAGAAGTGGACATGTCCGCGAAAAGTTACATTAAAATATGAAAGTTAGCCGTTAAGGTGCCACTTGTTTTGTGTCTTTTGTATCTTTTGTTTTATTTTTGATTTTTGCCTAACATAAACACGTAATATAAATATATAAATCATGTATATTTAGCCAATAACAACCTGCTGAAAATATTTCCATACTGCTGTTCATCCAAATTGATTTCATGGAATTTTAAGGGTGACTGAATTCTTGTACAAAGCATCCTTAGTGAAGAATGAGACTAGAAAATTAAACAGCATAGCCCCAACATTGTCATTTTGGGGAGTATGTATTTAAAATCCTGGCCAATGAGTAACAGAGGTAACAGCAAGGTATTTCCATTTAGCTCTTGCATATTACCTTTGGATTACATATTCAGAACAGTTTAATATATACCACATTAAACCAAAAACTAACACAATCACAGAACAAGCAATTTACCAAAGGCTAGATGCAATATGAAAAGAGCAAATACCTTGCAATAGGAAGGAGAGATGCAGGTTCTGTCATTTGGCTGCACTCATCCAGAATCACTATGGGAAATTTAAGATTTTTCATGCAAGGGAATGGACATGCAGCACAAGTAGCTCCTACTACTCTCATCTATATCATCAGGGAGAAAACAGAATATTCAAAAGGTCATCTATTTACTTACAGAGTCACAAAGGTAACTTCTGTATACCTTTAAGCTTTGCAATCCAAGTTCACAGTTATAATACTTAAGCAAATTAGAAACGATACTTGAACAAACTTCCAAACTTCTAGCTATTCTTCTCCCTCCCCCAATACTTGGACCATGGGGAACTGGCATGGAGCCTTAAAAAACAGATATTTGTTTCCAACATAGTTTTCTAAAGTAGGTTAATCAGGAATGTAATAGCTGTTTTGGTGGCACCATTAAAAAGCTGTAACACAGAGAAAATTGAGTGAGTCAACAATTTGCCCCTCCAGTCAGGAAGACAGATGAGGATAGTAGATAGGAATACACAGTCTGTTTCAGCTGTGACCAGTTTCTGGATAATGTACTGTAAGTGGGACAAAGAATGTCAAGCATGACCCTGGTTAGTAGGGTTTTTGTGTACATGTGCAACTATTTTTTAAAACTTGGCATTGAATAGAAATCTGATGTCATCCTTCTTCTTAGTAGTAGACTCTTATGTCATTACTATACAGCAGTGGTTCTCAAACTGGGTGCCGTGGCACCCTGGGATGCCGCGAGCAGATGCCAAGTGTGCCGTGGAAATAATGAAAAATTCATCCAAACAGTTTCATTCATGGCATTAAAGACGACTGAGCATTACATTTGCACTGTTTTCTTCTTCTTCTTTTCCTAAGTATTCAACCTGCTTTAAGGGTAGCTGTGCCGTGGAATTTTTTTAGCCTGACAAGGGTGCCATGACAAAAAAAGTTTGAGAACCACTGCTAGACAGTAGTTCTTGTCTTCAACAATACGTTTGTATCACTGTAGTTGTTACACCCATTCATCTTTGGCCAAACAAGATGGTCATGCATTAGCCCTTATATGACTGCTTTTTAAAATTAAATAGCTAGTATAGGGCAATTTTTAAAAAATCAAATAGCTAGCTAGTATGGGACAATTGTGAGATGTGTGTGGTGCTTGAGACACATACTACCACTACAGTCTTCAGCCGAATCAAAGGCACAATCTTGATACAGACTATGACTGCTTCAAGAGCAAGGTTAAAATTACTCTTCCCTTCCATTCTGGTACTATGGTGTCTTCACACTTGAATTTAAAACACACACACACACCAAGAATGACAAAATAGCTAATATGTAAATAAGGTAATGCCTAGTGTGGCCTGTTGGCTCCAAGCTTGTCTTCCAAGCTCTTTAAGCAAATGAAGACCTAATTACTTGATGATATTGCTTCACAGCCCTTGATGCCCAACCCCAGTTGCATTATGGAAATACAACTGCCATTTTCCAGATTCAGCAGATGTTAATGCTCTAACGTGGCAGTAGTCTTGAACACATCTCACAGGAAACAAAACTCCAAATTCACTCCCAGCGATCACATAAAAGAACTATGTTGTAACTATTTCAGGGCAATCTTCATTTCGGTGTTGACAGAGGACAAATGAACCCCATATGATGCAGTGGTTAAACGGCAGTACTGGAGTCGACTCTTTGCTTATGACCTGAATTCAATCCCATTGGGTTTAAGTAGCCAACTCAAGTTTAACTTGGCATTCCATCCTTCTGAGATGAGTAAAACGAGTACCCAGCTCAAAGGGGGACAAAATGTCCCTTGCTTAAATATGCTGTGAGCTATCTAGGGAATGCTCTAAGCACTATGGGGCATTTGTTGTTGTTAAGTCATTAAGTCATGTCCAACTCTTTGTGGCCCCATGGACCAGAGCACGCCAGGCCCTCCACTGCCTCCAGGAGTTTGGTCAAATCCATGTTGGTTGCATCGATGACACCATCAAACCATCTCATTCTCTGCCACCCCCTTTTCCTTTTGGGGCAGAATATACGTCTAAACAATAAATTAACAAATAGCTCTTATGCTGCCCCAAAATATCATTGCAAAGCATAAACAGCTGATTAACACGCACACGTCTCCCAACCTGCATCAGCCTCCTGACATATCCCAGCGTCCTCCCCACGTGGAGCTGCCAGCTGGGAGGGAGAGGGTTGGATGGGAGAGTGCTGGCTGAGCCACTGTCATTAGCCAGCTCCACCCCACGACTGCAAATATCAGGGCCCCAGGTAAGCATGAGACCCAGCTTTCTCAGGCCACTTCCTTGGAGATGAATAGCAGCAGCACAGTGTGTGTTTGTTTTATAAGCCCTGTATAACCAAAATGGTGTTGCTCAGATCTACGCAATTCAAGGCAGAAGTTCTCTCTGAAATTATGTCATGAAGATGAATTTGAAATTATTTTTCGAAACAAAAATAAACCACCGCTGTCCATTTTATCTATTTGCACATCTGAAGCAGGCACAGACGATATTACAACATTAATAGCTTAGGCATGCTTTGAAAGAACAGTCTGTGACAATTAATTTGGCACTGAGAGTTATTTCATGAACAATTTCCATATTCTGACATAGTCCAACACCAAGAATACAGTAACCTACAGCACTCGTCAAGCATTTTATTTCACTTGATCCATACCTGTTGCAGAAGAGCTTTGTTGGTGCCCAGTTTATGGTGTTCAATAGTCTTCCTTACATAGACTTTCTCTGCTGGGGTCAAATCCTCTTTCATCAGGGCAAGCAAGTCTTTCAGTTGTTCATTTTCAGATCCCGAGCCAGCATGCAAGCTTTAAAATATTGTAGTCATATAGAATAACAGTTATTGAGAAACAATACCAGATTACCAAATTGCCAAAAAAAATTTAATCTGTATAGTTCTTTCCTTTCAGAGTGCTGGAGCGCAGAGCTCTAAGGAACTGTCCCCCAATCAAATCCCAGGTGCAGATTGGAATCCTCAGAGCAAACTACTGATGGTAAGAAATCACAATTCTAACTACCTGAGATGGCTGAGAGTTCATTGAACTGACTGACACTCAAATAACAGAGAACGTACTGAATCCAAAACCCTCCCAAACTAGGTTTGCTGAGAAATTATTTAGGACTACCTTGACCCTTGCTAGATAGCTCAGTCAGTTTAAGTACTTGGCTGGACAGGCAGGGATCAGAAGTCTTGAGCAAACTGCACTGTCCCAGGAAAAAATGGAATGATAAACCACTCTTGAGTGATATACACCTATAGGTAGAAAACCCTGGGAAGGATCACAGTACAGTTACTCAGAATAATAGGCCCTGACCTAACAGTGTGCTGGCACAGGGACTGTGAATTGGGACTGAGGAGAGTTTGGGTCCAGCAGAACTAAACTTCTCCCTTTCTCAACCCTTCTCTTTTATTTTTTTGGCTCTTATGTTGACTGATCTTAGCCTGAATTGTAGTTGTACCGGCAGGTCTGAGAACAATCAACACTAGGAGAGTTCTGCTGATGCAAGGGACTTTTTGTGCCATCCCAAACCTATTACAGCCTGCACATATTTGAGTTTGGATTGCACTGTAACAGTCTTCAATGCTTAAAAAAAATCTCCTTCCACATCAAAATCCAGCACATTAAAAAGTAGGCTAAACTAGACTCTTTTGTTGTTTTTACAGGAGCTTTTTTTTGCCAAAGGACCAGTAAAATTTGTTTTTTTATTATTGCCTATTATTATGTCTGTTACCATTGCACTTCAGATTTTTTGTTTTTGTTTTATTGTATTGTTGTAAACTGCCCGGAGTTCTGTTTGGAAGACATGAAGTATATAAATGTATAAATAAATGTTCTGTAAATATTTCAGCAGTATGTGTGTATCCCCTTCTACCAGACAGTTTCAGAGAGACTTATAAACAGAGAAATGATTGTACAAATAAAATAAAATTCAGCCGGTGTTTGAAAAGTCTGAAAAAAGGAAGAACCGACTCTTTGTGACTCCATGTCCATGGAGTTTTCTTGGCAGGAATACTGGAGTGGTTTGCCAGTTCCTACTCCAGGCGCCTACAGCACCTGGTATTCCCTGGTAGTCTCCCATCCAAGTACTAACAAGGGCCAACCCTGCTTAGCTTCCAAAATCAGGCGAGATCAGGTGTACTTAGGGCATCTAGGCAGCTGATAATCACAAGGCTACTTACAGTATTTATAAATATTCTTTCTGAATTCAATGACACTTGGATATATAGTACATGATTGCCTGGAGCCAAGCAGCAGACCAACCACAAAATGTAACCCATTATTGGCACTTTGCTTACATCTCCATACATACAAAATTCACAGCTGGTAACTACGATTTCACAATGATTAAATTTCCATACATACAAAATTCACAGCTGGTAACTACGATTTCACAATGATTAAATTTGAATTATTTCAGGTTCACTGTTAACTACGATTTCACAATGATTAAATTTCCATACATACAAAATTCACAGCTGGTAACTACGATTTCACAATGATTAAATTTGAATTATTTCAGGTTCACAGTAAAGAATATTGCATTTCGTTCACTTTCAGATAGAATATGTTGTCTATTTATATTATAGAATGCTTGGACTGTCTACAGATTTTAGACTGTAGGGAAAATGTTACCTGTAGGGAAGAATGGGCTTGGCTATTTTTCTGATACTTCCCACTCTAATGAATTCTTCAAATCCAAGATCAAGGAGACTGAGAAAGAAGGAAACAAGGCATGAAATAAAATGCATTTAAAGGAATTTCAGCCTTTCTATGTTTCATCTGAAATATCCACATGCTTTAAACTTGATTTAAAAAAACAAACAGACATTTGTAATGCTCTTCTTTAGACTCTGATGCCAAGCTAGGATTGGAAAGTGCTCAATTGTAAAAAGGAGAAATCTACAGTAGAAAGGTGAAATGGACAGAACTGCTCATAACCAAATGGCTATCTGTGTGATTGCTTACCATATTCAAGATATGAATGATTAGGGACCTCAGTACTGCCCGGAGGACCTCTCCCTCTGATCTACCCTCCATACTACCCACACCTCCCAAGCTTTGATGCTGCAGGTAGCCATCCCAAGAGAGGCTGGGAAGTCCATGTCTAGTGCCAGGGCATTCTCAGTGGTGGCACACCTCTCTATGGAATCCTGTACCTGTGGAGGTCTGCCTCCTGACATTTAAGGAAGTACATAAAATTGTTGCTTTTTACAGAGGCATTTCAGGACATTCTCACTTTGCCATTCTTTTCTGAATTCTTTTCTTTTTCTTTTCTTTTTGAAGTTTACCGTTATTCATGGTCTTCTCTTGTGGGGCGGGGGGGGGGAGAGGGGGGATGTTTGCTTCCTTTATGCTCATGGTAATGCTGGAAACCACCCAGAGTACTGGCATGCCACTAGACTGTATGGTATAGTAAGCAAGAGAGAGAGAGAGAGAGAGAGAGAGAGAGAGAGAGAGAGAGAGAGAGAGAGAGAGAGAGAGAGAGAGAGAGAGAGAGAGAGAGAGAGAGAGAGAGAGAGAGATTTTTTCTGGATTTCCCAAATGTGTTATTTGCCGGTTAAACAGAAAATTGAAGTCTGTTTTGCATGAAAGGCTATACTGAATTACTTAGTAAACACGAAGAATTAAAACTTAACCTAAATTGAACAATGCAGATATGTTACTGTGGCAAATCAGTGCACACAAAAATATGCAACAAATCACTTACCATAGCAGCACTCTGTCTACAGCCACATTTGTAGAAGAGGAGATTAGTACTTTCCATGGCACTGATCCTTCACCATTAGTTGCTTCCCTGGTTTCAAAGATCTTAACCAGGAATAAGATAACAACGGCCAGCAAATAACTTTTTCCAGATCCAAACACACCTGTGCATTGGTGATCAATAAGGAAATACAGAAATTGTCAACAGAATCAAATTTGATTTCAAATTATGCAAAGTGTTAATTAATAGAGAGAATGGAGACAGGAGTAATTCAGCTTCCCAACAGATCTTGTAGTTACTCATCCATGTTTTTAAAAAGGAAGATTAAAGACTGTGCTTTTGAATTCTCAATTGAAGGAACAGTCACGTTTCATCATGGTGAACTAAGGTTTAGTCATCTGAAAGGGCTTTGATTGGTTGTATTCAGCATAAGCATTTTTGTGGACTTTTGTACAGCTGAGAAAGTAAGCGAAAATTAATGAAACCTTATGTCCAGTAGTGTATAAGATACTGCAGGACCCATTGTTGTTCAAGAAACTATGGTTTATGTTAATTGTAAATTGTTTTTAGAAAGCCAACTTAATAAAAAGAATCACTTACAGGCTATGCAGGGGGAAAATTGTCAAATCACTCCAGTGACTAAATGCATTAATTTGATAAGGGACAAGGAAACATGCCAGTTAGTTATTCTCTCTCTCTCTCTCTCTCTGTGTGTGTGTGTGTGTGTTCGTTCTGTCGTTACAGTTGTGACCGACCCTTCATGACTCCACATTTCTATATTTATTATTGGAACAAAAGCTCTGAAAACAATAGGGCAGCGGCTTATCGCCAGCTGTGGAAGCTGCTGCTCTAATAACCAGATGCGTTGCAGGTCGTGCATGATGAGGTCCATGAATAATAACCCCTAATCAGATAACTGTGGCAGCTTCTGCATATGGAGTTCCATTCATGTAAATATATATATATATATAAAAAAGATGCTGGCTGAAGCATTTAGGTCATATAAAATAATTTACCATGTACTATGGTTATAGGAAGGGCATGGGGCTTCCCCACTTCTGTATCAACTTCCTGTGATGTCAGCATGGCGCCTATCTGACACAATGCGGTGGCCTGATCGTTGTTCAGCTGAAATGTCTGAATCATCTTGTTTGCCAGATTCATAATCATTTCTGGACTCAGGTTTCCAGATATTACTGTATATGTAGTTAAGGCTGGCGGCTTAAATTTTTGTTTGCTGCCTCTACTATGGGAAGATGCATCTTTGAAATTCCTGAAAAAATACAAAAGATGGAAACATAATATATACATTCAGAATCATACTAGTGTACAGTAAAATTGCATTGATATTGGATGTTTCTAACAAAGAGATACAAGCAATTATTGTTTCCACTACCAAACACATCAATGTTTGAAAATACATTGTGACCTTTCTTTCTGATTCCACATTCATGTTTCGAGTTTGGCTTGTAATCTAAATGGCCTTCCAGTTTTTCATCTCCTTCACTATATGAAATGAAATTTGCATTAACATGGCAACATGGCAAGTAGGAGAAGCAGACATGGATGATGATACAAAATAGCAGACAAGAGGACCATTGGTCACTATGGAGTTCAGAATGGTGACAGCGTGTGGGAATTTAGCTTTTATGTTTTGTCAGCCTAGCTTTGAGGAGTCTCAGACAAACATTCTGTGTCTTACATCACACTAGTAACACTCTCTTATTGGGTAATAGGCTGATGAATAAGAGCTGAGAAACAGGTATCTGTAAAGATGGCCACGGAAAAAGCGTAGGCAGATGCATTCCAAAGAATATGAGATAATCCTAAACTACTGAGCATGTCCAGAGAAAACAAGCTGTATGTTTATTGGATGGGTCTCTGCTGACGTGCATGTGATTTGTAAGAACTAATAAAAGGGCCTAGCTCAGGAGGAGGAGAGAGCTTTACCACCGACAAGCCTCTCTGCCTGTTGACATCTGATGCTAAGCACAAAAGATCCCGGTGTGTTTGAGTACTCTACATTCCTTCACTATTAATCTCTTAGCTGATCTGGGAGATTATTCATATCTACGGATATCCCAGGAAGGAATCCCAACAACAGTGCTTAAAGACTGCTCTTCCTCTGCTGAATCTTTCTGATGCTTTCCCCCCCCTCCTCGGGTGAAGTAATGTAGGCACAAGCATTGCTGACTCCAAACCTGGAAAACATCCTTCCTAACTTTCAGTACTGATTCTTGATTGAGGTTTTTTTTATGAGAGGAAATCTGTTTTTCAACAGAAAACTTCCTTCCTAACTTTCAGTACTGATTATTGCTTGAGGTTTTTTTTATGAGAGGAAGTCTGTTTTTGCAACAGCATCAATCTAGGTGCTGCAGAGGCTGGGTGGACAAGTACCCTGTTTCCCCGAAAAGAAGACCTCCCCCAAAAATAAGCCCTAGCAGGATTTCTATGTATTTGTTAAATATAAGCCCTACCCTGATAATAAGACCTAGTGATGGGCGTGGCTATGGTTGTGTGCAGGGCTGACATTCAAGCATATTATACTTAATAAAAGTAAGACATCCCCTGAAAATAAGCCCTAATGTGTCTTCTTGAGAAAAAATAAATATGACAGTGTCTTATTTTCAGGGAAACACGGTAGGAGGCATTATTTGGACACAAGAAAACCAAGCCATTTTAACACAAGCTTTGATCTACCTATTTGTTCTTTTGTTTTAGATATCGCCCCCTTTCCCTGTCAGACACGTGAGAACAGAGGAGGGAGGCAGAAACGTCTAATTAAAGAAGACTATGAAAAGATTATTTGGAAAAAAAAAAAAAAGAAGATAGACAAAGAAATGTGGGAAATATATGGGCGAAAACAGATAAAAGAGGAAAGAATGGGTTAAGGAAAATTGGAGGAAGAATCAATACCAAAAGCTCTAGACTGAGCTGGGGTAGCATAAGAGACTGAAAGGAGAGACTGTATACACCAACATTTGATCATTTCTACCTGCCTCAGTTTAAGAAGTGGTACATGCAACCTACTGGGTGTGGATTTCTTTGCATTAGTCACACAATCTTATTTGTCTTAGAAAATACCTACAATAAGAATAACATCACAACCTACAGTGACCAATTCTGTAGGCTGCAACTATATTATAGAAATGTCAGCATGAAGGACAACATCCCAAGGGAATCAGAACAGTTTTGTAGAGGAGCAGAGATGACCCTTTTTTTCTCCCTTTTAAAGGCACTCCTAGAACCTTTTAAGTTGAATAATGGGTAAATAAAAGAATATTGTAAGCTCCCTATAATGCCCTAAGCACATACAATCTTGCCTGAATTCAGAAGCTAAGCAGATGTTGGCCCTGGTTAGTACTTGGATGGGAAACCACCAGAGAATACCAGGTGCTGTAGGCGCCTGGAGTAGGAATTGGCAAACCACTCCAGTATTCCTGCCAAGAAAACTCCATGGACATGGGGTCATGAAAAATTGTTAATTTCACAACTGTAACAACACAAAAAACAGACACACAAAACAATATCATAATATTCTAGATACTGTATACTATTCCTTTTGTTTATTGGGGCTTAAAGAAGAATTGCAAAACCATACATTCTAGTTTAATTATAATTAGGCGTTTAATTGAAAAGGAAAATTATATATTTTGATGAGATTTCACTTTTGTATCCCTAGTCTTGGCTTACGTATCCTGGAGGGATATTAGCCTCCAATATTCATGTCATGCAAAAAAAATTAATGTTCCCACTTCTGAAACCATGGCACAGTATAGAGATACTTTTTTAAAAAAACACAGAGAAATATAAATAAGAAAAATACATACTTTGTGAGTAGATGCTGCATTATTGGTAAAGTGGATGAATTGAAATTTTCCTCTATATTCCTCAGAGCTGTGAGTTCAGCACTAGCATTACAAACTAACAATGCATGAACAATCACTAGGTTAAAACATCACAAGAAACAGAAGTTAACAAGTCAATATAGCTGCAGAACAATGAATTAGAGTTAAACAAGACAAGACATAATCCAAGCTAATTCTATAAACATGTGTAACACACTTTCCCCAAACTAAAAACCCACATATCTTATTTTTAGAAGAGTAGTTGTTTACAATAACCAACTGCCATTTTTATGCTTGCTGCCTTTGGATCATTGATTGTTCCAACAGTGCCTTTATATTGCCTTTTTACACCCAAGCATTTGGTATCTTGAGAGCTTGATTTCTAATCCTGCTGCGTGCTAGGATTTGTTTTGCTTTAATTGCTACATTGTTTTCATGTGTTTTCCAGAGAAATGAATTTATTTATTTATTTATTTAAATACTTGTATCCCGCTCCATCTTCCCAACGGGAACTCTGGGCGGCTAACAACGCAAAAGCTAAAAGCTAAAAAGGCTAAAAGCTGAAGATAACCAGGCCACCAAGCAAGGGCAGCAGAGGACAAGATGGCGGCAAACGGTGATTTATTGCATGAGATCTATTTGCATGAGATCTGCTGTTCTCTCATACGTAGATCTGAAATGCTTTATTTATTTTAAAGTATTTATTTCTTCACCTGTATAGATAAAATATTCTTCCTGAGATACATAACCAGAAATCTACATAAGATTGCCAAGCATGGTCACATCCTTCTTAATAGAAAGCACTTGGCACTCAATCAGAGTGGAAATTACTTCTAAGGAAGTATATACATGGTTGGACAGCACCTCTTGTTTAGATTCCTATCTTAAAATATCCCAGAAGAGGGAAAATCAACTTCTTATGACATATATGATCTGCACTTCTTGTATAATCACATTAAGTTCAATGACCACTTACTTACTCTGTCCAATATTCTGAAAAAGTGCATATATTTGCCAACTGATTTACACTTGTCTTCACTATTGATATGACTTGTACAGGATATTTCATGTTGCATTGTAATATATAAGCCTAGAATGTCTCATTTCTCATGACAATATACAAGGACAATAAACTATCTATCTACAGTTCTATCTATCCATCTATCTGAACATCTCATTTCTCATGCACTGAGCTGAGATCTTATAGGATCCCTTCTCTCCTGTAACTGTTATTTCTTATACCAGATATACAGGCATACTTCCAGGGACATATGTAAGTGTGTAAACAAAACAACTGATTTTATTTCAATCTAAACAATTCTTACCTTCTCTACCTACAGCTCTGTTTGTTCTCAATCATTCTAATGAGTCATGTACTGTATTCAAGCTTGGGTTTGGTCAAGTAGGTGGAAATGTTACATTTCAGAAACCAGATATAGGAAAACGGTTCAAAGAGCTTTCCCATACAAACCTAGTACTTCATTTACAACAAAACATTGTAACAGTAACTAATGTTTTATAATTCTGCCAGTTTTCTTGGGGCACATTAAATCTCCCAACTCCTAAATCCCACCGAACTGGGTTGTCTGCCAATGCTTAGCTCATCCGTCTCAAAAGATCAAAATAGAAAGTAACCCAAATTAAATCTCCTGAGTAAAAATCATAGAAAAAGGTAAAACAGTAAATTAATCTGTAGTAGATTATGTATAACCATCATACAGAAGTGCAAGGTATATTTATAAACTGTGCAATCACAAACTATATGATAGATAATAGTTAAATATCTGTGCCATACACAAAATTTTTGAAGGCAAATGACCAACAACATCTTAATAAACACTGTGCACACTAGCCTACCTGAAACTTGAACTGTTTATTCTCAAAAACACTCCTCCCATAGAAAATTATTTCTGGCTTGAATCCTATGTTCCGAGATAGCAACTGAGGAGCACTCTTTTGAATAAACTTACTGTTTGAGCACCAATTTGAAGGGCTGTAACCTTTGAGTGGCTCCAACTCCACCTCATTAGTAGAGGATGGTCCAAAGAAAACACTGCATGCAATGAAAGTGTCCAAGGGTTCAAAGGTTATCGTCTTGGAAACAACCCAAAGATCATCTGTCAACACGGTAAAGAGGTCTCGGTAAGGCTCATCACATTGTTAGCTTCCTCAGTGACAAAAAAAGAAATTTCACATAGCTCCTTGGAACAAGCATAATTTGCCCCATTATTCTGCACTCTTTCTTCTGTCTATTCTGCATCACCTATGTACTGTATCTTTTGCTTTTGTTATTTGGACAACTGTTGAGTAAATCTAATCTGAATTCATACTAATGAATTGTATGTATCCAACATTGTTATTCAAGCTGCAGAACTTTTCCACTGAGTTTAATTCTTGCTGTATGCGATACTTCAGTTATGCACGAATGGAAAGCCAAGTTGTCACAACTGTTTTACGGAAGACGTCAAACAAGAAAATAGAAGATAAATATTTGTGCAGAAAAGAATTGATAATCCATAGAAATTTGAAGACCAGTTTTCAAATAATTTTAACTGATTTGGACATTGGAAGCAAGAAGAAAACCACAGGACAACAAAGGATAGGTTTTAATATCATGACAAGTAATATGATGACAAGTTATATTAATTTTTCAGTTAATTTAGGTAATTTCAGTTAATTTAGTATGAACTCATATGCATGAAAATGGCTAGACCAGTTAGACAGAGATGAAGACAAGTGACTTTGCTTGCCTTCATATGCTATGAATTCAACGACCAACCGAGTGAGTTACAAGGTGGTTTTTCCATTTAACATGAGTTTATTTAAATTTCTATAGGAATCCTTTGCAGAAGCATATTATTATTATTATTATTATTATTATTATTATTATTATTATTATTATTATTATTATTATTATTATTATTATTATTATTATTATTATTATTATTATTCTGCCTTTACCTTCTGAATAAGTTCAAAGTGGAATACAAAGTGGGTTATCTTTTACTTCACTATCTTCATAGCAATACTAGGCAGACTTTCCATATGGATAGTCAAATGAGGGCATGCAGACCAGGGTGGATGTGGAATCTGCTGCTATGATGTGTTGCCACTACTAGCACACACACTCCATTAAAAAGAACTCTATGTGATGATTTTTTAATGTTTGGTTTCTAAAATGGATGACAGAGTTATGAATTTTAAAATGTAGATCCAAAAATGCTACTTGTCTACATAATTTCATCTCACCAGCAACAAGTGTAGTTCCTCAAGAAACCTACGTATGAATTATACATCAGTCTATGCGCTACAAGGCCTTCTCTCTTGAAATCAACATAGTGCAAAAGCAAATATAACCACACACAGTATTTCCAAATAAAACTGCCAGGGAAAAGCACTGAAAGCAACCAGAGCCTAAGGTAGAACAATTTGGCTGCCTTTAAAAAACTATTAAAAACCTGGTTATTTAAGCAGGCATTCCCCCAAACATAATTGCAATTCAGTGTTCACCCATTAAATTTTGGGTTGACTGATTAGCCTGCCAATAATAATATATTGTTTTATGTCACTTTAATATTATTTTTATTATTATTTTTATTTTATTGTGTTACTGTTTTATGGTTTTATTGTATAAATTGTTTTGATCTGTTAATTGTTGTAAACCGCCCAGAGTGACCTCGCTGCCAGATGGGCGGTATAGAAATCCAATAAATAAATAAATAAATAAATAAATAAATAAATAAATAAATAAATTTTAAACGTACCTACATGCATTAAGACTTCAATAAACTGAAGCACTGTGTCTCCCTTGCTCATTTTCTTTTATTTAATTCAAATGGCTTTCTATGCACTTTACCTAGTTTTACAGAGCTAACAAAATTCACTAACCTTTGCTGTACACAGAGGAAGACTCCTTGTGGCTCAATTTAAGATATAGTTTGTTTTTTGATTCGTAATCGAAGTTTATATTTGCAGTATAACATTTCTTCAGCTTACCAAACTGTCTTCTTTGAACGTCAAAGGCTTTTCTAGAGAAAATGATAAGAAATAACAGGAATAAGAATTTAAGACACATATACTCAAGGCGGTTTACTGTAAGACTCAAACACAGCTACATGAACAATTGAAATACATGAACTAATAACACACAAAACTATTAACACATAAAAACCCTTTTAAACCTGAAAAGTAACAAAAGGCCATTATTAAACTTTATCAATACAGAAAAATATTGATTAAAGCAACTGGTTTCACGTTAGGAAGATGCTTTCCAGATGTGTTGTCAAAAGCAGCTGTTCTCTGTGTTGCATGTCAACATAAATGTTCAACTGAGGCAAAATAGCTCAGGCCTTGATCTTTGAACCAAGGCTGTTCTGAAGCTCAACTGTCATGTCGCATTTGCAATAGCACTTGAAAGTCTGCATATGGGATTGAAAAGTCTCCTTTTGCAATTATCTCTTCTAATAACTGTTCTTTGGCAACTGCAAGTGACGGAGAGATCATCAAGCATTATATGTATTAGGCAAAAATAAAATAAAAATAAAGAAGACAAAAACACGGTGGCCTTTTAAAGACTAACTACTTTTATCTAAATGTGGATTTTCATGGACAATTCCATTTTCTTAGACAGACGAGTGGGTTTTTACAGCAGCTCCACACCAGATATGGAGTTGTATTATACTTCATTCAGGATTCCAACGCACCTCATCAGAAGCTGACTTTCTTCATAGAGGGGGATGTTTTGACCCCTGAGGTAGGTTCCAATGCTCTTCACATCATGAAATGCAACTCTGGGCCTACCAGAGCTGTCCTGCCCAGGGTGCACGTCCTCTATCCACTTAAAAAAATCACACCGATCAGCTTTAGGAGCATCACAGGCATAGAAAAAGCGACCCTGAAACAAAAATGCAAGCACATATATCTATAAAACAGATCTACCCCATGTATGCAGTATTTCATTTTAGCAGACTGGAAGGTACCATAAGAGTTGCATACGTTCTCAAATGAAAGACAGGCTGACAAACCTACAGCTAATATAAAGCAATAAAATTTAACTTCTTAAGTTTATTTATATTACAAAGGCAGCTTTCTTTGCCTGTTTGTATTCTTGAGAGTTCTCTGAATTGGCTTTTTCTTCCATCTGTTTATTCTGCCTTTTCTATCCCTTTTAAAAAACTATTCCTTCTCCACAAGTTGTGTACAGTACGTGGGCTTAGTGTCAGGAATTCCCAGGAATAATTCCAGCCCTTCTGTTTTGCTCTTCTGACTCCTGTTGAATATTGATTTCTGTTTGGAAATGCGAGGAAGCAAGGAGTTCGGGATTTGGAGCCTTTGCTCATATAGCATCAACAGGGACATCTGCTTCCCTGTGTTTCTCCTGGATTGGTTTGTTGGACGAATACAGAGGTGTTGCCAGGCTATCTATTTTGCAGAGTTGATTTAGGATGTGGAATGCCTACCCAGACCAGAATCTGCAGGTAGGTAGTCTGGTATGGGGGCTATAATGGCACTAGTTCTTGGCTGGCTGTGGGCTTGTGCGAGTGCTACTGTTGTATAAGTGATGATCTCCAGGAAAAAATATATATATAACCAACCTTTCACAGAAAGCATATCCCATATTACTACACTGGTAGGACATACTGGTCAGTGGAAGTTCAATAGGATACTAGCCACCATAATTGAATACAATGCAATTAAAAAAAAAAGAATTAAGCCTTCAAAAGCATACCTTATTTCGGCCTTCTTTTTTAACCATAACTACTTTTGCTGGAATTTTGTGGTTGCAAAGTGGTGCCGATTCCTTTTGCTGTTCTCCTTTCATTGAAGTATAGAAAGATATATCCACTTTTTCAAGAGCTTTATGCAGTTTTTGTGACAGTTCAAACAGTAATATGCTCAAATGTTCTTTTTGTGAGAATAAAAAACAATGATTAAAGATTTTAATTTTTTCATTTCTCATAAACTTAAGGCAGAGCTCAATAATTAAAGTGTGAGTACAGTTAAAAGTACAATAAAATATTTAATTATATACAAACATACAAGAGAATAAAGGCAATAATTTAAATCACTTAAAAACCCTGTGTGAAAACATGCTTAGGGAACACATACATATCTTAAGATTTAAGTGTCCATGGGGTAAATACAAGTCTGATAAATACAACAATCTGAATAGTTCTAACAAACTACCAGGTTTCACTATAGACTGTTAGTTGAAACAATAAGGATATACTTCAAAATTAATTCTCTCCTCATTTCCCTTAAATAAAAATGAGACCACACATTCATCCGTCTCTCATATAATGTATGATTTGGTTTATACAAGTTTCTCTGACCTGCTATGATTTGGACTGCCAGAATAATAATGGATAAACAAACAAACAAACAAACAATAACAAAGCAAACAATGTGATTGAATATGTGGCCACTGCATAATTAATGACAAAGCACACAAGGGTGTCGTATCTGTATGGCTACTGTTGAGAAAGATGTTCAGGGTTTCATACATATTATATCTCTCAGACTTCCTAGTATTAGTAAGTATTAGCCATACCAATCAAAGCAGAAGTAAACACATTCTTATACTGTGCAGGTGACTGAAACTCGGCTGGGATATGCATTTGCCTTTTAGGAATGGCAGCAGATACTATTTCTGCACTGGGAAACAACAACTCTGAGGCATCCTGGAAAATAAAACACAAAAATTATACATGCACATTTCCTCCCCACCCTCATTTTATATGCCAACATTGCAAGTTATGTGCAGTGTTAACCGAGTACTGGAGCACAGACAATACTGTCACTCCCTCCTGCATTTGTGAACACAGACTTTCATCAGAAAAGTCATAGAAATCTGCTTCACTGCTGAAACAAGTACTTCTATAGCGTCTCACACACGCAAAATGCTGACTAATCCAAAAGTATATTCATAACAAATTTGTATTCTGCTTTACATTCATCCTCACCTAGGCCAACTCTGTATAAACCTTTTGAATGGGATACTAGTAGCACACACAGGTTAAACCCTGCTATGGTAAATGAAAGCGTAGTTAAAACACTAGAAATGTTTCTCCACTTCTTGAAGATTCTTTTTACTGCAGAGTTAACCTTGCTTGCTTCTAAATGGGTAACCCCAGCTTTCCAGTTTAGCCAAAGCAGGAAGCTCTGGTTAATTGAAAAATTTCTGGTTTAACTCTGGTTTGCAGTAAATGGGATAATGCAGGCATAGCTTGGATAAATAAGCTGAAATATGATTGTTTGAACTGGCTCAAATTTCAAAGTTAAAATTACTTTTTGTTTTTCAAAACCATTAGCACAAGGATATATGAAAATAAGTTCAGAAAAACAATAGTCAGGATCACATAGCTTGACTAATTAAAAATACATGAACTGCTGAGCTGCTAAATTCTCAGCATTTCAGGAAAGACCTAAGACTTTTTTGACAGTTGCATACCTTAATGTGTCGGGTCACACTGTGGCAGTTCAACTGATCTAACACCTTTGGTGCTTCCTCAGTGCAAAACTTATTTAAGTGCAGAGAAAGTTTCCTTCCTTCTGAAACAGAATCTTGGCTGATCAGGTTTTGTGGCTGTTTACAAAGCACGCTTTCCATTGTCTCCAGATGTCCAGAGTCCGGAAGGCTATTAACAATGGCATGAGCCCAACTCTCTCCTATGTCATCCACTGGCATTCCTAAGAAACTCTCAGCTTGGGTATCACTGGTCATGGCTATTGCATTGCTGTTTTGAGTTCTCAAATCACTGCAAGTTGTGTTTTGGTATTTTTGCCACTTGCTTGGTTTCTTTTGTTCAGACAGATTAGGGAATGCATTGCGCGTAGGTAGCCCTTGTCTGTCTCCTACACCGTTGTCCGCCACAAATGTTTCATGCATACTGTCCTCAGGCCTTAATGTTTTCAGCTTGTCAGAGATCGCAGCTTCCGAGATATCTAAAGGCTGCTGGGCTTGCTCAGAGATCATTGTACTGCAGCAAATGGCTGAGTCAGCAAATTCTTCATTGGCAGGCACAGTCACAACTGGAGTTCGTGTTCTATGGATAGATAGATGTCTCAATAGGTCACCTTCCAGACCATTCGACCCCTCTATTCCTATAACATGGAGAGGTAAGAAGGCTGTCACATGCCTTGGGCATTTCAAAGCAAAATCACAAGAACAAACACAAACAGAAAGTAGCATTTGGGTTCTCTACACTCCCAGAGATAAGGACTTTTCTGTGAATTTCACTATTTACACAGTTAAAACTTCCAGCTGGATCCATATTTAGAACTCACCATTAAATCAATAGGACTCCAATTTGTGTCCCATTTGTTCCCAACAATTAACTATTGTTAATTGTTAATGATAAACTATTGTTTATTGTTGGCTTCCTCTTGTTGTAAACCGCCCGAAGTTCCATCCGGAAGATGGGCGGTATATAAGCTTAAATAATAAATACAGTGGAACCTTGACTTACATACTGCTTGACCTGCATCATATTTGACTTGCAGCAAGAAGGGGCCTGTTTGACTTCAGTCGCAGGCTTTGACTTACATCTCGGAGCCCCGGCGCAAGGCACGGGAATCGGGTGGCAGACATGACCCAGCATCGCGGCTGCCACCTCTAAACTGCTCCTGCCTTCTTCCCCTCCTCCGGCAGCGGTGGCTTCGGCGAGGCCAGCTCGAGCACTTGGAGCTGGTTCTCGGTCTCACCGAAGCCGGCGCTGCTGCCGGAGGAGAAGAAGGGCTGGGAGCTCGGGGCTGGCCTCGCTGGTTAGATAGTCGGCTCAGTCATGTAAAAAATCTGGCTGCAGAAGTCATGGAAGCACTTTAGTTGGGGAGCTGTAAAGTTGTGGGACTCTAATGGTAAGCATAGAGTTGTTCAGAACTTGGAACATCAGGTTAAAAATCAGTAAAACTTACATGTTAGACATTGTTGCTATGAACATTAAAAAGTGGAGGCATATAACTTGTGGACTACAATTCCACTGCCTCCTCCTCTCTTTGAAGAGACATTTCATTTACATCCCCAGAAGGAATCTCCTATCCCAGTCAAATTTGTGTTAAATTGCTGTTTTCGGGGGTCTTTTTCATCATCTGGAACGGATTAATCTGCTTTCCCATTACTTTCTATGGGAAACGTTCGTTTGACTTAAGTCATGTTTGACTTAAGTCTAGACCACTGGAACGGATAAGTCAAGGTTCCACTGTAATAAATAAATAAAATAAATAACTAAATGGGAATTAACCCCCTTTGCTGAATTTCTTACTTCAGCAGTGCAATTATATTTTGTAACACAGTATAACCCATTAGCTGGGGAAAATAACCTTTATGTCGATTATAAACAACATATGTTAATATTTTCCTCTGAGGCCCTAGTATCCTAATGGCCAGCCTTCAAACTATGATCTTTAGCTTCATATATGGAAAAGTAGGAAGTTCCCTTATAAGATGTCAGAACAATACATTCAACTCTGAATGGCAGTGACTCTCAAGGGTTTCAGACAGGATTCTTCCCTAGCTCTATCTAGAGATGCTAGCATTTCTTGATGTTCGCCCATCTAAGCACTAATCAGAATATGAAATTATTGTGTTTGGGCTAGTATCATGGAATACACTTCAGTCTATAATACAGAATATTATAGCTCATTATGGTATAAAATAGCATACAAGATACAAAAAGCCACGTGCGCTCTACGATAGAGCAGTTGGCCTTCAAAAAGACCTGAAGACCTGGTTGTTTATAATTGTTTTCCACAGCTACTAACAACTAGTATCCATCCTCACTTGCTCTTAACTTACTCTCGATCTTTGACTTTGAGTGATGTTTTAATTATTGATTTAATTATATTTTGTTGTTGCTGTTCAGTCGTTCCGTCATGTCCGACTCTTTGTGACCCTTGGACCAGAGCACACCAGGCCCTCCATGTTTTATGTTTTAGTATGTACTATTAAGCTGTATTTTTTTCACTTTGCTATTATTGTATATTGTATTGGGTGTTTTATGTTGAATTGTTGTAAACAGCCCAGAGTAGTCTCATTGCCAGATAGGTGGTATATAAATTGAATAAATAAATAAATATGATAAATAGAACATGGAGGAAGGGCGATTTCCAAAAGATGAAAAAGAAAATTTATATTCATTTTCCCATCCTGAAATCTTTTTGAGTCCAAACTGTGTTACAAGTCTTCTTTCTTAGGATAGATACATTGCTGAACAGTATTTATTTATTTATTTATTTTTACAACTTATATGCCGCCCACTACCCAAAGGTCTCTGGGCGGCTTACAATAAGGAATTAAAACAGTTAAAAAACATCAAATATCAATAAATAATTAAAACAACAACAAAACCTTATACTAAAATCATCACACTAAAATTGCCATCAAAGGACCCACAGTCTACGTTGTATCAATTAAAAAACTTCTGGAACAGGGAGGTTTTTACCTGGCGCCGAAATGTCATCAATGTTGGCGCCAGGCGGATCTCACTTGGGAGGGCATTCCATAACTTGGGGGCTATTTAGTAGTCTATTTAGTATCAGTCTGGGTGCCACAGAGTGGATAGAAAGACAACCCATGTTGCTATCTGTTTGGCACCAATGATAATAATGTGTGTGGGTAGAAAAGAATGTTTGCTTAGGTCCTAGGCTTTTATTCTGTGAATGAAGCTCCCGTGTGTCTTTAAAAGATCCCTCCTGGATCAGGTCCCTTCATGAGCAGAAGGATCCTTTCTGTTCACTCATCATGAAATGGGGACTGAAGTGAGGAATCCACCTACCCTTAGTGTAAAATATATGCCATTTATAGTAACACTATGCTGCGAGTGTTTTAGAACATACGTGTTAGCTAAGGGCAATGCCATAAGAAGTTAAGGGGAAAGTTCCTGATTTTAGCTTTATTTATTTGATTTATATACACTCTGGGCAGTGAACGACAATAAAATGAACAAACATAATACAGTCACAGAAATAACTTCAAACAATATAAACATTAACACAAGTAAGTAATAGCAATAATAAACAATCTTGCATGTTCTCTTAGTTACAGCAATAAGAAATATGTTCTTACTGAAAAAGCTTTTTGAGTCATCTGAAGGCAGATTTGGAACAATTCTCAATGGCTGGAATTCTTCTTCATGTATGTCCGTTGCTGTTTTTTTACTTTGATGTGGAGAAAAATGATAGTCAGGCAACTGTGAAGAAATCCACTGCGGTGGTACTATCTGCACACACAAAATTACGAAAACTAAGAAATCAATACATGGGAGAGGAATACACAAATGCATATTCAATTTACTGGTTGTATGACCACATTTCCGGATATGGGGTGGGTGGGTAGACATCAGACAATACACAGCCCTTGTGAGTCCCTAACCTGCAAAAAAAAAAAAGTGGTCTGCTTATATACCACCCCATACCACTTCAAGTAATCTCTGGGTGGTTTGACAATTTTAATTGCAGTGTGCAGACTACACATTGCCCCCCACCAGCAAACTGGGTACTCATTTTACCCACCTTGGAAGGCTGGAAGGCTGAGTCAACCTTGAGCCTGCTACCTGGGATTGAACCCCAGGTCGTGATCAGTTTTACTTGTAGTACAAGCGTTTAACCACTGTGTCATGGGGCTCCATACAACCTGCTGTAGTTGTATGTTCTTTTTTCAGCAAAAGGAAGAGAAAAAAAGATCTGATGCAGCTAGAAGCTTTCATAAGTAGCAATTCCCTGCACCTGGAGTACTGTGTACAATTCTGGTCACCACATCTCAAGAAAGACATAGTGGAACTGGAAAAGGTGCAGAAGAGAGCGACTAAAATGATTACTGGGCTGGGGCACCTCCCTTATGAGGAAAGGATAAAACATTTGGGGCTCTTTAGTCTGGAAAAAAGGCGATTGAGGGGGGATATGATTGAGACATACAAAATAATGCAGGGTATGAGTAAAGTGGATAGAGGGACACCCTTCTCCATCTCACAAAATACCAGAACTAGGGGACATACACTCAAATTGAGGGCTGGGAGAGTAAGAACAGACAAAAGAAAATATTTTTTCACCCAGTGCGTTGTTAGTCTGTGGAACTCCCTGCCATAGGAGGTGGTGATGGCATCCGGCCTGGATGTCTTCAAAAGGGGATTAGACAGATTCCTGGAGGAAAAGTCCATCACAGGTTACAAACCATGATGGGGATGTGTAATTTCCAGACTTAAAACTGGGGTTCTTCAAGGGCCAGATGCAGGGGAGTGGTATCAGGAGACAGATATCTAGTCTTGTGCGCTCTCAGACGCATCTGGTGGGGCCACTGTGAGATACAGGAAGCTGGACTAGATGGGCCTTTGGCCTGATCCAGCATGGCTCTACTTATGTTCATAACTTATTATTAGACCTTATCTTTCTCTGGAAAACCCAAGGCGACTTAAAATATTAAAAAAGAAAAAAGAAAAAAGGGGAAGGAGAAAAAAAATACGAAACCAAACCAACTCCTAACAGCAGTCTAACTCTTAGGCAGCCAGTCATTCAGAAACAGCACAGCTGTAAAGCAGGCATGTCCAAAGTCAGGCCTGGGGGCCAAATGCGGCCCATTTTCAAATTTGGACGGCTTCTTTTACCTGCTGGCTCAGCCTGTCATGCATCCCTGCCAGGTGGCCTCTCCCCATACCGGAGGGAGGGAGTTAACTTGCAGTTTTACGGTTTGCTTGCCCTCCCTGCCTCTGTCCACCTCAACAGTGACCAGCCCAACCTACCTGCCCCCGGCTCCATTGTTGCAGCGTCCTCCCTGCCTCCTTGCATATTATAGAGATTTGTCCAAAGTCTGGCCCAGGGGTCAAATGCTGCTGAATGGTTGGCCCCCACACATTTTCACCTCGACAAGTCCGGCCCTCCTTGCAAAAAGTTTGGACACCCCTGCTATAAAGTATTTGCCTGCCTGCATAAGGACAGCAAAGCTGGGGCCAGCATGACCTTCAGTGAAAGTGTTCCACAGCTTGGGAGAAATGACAGAAAGGACCTGGGCCCTCTCTCGAATCACTTGTGACGGTGACAGGATGGAGGGAAAGGTTTTCTGTGTTCACTTTGAAGCCCAGGACAGCTCTTAAAGGGGACATGTAGTCTTTCAAGTAGCTTCTGGTTGACTCTTCCTTTTCAGCTATTTTCTTTACAGCATTTTCTTTAGAAGGTCCAAGGGTAAGAAAATCACCCTTGGACATTCTAAATTTGCTCACCTCCAACTAGGAATACTCTTTCCCATCCTTATACCATTTATCTCCATAATCTGGAGAATGAATTTGAGTTTTTCTATGATGTTCTCCCAATCTGCAATTTTGTGAACTTTTTCTTTTTACTCAAAATTACAAATGGATCCATGACATTCCACTCTTACAAAAGAAGGAGAAGTAAGTAAATAAAGGAAGAGGAGACAGAAACAATGCAGGACAGAAGGTTTATATGTATACCTGTGAGTAATGAGTATAATACTGTATCTAAATACTGTGACCATCCCACAGTTTTTCTCTTATGATCATTAGTATTCTACATTGTTTTCCTCTCTCATTTCTTTCCTAAGAGTGGAGGAAGTGGGGGAAAGTGTGATTGTTTTGAGGGGGACTCTGATAATAATCACCCCTTCCACCTGGCCTTGGACAATTCCCCCCCCCCTGAAAGCATACAGCATTTGATAGAAGGGAAATGCTGCCAATTACTAGTACAAAGGGTGCTTCATAAAGTCATGGCAGTTCTGTACTGAAAGTAAAGGGAAGTGAGATGGTTAGTCATACCTTATTGAGTTCCCTTGAATCACATGGTGGGAAATCCAAAATTAGGTTAGAAGGAGACTTTGTTATAATCTTGTTTGAAAGTTTAGAAGACTCGCTGAACTTAACTGTGAAGGAGGAAAACACACACCAAAATTTCAGATCAAAGATACAATTAACCAACAATTAGTTCATACGTATGAATACTTACAAAACTCATTGTCATGCTTTTCAATTAAATCCAATTCCCTGTTAACATTTTCGGCTGCAATATTGGACTCATGTTCTGAAAGATTTCTTACACCTAAAGGCTGGGAAGAAAATGTTAGGTGACTTTTTTTTCTCATACCAAAGAAACATTGACACGTGCATCAGTTCTAAGTATCACACTAATCAGTTTGACACACATTTCTATGGGAGCTTAATGGAAATCAAAAGAAACTCATTATCCATATTGAAAACTCTTAATATCTGGTTAAAAGTTACAGAATCCAGATGTCCTACTAAATAATTTCCCCTGTGATAAACCTGGGTTCTCAAGTAACAAAATGGTGAACCTAATGGGTTTAATTTGGAAGGGAAAAGGTTTCATATTAATCCTGGTGACACAAAAAACATAGATGGGTTTGCCTGAAGTCCCAGTTGGGCCACCATACCATTACTGCTAGGCACACATGCAATTTTCTGTTTTAGCTGCCATAGTAACTTGCCTGGCCTACAGCACTAAGCCCATAGACTTGTGCATGTACTTGGGAGGAAAGATTAGGCTGAACATCTGTGAAAGAATTCAAGAGGTGGTGCCACTACGTCTTCAAAGTGGAAAGGTATTCCATGAAAGAACAGCAAAGGAGTGCACATGGAATCAAATTTATAAACCAAATTTTAAAACAATCTAGGAGGAAATGTGTAACAGAAAACATTTCAGGAACCTTTTCCCAAATACTTGACATGAGCTTACAAGGGCAAAAAGAGGGAAATGTAACTGTTAGGTTTTAAACCAGGTATGTTCTTACTTTCACATTCATGTTTTCATAATACTTTCACAAAATAAAGCCATCTGAAAATAAGTCTCCAGAATTTACCTTTAAAAAACTGGATAGCACAGGGCTGTCCAGTTCTTCAGCTGAGAAAAAGTAACAATCCTTTGTGGTGATTTCAGACTCGGTCATATCAATACAGGGCTCCAAACTAACACAAAAGCTGGGCTCTCTCGTCATTATTTCACTAGCTGCAGATCCTTTCAGCTGGTACCCATGGAATTGAACTTGCTATACACATTTAAATATTTAAAGCAATTAGAAATTTAAAAATGAAAGAAGATGTTACTACAAGAAAACAATCTCTTTGGCTTTTTTGAAACACATGCTTGAAACCACTTGTCTTTCTTTTCGAGGGTCAGGACATATATATCTGCTCCATCAAGGACATGTGTTTACCCTAATTTTTCTCTTTGTTGAGTGTCCTTTCGACATACACTGTCGACCTGTTCCAACCCTGTATTCTGCTGTTTGATAGAAAGTGCTGGCTCTATTTACTTGTGTACAGACTGGGACTGAGCCTCAGGAACACACATTCCTACTGCCACTGCTACTCTCCAGAGCCATTTCTATTTAAAAGTTAAAGAGGGCTCCTCTTAATCCAAACTACATACTAGGATACTTTTATTAGATCAAATACATAAAATATTTCATTTTTCTATTAATTTAACTGGAGATGTAATGAATTTGCTATGAAGCTATTTCCTTGCCCATACAGTTCATTCCAAATTAGTTGAGTTTGATCAAGGCTTTCATACCCATGGTGAATGCAGAGCTAAGAAGCTTTGTAAAGAAAGGAGGCAGATACATGATTGTTATTAAAGTTTTATTGTTTTTGCCTCCTCCTTCTATTTAGCTGCTGATGTTCTGATATAGCTGGATCTCCCACTGACACCTAAGGAACATTCTCAACAATTCCATTCCATACCTGACCGCTGGAACCTGTAGGGTCACAGGCCTCAGGACACTGGCCCGTTATGGATTCAAGCTGAAACAAACAAAAGGATACTTGTTTCACAAAATCTGGAAGCTTGCTATTATGTCATGCTTTCTGACATCAACAGTGTTTATAATGTTCTATAATGATCAAATTCAAAATTATTGTTCATTCTCTCGTTTTAAAAAATTAATAATTCTATATACCTGTTTCATAAAAAATGTTTTTAAGTGTTGCTCCAAATCATAAATAAGATATTTTCTTCAGGATGTAAACTTGATATTCATGTTATAAAAGAAAGGCTAACATTTTAGGAACATATTAGTTCTTAAAGCTAACATACTGTATTAGAATCAAATTGTATTTGGCAGCATACTAGAGTTCTGCTCTTCTAAAGTTGTATTTTGTTAATTTAACTTCATAATCAATACTTAGTTACTAAATTCAGTCTTAGGCTCTCTTAAAATAAAATGGAGTTTTCACTTGACAGTTTGAAAGCTCAGGGCTCAAACAATTAGCACTAAGTGTATATGTTCCAATTTAAATCATCCAATCCTGTAATCAAATTCTATGGCAAATGCATGTTAAAATTACTGTATTTTCTTCATGGCAAGATCCAATTTACTTCACTATCCACAAATAGTTAAACAATAGACGAGGTTGCTTTTATTATAATAGGAATCTCAGGTTCCATGGGATAAAATAATACTTTAGGGGAAATTATTTTTTCAATATTAGCACAGAAGTATATCTAAGAATAATTATAATGCAGTGAAAGCAAAGCATTAAGTGTTATGCTTATATACTGCCCCATAGTGCTTCAAACACTCTCTGGTTGGTTTTACAATTTAATTTTGCAGGCTACACATTGCCCCCCACAACTGGTAGGCTAAGGCTGAGTCAACCACAAGCCAGCTACCTGGGATTGAAAAGTATCCTTCCATCAGGGATAAAGGAAGACAAGATGACATCTTTATTCATCCAAAGAGGTCCTGTAAATCCATGTGAGGGCTTAGCATGCTGTCAGACATGTGTCTTTCAACAGCTGGTCCATTTGTCCAATTGCAGTTTGGGCACTCGGTCTCTCGCCATCACTGCATTAGGGCAACATTTATGAAACATGGCAGGCCTACAACATGAATCAGTTCAGAAGCTCTAGAATGTGTGTACACCATGTAAAGCCCATATTGGAAACAGCTGGTGGGGAAAAGGTTTCAAAAACAGTTTGAGAAACACAAGCCCTTCTTGCTATTTGAAGGATCCTCGCTATTAGCTTTGTCACATGATTTATTTGTAGCATTTACCTCTAGTGGACTGTCAGCAACTTTACAATCACTGTGGTCATGTAGCCTGTTTACCCCTGCTGTTGTGGGCTCTGCCACATCACTGTTTAAGGCAGAATTCTAGAAACCAATAAACATAAACAGGTTAAGAGAAGAATTAAGACTATGCTGCATTTAATTTTGTATACTTTACCTACTGGAGAAAAGCAATCCATTTTTCATTTGAACCAATTTCTCAAAATCACATATCTGAAATCCTACTGTGCATATTACGCTGCATAAGTGTGATGACATATTCGGCTTTGACAGTTTTTTAAAAATCAGAAAGTCATCCTGCCAGAAGTAATTTTTGGTAACATCAGCCTTACATTAGGACAAGAAGTTTTCAGCCCACGGGTATTATAATGTTCAAAATAACACTATCGGCTTCACTTTGCTTTAGCTAATATAGTCATAGAATATTTTGACAAATGCAAAAAAGAATGAACTATGTATTTTGTCTTATTGATCTCTAAACAGAGAACCCTTCTTGCAAACCCCAGTAAAAGCATTTATTGTTCTGTTCAGGAGAAGCCCAAATACACTAACAAGCACCAACACTTATAAATCTACTTTTACTACATAAAAGGAACACACTGCAGGCAAAAAGGGTGTAATATCATTCCAAAATAACCCCTATGTTTAACAACTAGTTATTAAAAATAGAAACAAAGATCAGGTAGTTCAACAAACAAACCAATTTCCCTCTTTTTCTGATTTCTTAAAAATATTACATTGGGACAGTGTTGGCGAACCTATGGCACGGGTGCCCAAGGTGGCACTCAGAGACCTTTCTGTGGGTACCCGACATCGCTCCTTCACAGCCACGTGTATGCAAGTTAAATTGCTGTATTAGCACTTTGCAAATATTTAGTGGGTTTTGAATTGCAGTTTGGACACTCAGACTCTAAAAGGTTTGCCATCACTGCATTAGGACTTCATTTACGAAACATGGCAGGCCTATAACATCTATCAGTTCAAAAACTCTATAATATGTATATACCATGTAAAGCCCATAAATAGTATCTGATCAGCTTCTAAAAGATACTACTCCTCAGAAAGCATTTATAAATGATGTTTTTGTAGGTCTAGTTAAGAGTATTAATCATTACATGAAAACAATGTTTAAGTGTGCCTCGCAGACTGGTTGTATTTGGCATAAGCTTTCATGTCACACAGCTCTTAAAAGTGATTGGCCTTTAAGGTACCAAATGCCTGTGTTGCTTTTATTGCAACAGTAAAAGGGCAACTCTTCTCCTTGGGCATTGATCACTGGACAGGAATTGCAAGTTCAACTTGCAGCTCAGTCACAGCTCACAGGGAGGCAATTGCCCATCTATCAGCAACAATACATCTCTCCTCTAGAGCTGCATTAAGTTGAGATAATGCTGGCTTAGTATTCTAGATCCATTATAAGTATTGCTGAAATAATGTGTCCCAAAAGAATGTTATGAGAGTCTTATGCACTGGTTTGCATTCAGTTGTATCATTATACTGTACAAGTGCAAAGGGATTTCTGCTTACATGTGAGATGGCAGATTTCCCCTCCAGATCCATTTAAGTCGCTGGAATATGAAAACTGGAAGCAGTTTTCAGGGACAACAGGAAAAACCCAAACCAGTGGAAGCATCTTAAGTTTGCACAGTAGCATATTTCAATTTAAGCTATTAGTATTGATTAATTAATCAAAGTCAAGAAAGGTTACCAGTTTTGGAGAACCAAAATACAGACAGGATGTCTGCATCTCTTCAGACGTTACTTTGGGAAACCTTTCCTTAGCTACAGAAAGGGAGAAAAGAATGAGAAGCCTCAGCTACAAATCCAATTTACAGGATAATATTTTCCATGGCAAGAGGCATGAAATGAGAGCAGCAATCATAGCCTTTTCCTAAAGGCTACACTTTAGATTTATTCTACTACAGTGGTGGCGAACCTTCAGCACCCCAGATGTTTTGGACCACAACTACCAGAATTCCAAGCCTAGACTGCCAATGACAAAGCAATGTGGGAGTTGTGGCCCAAAACATCTAGGGTGCCAAATGTTCACAACCACTGCTCTAGTACTATTGGCCTACCTTTTCCTTTCCTTTGTAGTATCATATACTGATGTACAGATTCAGGGGAAATTCTATTAAAATATCTTTCAAAATCTTCAGTTGATAATTTCATTAACCAATCAGTGTTCAGGAACCTGGAGGAGAGCTTAGAATTGACAATTCATCTGCTCTGAGTTCTACCTTGTTGATTCGCCAGTGCCACTTTGCAACTGGGTATTACTTAGCCATTTAGCACTTCCTAGCTCTGTTGTTGCAGCGCACTTCACTGCCCATTGCTTCTCAACCCCCAGATAGGGCAGAAAACGTTGCCGTTTGTCAATTGTGAGCCACTTCTTATGCAAAATGAGACTTCCAATATTAGTTTGAAAACCATGGTGTCTAAAGAAGTGATTGTGTTTGTATAGAACACCTCAAATGACCAGAATCAGTATTCAAAGTGGAAAGGAAAATAGAATAAAGCATTACATTTCTTGCAATACTGAATACTGATCCCACTGAATTCTGTTGTTCCCCCAAGAGTTGATCCCTTAATTTCCCCCAAATAGGGCCAACCCACTGGCAACACAAATATATGCTTTGCTTTGCTGCATCTTAATTCCCCCAAACTGGCATGTGATCTCCATCCCCATATATTACCATGGTTGGGGCAAAAATCTTTCCTAATAATGAAAATCAGCAGCCTTGCTCAGATATTTATACATAGTAGCCTTGTGCTTAGAGAAAACACTAAAAGGTAAGTGCAAAACGTTGGCATATCAAATAAAAGCGTAGGTGACAATGCCACAAACCACCTAGCAAGTTCTACTGAAACATTCCCTTCCCAATGCATGAAGGTTAAATGCTCTAGATTACTTGAAAGTAGACTTGTGGCATGCAGTATGCCAAGAGTTAGCTGATTAATTCTCCCAATTATGTTTTTGAAGTGGTACCTTGAGATATGATCACCATGAGTTACTAAAACAATTTCTTGGAAATGAGGATGCACCGCTTTAAGAAAATTTTCAATGGAATGCCCTGCTTTACTTTAGGTATTGCAAAAAAAAATTGTGCCCAGAATGCATTGTGCCCCTGTAGTTTGTGGAGGGGTGAGAGGAGTTGGAGCAATTTTCCTCAAGTTTTTGAGCCATTCTGCACATCTTTTTGCAGTGGTTTTTGGACTTTTACAACTTTTGGGTGCATTTCACAAGCGGTGGAAAGACAGGGAGCTGATCTTTGCCATTTTCATCCCTTTTTATGTGTGGGGGGGCAGGGGTTATCTGATCGTTGCTTGCTTTTTTTTTTACTGTGCCTTTGCATTGCATTGAATTGTGTGTTGGGGGGGGTTGATCATCGCTTGTTTGCTTTCTGTGCATTCCGCGTTGTGTAGTGTTTTTTTTTCCTGTTGTGCAGAGCTTTTTTTCTGACCTCTAGAATGGCTTGATTCGCTTCCAATTCATTCCTATGGGAAACCATTTTGAAATATGAAGTTTTCGTAATATGAAAATTCCTATAGAACCAATTAATTTCCTATCTTGAAACACCACTGTATTTGAACAAGCAAGTAGATTATTTTTTCTAGATACATCAGCAGATGCATTCTAAAATGCTCAGCAACATTTACAATGTGATTTTCTTGCCAGTCTTGCCTGGCAATTCCTTCTAAGACTTAGCTAATATTCAAAAAGAGAAATCATCATCACACTATGATGGTATTAGGGCTGCAATCATGAACATATATATACGAAGAAGTAAACTTTGCTTCATATGATGAGGCTTTTCATGGAAATATACACAGAATTGCGTTTATTATAATGTTCACCATCAGGCTTAAGCACAGGGTGAATACGTTAGTGATGCAGAATAGGGTACCAGATCTCTTTTTAAGGATCAGTGCAGATACCTGTGATTTTCTGAGCACAAGAAAATAATGAAAAAGCATCCAGTAACCTTGTACTGGATACATGTGTACCTTTCCTTTGCTCTGTGCAAACTATCTGATGGCTTGTTTTAGCGACTGGATTCCATTACAACTGAACCATTGCATACAGCAGTTTTTAATGGCTTATCTTCCTTCTTAAGTGCTTAGTTTGAAATGGGCTTCCAAAATTCTAATTAAAGGGGAAATTGTTTATGCAAGCCTTTGCTAGAGAAATCTAGATAGTTGTCCACGCCATTTCGCAGTTCATATACTGCGGTCCTGGTATATCGTGGGACTGCAGTATATGAAGGCAAGGGTCCCTAGGGTAAGCTGTGTGGGCCTGTTTGAGGCCTCCTGCACTTACCCCAGGCCTGGCGCTGCCCCGAACAGTCCTCCGATGGGCTTCCTGGGCCTGTCAGGGGTCCCATAAAAGGTTTCCGGAGAACTGGAAGTAACTTCCAAAAACTGGAAGTGTCTTCAGGATCACCCCAAACCACTTCTAGAGCCTCCAACAGGCTTCCAGAATCTGTTGGAAACCCCAGAAATGGCTTCAGGCGAACCGGAAGTGACTTCTGAAGAATCAGAAGTGACTTCAGGACCACCTGAAACAATTTCTGGGGCCTCTGACAGATCCAGGAAGTCCATCGGAGGCCCATTTGGGGCAGCACCAGTCCTGGGGTAAGTGCAGGAGGCCCTAGACAGCCCCTCCTCAATCCCAACCTGACCCAGCATCCACATATCACAGATTATCCTTTGTAACGGGTCAGGTCCCTAGCCCCCACAATAAATGGGAAATATTTATTATACAGGAGAGGAGCATTTCTATAAGAGAGGAAAAGCCCACATCATGGTCTCAGTGCTTCATATATAACCACAAATACCTTCTCAGGTGTTATATGGCTTGTTTCATACAGTTAAGTTTCAACTGTACATTAGCTAGGCTTTACTGAAGTTATACATAGTTCCCAATGTCTATAGGTTTTAGATAAAGAACTAAGTCAAACATACACAAATTTCTTAGTCATGCCTGGAAAATTTGATGGAGAATGTCTGTGTAATATGACTATTACGAAGTCTGAATTTTTGACACTCAGCAATAAATCTTCAATGTCTATGAGAAAAAAAATATATAAACCAATGAAAGACATAAGACAACATCCAAAAATAAGTTATCTCTAAAACAGAAGCTAATAACCTTGAGCTCCAACTGACTCAAGCCTTTTTCTTCGCCTTTCTTCCTCAGGAGAAATGCCAGTATTTTCCTCAATTGTTTGTAGACTTTCTAAGGCCGTGCTATGTTCTGTCAATGAATTTAACAGTCTGAAACCATCTGTCAGTGAAGTACGGTTTAGAGAATTGACTGAAGGATTAATGCAAAGAAAATTATCTTTCTTATTTTCATCAAATTTGTTAAAAGAGCATATATTTATTGAACCTTCCTGTTCATTTTTACTCATTTGCAATTTATCTGAAGTCTGACAATGTAAAGAATAATTAGTTGACCTGAAATCCAACTCATGATTTTCCACTGGAACAGAATGATGCTCTTCTGAAACATATTGGGAGACACCATCAGAATTGCTGGTGAAAGCCAGAGAAGAATGAATTGATTTCATGTTATTATAGATAACTCTAGAACTAGGTGGGTCATTATTTTCTTGTATTGCTATATCTTTCTCATTTTTATCCAGAAAGCAAATGCTTGAAGTAGGGGAAGCATGTGGAATCTTGCTCATTTTTGTAATGTCAGTTGCTTGATTCACTTTGCACAAAACATCATATTCCTTTATCAAGTCTGTACAAATACCAACAGCAGTTCTGTGATCACGTACATTTTGAACAACTACTGTATTTGTGCTTCCCTTTTCAGCTGAAGCTTCAGAAGGATCTGCCCCTTTTACAGAAGGAAGAACCGAGCCATTCTTCTTCACTTTCACAGGCTCTTCAGGAAATTCCTCACAAAACTGCCAAGTTTGAGACCCTGAAATGTAATTAGCATCTCTTTCCTGTTTAAATGTTGGCTGCACATGATCTTTCTTTCCAATATTACATGTTTTTGCACCGTGATTCTTTTCGACACTGACCTCAAGTTGTATTTCAGTGTCCTCTTTAAAAGGTGTTGAGTCCTGTGAAAGCATGTTCTTTCCATGACACTCTTCATCCTCTGTGTCACTAAAATCTATTGCCCCCAACAGATTGAAGTTAACCTCTAACTGCTTATTTGAATCACCCAGGTCTACACCCATAGAGTCATTTGAAAAACACAAAGTATTTCCAGTTGGGTAAGATACATTTTGTGACTCATTGCCAGACTTTGCTAAATGATCACACATCATATGCTTGCTGGATTTGGAGAGTTCATCTTCTAACATTTTTGATGCACTGATTTGATTTAAACAATTAATATGATCAAAAGATGGTGTAGCTTCAGTGACACCTCTTTTGTTCACAATTGATTCTGTTGATATGAAGTTATGTTGCTGGTTTTCGACAGAGCATTTACTAATAGGAAAAATACTGGTTTCCAAAGAAGAAGATACTTGAGGAATTACTGTCTGGCTTTTACTGTAGTGGCTTATAGCAGTATTCTCCTTTAAATCTTTCAAAGTTGGCTGCAAATCACTAACATTCTTGTTTTCTGCATCTTCTATCTTAGAAGACTCTTCTGCTAAACATGGTGGCAAATATGCATCCCATCGACTTTTTGTTTGAGTGTTTCTTTCTGAGAAGCACAATAGTTGATTATCTGTGTTTTCTGTAATAGTGGTGTTTGTGGATCCTAGTAGATATTCTGGTTTATCTCTGTAGAGGGAGTCTCTAGTTCTTGACCGATCAGATAAAGACAGACTTTCCTGATGAGAGTCTAACTTGATTGACATCAATGCTAGATTTTTTACTGAAGTATTATTTCCCACTGACGGGGCATTGGAATCTTTATGCTCTTTTTTGAGGAGTGCTAAAATCTGAGCTTTACTCCGGACATTCTGTGAAACTGCCCTATCAGTACTTCTCTGGAAGTTTGCTTTGACTCCTCCACCATTCAATTGAAATTCAGGCTTCAGACAAGTATTATCTGCACAATTAGTACTATGGGCTTCCCTTTGTACCAGTTGATACCCATCAGCATTAGAAATGGAAGCCAGTACAGGGACAAACTCAGTTTTCTTCACGGAAACATCATTGCTTGGAAATTGGCAAATATCCTCCTTCTTCTTGCAAGGATCAGAAAATAATGGGCAAGAAGTGTAGAACTGAGAAGGAAAGGCTGAATGAAGACTCTCAGGCGTAGGAGATACTACAGAACTAGGATCGTCCATTATTATTTTCTTTGGCATCTGATGTGGCACTCTGAACCCCTAGAAGAAGAACATTATAATTGGTATAGTCAGAAAAGTTTTGGTCTTAAGAATTAGGGTCATGTACTATAATGCTCTATATTCAAACCTCTAAGTTTCTTGGACTTGAAGGAGAGAATCTCATTGTGTAAACCTGCCTGCAAAGTTCCCTCTAAGGAGCAGTATATGTGGCTGTGCACACCTGCCCCCTTCCATTCAGGGTTTTACCTCCCCTGTGCATCCATCATGACTGTTTTTGTCTGTGAGGTGAAGGTGCACTTGCAAGATGTGAGCATGCATGAAACAGAGCCTTGTGCACCGGGGCTGAAAATAAAGAGAGTATGTTTATTTATTTATTTAATTATTTTAGAGTATTTTTACCCTGCCTTTCTCCTTGGAAAAGGACCCAATGCTGCTTACAGTAGTAAGGGATAATATACAATTCAGTTCAATTAAGACATGTTCAAGTATTGAGAACAGGAAAATTAAGCAACATCTTACAGCATTAAAAGACAACATTACATTAATGTACAAGAGAATGTGAGCAGTTAAAAGGAGAGTAAAAGTCCATGTAAAGTCATGAGTGATGGAAGCTAACATTGAAACCATAGTGTCTGTCAATGTAATCACACAAGGTTATAACTGGTTATACAAACACAAAGTCTATGTGATCCTATAGATTCATATGAAAGACAAATAATAGGTAGTCCATCATTCAGGGAAAGCTTTCCTGAAGAGAAAGGTCTTTGCCTGCATGAACATTAAAATGTACTGACAAAATTATCCTCCTTGTCATTTTTCTGGGAAAAGTGGAAATGCAGAAAAGATCATCTAAGCTTACCACTTTGGTTGTGAAATCAATTTTCTTTGGAAACCCAGCTAGTGACAACTTTTGGCATAATTTAGGCACCAAATTGAAACCAAACTTTTAATTAATGATCATGTCTTGGTTTTCACCAAATAGACTTCGGAACTTACTGCTTCTTTGGGTTAAATTGTTTTTGCTTTGAAATATTTAAACTGTTTAAAGGAATAAAAAAAGGGGGGAACAACTTACGGTATACTTTCGCTTTAGACCAACTGGCAGGTGGAAGGATGAAGATGAAAGAGATTTTAAATGATTTCTATTTAATATTTCTCTTTCTGTGACCTTTGGCTGATCATTAGAACCCATTCCAGAAATCTTTTCACCTTCTATTGTGATTAAATATCGATCAGATTCCAAGTCATCACCAGGTTTTACCTAGGTGGGAAAATAGAAATGTGGTGGGAAGGTTATATAAGGAATCTAAACTATTTATAAAGATTATATAAATTCCACAATTGATTATTCATGCAATACATATTTCAATTATGATTCTATAGTTGACATCCTGTGAGTTTGATTAAGAAAAGTCTTACTTTTTTGTATATTGCTAGCCAGCATATAGTTCAGTGATGGCGAACCTTTTAGAGGCTGAGTGCCCAAACTGCAATTAAAAACCCACTAATTTTTTTTCCAAAGTGCCAATACTGTAATTTAAACTGTATACAGGTGGCTATGAAGAGGCAATGTCAGGTGCCCACAGAAAGGACTCCAAGTGCCACCTTTGGCACCCGTGCCATAGGTTCGCCATCACTGATATAGTTTCTGTTATAAGGTTCTTGCATCTTCAATAACCTGACAATCATAGATACACCATGTTCATTTTGCACAATACTCTCGTAGTTACATTTTTACACATTTGTCCTTGAATGACTTCTCAGCTGAAGAGTGCAAATATTTTAACCTGTCGTCACATTAATATAGCATGCGTGTTTATGAGTTTGTGCAATTTAACTCTGTTACAAGATTTGAGATGAGGCAATTAGAATCAAATAGAATTAAAAATGTGCCAAAATGTGTACAAAGACTAGACAAATGTGACCAGGATAAATTAGCACAGGAAAATTTAAATAATCAAATAACCACTGTCTAAAATGACTATCCATATAATATATGCAGCAAGGAAAGGAAAGCGTATACCTGAAACTTCACAAAAATGTCATCCAAAACCTGTCCTTTCTCATCATATAGGACTGCCTGTATTAAGAAAATATAAATTACAGACTCTTAGTTAATCATAATAATAAAAATGACAGATACTGACAGTATAAAACTGCATTGAACTCACATGTATTACCTGTGGGAGTTTGCTGGGAAAGTACCAAGAAAACTGATTTTAGGAGAGCAAAGAAAGCACACACACACACAGAGAGAGATGCTGTTTCTCAGAGCCAGCTGAGATTCAAACACAAAACAAACAAAAAAGTCTGATGTGTCTGCCTCAGCAGCCCCCTTTTATTGAGCTATCTAATGTTGATGAATACACATTGGATTTCTAATAAAAACATTGCCTCTAATAAGGAGAAAATGTCTTTAGCCTTTGTCTTGCCTCAAAGCAAAGGTGAAGAGGAAACAGAAAGTCACTTCCCCCTAGGGATGCAACGTGGCAGGGTCAGGATGGTGTGCCTTCAACCATAACCCCCCAAGAAGCATATCCCGCAGAGAAAGGTTCCCCACAATTACCTTATTTCCCCCAACACTGGCCTTCAAAATTCCATCTTGCCATGTTTTGGATTTTTTAGTCTTCTGATGTGTGTATAAAACCTATCGTGATGTACAGAAACAAATATTTTGACATTTTCCACATGAATGAAGATTTAATACATTATATTTGTAAACGATGAGTAATCTAACATGTATTGAAAAATCTGAAGGATTAAGTTAAAAGTAATGTGAAAATAACAAACTCACAGTAAACTCCTGACAAGCCATCATGACCGTAAAATTATATCACACTACTGTTGTGTTCTTAAACTTCATACTTCCTGTAGAGAGAAAAAAATATGTATTTCAGTCACCATCATTTTAGACCTACAAAGCTGGAAGGGAGACTATGGGTTAAAAAGGATACAAAAATAAAGCAAAGCAAAAGCAAAGCAAAGTGTTCTGCTTTTATACCGCCCCATACCACTTCAAGTAGTCTCTGGGTGGTTTACAGTTTAATTATGCAGGCTACACATTGCCCCCCACCCCAACAAGCTGGGTACTCAATTTACCGACCTCGGAAGGATGGAAGGCTGAGTCAACCATGAGCTGGCTACCGGGGATTGAACCCCAGGTCGTGAGCACAGTTTTACCTGCAGTACAGGCATTTAACCACTGCACTATAAAATAAAATAAAATAAAATAACCTGAAAGCCACGTAAAAAGCAAAAACAAAGTGTTCTGCTTATATACCGCCCCATACCACTTCCAGTAGTCTCTGGGTGGTTTTACAGTTTTTAATTACAGTATGCAGGCTACACATTCCCCCCCCCAGCAAGCTGGGTACTCATTTTACCAACCCCGGAAGGATGGAAGGCTGATTCAACCATGAGCCTGCTACCTGGGATTGAGCCCCAGGTTGTGAGAACAGTTTTACCTGCAGTAAAGGCACTTAACCACTGCACCACAGGGCTCATTATCAGCATGATGTCTGATAAGCACTGTATGTATTTTGTTTTTGTTTTTTGATGAAAATAAATTAAAATATATTTAAAAAAGAGCTAACCACCTGAGATCCAGGCAGCCACTTCATTCTATATTTACAGTTTCACACACTGCATCTTCTATAACCCGTGACTAGCAATTTTAAGTCTCCGCAGAGCAAAACAATTTATGGCACACTACTATGCCTGGTCACTGTGAAATTTCCTAATGAGAAAATTCCTCATGAGACCAACAGGATTCATCCCAAGGCAAATGAAACCTATGTCTTTCTCTTCAATGAAATTTTAGTGGGCTTTTTATGAACCATACCCTAGTACAGGAATGCAGTCTGAATGACTAAGCAGAAAAATCCTTCAGTATTAGTATCAGTAACAGACGCCTAATTTAAAACACATCAAGTTTGAATCTACAGGATCACATATAGACCTTGTGTTTATAACTACTTATACCTTATGGGTTTACATTGACACTGTTTTTTCAATGTTAATTTCCATCACTCATAACTTTAGATGGAACTTTACTTTTCTTTAACTGCCTGTGTTCTCTTGTAGCTTTAATGTAGTGTTGTCTATTAATGCTATAAGATGCCCCTCAATTTCCTGTTCTCAGTACTTGATCATTTCTTAATTGTGCTGGACTGTATATTATCCCTCATTCTGTAAGCTGCCTAGGGTCCTTTTGCCAAGGAGAAAAGAGGGGTAAAAGAACTCTAAAGTAAAATAAAATAAGTAAATTTGGCCTTCTTTCAACATTGGCAAATGCACACAACTGCCACAAGGGGTCTCACTTGTACTTAAAATATACAGTACTGTACTGTATTGTATTTCTACAATCAGTTAAGGATAAAATATAACAATTGGATTAATCTGTAAATTTAATTAATCCATTCCACAAATAAAATTCTCAAATCTGGATAACTGCCTTTAAAATGAAATGTAACTTTCCAAACATATACAATGTTTCACACGTTACTTTTTTGTTTAAAAGCAATTATAGGTATTGTATAAATATCACACATCATACTGTATATGTTTGGAAAGTTAGGTTTTTGTTTAGAAACAATTATCCATGCTTATTTAATACAAAAACTATTTAGGTAGACAACCCATATATGTATATTTATTTATATAGATACAAAAATAAGTGTATCATCCATTCAGTGAAGAAACATTCTGGGTTAGACAATACTAGTACCATACCATTAGAAAATTGTAAAAAAAAGTTTTCATACCTTTTCATAAGGCATATAAATTTTAAACTGCCTTTGCCTTCTAAACAGCTTTGTATAACTTGAATGTCTGCCTTATTTTTTAACATTATAGCGCTCCAATAAAGGCACTACCTAACCCAGAACTTGATAGCTGCAGTACATTTACAAATCTTCACTTTTTTGTGATGGAGCAATATTAGCTACAGAAGGTAGGGCATTTCTGAATCTCCATCTCAATCTTCCACAACAGGAATGCAATTTTTCTACATCAAAGTGTTAAAAAATAGCCAACCAGTTTTTTAAAAAACCAATAGTCTTCAAAAACTACAGAGGGGAAAGTCATGACTCCAATGGCACAACATGATATGAGATGCAATAGTTATTTCCTTCAATAATCAAAACCAGGCTACTCCCTTTAATAAACTTCTCCCTCAATTTATCCTCCCAAGAACTTTGGTTAAGAGGCTTGGCTAATAAAAACCGACCCACCTATGGTTTATTAGTCAGACTGGTGCCTGAGAAAGAGTTTGAACCTGGATCTCCCTCATCCAACCTCCATTTCTGCTTACAGAAAGGAGAAAGAGGCCAAGGTTTTCCCTCCCAACTTGTCAAGGGGGATGTGCAAATAATACAGTGGTACCTTGTATAAAGGAATTAATTTGTTCCAAATGAAATTATGTTAAGCCAATTTTCCTTTATACAAATTTCTCATAGGAATGCATTGAAAATGGAGTAATCCCATTTTTATGTTGTACGGATTTGCCCCATAGGGGAAATTTGCTTAACACAATCACCTATCTCCGGAATTTTTTATGTTGTACAGATTATATGTTATACAAACTGTTTGTTATACAAGGGTCCACTGTAATTCTTAATGTTTTATTTAGAATCTTTTAAACCGTCTTTGGAGATTCTTCTCCGTCATGGAGGTTGAGTCATGGCCACTGGACATCTTTTTCTTGAGAGACCGAAACGTTTGGCTGCTCAATCTTTTTAACCCACCTTTCGCCTTAAAAACAGCCCAAGGTATCTTACAGGAATTAACTAAAATTCAGTATTTAAGATGAGTTACGATGAGGATAGATACCACAAGGATCAACGAGCAAAACAGCAAAAAACAAAAATAAAAACTCCAAAACACCATCGAAGCAATAAAGCACAACCACCCATTTAAAAACCAAATTCAGGCAGCCAGTCAATTAAGCCTTAATTAAGGGAAAGCTTGCCTGAAGGGAAGCTTGCGGAAGGGCAGCGAAGAGGGAGCCCGCCTGCCTTCCAGTGGGAGGGAGTTCCAGAGTCCAGAAACCGCCACAGAGAAGGCCTTCTGTGAAGGCAGCGGGGCCAAGAGGAAGGCCTCTCCTCATGGCCTCTAACCTCAGGCAGGCAGGCAGGCAGGCAGGCAAGCAACCGTCGCTCACCTTTAAGCCCCTTCCTCTCTCAGCAGCGTCCGAACTTTCCCGCGTCAGCCTCTGTCGATGACGCCATCTCTGTGCGACACGGACCCCACCATAGAGTTCCAAGCCCTCCAAGGCACGTCCTTCATCTCCCAGCCTCACGCCGAACAGCGGCCTCGACGACGGGTATATGAAAGGCTTCCCGTCATAGAGTCGGGTTGGGTAGAGCGGCACAAGCGGAGGGACCGGTAAAGAACATGGCGGAACCGCAAAATACTCAGTTATAGATGCAATGCAGATTTCAGGTATCTATATATGTATATATTTAGCACACGTGGTTCGGGGTGTATTGCTAGGTAACTGTGATGAAAATTATGGGGAGAAAGTACTGGCCATGGCAATTGCATCCTTTATACTAGGGGGTTATAATTAATTGTTTTGGAGCGTCAAGTCTGGAGCGATTTGTAGCGACCCTAATAAGCTTTTAAGGTAAGGGATATATTTAAGGACTGGTTTTATCCAGTGCCACTCCTTAAGAATTTCCATGGCCAAGCGGGCAGCCGGATCCCGTCACTCGAGTCTGTTTTCTGCTATGATCTGCAACCAACCTCTTGTTGCTTGCTTGTGGTGGTTTTCCTCCTCCCTGCCCCGGGACCGAGCCACGTGCGACCGCAAAGCATCGCATCCCGTTGTGGGTCTTGAAAGCGTCTCATTTCTACAGTTCCAAGCAAAGATCAAAGCAAAACAAAATATACAAAAGGCACAAAACATGTGGCACTTTAAAGACTTAACTTTCATATTTTAATGTAACGTTTTCGTGGACATGTCCACTTCAGACATTTTGCCGCGTAATGAGCTGTGCAATATAATATGTAATGGAATATACGTTTCATACCCAACAATCATTGGCTGTGTGTAGGCATATTTTCATGCCAGCTGGGTTGTAAATTCCCATAGAGACAGCTGTTTTTGTTTTGTTATTTAGTTTAGTTTTTTTGTTTTTCTTTGGTTTTTTTTGCCTGGAATTCTTGAAAAGATTTAACACGGCTACCCTTTCCGAAACTTCATTGCGAGGGGGGGGGGCTTTGACTTTGAACCCGCCGCGCTCCCTCTGTAACCGTGTCCTATCTCTAGGGAGAACCAGAGAGGCGTCTCGGGTGGGCGAAACACGGCGCGTGCGCAGAGAAACGAAGCCCGCCGAGCCTCCCGGTAACCAATTGGGGGGGGGTTTCTCTTCCCCCTCGCGCGAGGATTTAATATACGCCCAATGGAAGGAAGGGCGCCGAGGGCCGCTGACGTCACTTCAGGGCTGTACTGCCCACGCGGAGCCGTGCGGGTCGGGTCAGTCCTGGGTTCGGTGCTGGGAGGAGGAGGAGGAGGAGGCTCTTTAACCCTTGGCGCCTTGCCGTTTCAGTACCGGAGAGTGGTGGGAGTGGCGTGCGCGCATGCGCCCACGAAGAGGCTCGCGCACCTTAAGTTTTGGGAGGGAGCGCGCGCGAGAGAGAAACAACGACCTTCCTGGCCCCGATTCCCACCCAGCCACCCACCCCCGGCTCCCCTCAGGATGATCAGATGAGGTGGGGTGGGGTGGGGTGGGGTGGGGTGGGGTGGTTGGAGGAAAGAGCCGCGTGTGGGCCCGGGAGCTGTGATAGGAACGGGAGCAATTGACTTTTAAGTTTTTTTTTTCTCTTGTTAAGGTATTCGAGACCACACACACACACACACACACACACACACACACACACACACACACACACACACACACACACACACACACACACACACACACACACACACACACACACACACACACACACACACACACACACACACACACACACACACACACGGGGAAGACCTGAGGGCTGGGTGTTGTGGGTAAAGCAAGTTAAAACAATATTGAAGCAAAACAAGTTGAGGAGCTGTGTAGCCATCACAAAAAAAACCAAATACAAAAGTGGAACAGGTGATACCTTTGGCCTACTATAAAAATAACAAAAGCGTTGCTAATATTTCGAGGGCGAAACCCTCTTCCTCAGAGTAGCACCAATAGGTTATGACATGGCAAAAAAATGGATTTGCCAGGAGTTATTTCTTCCATGTAAAAGTCCTTGGCAACATTGGGGGGGGGAGCCAGGCAGTTTCTTAGTTGAGGCTCAGAGCTTGGATGTTGTAGGGTGGTTTCTTTCTTTCTTTTTTTCTTTGCCTCAGGGTGGGTTTGATTTAAATAATTTTTAAGAAATCGTTTTTATTTTTGATGCACTCCCCTTTGCCTGTATTTTGGTCCTCCTAACAGCCACTTTTCCAAAAGGACTGCTGTAAACCTAGCTAGGGAACGTGGTGAGTGAAAGATGTTTGGCTCGGTTGGCCCAGGGTGCCCCTATGGCTGCTCCTTGTTACTAAGAAAGAAATGGGCTCTTCTAACACTTCTGCCTTTTCCCAACTATTGAGGGATGGCTCACAATCATTGCAGTTATGAGCATGAAAAAGAAGCCCTGGGTTCGCACTCCAGAGCTTCTAGTCCTTTGACATTTGATTATTTAAAAAAAATCATGCAACATCAGCTTTCAAGAACTGCAGCCCACTCTAATTGGATGCATCAATCTCAGATATTTCAGGTTCAGTGATTAGGACTAAAGTCACAGTCAAATTTTCCAAGTGAATCTCATTCATGATTCGCGATGAAGTGTCATCAGTTGGTTTCCGGGTTTTAGTTATTTATTGTATTTATTTGGTTAATATACATACACTACCTTGGGGGGTTTAAAAATTTAAACTTAAACATTCCACAGACCTCACATAGCAATACATGCAACAATATGGCAAATAAAATATATAAAAAAGAAAAATACAATATTTAATTTTTAAAGCTTCTGGAAAACTCAGTTGTGGAAGGCATGTTTGAATGATTCTGTTTTCAATAAACTTGTGAACATAAGGAGGGGAAGATCCTGTTGTATCTTCATTGGTAACCCTGTCTAGTGGAGCTGAAAATTAGATAAAACACTGTTTAAGTTTCAGAGAGGGTAGCTGTGTTAGTCCTTTTGAAAATTGCAGGCAAAAATAAAAAACAAAACAAAAGACACAAAACATTAAGCCCACAATATTGCTATACTGTACATAATCTACTGTACTTGCTAATAGTTTATCATTATAATTTTAGAATTTTATTTTATTTGCAGTATTATGCAGAAAGAAAACCATCTCCTGCTGCTCTTCTGAAAGCAAGATTTATTTTTGCATAATAAGATCTGGCAGAGTGCAACCATAGGATTTTGCAAATCGACAAGACTTACAGTCTTGGGGCATCGCACTGTTTTTCATTATAAATTGCTTCGCAAAGCTGAGTTTGATGAAACTGCTGCTCTTCTTTGCACCTCCAGTATCAATACTCATGACCTGCCTCTGAAATTGAATCTTCAATTTAGTCTTTGGCTAATAGGAGATATTTGGTGAGAATAAAATGCTGATTGTCCACATTAGTTGGGCCCGCAGTAGTCCACTGAAACTTTACAAAATTCAAATTCCTCCCAGTTTAGGCATATTGGAAATTAGTTGGAAGTTTAATAGTGCAGAGCTTAGGAGCCATAAAAGTCTTTCAATACTCAGTGCATCATTTACCTGTACTGTTTGCTGCTACAAACAGGTGATGCCCCCAACATGGTAGACTTTAAAAGGTTAGATAAATTCATAATTTTTCTTTACTTGTGGAACAATAGAAAATGATTGACAGATGAGACTGTTCTAATGAGAAGCTAGTATTATTGTTTCAGCAGATACCAGTAATGTGACTTTTCAGTTTCATAGACAGATAGTGATTGCCTTTTCTTGGAATTTGCCCCTTGATTTTATTTAAAAGTACTGCATACTGTGTGTGTGAACACAAAGATTCTATTTTGCCAGCAGCCATAAAAAGACTAATCGTATGTATATTTCTAGCCCCCTTTCTAATGCTTTCAATAACTTTATGGTCTACCTTCCTGATCATCAGTCCCATGCTGTTTCAGGAGTAATGAAATTCTGAGAAAATTATGCAACTTTCCCTTGCAGATAGTGCTTAAATCAAGGAATAGATGCAGCTTTGGTAGTTTGTCTTTGGAAAATTCAAATTACCCTTATGTGTTTTTAGCAATGCCCATAGTTAATTGTGAAGTGAATAACACTGTTGACATTTTAGAAGACAAATACTTTAGTGGAAGTGCCATATCAGTGTTGCTCTGCAATCCTGTTGAAGAGAACATGATCTCCTTTATCCTTATAAACTATAATTGGAAGCACATTAACCTTAATCATCTTGAATGAACAGCTCACAGCAGGAAGAGACCTGATTTTTGCTGGATAGGTTTCACTTTCCTTGCATTTTTATTGGTACTGTACTGTACTTTCTTGCATGTTTCTCTTTGAGATGTGCTCATTGATACTTTGTATATTATATATAAACATAGCAGTTTTCTTTACAAATTGTTTGTGGAATTGTGGATACAATACTATATTGTTTGCCAATGCAACATGGCTGTGCAGAATTGGAAACATTTTTGCTACTGCTTTTAAAAAATGTTCCTTTCCCATGATGAGAAAGAAATGTTGACTTTGAAAATATAAGACTAGACTATGGGTGATGCCTTCATAGGCTGCTAGAATTGTTTTTTAAAAAATGAACTTTTAAGAACTCTGTCCTGGCAAAATACATCACTTTCCATGCTTGGACTATTGAACCTGCTTTGATAAAGAAGGCTTGCCCTCGAAAACTCAGCAACCTTTTTTAAAATTTTCTAGCAGCCTATGAAGGCATTACCTATATAGTCTAGTCTTGCTTTTGTCTTTTATGTCTGCACTGCTCCAAACTTCTTTTTACTGCATTTGAAAATGTAAGAATTTCTATTGAATTGTTCATGTTGCAGATGAAGATTTTACTTGTAATATCAGATTTCCTTTTACTATTTTATACCAAGAGTATAAAAGGGAGAGCAATACCGTATAATATTGCTATGGCTCTCTTCTGAGCAGAAATAACCAGAGTAATAAACAGAAGTTTATTTTATTGCATCTACTATGATATAATCATTTAAATTCCATTTCATGATTGTGGAAAAGCAGTATCGCTGTATAACCAAATGACCTTCTATTTATTTATTTATTTATTTATTTATTTATTTATTTATTTATTTATTTATTATTAGACTTGTATCCTGCCCATCTTCCCAAAGGGAACTCTGGGCAGCTTACAACAATAAAAACAAGTAATAAGGCACAGAACAAAAATGAGGCAAGATGGAGGCAGGGCCCGGGCATAAAAAAATAAAAAAAAAAATTAAAAAAAATAAAAAAAATAAAAACCAGACTAACTGAAAAGGTCGCCAAAGGCCTCTCTAAAGAGGTGGGTCTTCAAGGCCTTCTTAAAGGCGGGCAGGGACTCCAACAGGCGCAGCTCACTGGGAAGATGATTCCAGAGCGAGGGGCCCACCACGGAGGTGGCGCGGTCTCGCGTGCGCGATTTCCGTGCCTCTCTGGGTGTGGCCACCCTCAGTGAGTGCGCCTGCGCCAGTCTCGCGGGTCTGGACCCAGTTGTCCTTTGGGAGATACGCTCCGCCAGGTACTCTGGTCCCAGGCCGTGGAGGGCTTTGAAAATCAAAACCAGGACCTTGAACCTGATCCGGAGGACAACGGGGAGCCAATGCAGGCGAGCCAGGACTGGGGTGATGTGCTCGTATCTACGGGCACCCACCACCAGCCTAGCCGCTGCATTTTGCACCCGCTGTAACCTCCGGACCAGGGTCAAGGGCAACCCCACATAGAGGGCATTGCAATAGTCGATCCTCGAGATCACCAGGGCCTGCACGACTGTCCTCAGGGAGGACTCATCAAGATACTGGCGGATCTGGGCGATCCTGCGGAGATGGAAAAAGCGGCCCTGGAGACAGCCATCACCTGGGCTTCCAGGGAGAGGGCTGAATCCAGGACCACGCCCAGATTCCTGGCCCTGTCCGTAGGCTGGAGGGAGACACCTCCCTCCAGCCTCCAGCCTACAACCCTCTGTAGGCTGGAGGGAGACACCTATGGAGGTAATCTATATTATGGTGTTACTCATGTTTCTGTTGTTTTATTTGCAAAATAGATCTTAACATTTAGAAAGTGAGTATTTGATTGCTAATTGTTTTATAATTTTAAAAGGTAAATTGTAGACTAGGTATGGTGCAATGCAAGCAACCAATCACTTACCTTCCTGCAGGGTCACATCAGGCTAAACTCCAACCAGGAAGAAGTCTCCTGATGTCATCTGTCCTCTCTGGTGCTATCTAATCAGACAGGGAGGCGGGATTATGCATTTCCCTGCACAGCTCCTGATTGGCCAGTGCGAGGGAGTAGGACAGATGACTTCTTCCTGGTTGGAGTTTAGCCCGATGTGACCCTGCAGGAAGGTATGTGATTGGCTGCTTGCATTTCTTAGGCTTCCAAACAGCACCTGGACTCGTGTGGATCATTTTGGAAGCTACTGCTTCCGAAACAAATAGCCCATCCCCATTTAAGACCTTGTTGGATAAGAAATGACCATACAGTATTCTGCTTCAGTAAAATGTGTTTATGTATTTCACATTCATAAAGAATACTTGATTAGGATTCTAATTAGGAAAATACATTTAGGATATGATTGAAGTGATGTACAAATCTTGTTGTTATAAATGGTCAGAAGACCACTGGATTCTCTAAAGCCTAAAAATAATCATGCTATGTTAACATATAGGTGACTTGGTGTCAAGAATGGATACTGAAGCTGTAAGAAGCAAAACCATTGAAAAAGAAACCACTGAACAAAGAAAGGAGCGAGAAAAAAAGAAAAGGTCTAGAGTTAAACAGGTGCTTTCAGATATAGCAAAGCAAGTGGACTTCTGGTTTGGAGATGTGAATCTTCACAAGGACAAATTTCTTCGAGAACAGATAGAAAAATCTAGAGATGGGTGTAAGTTCATTCTTGATTAAACCAGTAAAATACATGGTTATCTAATTGCATCTCTTCAAAAGAGAATCCTTGCAGTTTTATGATTCTAATTCTGGAACTGAAATTATAAATTCACACTGTGAATATCATTTTGTGATATGTTTTCATAGGCTTCTGCAACTGTATTTTGGAAAACTATAATCTCTACCTTTCTTTTTAAAGTTTATTTTGGAAACTGCTCAGATGTTCATTATTTATATTTTTCTGAAGTCGTAACTAAGCTCTTGAGCTGAAGTCCTGTTGTCAGCACAGTAAATTGCAGATAGAATAGACCTATTGAATCAGTGGAAATTGGGTGAGTCAACTCCTGTAAGTTTCGTTGATTCAATGGCTGTACTTTAGCTGTCACTTACTATGCAAAGCAACAGAATTTCAGCCACTGTAGTAAAGAATGTACAATGTTAACAGTAATGCGGGCAGAGTCTTTTCAGAGCTGATTATTTACTAGTTGCAAGACTGTCTATTGTGGTTATAGAGGGTTCTCCAGTTCTGGAGGAAAATATGCTTATGTCTAGATTCAGCCACTACATCAACTTTCTAGTGAAGAGTGTAAGTTCTGTATTGTTTGGAAATGCACTTGAGATCTAAAAATTATATTGATCTTGTTAAGCTGGGTGCACCATGAGGCACTTGCATTATCCAGTGAATTTTTCAGTGCTCTTGGAGTCTGTTGCTGCTCTTGAAGTCTTGGTCTTGTTGATGTGATTCCCCAAGGTGCAGAGCCCAGTTTGATGCCTGGATTATAGAGGGTATTGGGTTGGTAAAAGCAAAGCAAAGTGTGCTGCTTATGTACTGCCCCATAGTACTTAAAGCACTCTCTGAGGGAGTGACACATTGCTGCTCTCCCCATTGAGCTGGATACTCATTTTACCAACCTTGGAAAGATAGAAGTCTGAGTCAGCCAGGAACCAGGAACCTAGGGAACCTTGGGCTGTGAGCATAGTTTTGGCTGTTGCATATCAGTTTCACCACTATGTCATGAGGCACAGACTGATAATTACTAGAATGCAGATAGTATACATTTGATGCTAATTACTAGAATGCAGGTAGTATACATTTGATGCTAAATTTCAACATTCTTGTTCTTAGATGTTGACATATCGCTTCTGGTTTCTTTTAATAAAATGAAGAAATTGACCACTGACAGAAAATTGATAGCACGAGCAGTTAAAAGTTCGTCTGTTGTAGAAGTGAGTATAAGAGCTGTTGGTTTTGGTGGTGGTTTTTTGTTTTAAATGCTGCATGTGAAGTAATGTGGTGGTTTACCTATTTGATTTACTTTTATGCAGTTGGATTTAGAAGGGACTAGAATACGAAGACGGCAGCCACTAGGTGAGCAACCAAAAGATGTGGACAGTCGTACAGTGTATGTGGTAAGAACTTTAATTTCAACTTTGCTTGCTTCTTCTTTAAAATGGGACTTGTTAACCTTTTTCCTGTTATTTGCAATTTTTCCTCACAAAAGGACATTGAATTATTATCAGTTCTTTTTCATGATGATTGGTCCAGTTGGAATTTGGGATATTGTAAGATGATTTTGTAGTTTTTGACTTAAGGATTTTAGATGAGTTGTTTTGTACACCTTTCTTGATTGCGTGCCAGTATAATGTTAAACCATGTTTTCATGCTATTAGAGTGAATTTGGATACCCAAAGTAGCGGATAGAGGGCTGGACTAGGACTCAGGAGGCTCACTGTGGTTATGGAACTAGAGAAACCTCTCCTTGTCTTGCACATCACACTTGTCTTTTTTTGAGTCACTATAAGTTGGTTCCAACTTGATAGAGTATAGCCATAACAGAGTGAATCTATCCTTAGCACAGGCTTTCATACTTTCCCTACCTCAGTGCAGTCACAATGAGATGCTTTGTTGCCATTTTAGGTTGGCTACAGCTCTTAATATCTAGCGAAACTGTAAATTGCAGTTAACCTTAATCATTGTTAGTGGAAGTATGGCATCATTAACTGTAATCATACTACACTAAGTATATTAAACTGCACTACATTAAGTACATTGTGTGTGTATGTGTGTGTGTGTGTTGTGTCGCGACTCCATATCCATGGAGTTTTCTTGGCAGGAATACTGGAGTGGTTTGCCAGTTCCTACTCCAGGCACCTACAGCACCTGGTATTCCTTGGAGGTCTCCCATCCAAATACTAACCAGGGCCGACCCTGCTTAGCTTCCAAAATCAGGCAAGATTGGATGTGCTTAGGGCATCTAGGCAGCACTATTAAGTACATTAAACTACACTAATTAAACTATAGAACAGAACGTAAAAAGAATACACTGATTCAAAAAAAAAAATCACATTTCATAGGAATAACACAGGGGAAGCAGATATCCAAGGACACTATTCTTATTCCTTTTGTAATCTGAAACTTTGGCTTAGCATTAAAAAGCAATCTTTTTATTTACATAGTAGCCATAATAATACCTTTCGGGCAGCAGATTTCTTTACATAAAAGTCTGTTTATTCATGTCAAATGAGTGAAAAGATTCTAGCAACTGAGGAAACTCGAGAACATATAGTCTGTATATTGCTACTCCACTGGTCCATAGTTAGAGACCCTTCTGTTGAGAGACTGGCCAAATAAAGAACATTCTACAAGTGCCTTCCCTTTCCCTCTTCCCATAGAGAATTAAAGCGGAGATAATTTACTGCGTCAATCACATAACATGACTTTTAGCACAGTAACACACTACTGATGCAGTAGGCACTTTGCTATATGCAAACTATATGAGATCTGTTGGATCTTGGCCAGTTCTGAGCCACCAATACATAGTATCTTACTTTTTCATTTTCTAGAGAATAGAGAATAGAGTTTTTATTGTCATTATGTATATGCAAGATATGCACAACTAAATTAGAGTGCTGTTCCACTACACACTCTAAAGGAGGAACCATACAAAACACATAGTCTTAATTGTTAGTCTCTTTCAATGTATGAACCATTCATGTAGCATGTAGTTCTTTACACAGAAAACATTTATTTTTTTACGTTTTTGGCAAATTTGAGTGTCCACCCATGCCATCTATGTGTCAAATACAAACATGAGACACTGATTCAGAAATTGTCAGCAGATGTTACTACCATGTACCCTGTTTGTATTTTATTTTTATGCTACTTTCAAAAGAATACAAAATTGGCTTTTTTTCTGAAGCTTTAGGCCAGTTAGAGCCATCTAAAAGATATCCATCCATCCTGCCCATTTGGGTGTTTGGCCACTTGGGGGGGGAGGGGGGCAAACAACAATAAAAAATGATAAAAAGCATAATATAAAAATAAAATAGTTAAAATACATAATGTCAATTTAATATCAACATTAAATCAAATTTTACATAATGAAGAACAGTACAATCATGTAACAAGATAGTAATATTTGTCATTATGGTCTTGTAATGAGTATACAGTGAATATAAAAAGTTTACACACACCCTGTTAAAATGTCGTGTCTGTGATGAAAATAAATGAGACAAAGATAAATCATTTCAGAACTTTTTATATTCATTGTAGGTACAGTAAGCTTTATATATATGTAGTGTATGTTCTGTTGATTTTTTCTTTGTTTAGGAATTGCTTCCTAAAAATGTCAATCACAGCTGGATTGAACGTGTGTTTGGAAAATGTGGCAATGTAGTTTATATCAGCATCCCTCGCTATAAGACTACTAGAGACCCAAAGGGATTTGCGTTTGTTGAATTTGAAACAAAAGAACAAGCTGAAAAGGCGATTGAGGTCAGTTATGGGTAATGTAAAGTGCTGCTTTTTAGTTTCATCTTGGTCCGTGGTTTTTACTTCTGTAGCATTACTGTTTCTTATGCTTATACAACATTTTAACATCTATAATATTGCTATTTTTAAAATGGTTTGTGTTCTTAGTATAGTTGCATTTAACTCACATGTGGTGACATTGTGGTTTAGTGAATTTGGAAGGATCAAATCAGTTGTTTGAAGAGAAGTGGCCACTTGATACATTAAACAAATAACCTGGTAGTCTGCCATAAAAGGGGGATTAATTTGTACTTCTTTAATGTGAAGAGATGTTGAAAGGGGTTACACTGCACTTCCCTCCTTATTGGTGGCAACTATATCCTATCTCTTGCTCAGTGTACAGTGTACTGTAAAGCAGCATGCTACTCAAACGAAATCTGTTCTCCAATTTTAGCAACATTTACTAAAAACATGTCCCACTGAATTCAGTGAGATTTACCCATTCAGTAGTTATAGATTTGCATCTTGAATCTTTTGACATTCTCAAACTTATATATTACGTCAAGCAGGTCTTCAAAACAAATGCTTATTTTCTTAATTAGCTTGAGTTACTCTCACTAGAAAGTATGGATTTTATCTATATCCCTTAGTCACAAAGGTCAAAGGGGAACAGGAGGTAACCTTTGCTGATTTCCCAAGTCTCCCTTCAACACCCTCCTCAAAGTATGTTCTGGAGGGAGAGAGAACTGATGTAACAGTATGAAGGATGGCTCTCAGGGCTTTAGAGGGAAAGTAGAATTGACAAAAATGGTATCCCTGTCCCCCTCTATAGGAACTTCCACTAAATGGAAATAACTTTTCATGAAATGCCATGTTTATATCCATCAGCTTTTAGATTTAGAAGGCTAATGGAGAGAATCAATACATATTGCATACTTGCATTTTTCCAGTGTCCCACCACAATATTCTGCTAAGCTATCTCTTGATGTTTCATGTAACTATTTTAGATATGATGTTGCATAGGGGCATTCAAGCTTTCATAGAAACCTGGTAGAATTTTGCTTTTTTGTGTTGTATTTTTTCAGTTATTGTATTGAATTTTATTTTTGCATGTAAGTTCTTGAACAATCCACCAGAAGATGCACCAAGAAAACCCGGTATATTCCCCAAAACGGTAAAAAACAAGACAGTTGCTGTATTGCCTACAAGTGAATCGAGCGTCGTTGGTGAGTATGTAACAATTACCTCTACTTATCGACTCAGAGTGATGGAATTGTTTTTAGTCATTATTGGAAAGTAGCCATTTGTTTTCAATCCCAACTACCCAGAGGTTGCAAGATGGGTGGTATATAAAACAAATAAACAAACAAACAAGCATCAGTGGGAATTTTATATACAGGAAAATAAAACACTGTGTAATAAACTGACTGAGTGGTGTAGTGGATAATGGTAGAGTAACGCAGGAGACCAGGGTTCAGATTGCAACTTGGCCATGGAACTGCACCTTTTCCAGTTCTACTGTGTCTTTTTTGAGATGCGGTGACCAGAATTGTACACAATACTCCAGGTGCAGATACTATCATTTTGTACAATGGCATTATAATGTTGGCTGTTTTATTTTCAATCCCCTTTTTGATAATCCTTAGCATGGAATTTGCCTTCTTCACCGCTGCCACACACTGGTAGACACCTTCACTGAGCTGTCCACCAGCATACCAAGATCTCATTCCTGATCTGTGATGGATAGCTCAGAACCCATGAGTTGATAGATAATGTTTGGATTTTTTTTTGCCCCAATATGCATTACTTTACATTTTGCTACATTGAAATGCATTTGCCATTTTGCAGCCCATTCTCCCAGTTCGGAGAGATCCTTCTGGTGCTCTTCGCAATCTTCACTGGTTGTCACCACCCAGAAAGGTTTCCTGTCATCCACAAACTTGGCCACCTCACTGCTTATCCCTGTCTCCAGGTCATTTATGAACAGATTGAAAAGCACTGGTATATATCTAACATGTAATGTAGTCAGTAACTGTTAGCTATATCTAACCAGCAATGTAACTTTATTTCTGAGATCTTAAGATTGCATGGCAGGTATACATGGCAAAAGATTGATCTTTTAACTGCATTTAAAGTTATTACTTGGAAGCTAAACTCGTAAAACTTTTTGTAGATCTTTTCAGTCTGTTGGCTGATATTGGTTTATCTGTTTAAAATTCGTCTGGATGTCTCACCTTGAAAACCTTATTAGGGTCACTTATAGTCCGTTCCGACATGCAAAGCAGGGTTGCTTTGATTGGAGTTTGAATATTAGACAAGAGTTGTTTATACAGTTTTCCTCATTCAGTTAATGTAGTGTATGTACTGACAAAGGGAGCCCTCCCTCAGTTAAATTAATCATTCATACATATGTGCCTACAGCTATCCTTCTATGGGCATGTTTGGTTATATTGGAAGTCCTCCTATATATCCTTGTAGCGGATGCATGTTTGTACAGCTCCTCCCTCTGAGCAAGAACCTTGACTGGTGGGATTCTCTCCACATTTTGTCCTAATTATCATCTGATGCTATGTAGGCATCCTTTCACTTTCATTCACCTGCTAAGGACAATTGCTAGTGGATACATTAATCATAGGAGTATGTGAAATAATCTGTTCTGGTCTCATGCTTCATGAGAAGATTATTTTGAAATTCTGTCTGCTATCTTCCCTACATACTTTCCTTCCTCTGAGCGCTCATGTGGATTGTAGTGCACTCAATAAACCACTGATGTATGATTTGTAGACTTTTCTAACAGTGATGTTAGTTTTAGAATAGGCAGGCTGATATGAATATTTGTTCATTATAACTGAAGAAATATATATACAAAGGATTTTAATGACAAATTACTGAAGTGTTAGTTGTCGCATAAGTTTATTGTAGCATAGATTCACAGGCTCAGGACCCATTCTATACAGGCATGAAATAGTTGTCTGGTTAATATTCCACAAGTCTGATTGTCAGACAGTAGTATCAGACCTCAGCAAAAGTAACTTATTTCCCCCCCATTTATCTGTACAGTAGTGGCATTCCTTCTTAAGTCATAATGTTCCAAGGAAATTGAAGCCAGGATATCAATTATCAACTTCTAATTTCTTTTTGTTAGACATAATTCTTCTTAATCAGTATGGTGTAGATAGAAGAAGGTTGTTGGATTCTGTTGAAATTCAACTTAGCTGTGCAACTCATTGGCTATTCTTGAATCTCTTGTGCTCTGTAATATCCTTCCTCACACTAGCTGGCAGGGTCAGAATAAAATAGTACTGGATAATAAGATAGTATTGGAGGGGAACAGTTATATGGCTTTGGGTTTTCTGGGATTTACAGTGCAATTAATATTTAGAAAAAAAATAGTCAAAATCTTACTTTATCCATGTAGAAGAAAAGAAAAAGAAAAAGAAAAAGAAATCAAAAATAAAGAAGGAAAACAGTCAGCAGGCTACAGAAACAAAGGACTCAATTGCAGATATCATGGCAGAACACACGAGCAAGTCAAAGAGACGCAGGACTATGTCTGAGAATTCTGAGACGGAATTATCTGAAACCCAAAGGCAGTCTTCAAAGAAAGAGAGGAAGAAGCTTGGTAGAACAGAGAGCTCCAATTTATCAGAAATCAGACATGGGAAAGGAAGCGAAGTCACTCGGGGGATGCTGAGGTGTCACTTGTGAAAGTAAAGAAAACTTCTCAGAAAGATAATGTTCATTCTGCAAAAGAAGAATCTGTAGAAGGACCAGAAGATTCTAAAGGTAAGATTTGGAATCCACTGAATAATTTCTGGTTAATGATGGAAGTGATATCCCACAGTTAACAATTTAAGTATGACACAATATACAGAAAACTGTTCTATCTTTTCATCATCATATGCTGGAAAATTCTTGTTTTAATGATTCAATAAGTTAACTGAAAATGTTTCTTTTAAACATTAGGAAAAATGGGAACGTTGATTTTTTATACTGTCACTGCTTTGTTTTTATTTATATACTGCATGTTGTACTATTTATGTTTAAATTTTGTAAACTGCCCAGAGTGGTCTCTGGGCCAGATGGCACAATATAAATTAATAAAGTGCCAGGGTGGACACAAACCTATGTATTTAAAATATATTATCCAACCTTTCTCCTTTGAAAATGACCCAAAGGATCATATTTGAATTTTAAATCCATTTTTTCAGTCTTCAAATTGACATTATCAAAATGATTTTAAATTTAAAATGTGATTTGGTCCTTTTCCAAGGAGAAAGGTGGGGTAAAATACTAAAAATAAAATAAAAAAAAAATAAAATAAAATTGATGAAATGTATTTAAATTTGTCTGTATCAGTAGTGGCAAACCTTTGGTACTCCAGATGTTTTGGACTTCAACTCCCACAGTCTTTTGTCACTGACAATATAGGCTTGGAATTCTGGGAGTTGTGGTCCAAAACATCTGGCGTGCCAAAGGTTCGCCATCACTGGTCTATATACTCTAAACTGGATGACTGCTTTGAATAGTGTTGGACTTGACCTTGTAGTGATCCTTCCAACTTCATTATTATATGAATCTATGAAAGCATCCATAAACATACTATTTGTTTTTCTGTTTAGAAATATCCACTGAAGAAGAGAGAGAGGTGGGAGATAAAAAAGATACATCTCTTTCAAAATCTAAAAGGAAACATAAGAAGAAACATAAAGAGAGACACAAGATGGGTGAAGAGGTAATTCCACTAAGAGTTCTCTCAAAGTAAGTTAGAGCATACAAAAATTGTTCTGATTTTTTTCTATTTATAGTGTAAAATACTACTACTGTGTAAGAACTTTAGTGATTTTTTTTGTCAAAGTGCCTACATCCCCTGAGCAGATTGGATCTTGCCTGACCTCGGAAGCTAAGCAGGGTTGGGCCTGGCTAGTACTTGGATAGGTGACCACCAGGGAATACTAGGTGCTGTAGGCGCCTGGAGTAGGAACTGGCAAGCCACTCCAGTATTCATGCCAAGAAAACTCCATGGACATGAGGTCACAAAGAGTCACAACAACAACAACAACACCAATACTACTGTCAGCACTTAAGTGATTTTTTTTGTCAAAGTGATGACATGTTTCCTGGCTTCCTAGGAAGCTAGCATTTAAATTCAACAGAAATATACTATTTGCCCAGTTCCTATGTTAGGGAATTCCAGCCCCCAAAGGTATTCCAGATTACAGTATTCCAGCCCCCAAAGATAGCCAGATATAACTGCATGTTTTCCTGTGCATTTGCCTTTGACATAGATAATGTTGCAACAGCATTTGATATTGCTCATGTTTTCCAAGTGAGATAAAACTTAAGAGCTAATTGAAATTAAAGCGATGTAATTTTCATCCTGCCCCACCCCCCAAAAATTATCAATCATCTTGGCATTGTATTGTGGGTAGATGAAATCATCTGTCTTTAAAACCAATTGTGGGGAGAAAAGGGGTAGGGGGGAAAGGAAGAATGACAAGGAAATGTGACTAGTGTTGTACTTATATTGCTTGGCTGGCTATTTAGGGGTGATCATCTTACAAAAGTCCTTTTAAAACACATTAGTGAGTCAATAAAAGATAAAGGAATTTGTAGGAAACTTCCTAAACAGCTCAACTTTGTTCTTTGCATGCAGTAGCTTTCTCACTAACAAGGTATAGATAAATCCTTATCCTTTCAGAATTCTTCTTCATGGGATGCAAATCAGATTTTCAGGGAGAGGGCATACAGTTTGAAAATAAAATGTTTAGAAAATAGTTTAAGAAGTGCCTATTGCTTATTGCATTACCCTTTTGTACACAGTATGTTTCTATATCTGAGGATCCTGCAGTGGAAATTGTATGAATAGTACCACTGCGAAACTTTAAAAGTGATCCTCAAAAACCATCCACTTCACACACACCCCTGGGAGTCTGCTAAAATTAACTTCTGGTAGGCAATGCTCATTCACCTTTGCCTCTGCCAAGCAGATTCTAGATCTACAGCAAGTTTGAAGGAAGCATAGATTAAAAATGGTTTAAGAAATATGCTGATGGATTACATACCTTATTTTGCTTTTATAAAAAGATTAATGATTCCAGAGCTGGAAAGAGCCATATGGACCATGGAGTCCATAGGCAAAATTAAGCCAGTAAAACTCTGATGAAGTCAATGAAAAGGGAATGTTTTCTTGGTAGAACCAGTGCTGTGATCATTTTTTGTTTGATTGTAGCACTTAAAGTGCATTAGTACTAATGCACTTGTACTTTATTCTACTGTTGCACAGCAGTTTATCAATCCCAGTTATGTGTGAAGAAAGCTATCAAATACTATACCTGGATAGAATTCGGGACAGGTCTTCACTAAAAATGTGAACAAGTATTTCTTTCTTTTATCATCAGTATTTTTAAAAAACCCAACTGCATATCACTTCCATATCCAGCATCTTGAAAGCTGACAAAGAGAATAAAGTATCTTTTTTAAAAAAAAAGAAATAAACCAGGAATAGTAACTGCAACAATATAAACTACTCTATGCAGTTTAATACCTTAGTATAGCTGTTAGGTTGGGTGAATAAGACAAGTGTTCTATAGCATATAGTCCCTCACCATTGCTAAAGTGCAATTCTAGATTTTACACGACAGAGCTGCATATTAGCAACAGTAAAAGATTACAGCAAGGTACAGTTCCAGACATTTGCATTATGTATAGAAATACTGGTATGCCTTTTAAGTAAAATAAAAGAGAATGTTATATTTTTTTGGTATAACAAACTGGTTTCTTCTTGTAGCCTTCTGAATACCATATATGTAGTTACAAATTTCTGAATCCTTTTCTAGTAAATAATGCATTCTTCCAGTGTTGAGTAGTTGGTTTAAAGAGGATGTACCAACACTAAAAATGAAAGCACTTAAGAAACAAGACAAGTACTCCCACAGAGAGGAGGTATTTTCCTGTGATTTCTGAATTTACTGTGGAATACAAACTTAGGTTTAAGTTTTTATTGACTGCCAATGTAGCTATATTGATACAGTTTTGAAAGACTTTCTACTTGTATTTCACAAGAATATTATACAAGAATCCAATATATTCACACTGAAGTTTACAGGCTATTTATTTTATAGGCCTATACAGATTTCCTTGAATAGCAGCCCTTTTAAAATGAGATTTGCTGCCCAATAACTGTGCATGGGCTGAGGAAGTTAATAATGAACTGAGGTGTTTTACTGAACAAAAAGAAATCTTACCAGTGCAACATTCCAGAACCTGTTTAACCTTAGGCATTGAGTTTTCTGTTTAAAAGTAGTAATGGTCCTTTAAAACAGTAACACTTAAAAATTTTCGGTGGCAGAATTGGGTTTTGAACACAAACAAACATATTTTGATACTAGTCCCCCCCCACACACACACAATGGACAGTTCAAAACATTTGCATTATAAACAAAAAAAAATAATAAAATAATAATGTGGGAATTAGGAGTGGAGTTCAGGATTCACTTCTACCAAAACATGGAAGCACTTACTTTTTGTAGACACAGAAAGCACCTCCATGTTAAAGTAGAAGGGGTCCATGTAAATAGTGTTTTTCAGCATTTCGCTTCCGCTGTCCATCAGTCAGTACACTAAATAATGAGACTTTAAAATAATAACAATAATCACACAGAAGAATTTCAGCAAAACACTTTTCCTTTTCCTTACCTTGTTCTGGTCTTAAAAAGTTGCCTCCTTGGGTTGTATTTATACCACATTTTAACAAAGAGTTAATATGGGCTTTTTATCTCAGAGAATCATTAACTAGGTCTTTTCTTATTTAATTCTTACATGGGGGGGGGCGACTACATGTCCCTGGGTGGGACTGTTTTTTGTTTTTTATTTACAAACAGTTGCCACCATTAACAGTTAAAACCTAGTACTTCAAGATTTCCTTTATCTTTTATAAATCTGTATCTTATTTGAAAGCACAACTTAGGTTAACAATGACACATTCTAACAATTCTGCTGTCCTCCATTGTTTCTTTCTTCAAAGGTCTAGCTGTTTGCCAAAAAAAATCTCACTGTGAATGAATGTAAATATATAATTTGGTTCCATGCTGGGTTTTCACCTGTGGGGTATTTGACAACTTTTGAGTTTTTTAAAATATTCCTATTTCCACAGATGTTGGGCTGCTTAACTAGTTTTTCAAGCATTTCCCCCTTTTTGTGCCAAATACAGAACTATTAATTCAGTGTTGACCAGACTGATTTCCTTTCTAGTTTACTTTTATAATAATTAATCTCTGTGATTCCTTACAGATAACCCATTAATCTCTGTATATTTGCTATGAGTATGTACTATTGCTTTGCCCATCCAGTATACTTTGCAAGATTCCTGTTATCTGTAGATGCAACATGATCCACTGGATCAAATACTATATTCTTCCACCTCTTTAGTTTTAATATCAAGTTAACAATAAAGCTTCAATTAAACAAGTGCATTATTATTAGTTTTATTTGTTTGAAATGTTTTACCTTAAAGGGGTCTCAAGAGGGCTTATATGATTAAAATAAAATTAAATGCTAGAAACAGTAGGTGTGCAAATCTTTTTAAAAACAAATACCACACTAAAAATGGTAAACAAAACAAAGTAACCCTTTTTAATTTACAAATCTTAATGAATCTAATGTACAAACCTCATCACTTGCATATGTTTGAATAATTCCTGCATGTTTATTATTGCTTGCATCCCTGAGCTTTCAGAACTATAGAAATCTATAGTCTATTGTTGATTTTTCTCTGATTTCTAAAACATGAATAAAAATTATGTGTACCATAAGAAATAGACCTAGTTCAAACACCCTTTAATATATTTTCAATCTCATTTTTCAGAAACATGTATTGCTGTAGCTGCCCCATATTTTCAAACTGGCAACAAGACCCTTGGAGCTAGCCAACAACTGAATTCAAGTAGCATTACTTGTGCCACAGAAGGCTAATAATGTTACCTGTGGTGGGTTTGGAAATAAAAAAAAATCTCCCATGTCTGCCAAGTTTCCTGGTGTCAACAGTTTTACACAGCATACATTTGCTAACAGATTTCGGTTGTTGTCGTCTACCTCTTGTTCCCTTATTTCTGATAATTGTAGTTAGATTTCTTTTAAAAACATTGTTACTGCATTTCAGTGCTGACATATCTCTGTTCCTGCGTTTATAGAAATGAATGGATGCAGCTGAAACAAGAATACTTGACTCTGCAAAAAGCAAGCATGTCATCCTTGAAAAAAGCAATGGCTCAGACAAAAAATATGGCTGCGGGGGAAATGAAAACAAATGCCTTTACGCCAGACCCTCCTACAGCAAAAAATGGCAAAAGTAGGTGCATTTTAAATTTAATCATATCTTGAATTGTTTAGTAGAGTGGAAGAAATTATATTCTAGAGGTGGAATCGGAATTGGAACAAAATTCAAGAATTGTGATCATTTTAATGTTTTCATGAAAAAAGTAGATTCAAGGACAAAAGGTTTTCAAATGCTAAAAATATATTGTAGTTTATATACTGTGAAATTTATTTAGAATATATAACCACCGTTAATATATGTTTGTATATTACAGAGAGAAGAAAATCTTACAATATTATAGAACTTCAATAATAAAAATGCATTGAATATCAAAGGTCAATTTTAAGAGATTTTTAAAGCCATCATTATTACCGTGATAATATAAATACATATATAAATATATGTATTTGCTGATGTAAGTGTAAAATTTGCACAAAAAGCATTACCTTCAGGGAAAGATCTTACTTGCTATTCCCCTCTCAGCTGGGGTACAAACAACATAGTGTTTGGTTTGGCTTGTTAAGTGGGCTGTTGTGTGAGAATCAGGGATCAGATTTTAAGATAAAATATAGATCAGATTTCTCTAACCTGATTGCATCAGTTGCTAAACAAGCAATTTTCATTACATTAGTTGTCCTGTGCCAACAAGCCTAGAGTTACTTTAAACTATGATTCTGCATTAATACAACAAGCCAGGAAGTTGTCAACATAAAGCAGAAGGGTGGATTTTCTTCTTTCTGACTGTGTGGGGGTAAAACAGGAGAGATGCTGACATGGGCTTTTTGGCTCATGCCCATAGTACTAAATTGTGATAGTTGTGCAACTGGTGAACATTGCCAAAGTTTGTTCCTGATATAACCTATGCTAGTTCTGACTTCCAATTTTCAACTATAAAAATAGCGCAACTGGTGATCGCTTCATTTCTGAAGTCTCTGGAATTCAAAACAAATTCTGTGGCTGAAGATAGGTTCAGAAAGTTCTTGTTCCTTAATTTAAGTGTATGCTGTCCTCAGGTCGTGGGCTTCCAGCAAAAGACAAAGTAGATTGTGTACGGGTGAAATAAACAAATCTATGTAGAAATAATAAACAAATCTATGTAGAACTGTAGAGTTGTAGGACTGGAAAGGATTCAAAGGATCATCCAGTCCAACTTCTTGACAATGCAGTGAGGCTCTCAGTGGCTGCTCAATCTGCTTCCTCTGCCATGGAGGCAGTCTGTTTCACTCCTAAACAATTCTTACTACAAGAAAACACTTCCTAATATTAAATTAAAAACTGTTCTTTTAAAATATGCAACATCTGAATTAAAATGCAGTACTTTCAGATCCAGGAGACTACTCTTGTACTGATTCCACTGAAAGCTTCATTATTCATCATCCATTGAGTTAAAAAATCAAATCAGTCTAAATTCATTTAGTTTCACATTTAGAAGGATTATGTTCATGCTTCATACGATTATTTCTTTTTAAAGCCATTTAACTTCATTGGTTAACAGAGGCAACATGGTCAGGTCTAACCATTGATTGTGCTGACTAGAACTGATTGGAATTGCAGTTCATAATACTGTATCAGGAGAGGGCCAGTTTGGGGTTACAAAAATACCATAATAAGGTTATGGAAAGTTCCTCATGGATGATTTAGGGATCATAGATATGCTTTTAATTAAAAACTGTTGATTGGCTAGGCATTGTAGTATATGTTGTACCATTTCACAGCAATTGATATATGCCAAATTTAAAGAGAAAGCACGTGTGTTCAACAATACTTTTCTACCCAGTATAAGCAATACTGATAACTCGGTGCTTGTACATAGTGATATAGGGCATAACATTTTCCATAGTCCAGAACGTAACATTTTGTAGAAATTTCCTTTTTCTAAAACAATTGTTTCAAGAAATCCATCAGTAAGAATTGTTATAGATAGTTCTGTATAAGATTTACCTCATTCTGAATTAAATACTACATGTAGTTCAACAAAATGATTGAAATCCTGTTGCTTAGTATAGTAGGTTGCACTAGAGAAGGCCCACTGCATCCGTGGAGATTTCATGAGTCAACTCCTCTGTATGTTCCACTCATTGAAATGGACCTACTTTAGTTGTAATTTACTCTTCTGAGGTAAATACTTGTAACCATGTATTTTCAATAAAAGGAACCTAGCGGAGAAGGTGACTCACCAGATTTCCACTGATCCAATGCACCTACTCTAGTGTGACTTATTATGTTAAGCTGCAGGATTCCAGCCAATGACATTTAAATTGGAGGTGTCTCATTTACCTTAATGAAACATAAAATTGCTTTTGGAAAGAGTTAAATAGACAACTACAACATGTTATCTGAATGTGCTAAAGTTTGCAGCATCTTTCCCTCTGTAATTTAGAGGAAAGTTAGATAATCAGATATTTTTATAATTTAAAGGCAAACACAAAACTTTGTGTTTATTTGAATGACCTATTTAAATCACACTAAATATGCTTTTTAAATAAGGTATTTCAGCTGACATATATAGGGAATGCAGAAGTGTTGTTTCATAAATATATAAATCATATGGGATATCAGGTCACTGTACTGGAATGTTTTCAAATCAACAGCTGACCAAGATGTGTCAGTCCCTGTGGAGAAGGCTCATACAATGGGACCCCAGTTTGAGAGTGGAGTAATTGTGAAGATCATTAGCGCTGAACCTTTACCAGGAAGAAAACACATCAAGGTAAAGTCTTTGGAACCTCAGGGTAATTCTTGGCTTTTTCATGGAAGTCTTTTGCCTTTTTGACTGCCTATTTGATATGTAATTTGGATTGCCAGCTAGTTGTCTTGAGTAATATCTGTGAGTGAATTGTCTCATTGGATGACAATGCTGAGGAAATTTAGTTCTGTGTGACAATTTTTCTGATATCTTGGGTACAGAAAAGGACTTGTCTGTGAAAATCACTTCTTTGTAATGTTGTATGGGAATTCAGGAGTGAAGTCTTTTATTCTTCTCTAATATCTTTGCTACCAGAATAGATAAATGGAAATGCTTTAATTCTCTTATTATTAAATAGAATACAGAATGTTTCTAATTGTTATGTTTTTAATTATTATTTATACTGTAGTTCCATAATTAAAATAATTTATATTTTCACAGATTCACCCTTCATTTGCCATGAACTATTCTTGTTGAGCCAAGTAACAGTTGTGTTTTTCCATTTTGTCTCTTGGATTTTGGGGTCTATAACTTTTAGACCAAACTATCATAAGTATTGAGATCATAGCACTTCCTCCAGTTCTAGTACTTCAAAATTATATGTTGGGCTTTTCTATGCCACAACGTAATGAACTTGATAGTCACATTCCTATTTTAGTCTTGATATAGAAATGTTTAGAGTTTTGTTTACAAGGCTGATCTACAAACTAATTCCCAGTTCAGAGCTGACTCAGTAAAGGTGGTTTTATATTAGTTGTAAGAATCCTGCTGCTTTCCAAAAGGTAGGCTGAAACTCCTGTAGCATGCCCAGTCATCATGAATGAAAAGGTGTACATTAGTTTGAAATTCTGAATTCATCAGGCTGCTTCACTCTGCTATAAGACAGCTACATCTTCCAGCATCAGCCTCCCACCCACAGTCTGTTCTATGGTCTTGATAAGAATCATCTATATTCACACAGTTGTTTTATGGATTTCAACAAGTTAGTATAGTATATGTTAACTACTTAGATTAATTTAAAGCACTGCTTAGCAGTGCTAGGTTTTATGGAGGAATTACTATTTGAGAGACATGTAATGCGGTTTATGTATATGTTGTCCTTCTGATGTGGCAGGAAACACTAATTAAGACTAGCCAGGAAGTGTCATGGTAGAAGAGGGAATAAAACATAAGTTCTTGTTTCTAAAAGCCATTTAACCAAATGACATTTTACTTTTTTCATTTTCTGTTACATGTCTTGGGTACCTGCAGTTTTTATGTATTTCACAGACACATATTATGTGGGTATTACTACAGTTACTTACTCCCTTTCCCTGTGACTCATGATTGTGTTTCCAGAATTGTGCTGTAAGAAATAGATAGCATGTCCTGATATCCAGTGGGATTATAGCAACTGCTGTCATGTAAAGAGAATTAAATACTAGAAACATTCCAACAGTGTAACTACAGTATTTGTTTTATATGAAGGTGTTTTTTGTGGTATATGAGGTGTCCCTAATTTAAGAAGTATAAAAAAATCTGTTGTTTTTCTGTATTTGTTGTTTCTCTATTATAGGATATGTTATCAACAGCTGCTAATGTTGCTTATGTTGATTTGCTGGAAGGAGATACAGAATGTCATGTGCGGCTTAAAACACCTGAAGATGCACAAACTCTAATAAAGGCATACAAGGAGCTACAAACTAAAAACAGCTGGAAACTTGAGATCCTGTCAGGTGAGGTTTATTTGCTGGTCCAATCTCTCCCCTGTTCTTCCTTTCCTATTAGCAGGACTCCATGTGCTGTTTGACTTTTCTGTAAAGGATTTTCAGAGCAGGTTCTCATTGGGGTGGTGGGATCACTGCCTCTTGATTTCCTCAGCAGAAGCAGTCCCAATATATGCAGCTTGATGAATGTTCACAACAGTCCCCTGCTATGTGTGTAACTAGGATAGTGTGTTTTAAGGACATAATGAGTCACAATCAGCACATGCATTCCCTTGTTTCTGTGGCCTGTTCTCAAAATGCACAGAGTGCCTATTTCATTCCTGTTACCCACTCACTTGCCTGTGCATTGTTAAATAAGGAGCAGCTAAGAGTTCATATGCTTTCCTCTTGCCCCTGCCCCCATACTCCTCAGACAGAGAGTATTCTGTGAAATCCTCTGTTTAGTTGGAGAGAGTCATTGGCTGCCTCTATTTCTGCCATACAAAACCCAGTAGAAAGTGAAGAAAGAAAAGGCTCCATGTCCAAAAGCCGTGATACTTTTTTTTCCTTTGAAGGGATAATCAGTATAGAGTGGTACCTTAAAAGGAATTAATTCATTCGAAATGAAATTCTGTTAGGCAAATTTTCCTTTATACAAATTTCCCATAGGAATGCATTGACAACGGAGTAATCCCATTTTTATGTTGTACGGATTCACCCCATAGGCAATTATGTTAAGCAAATTTCCTCTATCTCTGGAATTTTTTATGTTGTACAGATTTTATGTTATACAAACTGTTTTGTTATACAAGGGTCCACTGTAATCATTATCATCTTAGAACTGCAGAACTAGGAGTCCTATGGATCATTAAGGTCAGCCTCTGTCAAGGAGGCACAGTGGGGAATTGAACTTCCAACTTTCAGTCGACAGCCAGATATTATTGTAAGGACATTCCTGCACTATCACAATGTTCAGTTCAGGCCACACTGTCTTATGTAGAAATACACCACTAGCTATTAGGTACAATTGTGTTTCATCCATAATCTATTAACATAGCCATAGTAAACAAAATTATGTGCTGTGTGTGCAGTATAAACCCACTTACGAGTTGGTGCTCTCTCTCTTTAGGTGATCATGAACAGCGATATTGGCAGAAGATCTTGGTAGATCGACAGGCTAAACTTAATCAGCCACGAGAAAAGAAACGGGGCACAGAAAAGGTAAGATTAAACACTGCAGTGTAGGACTTTGGATGTTCTGGTCATCTAATTCAAAGATAAGATAATGTCTCTACAAACAGTAACATCTCAGGTTCACTCCATTTTAGCTGAAGATGCTAGATCTCAACTAGACTGAGATCTTAGAGGGCTTAATTCTTTCATGTTTTGCACATTGCTGTAGAGCTGATGTTGTGAGGGACAAAAGGAGAAAGGCAGAAAGGAGCTGCATTGTATGATCATCGGTTTTGTGTTTCTTGCTACAAAAGCTTAAAAAATAGCTGCAAAATTTCTTCTTCATAGTTTGATGGGCTGTCTTGGCAGTAACATTTTTTATCAGAACACATGCTGAGATTTAAAGTGGGCAGATGTGGCTCTCCCAATATTGTCATACTGCATATCCTATATTTCCTTATCATTAGCTCAGCTGGATGGGATTGATGGGATTTGGAGTTCAGCATCTGGAAGGCTGTATTTTGCCCATCTCTAGTCAAAATGCTTACCTTTTCTACTTCAGAAGTTGGGTATTCAAACAAACTTGTTAATGAGCTTCCATTAGTGTAACATCCCATTGCTACGTTGCAGAAATTATGGTTTTATTAATAACACCAATAATTTATGTTGCAATCTTTATATAGTTTACTTCAGCATATAGAAAGTAATATAGAAGTGAACAGTTTAATTTAATATTTTTTAAAAAGTGATTGAAGCACCTAAGCAGCTGTTTTTCCTTTAATGTTTTTCAGTAATAGCTTAATCAACCTTAGGTAGGAAAGAGAAGGAAAAAGTTGTCACACAACAGCATCAGCATTGGAAAAGGAGCAGTCAATGTATTTTTTTAAAAAAACAAAACAAAACCATGGCTATCTGAAAAAGATAAAATGAGTCCAGCATCTATAAATCCTGACATTCTGCCAAGCAAACTTGTGCATTTCCCATGAGATGAAGTAGGTTAAAGCACTTTTGATCTTAACAATTTCAACAGTTAATCTCCCCAGCACGCCAACATATTTCTAAAAATGATGAAGATCCATATTATTAAAAGGAGACCTTTCTTTGTCTGCTGGAGAACTTCAGAAAATTTTAGAAATATATGAAATTCAAGGGCAGTAAGGACCAAAGAAAACAAATAGATTCGTAATGTTAACATGTTTCTCCTCTGCCATATAAAACACACATATCTAAACTCCACATTTACCCAAATATCCTGATTCACAAAATAGTTTTATAAATACAATAATATTTTAAATTTTACTGAAGTTAAGGTAAAATTTAAATGAGGTGTTTTCTATAGCTACTTACTAAAATATATTTAACTTTAATTATTCAACTAAGTTAGAAATAAAGCATGAATTGCCATAATCCTCATATAATAAGCTATAAAACATACAGTTACAAAACTGAGAAACTGATATGACAAATTTCATTTTGGCATATTTTCTTGAACTAAAATTTGACCTCAATTACTTGATAAATTTTGAAAGTTAAGAGTCAGCTTCCTTTTAGAAGGTCCCAGTTGGAAGAATGTTTCATCCTATTATGTACTTATTGCTTGAATATATAAAAACACCCTAAAAAGCTTTAGAGTTGGTAATCTTCTTACATTGTTGAGGCCCTTAAAGTAATTTTTGCATAACCATCAAACACTTTAGTGTTAATGGCTGAACTGAATTCATGCAAATGATTCTTTTAGAGCACAATGGCTAGAATGAGTTCATAGGGACTCCTCTAGACTAGAGGATGTGGCCCAAGAAAATAGAGCCTTTTTCTCTGTCTCTTATACCTGGTATAGAAAAGATGGCACTTTTGCCAGTCCAAAGTAAGCATGTCCTTCTTTGCTATGATTACATGTCATAGCCATAGGAACAAAGGTGACTTGGTCTTGAAAATGGAGGGTGTAATGATGGGCATAAGCTTGAGGTGTGGAGTTAACAGATGGTGCCATCCGAGTGTGCAGCTAATTACCTGCCCGTCTCTCTGTAGCTAAGCAACTTGCAAGTACTCAGTAAACTCTCCATTCATTGTCTTTTAGTTGAAGCACATGGCTTCTGTGTTGGCATGGGACAGCACCCAGTTAAGACAGTCCCTCTGTCAGTCAAGAGAGAAATTGACATAAGGTGTTGTGCTAGCCAAGCAATCAACCAAACCAAAACTATTATATGACCCATTGTTTACAAGAAGACACAGTCTGTGGTATGCTGCAGTCCCCTACTAGTCAGCAGTAAAGTTCCCTTTTCCATTCCAAAATTCTGCTGTTTCTGCTACTACATAAGCGTCATAACAGATTGAGTATGAATATTCCCCTTCCCTATAAAAACTTTTCAAATAAACTGCACTGTATGTACAGAATCCAACTCTTCTCTGACCTGTTGTGTAATTAATTGACTGCATCCTAGTAGACTAGTAAAATAGCAATATACCCTGTTTCCCCGAAAATAAGACATCCCCTGAAAATAAGACCTACTTACAGTTTTGCCCCACACTTAAATATAAGGCATCCCCCGAAAATAAGGCCTCCCCATAATAAGATAACAATAAATGTGTAACGTATTTTTCTTCATGGAGAAATAAGATATCCCCTGAAAATAAGACCTAGTGCATCTTTGGGAGCAAAAATTAATATAAGACATTGTCTTATTTTGGGGGAAACACGGTAGCAACTAGGGTGAGTGAATTGCCAGAAAGTTGCAGTACTTAGACCAGTCACTCCCTTTCAATCTAATCCCCATCATTGCAAAGATAAAATGGGGAAGGCCAAACCTTGTCTCCTGAAGGAATAATTAAATATTTTCATGTAAATAACATAACGGCAGCATTCCTCTTTTGTGGCTACATTCAAGTTAGGAAATCATTGTTAGTTCCACTGCAGGCACAATGTAGTATGCACTATATAATGTTGATGGTGATTTCTTAATTTAAGGTAGTCTACCTCCAGAGGTTATGAAATTTGTCCTGTGCCAGCCTAAAACAAGATAATTTGGGTCAATGTATAAAATAACTCCTAGCTGGTGGAGCAGTTCTACTGTATTACGTGGAATTTACTAACAGATAAATAAAGATTTATTTTTTAAAAACAAAATTCACCTAGAATTTTGTACTAAACTCACTGAGTTATTTGTGGATCTAGATTCCCCCCCCCCCCCCCGACTGCCTATATTTTTGTATTTCTTAGGAGGATGGCAATAATCTTATCTGGACTCTATTTCAGTTGATTTTATTTCAGTTATTTAAAAACCCATGCCTTCATAAACAAAATCTTTAGCATTCAAATAATGTTCTCCGTTTTTTATAAAACCAAATACCCTCATGAGTAATTAATTAGATAGCCCTGCTTTCTTTAAAAATAGGCAAAATTCCATGTTAATTGTGTGACAGTACTAAAAACAAACTATAGGATTGATCCTACATGGTTTGTTTTTGTTTGTTTTCAGCACATTCATTGTAAGTTCTTAACTTTATATTGCATTTCAACTTTTTCTTTTTTCTTCTACAGTTAATTGCCAAAGCTGAAAAAATGAGGCTAGCAAAAACACAAGAGATGAGCAAGCATATTCGATTTTTTGAAGATGAGTAAATGTCTGATTTACTTGTATAAAACAATGTTTTTATTAAGAAATTATATATTGGATTCCATTCATCCATAAGAAGGGATACACATACATGTATTACTGTTTAAAAGAGAAACAAAATTTTCTTATGAAGATGTTACTTTCTTGCTTTATAATACTATGGGACAAAAGATGCTTCTGGCCTTGGGCCAACTTTAGAAGAATGTATTAAGTCCCTGTGTGTGTTTCTGAGAAGTATTTCTACATTTTTATAAAAACAAATCAATTGTAAGGATGAACCAAATAAAAAAGAAGCCATCCTAGTTATTTGGTATCTGTTGTTAAAGTTATAGAAATAAGAAGTTATAAAATTCATTTTGAAAGACTGCTAAAACTGGGATCTGGTTGTTTTCACTCATGGAAATGTTCTTGCATTGGGACCTTCTCAGAAGCAAGTCTTGCAACTCTGACTGTAAAGAATGTTAAAGAAGAACTCAAGTTCCATATTCTGTGAACAGACTAGGAATTATAATGTTTGGCCTTGGTAAACAAGCAGCTCCTTACATTCATATGAGGAACTGGGCTCCAGCAGAGGCTTTCTCTAGAGCAGTGCTCCCCAACCTTTTTGTCCCCGCGGACCGGGAAATTTTTGATAATTTTTCTGTGGCCCGAAGCTGGGGGTGGGGGTGGGGGGAGAATACGAAAGGGGGGTCCGCGGGGAGGCAAAAGGGGGGGTGAAAGCAAAGGATGGGAGGGAAGGAGGAGGGGGAGGCACGAGAGCGGCGGCGGCGGCACTCACTCACCGGCCTGGGGCGGCGGGCGTGCCACTCCCCCCACACACACGGGCGGGGTGGGGGGGACCCGGGGCTCCTGGGCAGGCGGGCCCCCGCCTCCTCCTCCGACCGGGGAAAGCAAGCGGGGCGCCAGCAGCGAGACCCACGTGCAGCTCCTGGCCCAGGCGCCCCGCGCGCGGCACCCGCCCGGCCGCGCCGGGAAGCGCCCTCGCGGCACTGACGAGCCGCCGCCGCCTCCTCCTGCTCCTGCTCTGGTTCCTCCTCCTCCTCCTCCTCCCGCCGCCACCGCCGGAGGAGCAGCAGCAGCCACCACCCCGCAATCGCCCCCCTGCCGCCACCGCAATTGCCCCCGTCCCGCCGCCGCCGCCACCACCCCTCCGCAATTGCCCTTGCTGCTGCTGCTGCTGCTCCTTCGGCGGCGGCGGCAGGAGGAGGAGGAGGAGGAGGAGGAGGAGGAGGAGGAGGGAGGAGGACCCGGAGCAGGAGCAGGAGGAGGAGGAGGCGGCTCGTTGGTGTCGCGAGGGCGCTTCCTGGCGCGGCCAGACGGGTGCCGCGCGCGGGGCGCCGGGGCCAGGAGGAGAGGGGAGGAGGGAGGCAAAGGCGGCGGCGGCGGCTCCTCCTGCGCTCCTCCAGCCTTCCTCCTCCACCGGCCGCCCGCGGGAGAGAAGAGGAGGAGGAGGAGGGCGGCGGAGGAAAAGGGGAGGAGCCTCCCCGGCCTCCCCAGGCGGCCCGGTGCTGACCGGTCCACGGACCGGCACCGGTCCGCGGCCCGGGGGTTGGGGACCACCGCTCTAGAGGAACAGAAGGAGAGCAATTTTTACCATTTCTCCCTTTAGAACTAAGAAGTATATCTACATAGCTTTCAAGAGTCTCTGAACTCCATTTGGCAGCTTTTCAGGAAGAAGGAATTGGAAACAATTGCCCTTCAGCCTGCTTTCCTGCTGAGCATGTCGAGAATGGACCACTGGTTTAAAAGTGTAGTTCTGTAGTTCTGCCACTTTGAAAGCAAAAATGTAGTGAGCAATGCTTCATCCCTTGTGATTTAACAGTATGTATAAAATGAATCATGAATTTACTAGCAAGTCATAAAGTTGGTGGTGTGTGTAATGCCGTGTTTTTGACTCATAAATTATTTTTCTTTCTATCTATCTATCTATCTATCTATCTATCTATCTATCTATCTATCTATCTATCTATCTATCTATCTATCTATCTATCTATCTATCTAAAGAGAGGTAAAGAAAAATAAAATTAAAAAACAATTCTCCCAGTAGTTTAGTAAAAAAGTAAAGATTCTGACTAAGTGCCTTTCTTGTCTAAACAATCTGTTGATTGATGGGAGGAATTACCAGGAGAGATGAGAGCTGTATGGGAATTATATTTTATTCAGAATTGAAGCTGCACTGTAAACTTAGGTCCCACTGTTAACCCCAGCTCCTCCCAACCTAGCTGTTTGAAAGCATGTACATGCAAGTAGATAAATAGGTACCACCATAAAAAGCGGGAAAGCATAACAGTGTTTCCTTGCAGCCATGCTGTCCACATGGCCATGGACTTGCACAACACTGGCTCTTCCAGCTTGAATACGGAGATGAGCACCTCCCCTAGAGTTGGAAACGACTAGCTCGCATGTGCGGGGGGGAACCTTTACCTTTACCTTTACCTACAGTACTCTACCTTAAACATTTTGAATGTTAATACCAAATAGCAAAATCAGAACAACAGGATGATTAAAACTGATGAAAGCATTGGCTGTTGATTAAAAATGTTATGCATATTTTATTCAAAAATGTCAAGTTTATGATATATTAATATCATGTATCAAGCCCACGACTAAAAAAAAGTATACTGTATGTACAAGCAGGAAAAAATAGCTACATACTTCAAGAGACGCATAACACAAATATATGTGTGAGTACTATCTATCATGTTTCAGCTGACTTGCAGTGACAACAGATTTATCAAGGAATGTGTGGGATATTTAAGAAGTGATTTTACCATGAGCAGAAGTATGCAGGTATGTGAATCTAATGACCCATTTAATGTAGAGCCTTTAGGTACGGGACTGCTCAAATAATTTTTAAAAAATCACCTCATATCCTTTCAAGCCTGGGATACATCCTTGGCCCCTATAAAGCTCTGCTAATCAATATATATTTCAAGAGAAACATCCCTTTCTAAAAGAAGAGGATAAGAAGCTGCATTTTACTAATACAGAGTAAGATACTGCCTCTGTAATCTTTTCACATTTTCAGATAAGTTGCACTGAGTTTTGTTGGAGTAACACTCCTGTAAGGCTATATGTGATAGTCTTATTTGATTCAGGTTTCCAGTTTCAAGGCAGAAATCAAAATTAGCCATGAGATCCTTTCACAGAAGTGAAGTTCTGGTTTCGGCAGATATGAGGGCCATGTCTTTGGTGAGGTAGAGAGGCTATGAAGTATTACTTTTGTCTCAAGTAGAATTTAAAGGCTTGGGATTCATTCCATTCTGCCTTCTTGGCAGTCTGACTTCAGGTGCCATAGCCATCACATCTCACTCAGTTTTTGGAGTTTTTGTTGACTTTTGCATTTGTGTAATTTTGGAGATCACACTGGCCCTTTTCCCTTTTTCATTCTGTAAATTTTCAGTGAGCGTAACTCAGAATTTTGCAATTGGAGATTGTTTACAAAAGTGATCCTAATGGTGAAAGCAAGTCCTTTCCATTAAGTGCAGTAGAGGCTACTAAATCCATGGTTGTAATTTCTTTGATTAAGAAAAATCTTTCCTACTGTATGTTTTACAACAATAGTAATTTTTTGCATGTCATGCTCACTGGAGAGGTCCTGAGAAATGATGGACTAGAATGAGACATATAACTGGAACATGGAAAATGAGAAGTAAGAATTTAATTATAAAACAAACACAGAATTTAAAACATTGTAATAGTTGGTATGAGTAATTAAAATGAGTTGGACTTGGAGCTTTTCAACATGATATAACATATTTTACTCCAGAAATCACAAACTCAAATGGAAGGCTATAATACACTGTCTGACAGAATAATATCAATGTCATTTAAAAGAAAGGTTATCAACATAGCCATTCAAGTCTGTGCTCCAACTAGAGAGGCTGCAGAAAAAGAAATAGAATTTTACACAAGCATCAAACTGATCATATATGCCTGATAATCAGGAAACTAAGCAATATCAAACATCATAGGCACTTTCTAAAATAGGTTTTCAAACTGTTTTGTGTCTTTGTGTGTGTGTGTGTGTTTGGGAGGGTGTCTAATAATTGTTTCGCCTACCCTTGCCTTTGGATGATGCATATTTATGTGTTTTCTGGATGTTAACCTGTTCAGATAACCTTTGGGACAAAAACAAGCCAAATGGGCTTTAGGGGAGTCAGATGTTATAAGTGGAGGCTTGAAGTATCTGTGCAAAATTCTGTGTTTCTAGCCCTTCTAGTTAAGGATCTTTCGGGATAAACACAAATGTTTTCAAATACACACATGTTTTCAAATTAAAGATACACTATTGATGAAATGATTAAATTTAAACCAAGTTTCTGTTTCTCTTAATGGCACTTTGTTTAAATATTATATGTGTTTGAATTGCCTTTATAGTATCTTTCGAAATTTTGAGTGTTATTTTCCAAAATACTTTTAGAAAAGTAAAGAACCTATTTTAATATAAGTTAACTGTTACTACAGTTCCATATACCAAATACTGTAGAAGGGTTTAACAAGCAGCAGATTGTGCATTATTTTTTCTAATGAGATTTCAACCCTGCCCAAAAAAACCCACCCTCTGGAATATCCTTCTGACCCCAGTCCTTTTAATTTAAACAGGGATTTGCCAAATTATTCTTGCTTTAATCTGCAACTTGCAAATAAGTAACAACTGCCTAAAGTGTCATACATGCTTAAAAAGAGCACAGACCAAAGAAGACTTAGTTTGCCATTCCAGATTTTATGTCACAGTATGTTACTTTGCATATACTGTACTCATAGTGCACAGCAAAATTGTGTAGCTAAATACAGTGGTACCTTGTATAAAGGAATTAATTCATTCCAAATTATATTAAGCAAATTTTCCTTTATAACAAATTTCCCATAGGAGTGCACTGAAAACAGAGTAATACCTAATAACAACCATTTTTATGCTCTACGGATTCGCCCCATAGGCGATTTTGTTAAGCAAATTTCCCTTATCTCTTGAATTTTTATGTTGTATAGATTTTATGTTATACGAGGGTCCACTGTGTAGGATTCTCAAAATCTATTTAGATATATGTATATTTAACCATGTATATGGTTTCATGTCTTTCATGCTGTATACAGACATGTATGTGCAGCAAATACATTTGTACAGAAGTAGGAATCCCATGAATATCAGTGCTTCATTCCTTTACAGAAGATGGTAGTGTAACAGTTACACCAGGCACGTCCAAACTTCAGCCCTCCAGATGGTTTGGACCACAATTCCCACAGTCCTTTGTCATTGGCAATACAGGCTTGGAATTCTGTGAGTTGTGGTTCAAAACAGGAGTTTGGACTGTATTGTATTATTGAAATGTAACATTAGTATATTTACAACTTTGATAGTCATCAAAGAAGCATTAAGAAGCATTCTGTTAGTTTAGTTTAGAACAAACCTCCTTCACTATATTGACAAAAGCTCCCTATATTCCCAAATATAGTTCACAGGCACCCCTGGGGCCTGGCATCCCAGATCTGGCCCAGGTGTTGATAAGCTGATTGGTTCAAACAGTAATTCGCTTCAGGGAGCACATGGAACAGTTATAGCGTCTTTTGAGATGAGCCTGTACGTCAACGCACATTAACACTTTTTAAAAAAAAATACATTTCTGTTCACTAGGGGCAGCTTTTCAGTTTTGTGTTTTTCAATAAACTCTTGTGTATCATCATTTAAAAAGTGGGGCTGGGGTTTTGCAGAAAAACATGTGCCCCAAATCCAGAGATGGATGTGTACAACCCCTGGACATAGCCCATCTCTAGGGATCCAGCCCTCAAAGGGTGCGAACAGAAAGGAATCGAGTCTGCAGACGTGGTATCTGGTGCGAAAGATCGAAACAGTTCTGCCATGCACACCCCCACGGCAATCTTTATTGAGTACAAGTAGGTCAATCATACGTATGCATGAAGCCACATTCAACTGCTATCATTGGCTTAGACAGAGATAAGTGAAACAATAGGATGGCTGTTTATGCCTAGAGCATGTGCAGAGTATAACCATGACCTAAGCTTCTTGAGACCCAGGCAGGCAGCCTTGCTGATAATGGTAGCTGCAAGCTACCTATGAAACCATTAACCCGTTAACTCCTGTTCTCCCACACCCATCCAGGCCTGTCAGAAGATGATGGTCTACAACCCATATTTTCTTGTGTAACAGTGATACAGATAAAAGCATTTCAGGAAAATCAATGGCTGAAAGTTGCTTAGGACACTAAATTCCACTAGAGCAAGCCCACTGAATTGGTGGGGTTTGTGAACCAACTCATTAAGTTCAATTGATTCAAACAGACCTGCTCTTGTCTTGACTTGCACTAATATAGTAAATTGCAACTAGAGTAATCCCATTTGAATCAATGGAACATAACAGGAGTTGACTTACTAAATCCCCACTGGTGGATTTATTGTGACTTAGGATGCTAAGCAACAGAATTTCAGCCAATGCATACAGTATAACAAAGCCTTCAGCTGTGTGTGTCATGAAAAGCTGTGCATCACTTGAAAAGTAATGATTGTCTGCAATATCTGAGTGTCCGAATGTGTAACCTTCACTCTGGATAAGAAGCTATAGTTAGGACAGAACACGGAGAAACAATTGTTTCTATTTGGCACAGATGTCAGCCACAGCTGTATTTTAGCTCCTCATGTCAGTCTATATGCAGAGTATTTTATGCAGAAAACTGGATTAGATTCAAGATGGGGATTGAAAATTGGAGAAATAAACATTAATAACTGAAGATTTGCGATAGAATCAGATCATTTGCAGAAAATTGTGCTTATCTGAAACTCACAGATGAACACAGTACTAAAAGTGTTCTTTTTATAAGCAGGGTTGTAGTTAAACATTCAGAAGAGGAAAAAAATGACTGCAGAATAATTACATAACATTTATTTATTTATTTATTTATTTATTTATTTATTTATTTTTGAACTTATATACCACAGCCTATTTTCCCACAGGGATTCAGTGCGGTTTACAGGACAATGAATTAATAAGGACAATGAAACAATCAAAATCATTAGAAATTTCCTATACCTTGGTTTGATCATTAACTAAAATGAAATCTGTAGATGGAGTTGTGATGGATGCGTATGAGTGTTTTAATCTTTTTACCTTTGAAATGTATTTCTTTTCTTTTTTATTTTAGTTTCTACATCTGGGATAGCATTCAATTTTGTTGTAATATGTACAATGACAAAGTATCTAGTTGGGAAGGTGGGCATGAAAAGATCTTAAGATTGTTTGATTTTTTTTGTTTATATTTATATACCACCCATCTGACAGCAGGGCCAGCCACTCTGTATATTAAGTTATACATATACTGTACATTAAGTTATACATTATTTTAGAAAAATGTGCAACTGAAGACCAAAGTCAAATCCATCCAGAATATAAATTACAGTGATCCCCCACCCTTTCGCGGTTCATATACTGCGGTCCTGCTATATTGCGGGGCCACAGTATGTGAAAAAGGCCCCTGGGTTAAGTGGGTAAAAGGCCTGTTTCAGGCCTCCCATACTTACCCCCAACCTGGCACTGTCCCAAATGGGTCTGCGAGGCCTTCCCAGGCCTTCCCAGGCCTACGAACCAGAAGTGACTTCCGGATCACCGAAAATCATTTATGAGGCCTCTGGTAAGTACAAGAGCCCCCACCTAGGCGCCCCAGGGCTGACCTGACCTGCATCCGCATATTGTGGATTTTCAATTACCGCAGGTCAGGTCAGGTCCCTAACCCCCACAATAGGCGGGGGATCACTGTACAGTGGAACCTTGACTTACATACTGCTTGACTTGCAGCATATTTGACTTGCAGCGAGAAGGGGCCTGTTTGACTTGAGTTGCAGGCTTTGACTTACATCTTGGAGCCCCAGCGCAAGGCACCGGAATCGGGCGGCAGCCACAACCCAGCATCGCGGCTGCTGCCTCCAAACTGCTCCTGCCTTCTTCCTCTCCTCTGGCAGCGGCGGCTTCGGCGAGGCCAGCTCAGAGTACCTGGAGCTGGTCCTTGGCCTCACCGAAGCCGCTGCTGCTGCCGGAGGAGAAGAAGGGCCGGGAGCTCGGGGCTGGCCTCGCTGGTTAGACAGTCGGCTCAGTCTTGTAAAAAATCTGGCTGCAGATGTCTGGTCCACAATGGAAGCATTTTAGTTGGGGAGCTGTACAGTTGTGTACACCTGGAGTATTGTGTCCCCACCTGGAGTATTGTGTACAATGCGAGCTCTGGTCCATGGGGTCACGAAGAGTCGGACACGACTGAACGACTGAACAACAACAACAACAACAACAACAACAACAACAAACAACAACAATAACACCATTAGAAATACATAGATAATTATGAGGTGAACTATCTCTAGTTTAATAAGTTAATCATTCCATATTTGGACAACTGTTCTACTTTATCGGAAGGAGAAAAATAATATTACCTTAATAATAACATTTTCTTGTTTGTTCATAATCTGGAAAAGAAAAACAAGCTTTCCTGCTTTATCGGGTCCCAAACGCTTTCTCAATTTAGAATGAATGAGTCCAAATGAAGAGAATATTATTTCTACACCAGCAGAAAAAACTCACTGCTGTTAAAAGTGAAATTACTTTACCAAGTGCTTAAGTGTCTTCCACCAGTTCACTATTATGACTTTCTTTAAAACATCATCGGCAAACATATATTTCTTGAATGGTTCCCCCCTAGCTCTGAAGTTTATTATAGATGGCATTACAGATGGATGATTGCTGGATACCCATGTTGTAGCTAATTCCTATTCTTCAGTACAAGGTTTGACCCTGCTACCAGATATTGACAATATTTGGGAGAAAATGAGCTGGAGATGGTGCTTGCCCCATTCGGTTTTTTTAATGTTTGTAATTTAATTCTGTCATTGTGTAGTTCTGTTTTTAAGTACTCACTCAGTTCTTTCCAAATTTCAACTGCATTGGCAATAAAACAGGTATTTTTCCTGTATTTTGTTTAAAACTTCAGCAATGGATTTCAAAATGGGCAGCATATATTCAACATTTCTCTTAAGTCCAATGTTGAGGATTTTGGCCATGACGGTGCTATCTATTTTCTCTCGATTTTGTTCACATACTGTCATCAGAATAGACCAGTTCTTGATATACTGTACTGCTCAAAACAGTCCACTACTGAGTTCCATCTAACTTCTTGTGGTTCCACCCATTCTTTTCAGAGCAGCTGCTGCAAAATGATTGTTACGACAGTATTTAGCAACTTCATCATAGAAGACTAAAGTCTTTTGCTAGGAGGTGCAACCATATATTATACCTTGATATTCTCTTCACACCATTCTAAATTTCTTCCCATCTTGGATGCATTTGCAGCGTTGTCTGCGACCAAACTGCGTATTAGACATTTGAATGTCTGTTCACATTTTATTATAGCGTTTGTTGCTACTTCTTGTAAGTATTCTGCTGTGTGTGCATTTCCTGATGTATCAATTGTTTCTGCAAGGAAGACATTCCCTTTTGTTGATATACAAGCACATACAACAGGATCATTGTGGGCATTACTCCACCCATCAAGACTTAGATTAACAATTTTACCCTCTATAATTGTTGCAGTTGCTCCATTTCTTTGTCATACACTTTATCCAGCAGTTTCCCTGCAACATCTGTTCTGCTAGGTGGACTGTATCCTGGTCTCAATGACAATCATAATGATGAAGTGTGGATTTTCAATAAGACGGAAAAAAGAGATTGTTGCATAAACAAACTGGGCAATTTTTTTCATCAATTAACTCTTTTTCTAATCTGACGAATATGATGTGACTGAAACACTATCCTGGACAGATCTCTCTGAAACTGTAGAACAGGAGGCAGGTGAAGATGGATAGTTTGGATGGATCTGACAGTAACATGCAATAGCAGTAACATATATTTTTGATCAAACATGAGAGAGCCAGTGTGGATTTATTTGAGTGTTGGATTAGGAACTAGGAGACCTGGGTTCAAATCCCCACTCAGCCCTAAAGCTCACTGAGTGACCTTGAAACAATCATTCACTCTCAGACTTATCAAGGTTGTTGTGAGGGTAAAGGGGGAAGGAGGTTGTCATTGTAAGCCACCTTGAACTGGGCTTTGGCCCTGGAGAAGGCAGCACGTGTGTGTGTTGTGTCGTTACAGTCGTGACTGACCCTTCATGACTTCACGTCCATGGAGTTTTCTTGGCAGGAATACTGGAGTGGTTTGCCAGTTCCTACTCCAGGCGCCTACAGCATAGAAATCCAATAAAATCCCTCAAGGCAGTCTTTAAGAAATATGGTGAAATCAAAAAGTGTACAAACCGGAAGATCCTGACTATTCAGAAGTGTTTTGTTTGTCATCTTCATCACTGCACTTGTCATGATGTTGTTTCATTTGGGCCATAAGGCCTTGCATTTCTTAGTTGCAGTGTTTGCATTTTGTATGCATGCATGCCTTATCCACAGGTAGAGGAACTTCATTTAAGTTCACTGGGTCTCTTTTATGGTCTGCTGCCATCACAAGTTTTCTCCTCAAGGAAGAGAGAGAATAATATGATAACCCTCAGGCTGCTATACACATAAAGAGTAGTATGCTGAAAAGGTTTGATTTTCATTCTACTGCTTGCCCCTCCCTACTCAAACTTTGCTCCTTGTGCAGACCTATTCCATTCCAAACAACCTTCTATTCATTGAATTTCTTGAAACAGCACTTAAGAGGTAAGGGGGTTGATTCTGTGTACTGTACATAGATTTGCAGAGGAACAATGGGATTAAGGTTGTTTTTTTTTTTAGTAACATTTTTTGCTGTGAAGGAGGCATGTTATCGCTGCAGACCCAAATGCATAGTTTTGAAAATAGCAAAACCAAGCATCTTTCCTAATATCATCTAGATAGAAAAATTGCCCCAAATAATCAGAAACCTCTGGGAGAACATGACATTGTGAACGGATTAATACAGCCTTATGCCACATAAGGAGAAAGGTGGGGTAAAAATATTCTAAATAAATAAATTAAAAAAAAAAACTAATTTCATTATGAATAACCTTTGGACTATAATGTATGTTAACTAGAACACAATCTTTAGAGATATTTATTTTTCCTCAAAAAGCATTTTAATTAAAAATCCAATTTCAATTTTAAAAATCTGATTTTTTTTAAAAAATCGATTTTTATCCACCCTGAAAGAAAATATTTGCCTTTAATTTATAAAAATTGAGGACAGCTTTTAATTATAGGATCTGTTGGAAGACACAATTCATAGGGTTGTGTAAATCAGTAAGTGAGGTGATGAGACAACACAGAGACAGTTTAACATGTCTGGACCAGTTACATAGGGTTGCTTTGTATTTTAGCACTACAGATGACAGGATTATACTTGGTCCTTTGCACTCTGAAAGAGGGTCAATAGATCTTTTCTTGCTGTCACTTTAAAATAAGCACTCCTTTTGATTAAAGGGAACAAAGGAAGCAGCAAGAGGGCTGTATTATCTTTCTGAATTTCCTCAAAAGTTAGAAGGTCAGAAAATAAGACAATCCAGTTTTCTAAGGAGATATAGGGTCTGGATCTCAAGAGGAAAATATAACTGCACGAGTCTAGTTTAATTAAAAAACAGAACAACAACCATCTCAACCAATTCAAACACGTATCAAATTGTCTTTTCTGTCTCATTTAAAAGAAGAAATAATCTTCTAACCTAGGAGAGCAGTTTAAAATACCTCTTAATTGCACAAACTTACTACAAAATAAATTCCTATACCTTTCATTGCAAGCTTTTAAATTGTATAGCCAAATGCTTTCACTAACTTAATTTTCTTAAATTGTACTAAATTGATTTGAATGGTTCGTCTTAAAAATGAAACACTTTACAATAGAGGTATATGCTAATGTTTGTGTGATATTGTAAGGTAAGGCATAAGGAAGTGTAGAATTAATTGTGTATCTTATAACTACAGTGGTACCTTGTATAAAGGAATTAATTCGTTCCAAATGAAATTATGTTAAGCAAATTTTCCTTTATACAAATTCCCATAGGAATGCATTGAAAATGGCATAATCCCATTTTTATGTTGTATGGATTTTCCCCATAGGCAATTATGTTAAGCAAATTTCCCCTATCTCCGGAATTTTTTATGTTGTACAAATTTTATGTTATACAAGCTGTTTGTTATACAAGGGCCCACTGTATTTGGAAAAGTTTAAAATCCATACCATGGAATAATAGAAGAAACATAAAAGGCAGGGTTGTTCTGATGAAAAGATTTAATTGTTGGTTTTTTTAAAAAATGTGGTCTGTTAGATTTTGGATCCTGTTTTCCCATAAATGAGCCAGTGTTGTTTGAAATGCACAATATTTTTAATAAGCATTTTTGTCCATATCGATGGTACTGTTGCATCCCCCCCCCGTATTCTTCTACCCAATTGTTGGGACCTTTCACATGATGTATTAGTCAGGGTTTGATTATATACCTTATGAGAAATGAAACAACTTAGAAGAGATGTATGAGTTATGCTGCTAAAGTGCCAGGAATTTGAAGGGATTCCCGAAAGCCAATTTTCCTTCCTACCTGGCAAACTGTAAGTCAAACCATTTCCCTTATTCATGCCAAGGCTGATAGTGCTTTAATGTATCTTTGTTCAAAGTGTCCAACATTTGAAAGGAAATTATATAGAGAATGGGGAATAGGTTAACCTACAGATGAAAGCCAAGTGTGCGCTCTACCATATAATGAAAATGTGTAATGGTGGGACACATTCCTGGAAACTTTGGGATTGAGTATATTGTCTGAGGTAAATCTCGACATGCAACTGGATAGAGGTGATCCTAATCAGTTGAAAGTCTGATCATGGAATTGGGATTCAATATGTGTTGGATGGAGTTACACTCCTTCCCAAGGAAATTTTTCAAAACGGTAGACTTGCTCTGTTTCCATATGTGTATCCAAATAAGCAAAGCTTGGGACATCTTTAGAATGATCTGTTTTATTTCAGTCTGAGCTTATGAATTACAGCCTGCTTCTTCAGTGGCATCTCCCCTTGAAGTCTCTTGTTTACAGTTTGGATACAACCCTAAGCATGGATGATGTGGTTTCTGTTTGACTTGCCTTTGCACTATTAAAGCTAGTATGCCAGTTGCACCATTTCCTAGGGATGTTTGTTCTTTCTGACTTGTGCTTCAGTGCTTAGAAACTGAAGCTGGTCCAAAGGTCAGCAAACAAACTTGTAACTGGGAATGCACAACTTGACTACTTGTGACAGTTTCACTAGCTGTTGGATCTGTTTTAATGCACAATGCAAATTGCTTGTGTGTGTGTGTTGTGTCGTTACAGTCGTGAGCGACCCTTCGTGACTCCACGTCCGTGGAGTTTTCTTGGCAGGAATAGTGGAGTGGTTTGCCAGTTCCTACTCCAGGGCAAATTGCTTAGCATGACCTATAAAGCCCTGATAGCTTGTATCCAGGATATATGAAAGGCTTTATTTCCACACCCAAGTCTGCTTAGGCTCTGAGCTATTCAGGGGAAGTGCTTCCTTCAACCATGCCTTTCTCAGAAACACATTTGGGTTGCAGGGGGACATGTCTCTCAGCTCTGTGGAATTCTCTACTAGGCTGGCTGCTTGTCCTTTCTTCTAGTAAAGTCTTTTGCAACAGATGGAATGTCAGGAAGTTGGTGTTTTTAATACATTAGTGCAGTACATGATTTTAAAAAGTGTTTTTAAAGGTTTAAAATGTAATAATGTCCATATTATAATAGCTTGTGTTTTAATTTCATGATTTATATCTATCTGTTTTACCCTGGTTTTTTTTGTCATGTCTAAGAAGGCTGCATATATGTGAAATAAATGATGGTTTCAAAGCCAGAGGTTTTAGGAAAGACTAGAAGACAGCTCTGAATATAGAAACAAATATATGTACTACTACTTAATTTGATTTTACTATTTTTTATTTAATGTGGATTTTCATATTTTCACATAAATAACATATAAAGTTCCATCTCTATGATTCTGTGACCCAACTGAAAGAGAAATAGTCATTGTCTATTCAGCATTGTTAGGTAATGGATTACCCAGGATTCTTCTTGCTGCTGACTCATCTGGTGTCTGGGATATGTCAGAATGATCTATTAGGGGATCTCTTGACTGTAACTGCAGCAACTAAGAAGAAAGAAGAAGCATAGCTGATAATGAATTTTTGAGCTTATTTCTTGTATAACCTCAATATTTGGAAGTATGAGAATTAATATTTCTTTTCATTTTGTCCTGATGAGCTCTCATGTAGTATCAAAAGTTCAGAATAATGCAGAGTTTAATAAAAACAAAACAATCACTACCCTACACACTAAATAATACTACCACAAAAACAGATCTTTCTCATCTTGTTTGTACACTGACATTGATAGTGAATTGTAACTAATAGCTTTTAATTGTAATTTAAAGGAATGAGTTGCAATTAGTTATAGCTAGTTCTATGTACTTAATGTGGCTGTCCAATAACTGAGGTATAACTAACTCATGTTCATTTTTGTAACCAAATAAAAAATAACTGTGTCCCTGTGCTTTCACTGGAAAGACTCTTGCAAAACCCAGTAATATAATCCACAGCATTAGAAATGTATACATACACTCTGATGTAATATTTGCCAATTTTTGCCAGCTATGTCACACCTCGTTTTACATAGGGCAAGCAAGCCAGTCCTTTGACAAAAGAATAAGTGACACAAATCTAACATTAGAAATACAGTGGTACCTTGTATAAATGAATTTGTTCCAAATGAAATTATGTTAAACAAATTTTCCTTTATACAAATTTCCCATAGGAATGCATTGAAAACAGAGTAATCCTTAATCACAACCATTTTTATGTTGTACGGATTCACCCCACAGACAATTCTGTAAAGCAAATTTCCCCTATCTGGAATGTTTTTTCTTGTACAGATTTTATGTTATACAAACTGTTTGTTATGCGAGGGTCCACTGTAGTTATATTCAAAAACCAATGGGAGTATGTTTAAATCTCATAAAGCACTCTGGCTGAAATCCAGATTGTCTGGTAAGCCAGAGGGCTAGAGGGCATTTTATTTATCCTTCAATTTATATGTTGTTGTTTTTAAAATACTATTACAGGTATATTGCTGTTGCTTTGAGATTTTCATCACATTTGATATAATATGTGATTGGTTTTAATTATTATTTTCTACCCCGATGTATAGTTACACAAAAGATGTAATTTACAAAGGTAAATTGCTATAAATTAAGAAAACTGAATACACATTATCTGTTGCATACTTAGACTAATGTAGGAAAAAAGAAAAACATATAGTAAAACATTCAAAATTGGTATAAATAATGACTGAAATTCTGTTGCTTTTTTACACACATGGAAGGCCAACTGTAGTGTTCATTTGCTTCTAATAAGTCACCACTGATTCTCAATGAGCTTAGTATGCACTCAAGGATTTTGGGGGGTGGATGGGTGGGACTTGTTAACGGCCAGCAGGAAGTGAGTGAATGTTATGCTGTTTCACTTATCCTTGTGTTAAAAAAGCAACAGGATTACAGTCAATGCTGCAAAGACATGATAGTTAAGTATACATAGCAAGGGGGTTGAACCTCCTAGTGTTCAGCTGTCTTTCTATGGAATCTGCCTTTGAGAGTCTTCTATTCAAGGATGGTGAACTTGTGGCAACACTGAAATCCTCTTGCATAAGCTATGCTGCATAAGGCAGATGACATCATCATACATGGTTGTTTTTCAGAAATAAAAATTTCTGATCTCCTCCCTGAAGTTCCTGGGAAATCCTTTTCATGATGGAGAAGATGGTGGGGAGTGCAGGTCAGGAGGGCAAGAAATCTTTAATTTCTGAAAATTGCTACTGTCGTAAAATCATTCCACTAGTAGTGACTTTCAAAAATTAGGGACCCACCCAATCCTGCTGCACTCAAGTGGCCTCCTCAGATTGAAAGGGATCCCAAGGGAGCCTTAACAGGTATGGGAAAGGGGGGGGTCACCAATTTGTAATTACCATTCCACAAAAAACAGCCACCACCTGAGGTTGTTTCAGAGCCAAGGAAATCATTATTAACTGAAGTAGATCTGAAGTCTATAAGATCTTAATTAGAGGTGCTTGTAAATGGTTATGGGTAAATCATGTCAGTGGGACACTATAAACAAGCCATACTTTCACACACACCCCCAAAAAAAGATTGCCTGCAAGGGAAAACACAGATTTCTAAAGCCTGACATAGAACACACAAAACTTCCTCTTTAAAACGCCAGTTATTTAAGAATATGCTCAAAGCAATCATCAAGCTTCACTATATAAGGGAAGAGGGAAAGTCCTCCAAAAAGCACAAGCAAGAGCTTTGCAATCCACAATCGAACAGTAAGAAAATATATGTTGAATGTATAAAATGCCTGTGAAGAGTCTGTCATCCAGGTGAGGTTGAGTATCTGGAAGATGAGTCATGACACTGGACTTCTTTTCTTGTGAGATCGAAACATTTAGCTACCCATCCAAGCAGCTTTGTCAGTCTGAGAAAAGTTAGTGGTGAGGCCTCCAATGCATAGTTCACCTTGGTTTCACATCACCCTGGTCTGGATAGGCTCATTAGGTGGACTATGGCCTGAATAGGTTCGTTAGATATATACAATAACCTGGGGTGTGTGAAAGTTCCACCTATGCAACCCTTCCCAACACCCATTGAGGGTTGTTTGCTATGGCCTTCCTGGTAGAGGTATGAAGTGCTTCTGATTTGTCTGGGGATCAATTAAAGGGCAGCATGATAAGTGGCAGACAGATTGTGCCTGATTCCCCCATCTGGCTTCCCTAACCCCCCTCTTGAACCACCTATCTTCTCTGTCTCTTCTTTGAATGAGTATCCTTTGTTCTCCAGTGAAGGTACACAGCTGATTCTGGTCCTGAGCTGTTGCCCCTCCTGTGTTGGGCCATCATCTTGTTTAATGGCTGTTTGCTTCAATGTAGAGCTCTGTACACTCCTTACTGCATTGGACCACATATGCTCCCAAAGACTGTCCAAGATTCACTAGACTGTAGTTTCAATCACCCCAGCTTGCAAATACCATGTTAGGGCATGATGGGACCATGTTCCAGTTGGCATGATGGAAGTTGTAATCCAATGATTGTGAAGGATACAGGTAAGGAGAGCTGTTCTAGAATCTGAGCTAAGGACTGTATTATCATCATGGATATTTCCTGAATGTGTGTGTGTGTTTTGTCATTACAGTCATGACCGACTCTCCGTGACCCCATGTCCATGGAGTTTTCTTGGCAGGAATACTGGAGTGGCTTGCCAGTTCCTACTCCAGTTGCCTCAGCACCTGGTATTCCCTGGTGGTCTCCCATCCATGTACTAACCAGGGTTGACCCTGCTTAGCTTCCGAAATCAGGCGAGATTGGATGTGCTTAGGGCACCTAGGCTACAGCTATTTCCTGAATAGCTGCCCTTTTAAATTTGACATTGGAGACACAGATGTCCACAATTATCAACAGCATAATTATATGTGCAAGTAAATACAATTTAGTTTAATGGGACTTATTCCCAGGTAACCAGGTATGCGGCTGAAATCTGTGTTTGGACAGGATCTGCTATATAAAATGCATTATTTTAAAAAGGACACTATCCTCATGCAAGTTTATTTTTGCTGAGCACAGTTATTCTACATTTCCCCTGCCAATCTCCAGTTTGGAATTAAACAAACTGAAGATCTTCACATTCCTTTGAATTGAACTTTTCTGATTCTGGAAGGCATTAATGGAAACAAAACCAGACAGAACAGGGTGTTGCACATGGAATTCTTAAAAAAAAGACACAGTACTAGACAAAATTTCATGGTTCTGTATATAAAAAAGGCTTCCATTATGGGATACAAGAATAAACGGGGAGAAAAGGAATTAAGATTAAGAGAGCATTGTTTGTGATCATGGCAAGAAATCATTTTTAAGATGCTGATAATGGTAATGATTATTGTTTTGATATGTAGCTAACTGTGTGTTATTTTAACTTTTTCCCCCTGTTACATTGCTTGTTGTGAACCGCCCGGAGTTCCTTCGGGAAGACGGGCGGTATATAAGCTTAATAAATAAATAAATAAATAAATAAATAAATAAATAAATAAATAAGATTTTTGTTTCACACAGAGATAATTAAATGGTTCAAAACAAATATCTTATGTGAATGTTCCACCTGGACAATTGGACTGTGAAATTGTTTCAAATACTTTTGAAACAAGTAAGTAAACGGGAAGGTTTGGATTAAAAGGAGATTATAACTTCCAGGCACAAATAATATGGAGTATGCATTGTAGGGCAAAACAGATGAAATAATTTTTCACCAGATGTAGCATTTATAAATTAGGGGAAACCCAAGATATTCACCCAATTGGAGTATTCAAGATAATCAGAGGTTTGCCATCATTTCAGATTATCCTTAAAAGGATGTATTTATTCAGTGCTTTTAAATCCTGATAGATTCCTGAGTAGCATACAATAAAAATGCAATATAATTAAAAACAATACATGAATTAAATATTTATAGGAAGGAGACTGAAATAAAGCGAGATCCTAAAATCTCCAGTAGAGTGTGCAAACAGTGGCATTTTCACCTACCATTGAAAGGATTACAGTGTTTATTCCATTCAAACTGCATTCATGAAGTTTCCAGGCTGGATGTCACAATTGTATTTACTTATTACAATTTATATATTTTGCTAACTACCTGGAGAACAACCCATGAAAGCAGTCGTGAAGCACTGGCAGAATAAGCTAACAGGTTCAGGATCAGATCAAAACTCTTTCTTAGTCTAACCTTCTATTCCCACATGGCCATCCAGATGGGAAATCCACAACCAGGAAAATAGTACTTCCGTGCTTGCATTGGCAACTGGAATTCTTTTCTTGGGAGATCCAGTTGCCATGACTCAACTTCCAGATTTTGAGTCTAAGATATTAAGGCTTTAAAAAGTAAGCACGAATACCTTCAGCTTTGTTAAGAGGTAACCAATGCCATCCTTGAAGAATTGGTGTAATGGCTCCACCTAGCTAAACTAATCAGAATTCCCATGGATTAAGTCTAAACTTATTGCTTCCAAATCTTCTTCCATTCATCTGGATATTTCATGGTGCAAACTTTGCAAGCTGTTAATATTTTACTTCAAATATTATGCCTGGAACCAGAGATATGGTTATCAACCTAATTTCAGTTATGTCAAAATAAAAGTTACATTCTCCCAAGTGCGATCTGCCTGGCGCCAACGTTGATAACATTTTAGTAAATGAAATAGGCATAGATTGTGGGTCCAGATGGCAATTTTACTCTTTTGTATTTAATTTTTTTATTGTTTTTAATTGTTCATTGACATTTTAATGTTTTAATTGTTTTAATAGTTCATTTTAATTATAAGCTGCCCAGAGACCTTTGGTTAGTGGGTGGCATATAAATTTTTATGTATGTATGTATGTATGTATGTATGTATGTATGTATGTATGTATGTATGTATGTATGTATGTATGTATGTACATACATACATAAATACATACATTTCTTTGTTGAACAGTTATAGAAACGAAGACATACTGTATATAATGTGTATGTTTGTGTAAATAAGTTTGAAGATCATCTTCATAAACATCAAGTGAGTTGTCTGTGGAATGAAAGTCCCAACCTACCAACGTCCTATAATGACTATTGATTTTTGGAAACAGGATAATGTGATCTTTAAAAATACCTTGATCCAAGTAATTCTGGGAACCGTCTCTGCTGATTCAAGCATAGGCTGCCAATTGCAACACACCCTGTTGCCTGCTTCTCTTTTTACACTGCCTTTAAGCTATTAGGCTGCAGTCTGAAACCAATGCAGCACCATTCTTACCACTTACATCTGTTTAGGGCTGGAATGCCAGGTCACTTTTTATTCACTTGCTCATTGTCAATTTATTTCCTCCCTTCTCTCTTTGTACTCAGCCCTAAATTGTATTTTTCCATTTCTAGTCTTGAGTTGAAATAGAATATAATGCAGCTTTACTCCTTACTTGCTTGCTTGCTTGCTTGCTTGCTTACTTACTTACTGCCCATGTAGCTAAAAGGCTACTCTGGGCAGTTACGTGAATTTATTTCCTTGCAGCTCCTACTGCATCTTATCACATGCCCTTCCACATAACTAGTTTGCACTAAGGCAACAGTATAGAAAAATAAATAAATAATAAATAAATAGTTTCCCTCTCCCTCCTTTTTCATCAGAACTTGGTACACAATGGTTGTAATGTATGCCACACTCATGTGGGTTTATCAAGTGACTCAGGAGGCAAAACCATATACTGGGCGAAGTCCTGTTGTTTAGCATGGTAAGGTGCACTAGAGCAGACCTATTAGAACTGGTGGAGCTTAACAATGGAGTTGACTGGCCAAATCCCCTTTGATTCAATAGGCTTATTGTAGTTGTGCCCTCCTATGCTAAGCAAGGGGATTTCAGCCATGCTATGTTTCCAAACCAAAACAAGATGACAAACAAAAACATTTTTTTTAAAGCCAGGCAAAAGTGCAACAACTCCCCTGAATTCCTCCCCCGTCTTTCTTCATTTGTATTCTTCCACAGATCTGCATTTTTAAAAATACATTTCATTGTTAATTTGTGTCTCTTCTGGAAACATAGGGATATAATAGCATTGCTGTTGAGATTGTCTAAAAAGCATGTCTTGACATTTCTTAACTGTTAATGGCCTGGAGGAGAAATACCATGTATTATACCTCTCCCTTGAATGTCATGGGTCCAAGCAGCATGGTTGTAGTTATACACAGATTTTTGTTAAAGAACAAGAACACACATTTCAATAAGTAAAGATTCAATAAAATCAATATTCAATCAATACTATGCTGCTATTCATCTCCAGGAAATGGCCTAAGAAAGGTGAGTTTCAGACTTACTGAGGCCCTCAGCGGTGGTGCTGTGGTGACCCTCAATCCCTTGGCAGGGGCCTGTCCAGCCTCTTCTTCTGGCATACTGAATCCATGTGGTGGCTGGTGAAGGTTGAGCTGTGTGTGTGAATCAACTGTTTTTGCTTTTATAGCTGTTGTGAGTTTCTCGGGCTATTTGGCCGTGTTCTGGAAGTTCTTCTTCCTTATGTTTCGCCAGATCTGTGGCTGGCATCTTCAGAGGGCATGGAGCTCATGTTTATGCTTTGTTTTTCGAGGCATAAGAGTTGTCTTTGTACAAGCTGGTGGTATATAAATGCTAAATAATGTAAAGGGCTGTACACAGATTTTGAACTACATGGGGTCCTGTGCCAATAACCCCAGCATTGTTGAAATGAGAGGTTTGTTTGTTTATATGTTTGTACCCTACCTTTCTCCTAAATAGGAACCCCATTTGCATCAGTAAACACACATCTTAGGGCCTTTTTACACAACCCCTAAGATCCGCTGGTCCCTTAAATTTGGACCAGAGATCTTGAGGGTTCGTTGCTGTTCCTCCGTCCCCACCCGCTCCGCACTTCTTTGTTCTGTCTGCGTTAGGGGAGGGAGAAAAAAAAGCCTTAGACAGGGAGAAAAGAATGCACTCTTACCTCCGGAGTGCTGGTGGAAGTTGCTCCGACCTCCGTTTACTTCCTGGTTCCTCTTTAAGAGGCGGAGGCAAAAGAAAAACAACAGAAAGAAGCGAGGAGAGCATAGGCACTCTCCGCATCAAATATTTTTCACCATCAAAGAGTAGGTACAAGAAAAGTGCGGTGGGTCGCGCTAAAGTGGGCGGGGTTGCACTTAATTGTCTGCAAACTCCGGAGCTGGTGGGGAAACATTTTTAAGGTCCGGAGCTTGCAGCCATTTGCGGCGGAGCTTAGGGGTCGTGTATAAACGCCCTTAGACTCAGTTAGTGTCCATCCCATTGGCAGCTTCCTGGGAGTCCTTCCTTAGACCCTCCTGCCAATTGTTTCCTTTAATCTGGCACCTAGATTGCATACAGTACTTGCTCCAGTCCCTTTGTTGCACCTACTTACCAGCTTGATGGGAAAAGGTCCTTTAGTTAATAACTTAGCAAAGAGGCAGATGCTTTAAGGCTTGCTCTTCAGAGGTATCAAGCATACTCATTGGGTGCACACATTGATGCTATCACTGTTGCATTTACACAAGGCAGAGCTGTGTGCGCCCCATATTTCTAAGCTAGCCTGCTTTCCTCTCCTCTGGCATATCTTGAAATGAAGGTGGATTGTTGCTAATTGGTCTTTCTTTCTTTCTTTTTCTTTCTTTCTTTCTTTCTTTCTTTCTTTCTTTCTTTCTTTCTTTGCTGGCAAAATAATGGATTAGATCTCCTTATGAATTTATTAAAAATATTGTCACAACCTGCAGAAATAAAATCACTAATGCCATTATCACAAGAAGGCTCACATGACAAATAGAGGTAGATTACTGTACGTAGAAGGTCTTCACCATCTTCTTCCAAAACAAGGACCAGGTATCTGAGATGTCCCTTTCCAGTCCTACTTTGAGCTTCCCAGAGATGTGTAATGACACCTGCTAGAAAAAAAAATTATGTTTGCTCTGGGTCCTAGCCTTACATTTTTGTCTGCCTTGATTTTGTTAAAAAAAAGGTGGAGGTGTTGTGACCTGAAGACACAATTGCTTCATAACATCAGACACAATGGTTGATTGCACATTTAGTCAGAATAGATCTCTTGAAATCAATAAATTACTCATAACCAATTCATGTCCTATTGAGTTAAATGGGTCTGCTTCAAGTATGACTAACTTTGGAACAAATCCAGTTATGGGGGGAAACAGGAGATGGATAAAGGATGATATTATTGGTATTTCTCCCCTTTAAACTATGAATGTGACTTCCCAGAGTGGAGGCTGCAGCTGTGAAAGACTGGATTATCATCCACTAATTATCGCCATGCTGCCATCAGTACAGAGCAGAGTTTGAATATGTGCATGTGATACAATTGATTTAGAAAATATTGATGAGGCGGCATAGATTATTATGGGCTAACATTTTAAGTGTAAGAATATTATAAGATAACCATTGCCTGTCTGACAGGAGCAGCTGGCTAATTTAGGGGCAGTAAGATAGTTTTTGTATCCTGAACATGATTCTGTCAGGGAATCCAAAGGAACATCTGGGAGGTTGTCACTGCTGCCCCGTCTCTGAATCAGCCATACAAGGCAAGTGTCTTTCTCTTTCTACTGCTAAAACCAGTCTGGGCTCTAAAACAATTTGAGTTGGCAACATTCCTATACATATTTATTTGGATGTCACATTGAGCTCCACAGGACTCAAACCTTAGCGAGCACATACTGGGTTTGCACTTCTAGGGTGCAACTCTATACCCATGTCAGTGGGAGAAACACCAGAGTGTCTTGTGCTGATAGACCAAAACTTGAACAACCTGGGCTGAAATCAGCCTTAGAGCAGGGGTTCCCAGGGGTTCTTGGGTTGCAAGAAGCCCTTGCACAGGAACTGGGCTGCCGGGGATTTCAAGGAACTGCGGTGGAAGAACACTTGGTTTTCCCGACAGCCGGAGAAAGGACTCCACCAGAGCATGAAAATCCTGGAACAGGCAGGTACTTCCTCCGCCTGACCAACCTCTCAGGGCTGTTGTGAGGATCAAGTAAGGAGGAGAAACGGGTGCACCTCATTGGGCTTACTTAAATAAATAAATAAATAAATAAATAAATAAATAAATAAATAGGCTCGCTCCACGGATCCTTTGGTTTCTTCTGCCTTCCTCCCTGCTTAACTTAGACCATAAGCAAGAGCTGCGTGGGCAAGAGCCTCGGCACCTCGGGCGCAGCGGCCGGGCTGAAGGGAGACAGCAAGCAGCCGCGCCATGTACCTGCAAGCTCGGTGGGGGACCAGCAGGCCGTCAGTCAGCAATTCTCCAGTCTTGCTGAGAAATGACAGGACGTGCGGGCGGGGCGGGAGTGGGTGGCGGGGTGTGTGTGAGAGAGAACACAGACGAGAAGCGTGGTTGGTGTGTGAGTTCGGTATTTAATAAATTAAATCCAAATAAAAACGAACGATTCCTTTCCGAGCACCCATCCCTCGGCCCGTTTTTCGCCAGCCACCGAGCCGCTCCACCGGTCCAGATGACCTCATCGGGAGCTCAGCCTGCCTCGGTGGGGCCGCCGCCGCCGCCGCCCCCACCGGGCTCCCACCTCCCCGCCCCGCTTGTTGCGTGAGCGCGGGAGTGCGCGAGAGAGGAGAACCTGCGCTCGGAGAGCCCGCGGCGAGGGGGTGGGGGTGGGGGGGCTCCCTTTTCTCACGGCTCCTCTGTCTCTTTCTCCACCCCACCGCCCCACCACTCCACTGGCACACGGGCGCGCGCGCTGGCTCGCCAACCCCGCCATCGCATCGAGCGGGAAGCTGCCGCCGCCGCTCCGTTGCACCAAACCGGGCAGGAGCAGAAGAAGCGGCGGCGCAGCTCCTGCCGCCAGAGTGCAGGCAAGCGGCGGCGGCGGCGGCGGCGGCAGCAGCAGCAGCAGCAGCAGCTCTCTAGGCGGCGGCTCCCGACTTTCCCGGGGAAGGTCATGCATTGACCGGCCGCGTGCCCTTCCCGCTCTCCTCCTCCTCCTCCTCCTCCTCCTCCGCCACCCCCTGCAACCGCAGCGCCCAGCGCCTTGCAGCTCCGGAGAGGCGGCGGCGGCGGGGTGGGCAGGCGGGGTGGAGGTGGGGTGGGGAGAAGCGGCGGGGTGGAATCCGGGACGTGCTTCGCCCCCCCCCCGCCCGGGCCGGCTTGGAGGCGAGCTGTCCTTTCGCCCGGCGTAGGGAGCGGAGGGACGTCTGCATTGCAAGCCCCGGACAGGACGCCCAAAGGGAAAACCGACGAGAGACTGAGACCGTCGGGCTCCTGAGCAGCCCGCCCCCGCCGGCTTCCCGTCGGCAACGGCCCGCTTGAGAGGCCGGGCGGCGGCAGCAGCAGCAGCAGGAGAGCCCGAGCAGCGCCCGGGACTGAGGAGCGGCGCGGGTGACACAGAGAGAAAGAGACAGAGAGAGAGAGAGAGAGGAAGGAGCCAAGTCGCGGAAGATGGCTTCCCCCACTTCCCCCGGGGCCCCCGGAGGCGGGACGTCGCCCCAAGCTAGCCAGCCACGCCTACGACAGGTGGGTGCGCTTTGACGACCCCCCCACACACACCATACACGCACACACGGGTGGGGTGGGGGAAAGAGAGCCCGGCTGGTAGGCAACGCCCTTGGGGTGGTGGTGGTGGTGGTGGGGTTGCTTTCTCCTTCCGGCCACCACATAAACAATCCACCCTCCGCGCGCACCCCCCACACCCATATATGCTCCGTTGCAGACCTGGAGGCTGTGCTCTTACAATCATAGAGTTGGGGGAGACCTCAAGGGCCATCCAGTCCAACCCCCTGCCGTGCAAGGATCCCCCATCACAGTGCTCCCGACAGGTGGCCATCCAGCCTCTGCTTGAAAACCTCCAAAGGAGGAGACTCCACCACCCTCCATGGAAGGAGCCACATGTTGGGGTGGGTGGTTGGGTGGTGGGGGTGGTTGGGTGGGATGCCACAAAGAGCCCAGTGGTCTACAAAAAGCAGGGCTGGACAAATGAGGATGATCCATCCCTTCAGGCTGGCAGTCCAGAGCTGGGCCATGAGACGCTGATTTACACCTACTGCTTTGTCATCCTTATCAGGAGACGTGCTTGTGGGTAACATGAGAGCCTGACTCAAGCAGTGTCTTCAGTTGCCTGATGCTGCTTGGCAAAAGATCCCCTTCCTTTGCCACCTTCAGTTTCACACTCCTTGTTTGCCATGGGAACCAGAACTGGATACATTGTTTACAACCTTGGGGTGATCTCCATCAGCCTTGCAGAAACCAACACTTCATCAAGACACTGCATAACAAGCTTGCTAGGTTGTACCTCTGCAGTACACAAAGCAAGGGTAACATAAGGTAGTAATCTTTAGACAAGACAGCAACATAAAATTTTCACCTTGTTTGAACCTATAAATCTCGTGACCCTGCATGGTCTATAACTGCATTAAGGTAGTGCCTGACACACATTGCAGGCCTGGAGCACTTTGAATTGTTCTGGCATTTCACAGGTTTATGTGCAGACATGCATGACACAGCTGCTAGAATGCAGACTCAGAACAGTGTACAGCATCACACACATCAGGCACTGCCCTCCTCTCCTCCCTTTAAATCTGCTTATATTGTATATGGTTTCCCAGTGTGATGTTGTAGATCGAGTAATGGACCAGGACCCAGGAGAGCAGGGTTTTAAAACTATCACTTGTACATGGAAACTCACTTGGGGGAGTGGAACTGGTAAAACCACTCCTTAAAATATTTCTGTTACTGTACCTTGAAAGGCTTATTAGGGCTGCTATACCTTGTTTCTGACTTGACAGTACAGAAAACACTTACTATATACTGTAAACATATATACACTGGAGTCATGCTGGTGATCCCATTGGAATGGAATACTGTACTAGGTTCTGCTTTTTGATCTGGGTTTGGTGTTTGTGCAGGCAAGCTGAGTTCAAGGGCTAGATTGTCATGTGAGGTATGAGACTGTCATTGGGCGAATGGCTTGGGGAATGAAATTATATTAAAAAGCCAGAATGACCCCTATGTACTTTGTCAGACCCACTGATGATGAATAATAGAAATGTATAAAAGATGTGTGTGTGTGTGTGTGTGTGTGTGTGTGTGTGTGTGTGTGTGTGTGTGTGTGTGTGTGTGTACACACTGTATATATTTGACCAATTATATTTAAACCAAATTCAGCAGTGAGTGTTGTTCTTGTCTCTAAAAGACAACGAAGCTGCTTAAGACTGCCGCCTCAAGAGGACGGACATCACCTCTTACAGATCGGTACCATCAATTTCTGGATTTTTGTCTAGAATTTTTCTGCACTGTCCATGGAGGAGCTGTGCTATGCCTGAAGTGGAATTTTATTCACGAAAGCTTACATTTTTTTTCCAATGCTGGTGGTCCATTAAAAGATATCACCCCTCTTACATTTGTGAACACCTTTCTAAAAACACACACAGTCTTTTACAGTACAAGCATGTAACCTTTCCACAATAAGAAACTATTCAAGTCCATGCTGATAATGCCAAACAGTGGGATAGGGTGGGGTCAACACTAACTATCGCATGGGTGGTAAGCTGGCATGGAATTAAAAGGCACTCAAGCTACAAAATACCTTAAAATCAGCCTGTGCCCTGTGGGTAACAGGTGACTCTGCCATTTTTTTTCAGCCCCCAAAACCTTGTGGTCTCTTAGCACCCCATCCTTCTCAATTTTTAATTATTTTAATTTCCCTTGCTCAAAAAGTCATTTTGCTGAAAATTTATTTATTTATTATTTATTTGTTGTATTTATACCCTGCTTATCTACATTGTGTACTCTAAGCGGCTTACAATGCTTCAAGGCTTCAATAGCCACACAAATTACAAAAAATGCACAGATAGAAACAAATAATAATAACGCTAGGCAAAGTTAAAACCTTATAGCACCTCAATAACTAAACAATGGGAGGCAAAATAGTTTGCGATGGCGGAGGGGAAAGAAAAGAAGAAGAAAAAAAGAAAAAAAAGAAAAAAGAAAGAAAAAAAACTCAGTTAAGAATCGCCAAAGGCCTCCCGGAAAAGATAGGTCTTTAACGCCTTCTGGAAGGCCAGCAGGGACTCTGCAGAGCGCACTTCACTGGGGATGGAGTTCCAGAGGCTAGGGGCCGCCACCGAGAAAGCCTGGGTCCGAGTACTCGTCCTCCGGGCTTCACGAGGGGTGGCGACCCGAAGCAAGTGCGCTCGCGCCTGCCGAACGGGACGGGCCGAGGTTGATCGCTGAGCGATACGCTCTGCCAGGTAGTCCGGTCCCAAGCCATGGAGGGTTGGGACCTTACACCCCCTAGAAATCAGAAGACCACATTATAATGGTTTTTTTTTTTTTTTTTTTTTTGCAAATAGAGGATAGAAGGAGGAATTTTTGTTCAGCTGACTCCATAATAATCTTTCTAGTATATAATCACTGGGAGGCTGCTAAACATCCAGGAAATTAAATATGCAAATTAATGTATTTGGCTATGCCCTTCCCATTTCGTCCTACCCCTTGGGATGCAAGCAAATCAGAAAAAGTGCTCCCCCCCCCTGTCCCCATTGGGATCATCCACCCCTGGAATAAAGACTTTCATTAAATCAGTGTATTATGGGCTGCACAGTGTAGAATGCAGCCATGCTGCAGTTAAAGGTGTTCAGAGGAGTGTGGTGGTTATGCCTGCAAGTAAAAATGAAAAAGTGCCACAGAGTCCACAGTGCATTGCTGCTGATTGGATAGTGCAGAGGGGCAAATGTTACCTTTAGTTGCCTTTGCTATTATTCAGCATTTCTATGGCAGGAAGACAGTGAAGAATGAGTAGCAGAGGAAACAGTATGGTGCTTTCTTTGGTTTCCAGCCTGGCTTGGATTTGGTCATCAGTAAACAATGTGAAGAATGAAAAGAAGAGAAATGTCATTTGCAAGTGGCTTCAGCTGTAGTACCACCACTACAGCAGACCGAAGGGGGATTTTTGTTACTTTGTTTTAGCTTTCCAGTAAGTAGCCTTCCTGTTCCTCTGTGTAAACATATTCAGATAAAAACAAAAACAATGTGGCAACATAGAGATTGCTACATTTAAGTGTAAGCTTTCATTGAGACATCTGAAGAAGCAGATGCATCCATGAAAGCTCACATAACAGTTTTTAAAGTGCTATAATGTTTGTGTTTTCTGTGGGTGTGGGTGTTGCTTTTAAACCCACCAAATCAACCAAACAAATTAGATACAGCTTATCTAATATGTTGATGTTTTTTATGATCATGGGCTATTCCTTACATATACCACATACTTGGTTTGGACATAGCCTCACAGTGTCCTAGAGACCGTAGCTAAATCCTGATCTAAATCTTCCTTTCTGTTTCCTTGCACCCTTTCACGTTTCCTTTTTCACATTGATTGGGTTTGTCATGGGCATAGTCATGTCTGACTGTGTGATTTGGGATCTAGGGAATGTTGTTTCCAGTGGTATCCATTCAATTTTCGACCTATGCTGCAGTGAGCAGAGCCCTGCAAAATTATGTTAGAATTCTAATAGTAACCACATGGCTTTGAGATGTACGTGCATACACTCGAACACACATAGAGGTGTTTATCTAATAGGAGTATGAATATTAGAAGTGATATGTCTGCCTTTGAAATTAGTCATAGAACAACTTTTATCGGCTATATTTAGATTTCCTACTGATATGCATTAAAATATATAGGGTTGTATGAGCCGTAATTTGATAAACACGCAGGTCATGTACTTGGGCTTTGGAAGGTGAGCTTCACCTGTCTAATTCTTATTGTGAATTTTAGAATACAATCTCTTCTGCATTATTCTTCTGCATGTATCTTTTTTTTGCACATTGCCACATGCTTGTATGCACACACAAATGCACAATAAAAAGGCAGGCTGGTGTGACTTGTGGATCCAAATGTTCTGGGCATGAGCTGTTTATGAAGAAAGAATGTACCTTGTAAAGCTGCTGCATTAGTTGGTACATAGTATTTAAGTGTCTGATAGAACTGTTTGTCTTTGCTCATTCAGAATGATCCAGTCCCATGCCAATAAATACTGTCAAGTTCAAATTGCTAAAAGGTATATGCTTGAATTTGTGTATACTTACTATGAAAGTGTTTGAGTTATCAAAAAAGGCAGAAATACTATGGACTACCATCTTGCTACATTCACAGGTGATTCTTTTTTTGAAAAGTATTCACCATAAAACATATACTGGTTGTCTTATGTGTATGTATACAATACAATACGACAGGACCTTATTAATTTATAAGAAGCGAAAGGATTTAAATTCCAGGTGTCCCTTAAAGAGGTCAGAGGGCTATTTATATGAAGCACATTGACAGTGCTGAAAGTGCAGACAGCAAATTTTAGGTAAATGTATGTATGTATGTATGTATGTATGTATGTATGTATGTATGTATGTATGTATGTATCTATCTATCTATCTATCTATCTATCTATCTATCTATCTATCTATCTATCTATCTATCTATCTATCTATCTATCTATCTTCACCCTGAGCTGGAATCTGGAAATAGAGGAAGAAAACTGAACTTCAAACACTTCCATTTGAACTTAGTTTTGGAACGAGGGAAAAAAAGAATGAAAACGTATAAATTTGTCTGCTGACCTCATGGCTGTAAAGAGAACGTGCTTAATAACAAAAATCTGAATTTGATAATGATATTTACTTATGGAAGATATTTCCATTGTGTACTTTTAGGATAAGGGTCAGCATACACAAAAAATAGAATTTAGAGATTAAAAACTCTGGATGTTACAATTCCAGGTCACGGGCAGAAAGCTGTATGTCTCAGTACTTTCCTAGGGATAACATTTCCCTACCAAGCAAAGTGTGTTAATTTTATGTGCAGTTGAAGGTCTTCCACTCCTCATGACATTCAGATATGCAACCTCCTTGAAAGCTGAAGTGATAGAGACAAGCAGCAACCTTGCCATGCATTTCTGCTTATTATAGAACTTGACCTTAAGCCTTTAGTCACAGGTTTCTATCTCATGTCAAAGTGGAACTGGGTATCACGTGTACAGAGTCCTGATTTGGAGTCCGTAGATTTAAAAGTATGGTGGCATTCCAATTTCCATGAGGTGTTTATCCCCCTCTATTCCTCATTGGTTCGACTTCACCTTGAGTTTTGTGTCTAGTTCTGGACATCAAGAAAGATGATGGCAAATTGGAATAAGTTCAGAGGGGGACAAGGATAGCCAGGGGGCTGGAAACCATGTTTTATGAGGAAAAACTGAAAGAGCCGGGCATGTTTAGTCTAGAGAAGAGAAGACTGAGGGGCGATAGGACATCAGTTTTTCAAATATCTGAAGGGCTGTCCTACAGAGGAGGGAAAGGATCTGTTCTCAATCATCCCAGAGTTCAGGATGCACAACAAGGGGCTCAAGTTAAGGGAACCCAGCTTTTGTCTGAAGATTAGGAAAATCTTCCTAACTGTTAGAGCAGTATGGCAATGGAACCAATTACCAGTACCTCAAGAGGTGGCGAGTGCTCCAACACTGGAGGCATTCAAGAGAAATTTGGACAACCACCTGGCAGATGTCCTTTGATTTGTATTCCTGCCATGATCAGGGGTTAGGACTCAATGGTCTTTTAGGCCCCTTCCAACTTCACTATTCTATGCTTCTATGATCATATTACTAGTGGTATAGTAGAGTCAGGACTTACAAAGGGCCTTTTTACACGACCCCTAAGATCCACTGGTCCCTTAAATTCGGACCAGAGATCTTGAGGGTTCGTTGCTGTTCCTCCCTCCCCACCCGCTCGGCACTTCTTTGTTCTGTCTGCGGGAGGGGGGGGGAGGAGGAAAAAAAAGCCTTAGACAGAGACAAAAGAATAAAAGGCTTACCTCCCGGTGTTGGGGGAAGTTGCTCCCGATCTCCGTTTACTTCCTGGTTCCTCTTTAAGGGGCGGAGGCAAAAGAAAAACAACAGAAAGAAGCGAGGAGATCTCAGGCAGTCTCCGGATCAAATATTTTTCACCATAAAAAAGCAGGTACAAGAAAAGTGCAGTTTGGTCGCGCTCAGTGGGCGGGGTCGCACTTAATTGTCTGCAAACTCCGGAGCTGGTGGGTAAACATTTTTATCGTCCGGAGCTTGCAGCCATTTGTGGCGGAGCTTAGGGGTCGTCTATAAACGCCCATTGTTTAAGCCCAGGGCTTTTTTTGAATAAAAGTGATTATCATATTATTGTCCACCTGCTTAAGCCGTTCCTGTTTGTTTCCTCTGATCTTAGCTGTTCAGTGATTGGAAGAGAAATTGATTTTCCAAGTACAGTAATGGGTTATTTTTGCAAGCTGGCCCTGTTATAATGCAAAGTGGAGTTTGGTCTTGTTGAATTAAGAGCCAATGAAATACTAAAAAGAAAATTATTGATACAGACTAATCTAGGTGCCTTGAACTTATTTATGGAGGACATCATGGTGAGCACCTTCCATCACAGCCCCACTGCCTATCACTCTAGAAAAGTTATGTGTTAATACAAATTGTGAGTGCTAACACGAGAAGTAAGGGGGAACAACAAACAAACGAACAAGTCTCGGTGTCATAACAGATGAAGATTTTGTAGTTATGTACAGTATATACAAAATATGTTACTTTAGATTGAAAGCCTTTTTCTCAAGAAGGGTGTTGGGTTTCCATTTGTTTACAAGTTTGTTTAGCTAACTTGTGAAACTAGCTTGTATTGAGTAACATAAATATAGTGGTAAACACATTTTGCTGATTTTGGATTATTTAAAGATATTGTTAGGTGCTGTACCCCTCAGACAAGGTTGAGAACCAGAGGAATAAAAGGTCTGTGAAACTGCAGAAATTTCTCATATTTTTTCTTGGTTCTTCGGTGATTCCTCAAGTTCTGATTGGATCCATGCCCAGTCTTTTGATTGGCTGAGAGCCATGCATAAGCATTCTTTAATTTGAGGAGCTACAGTCCTAGACAGTCAAGTGATCCAATGCTGCCAAGTCCATGTTTGACCATATTGTTTCTCTTTGATACCTGCTTTTCTGCCTGTGGTTCTTCTCATTTTACCATGGGCTGCTACTTGGGATATTAATTCCAAACCACAACAACTTGACAAAAGCAATTATGTCTTGCTCCAGAAAATTCTGGATGCGATGAGCTTGACCAGCTACAAGGGCCAGCTTTATAATATGAGTGGGCAGCTTTTGTAGGCTCAAGCCTAGGCATTTATTTTTAAAGTATCTTTGACTGAAAATTGTTGTCTGCATTATTACATCAGGAACTTAATAATATGTAAATAATGGATCAATGGATGTAAAATAAATCCTTTTTTTGCATATAGTAGTTTTATTTTATTTTATGTGCTTTGAAATTACATTTTTTCTTGGGGGGGTGGGGTGGAATCTGTATTTGAAATCCCAAATAGAAATTGTTCAAATACGGTATTTGCTGCCAGTTGGTTTTGGGATCAAGAAATTATGTGGGGTGGAATTCATGATTCTTCAAGCCATTGCTCTTGAAACTGCACTTATTATTTGTTCTTTTGTGAAGTATACCTCCATCATGTTCCTAAATTTGACTTATTGTTCTGGGGGGGGGGGGGAACCAATGCCAGGGACAGAAATTGTTGGAACATGCCTTCTAATTCTTCTCAGTCTTTGCTACACTCACCAGGATGAATAGAAATTCCTGGGGTTCTACTGTTGTCCTGCAACCCTTTCAGCTGCCCTGCTGCTGGGGTTTGCCTTACAACTATTAGCAGCGGAAGAACTGCAGTCTCAGTGGAGGTGGGAGTGTATCAAAAGGTTCTACTGAATGAACCCCAGTGATCCTGCTACCAAGATTATTGGTAGGTGTTAGAGGCATAAACTTTTCCCAAACTACACTGGTCCCACTGCCAAGGTTACTGTTTTCTCTCTATTTGTAGCATTTGAGATACTGTGGTGTTGGCAAATATTGCTAACATCTGTATTTGAAAGCTTTTACTTCCAGTCTTTTCCTATATCTTAGCAGTAAAAACGAGGGAGGTTTAGATCTCTCAATGATGAGATTACTTTATGGTATAGCAGGGGTGTGTGCACGCAACTTGAGGGCTAGGGGTGATATGCATTTTGTCTCAAGATTTTGAATCGTTTGCTCTCTTGTTTAATTTTTATTTGCTTTTATGACCATATATCATGATACTTTTCAAGCCAGATTGTGTGTGTGTGTGTGTGTATGTATAGGGAGATATTGATAGGCAACTAGACCCACTTGCGGTACATGTCACAGTCTTGTTATATGACCCAGTGGGACTCCAGGCAGAGAACTTATCACTACATTTCTACCACTGGAAATCCCATCCCAACTACAAAGGCCAACAGTGTTTTCATGCTTAACTGCTGGGTAGCAGCGGGACTCAACTGTGTTGATGCCCTGAAGGTCAAGGTTCTCGTCACCACAGATCCATGAAACTTTTTGGGTTACAGTTTCCCCCCGCTATATTGTGGCTCATATACTGCAGTCCCGGTATATTGTGGGACCGCAGTGTACGGAGGCAAGGGCTCCTGGGGCAAGCTGTGTGGGCCTGTTTGGCGCCTCCTACACTTACCCCAGGCTTGGCGCTGCCCCGAGTGGGCCTCCGACCAGGCTTCCTAGGCTTTTGGAGGCCCAATAAGTGGTTTCTGACAAACTGGAAGTGACTTCTGAAAAACCGGAAGTGCCTTCCCGTTTGCCGGAAACCAGTTCTAGAGCCTCTGATGGGCTTTCCTGGAAGCCCGTCAGAGGCCTGTTCAGGCCAGTACCAGACCTAAGATAAGTGTAGGAGGCTCCAAACAGCCTCCCCCCAGTCCCAACCCTACCCAGCATCTGCATAACGCGGATTTCCATTTATCGCGGGTCAGGTCAGGTCCCTAATGCCTGCAATAAATGAGGGATTACTGTACTTTGTGCTAAACATTCTTATTCAGCCTGGCTGACATCTCAGAGTTATAAAATTGAAGAGGAGGAAAGATGTATGTTACTCTGGGCATTTTGAAAGAAAGGTAGTATGTAATAATAACAAATAAATGAAGACAAATTTCCTGATCTGTCTCTCAAAAGGAGGTCCTCCATCTTGTAAGTGCATGTCATAATTTGTTGGTTATAAAAAGGCAGTATAAATGCCATAAAGAAATGTATAGATAAATGAGAAAGGCCTAGTTTTCAACAAAAACACTGAATATGCCTATAAACCCCTATCCTTTTGTTATCTGTATCTGTTCACACACTTGCAAACATGTACATATGCATCTATATGTATAGATAAGCAGAGGACACATACTGAATACATAATGAAGACAATGAACTGGAAAAGGCTGACAATTTACCAGATAGGTCAGGTGAACACAACAATTTATTAGGTCTTCTCCTGTAGGAACAACGGTTATGCAGAGGGCAATTCCGCGTTCAAAGAGATCATTGTGGGTGCTGTGGTTTGAGCTGACTGTGCAGTATAAGAGATATACTGATTAGCAGATATCCAGGGATAAAAATAGTCATTCGACCTGTTAAGTAGCACTACCTTTGGATTAGATGGATGACTATGGCCAAACAGGCTATGATGTAGTGTTCCTTGGTTTCATCCTTAGTTTGGAAGGCTGTGTTAGGAAATTGGACAGAAGTAAAGGGAGAGGCAGCCCAACAATTGGCTTCATATTATTTCTTCCCTAAAATTGGTTTGTTGTTGTTGTTCAGTTGTTCAGTCGTGTCTGACTCTTCATGACCCCATGGACCAGAGCTTGCCAGGCCTTCCTATCCTCCACTGCCTCCCGGAGTTTTGTTAAATTCATTTTGGTTGCATCGATGACACCGTCCAACCATCTCATTCTCTGTCGTCCTCTTTTCCTTTTGCCTTTGATTTTTCCCAGCATCAGGGACTTTTCCAGGGAGTCCTCTCTTCTCATGAGGTGGCCAAAGTACTGGAGCCTCAGCTTCAAAATCTGTCCTTCCAGTGAACATTCGGGGTTGATTTCTTTCAGAATGGATAGGTTTGATCTCTTTGCAGTCCAGGGGCCTCTCAAGACTCTCCTCCAGCAGCACAGCTCAAAAGCATCAATTCTGCAGCGATCAGCCTTCTTTATAGTCCAGCTCTCACTTCCATACATCACTACTGGAAAAACCATAGCTTTGACTATCCTGACCTTAGTTGGCAAAGTGATGTCTCTGCTCTTTAGGATACTATCTAGGTTTGCCATTGCTTTCCTCCCAAGAAGCAGGCGTCTTTTTATTTTGTTGCTGCAGACGCCATCTGCAGTGATCAAGGAACCCAAGAAAATAAACTCTGTCATTGCCTCCATTTCTTCCCCTTCTGTTTGCCAGGAGGTGATGGGACCGGTGGCCATGATCTTTGTTTTTTTGATGTTGAGCTTCAGCCCATTTTTCACTCTCCTCTTTCACCCTCATTAAGAGGTTCTTTAATTCCTCCTCACTCTCTGCTATTAGAGTAGTATCATCTGCGTATCTGAGGTTGTTGATATTTCTTCCGGCAATCTTAGTTCTGGCTTGTGATTCATCCAGACCTGCCTTTCGCACAATGTACTCTGCATATAAGTTAAATAGGCAAGGTGACAGTATACAGCCTTGTCGTACTCCTTTCCCAATTTTAAACCAGTCAGTTGTTCCATATCCAGTTCTGACGGTTGCTGCTTGTCCCACATATAGATTTCTTAGGAGACAGATAAGGTGGTCAGGCACTCCCATTCCTTCAAGGACTTGCCATAGTTTTTTGTTGTCTACACAGTCAAAGGCTTTGGCATAGTCAATGAAGCAGAAGTAGATGTTTTTCTGGAACTCTCTGGCTTTCTCCATAATCCAGCGCATGTTGGCGATTTGATCTCTAGTTCCTCTGCCCCTTCGAAATCCAGCCTGTACTTCTGGAAGTTCTCTTTCCACATACTGCTCAAGCCTGCCTTGTAAAATTTTGAGCATAACCTTGCTAGCGTGTGAAATGAGTGCAATTGTGCGATAGTTGGAGCATTCTTTGGTGTTTCCTTTCTTTGGGATTGGGATGTAGACCGACCTTTTCCAGTCCTCTGGCCACTGCTGAGTTTTCCAAATTTGCTGGCATATCGTATGCAGCACCTTTACAGCATCCTCTTTTAAGATTTTAAAGAGTTCAGTTGGAATGTCATCACCTCCACTGGCCTTGTTGTTTGCAATGCTTTCTAAGGCCCACTTGACTTCACTTTCCAGGATGTCTGGCTCCAGGTCAGCAACTGGCTATCTGGCTCCAGGTCAGCAACTATTGGTTATCAGGGACATCCAGATCTTTCTGATATAATTACTCTGTATATTCTTGCCATCTCTTCTTGATCTCTTCTGCTTCAGTTAGGTCCCTACCATTTTTGTCCTTTACCATATCCATCTTCGCACAAAATGCCCCTTTAATATCTCCTATTTTCTTGAATAGATCTCTGGTTTTTCCTTCTCTGTTGTTTTCCTCTATTTATTTGCACTGTTCATTCAAGAAGGCCGCCCTGTCTCTCCTTGCTCTTCTTTGGAAGTCTGCATTCAATTTTCTCTATCTTTCCCTTTCTCCCTTGCATTTTGCGTCCCTTCTCTCCTCCGCTATTTGTAGGTCCTCGTTGGACAACCACTTTGCTTTCTTGCATTTTCTTTTCTTTGGAATATTTTTCATTGCAGCCTCCTGTACAATGTTACAAGCCTCCATCCATAGTTCTTCAGGTGTTCTGTCCACCAAATCTAGTTCCTTGAATCCATTCTTCACTTCCACTGTGTATTCATATGGGATTTGACTTAGGTTATACCTGACTGGCCCAGTGATCTTCCCTACTTTCTTCAGTTTAAGTTTGAATTTTGAAATAAGAAGCTGATGATCTGAGCCACAGTCGGCACCAGGTCTTATTTTTGCTGACTGTATAGAGCTCCTCCAGCTTTGGCTGCAGAGAACATAGTCAATCTGATTCATGTATTGTCCATCTGGTGATGTCCATGTTTAGAGTCACCTTTTGTGTTGTTGGAAAAGAGTGTTTGCAATGACCAGCTTGTTCTCTTGACAAAACTCAATTAGCCTTTGCCCTGGTTCATTTGGAACTCCAAGGCCAAACTTGCCAGTTATTCCTTTTATCACTTGACTCCCTACTTTAGCATCCAATCCCCTATGATGAGAAGAACATCTTTCTTTGGTGTCAGTTCTAGAAGTTCTTGTAAGTCTTCATAAAATTGGTCAGTCTCAGACTCTTCAGCACTGGTAGTTGGTGCATAAACTTGGATTACTGTGATGTTGAAAGGACTGCCTTGGAATCTTACCAAAATCATTCTATCATTTTTTAGGTTGTATCCCAGCACTGCTTTTCTCACTCTATTGTTGACTATGGGGCTACTCCATTTCTTCTATGGGATTCTTGCGCACAGTAGTAGATGTGATAGTCATCTGAACTGAATTCACCCATTCCTGTCCATTTAAGTTCACTGATGCCCAGGATGTCAATGTTTATTCTTTCCATCTCCCGTCTGACCACATCCAGCTTACCCTGGTTCATAGATCTCACATTTCAGGTTCCTATGCAGTATATTACTTTGCAACATTGGACTTTCCTTTCTCTTCCAGGCACGTTTGCAGCTGAGCGTCCTTTCGGCTTTGGCCCAGCCACTTCATTAGCTCTGGAGCTACTTGTACTTGTCCTCCGCTCTTCCTCAGTAGCATGTTGGACACCTTCCGACCTGAGGGGCTCATCTTCCAGCGTCATATCTTTTAGCCTTTTGTTTCTGTCCATGGGATGTTCTTGGCAGGGATACTGGGGTGGCTTGCCAGTTCCTACCTCAGGAAGTCTTACTACAGGCCTCATTGTCACCAGTGTAATTAGCCTTACAATGATGAAAGCACAGTTCAGCCTGTTTTATTTTGTAGCCTCACTGATCAACTGGGACACAAAAGTAGAAATGTGCCCCATTTATAAGATATTCCAGACTGAGGCATAAAAAAATTGGTTTATCCAGTTAGTTTTGTACTTATCGTGTTTGTGTGTGTGTGTGTGTGTGGGGGGGGGATAGATACCTGTAACTTAAGCAGTCTCTCTTCATTTGCCCTGGTGTATTTTGAAACACAAGAGCCTGTCAAGGCAGCTTTTGGCTAAAAAGATAGTGGAGAAGAAGAGGGAAGATATTCTGTCCTATATCTTGTTTGGTGAGAAAACATCTTATTGGGCCTTTGGCTGTAAAATAAAATTGATTGATTGATTGATAAAACATCTCTAATAAATTTTGTTGAGTACCTTGTAACCAGAATGGAAGATTTCTTTGGGGGTGGGGTGGGGAGGTGAGTTTAACAAATCACTGTTCTTTTTCTTCAGGTGAAGTTGGGCTTCAAATTGTGAAGAATGAGGCAAAGATGCCAGGATGTATAGTGCCTGTAAATCAACTTTGAAGGGTCAGACAGAAATAACAACTGACAATTACCATCCCCTTCCCCCACGGTGAAAGAATACGTGATACCACTTAATGGGGTTATATCCAAGGACCACACTTTATTAACAATAACATATTTCAACTTATTTCAACATGTAACTCTGGAGGGGCCTGCCGCCGTGCAGGTTAGAGTCGGTACCCTGGGGTCTCCTGGGACCCCTTCTGACTCGAGAGCCTATGGGCGTGTCACGCCCCCTCGGGGCCTGTTGAAGCCACAGTTCCCCAGGGCCAGCAAATTCCCTCCCCCTACCCAGGTCCTCGGTGCACTTTGCTCACGCACATTGGCCCAGGCAAGGCCTCCTAGCGCATCCTTCCCAGCCGCTGTAATCTCTGGATCCACAGCAAGCGTGAGTCGGATGGACCCAGAGGGGATGTTAGAATTTTACTCACCGGCTCTAACCCCTCAACACAACCGCCAGTGTGACCATTTGAATCACATAATAGGCCTAAATACCTCACCCCCGAGCATCTGTTGGTGCAACTGAACCATAGTGTCTAGAGAAAGGGAAGTGATAGTACCACTCTATTCTGCTCTGGTCAGACCCCACCTGGAGTACTGTGTCCAGTTCTGTGTGCCTCGATTTAAAAAGGATGTTGACAACCTCGAGCGGGTACAGAGGAGGGTGACCAGGATGGTTGAAGGTCTAGAAGACATGTCTTATGAGGAACGGCTTAGGGAGCAGGGAATGTTTAGCCTTTCAAAAAGAAGTTAACATCCCACAGAGCACTCCGAAATGTACTTCCCCACATACATTTTTTAGTATGTTGGAGCGCATAGGGGAGTTGCAGTGTCTAGAAGTAGATGGCAAAGGACTATTTTGCAAGTAGAACACAATACACGGTTTGTGCACTTGCAGGAAATTATGTTGCATAGAGAGGTTGAAAAAAAAGAGTAACAAAAAAAGATTTAAGGGACTGGAATGACTCGTTTGTGAGGAATGGTTGCCACGTTTGGAACTGTTTAATTTATACAAAAAAGTGAATGAGAGGATAAGTAAGAGGAACCTATACAATTATGCATGGTAGAAAGGAAGTGTTTTTTCTCACCTTGGAGAAAGAAGAAAGTATTTTCTTCCTTTTCTTTGTAATATTAGTACCTGTGGTCATCCCTTGAAGCTGAATTGTGAATGTTTTGGGATAGTGAAAAGGAAGTATTTGCACCTACAGTTAAGTATTTTTACTCAGATCCAGAACAGACTGGAAATTTTAATGGGGATTATATTATCAGTGGCTAATCATGATGCACCTTTTCTGCTTCTAAATTTCTGAAAGGTGTCTAACTTGCCACTGTGATCAGAATGTTGGACTAAATGAGCATTGAGCAAGGCATGGAAACAAACTATGCAAAGTGCATATGCCTGGCATGCAATATGATTCCTGCGTAGGAACATGATCCCTCACAGGTAAACAATTAGTTCAACTATAATTTTTAAAAAATGTGTTTGGGTGGGCAGTTTCACACACAGGAGGCAGCAGTAACTCATTAAGCTTTCAAACCTCATGATTTAATTCTTACCTTGAGTTCCTTTACAGAGAGACAAGCAGGATAGAAATCAAATCAAATTAAAATGAATAGAAGAGAATAGAATAAAACAAATAAACAAATTTATGCTCTGATATATTCCTGGTAAATTTCTTGGCAAATCCACAGTGACTACCACATGGAAAGCAATAACTGGTCCTAATAGCATATAATAACAATTTAGAAAATCTAGTCCTGGGTTTATTTGAAGATAGATTCAATATCAATAACTTGCTTGATAACACTGTGAAATAATAGTTGTTTGTTTTTCCTTCCAACTTTTGGAGCCAGGGTGTGTGTGTGTGTGTGTGTGTGTGTGTGTGTGTGTGTTGTGTGTGAGAGAGTGAGAGAGAGAGAGAGAGAGAGAGAGAGAGAGAGAGAGAGAGAGAATCCAATCAAAGCTGCAGCTGAGTCATACATCACAGCTGAGATTCCCACTGTGGTAAGAAAATGACCACAGTGACTTTGAGCAGTCTGAGAACTTTATAAAGTAGCTTTCATTGCATGCTTGTACACTCTTCTTCTTCCAAACAAAATCCTGTGTGGTTGTAAACTATTCTTGCTTATCTGCATGCCTTAATTGCTCCGGCATGAGAAGTACAATGGGGGCAAGGGCTTGAGACTTCCCAATACTAAAGGAATCTTTGTTTGTGTAACAAAAGATTCATTCATTTAAAAAAGCCTGTAGTATGTTTGAGATGAGTGTTTGCTGTGTTAACTCTTTAAATTCAGTTGTGCTGCTGTATCTGAAGCTTGATAAATACAGACTGTTCTGTTGTCCAGAGTATACCTGGATGGCCCCATTTTGTGTTATGATGTTTTCATGACTGCTGTTAAACAGTGCATTTGCTGTTAGTTTGTATTTCTGACACAAAAAAATCCAATGTACTGAGTGCTTTAAAGCACAGATTGCTAATGTGGATTTTTCTGTCTTTTCAGTAAGTATCATGGCTTAGAGTGCAGTTACATTAATGAAATAAATTGGATGATAGATCAGGGTTTTTGAATTCAGTTTAAAGTGATACAGTATTCACACATAGTTTTTATATATTCTCACGGGAAAACATTTAATCTGTTTTAATCTGTGTTGTATATCAGTCAGGAAGGCTACATGGGCTTTTAGAATTGTTGCATTTAGGGCTTTATTCTGCACCTTCCCTTCCTTCCTTGTACTGGCTTCCTCTTACAGCCACTAGTTGCTGCTGTTGTGGCATTATTTGTACTAATTACTTTTTAATTTCTTGCAGTCTGGAATAGTGCTAGAAATGAACAACAGGAGGAAAAATGAAACAGAGGTATTTCTGCAGACAAATGATGCACACAAACACAGAGAGGGACTGGAAGAATTGAATGGCAAGACCAGCAGACACAATTTACACCGATGGAGGTTTCACATCTATCAAATCAATTCCAACCAAATTACATTCACATCCAAGTTAAAATCAACAACCCTCTGGCAGAAGAGTAAAATACCTCATAGAATCATAGAATCATAGAATCATAGAGTTGGAAGAGACCTCAAGGGCCATCCAGTCCAACCCCCTGCCATGCAGGAATCCCATCACAATATTTCCGACAGATGGCCATCCAGCCTCTGCTTAAAAACCTCCAAAGAAGGAGACTCCACCATCCTTTGTGGCAGCATATTCCACTGCTGAACAGCTCTAACTGTCATGAAGTTCTTCCTAATGTTCAAATGGAATCTCTTTTCCTTTAGTTTGAAACCATTGCCCCGAGTCCTAGTCTCAGAAGCCATGGAAAACAAACATGTTCCCTCTTCAGTATGACATCCTTTCAAATATTTAAACATAGCTGTTATATCCCCCCTCAGCCTTCTTTTTGAAAGGCTAAACATTCCCAATTCCCTAAGCCGTTCCTCATAAGACATTTCTTCAAGACCTTCAACCATCCTGGTCACCCTCCTCTGCACCCGCTCGAGGTTGTCAACGTCCTTTTAAAATTAAGGCGCACAGAACTGGACACAGTACTCCAGGTGGGGTCTGACCAGAGCAGAATAGAGTGGTACTATCACTATCCTTGATCTAGACACTATGGTTCTGTTGATGCAACCAAGAATCGCAATGCTTTCCTGGCCGCCGCATCACACTGCTGACTCATGTTCAATTTGTGGTCCACCAAGACTCCCAGATCCCTCTCACAGGTACTATTTTCCAGCCAAGTATCTCCCATCCTATATCTGTGCAATTCATTCTTTTTACCTAGATGTAGCACCCTACATTTCCCTCTGTTGAAATCCATTCCGTTAGCTTTGGCCCAGCACTCTAATCTGTCAAGGTCCTTTTGGATTTTTATCCTATCCTCTAGGGAATTAGCAGCCCCTCCCAATTTGGTATCATCTGCAGATTTAATTAGCATGCTCTCTATTCCTTCCTTCAAGTCATTAATAAAGATATTGAACAGCACTGGACCCAGAACAGAACCCTGGGGCACCCCACTGGTCACATCTCTCCAAGCTGAGGAGAGGCCATTTATGATCACCCTTTGGGTGCGATCAATCAACCAATTACAAATCCACCTAACAGTAGCACTATCTATCCCACTTTCTACTAACTTCTTAGCAAGAATACCATGGGGAACCTTATCGAAGGCCTTACTAAAGTCCAGATAAGCAATATCCACAGCATTCCCCTCATCAAAAAATAATTTAGAACATTGTATTCTCGAAGGCTTTCATGGCTGAGATCTGATAGGTATTGTGAGTTTTTCGGGCTGTTTGGCCATGTTCTGGAAGTTTTTCTTCCTGACGTTTCACCAGACTATGTGGCCGGCATCTTCAGAAAGTAAGGAGCTCAGGGAACTTAGAGCACAGAGAGAACACGGCTAAACAGCCTGCAAAACTCAGAACAGTTACTATATAAAACATGCTGAACCCAATTCAAATCTAATTTTTCATCCCCAGTGTAACCATGTTCGTATTTACACAAGTTACTCTTCTTGATTTGTTTTACTGCTCTTTAAATTCCTTCCAATTTTGTCTGTTGTGGAATACAGCGTTGATTCCTGTATCTGGTTCAAGCATACCACTTGGTGAATAAACTTTAATATATAGAAATGTTAATGCATATATACATTAAGCAGGAGGTCAGACTAAGTGGCTTCAGGATATTTCTCAACCTTTTGAGTGGTATTGGTGTAGAGACTGATTCACAGACAGCATCTCATTATTTATTATTTTATCATATGACTACAGTCTCCCTTAATCAGCCACTCCATGTATATTATTTATAGATTCATAGCTACAAGAAATCCTCTGAAAGGGAATATTTTGTTTTTGTTTGCCACTTCCATAACATACAATACGTAGGTTTTCATTTCTGTTATGCAAATTCCTTGATGGAATTTGACTGACCTTTGTATACTGTCTTGCTCAGAAATTGCTGCTTTGTTCTAACATTTTGTTTTAAATGAGAATGCACACACTCTTATTGGTGCATTTGTTTTGGAAAAATACACAGCTGAAAGAAAAGAAAGAAAATATTGTCATTACTGGGAAGCTGCTGTTGAAACAGCTGGTATTTATTCTAATAAACGCAAGGGGGAATTCTGTATGCATATACAGTACTTCAAAAATAAAAAGGCAAAACTTTGCACCTCAACAATGATCTTCTGGAAAGCGTTTTCCTCTGTAAATTTTTAGACTGAAATTATCATAGCTGATTCTGGCCAATGAGCTTTGCTGGAAATAAACAAGGAGTGTGTGATCTTGATTATTTATTTGGCCTTCATAATTTTTCTGTACTACTGTAATAACTAGAGCTAGGAAATTCTGGAGATACGATCGTAGCTGCCCAGTTTTGGCTTGCCTGCACTGCTTGCTGTATGCTTCTGTGCCAAATTCTAGGCACAGTATTAATGTTAACATGTAAGGCCCTAAACCGTTTGGAACCTTGTTGCTTCTAGGAGCACTTCTTTCTGAGCTTTTCTACCTTGACAACCAGATCTTCTCAAGCTTTGATGCAGCAGGAGGCCATCCTCAGAGAGTCCCAAAAATCTATGACCAAGAACGGGCCTTTTCAGGTGTGTCTGCTACTTTGTGAAATGTGCAGCCGGTGGAGGCCCCTTCCCTCTCAGCATTCCGAAAGCTAATAAAAACACAACTCTTTAGAGAAGCCTTCCTGGATCCCATCCCTTCATAATAGTTTTAGGTTTATGTTACATTTTTGATTCTGTTTGACTGTCATTGCCATTGAGTGCTCTTTTGGTGTTTTTTTTTTAAAGATTATCTGTGGATGATTGGGAGCTTGGGTTTTATATGTATATTTGCAAAAATAGGTTACAGGTGATACCTTCATAGGCCACTATTAAAAATTAAAAAAGGAAGAACATTGCAAGCTTTCGAGTGCAGTCAATCACCATTCTTCAAAGCAGGTCCCAGAAGTTCAGACATGGTAAAAGATGTTCTTCACCAGGAGGTTACTTTTAAGGTCCTTAGTTATATGATGATTTTAAAATCCATGACTTTAAAAGTAACTTCTGGTGAAGAACATCTTTTCACCATGTCTGAACTTCTGGGACCTGCTTTGAAGAAGAGTGATTTACTGCACTTGAAAGCTTGTAATGTTCCTTTTTTAATTTTTAATAGTGGCCTATGAAGGTATTGCCTGTAACCTATTTTTGCAATTGTGTTTTGTGATGGCCACATGGCTCAACTCCTTGATTGGATATATATATTTGTAAACCAACCAGAATAGCTGTATGGCACTGGATGGGTGGTAGCAAAATTTAATTATATAAAGTAAATAAACCTTGCTTTTTGTACTCTGACTCTCAGAGTAGCCAAGCCAGAATGCCCATTGACCAGCTAGGTTTGGAGATTCTGGAGATTGCAGCATAGGGGGTAGCTTTCCAAAGGCACCTGAGGATATCTTACTAGGATGCCTTGAAATGTCTATTTTTGGTGGTGAGTGGTGGCAGCTACAACATCTGGAGAGCCGCATGGCACATGAGATGTACCTCCATGAAACTGCCATGGCGATTTGGCTTGAGCTGTGTCAATAAAATGGGTTAGCAGAAGGAAAATATGTTCCACATCTGAATTTTTCAGGGTTATATTTATAGCTGTATTGTCCCTGACTATTCCCTGAATTACAGTTGATTGCAAGAAACAGTGATGTGTTTTAGATATCGGTGAAGGGCCTGTTTATGATGTTTGAGGTGTGGTGGCTCGTACACATCAGGATAACTACCTTTTGATGTGCAGGTACTCATATTGAGGGTTCCCATAACCCCATCTACAAGGCAAGTCCGTAAATACAGGATCACTTATGTTCTAGAGATGGGATTTTTATTTCACAAGTGGTCAGCTTCCAAAATGAAATGCAGGAGCCCAGGTGGTGTTTGGAACTGGAGGAACACGATCAACCAATCCCTTACCTTGTGCTGGGCTTATACAGGGCTAAACTCCAACAAGGAAAAAACCTCCATGTCATGTTTCACTCTCCCTGGCACTGGTCAGTTACATAGCTGTCAAGTTTCCCCTGGAGCTTGGCAGGACGGGAGGAGATAAAGGAGAAAGGTGCGTGTGTGTGCTAGCATGCACGCACACAAACACAAGCACCCACCCATGCCCGCACACTCACTTTGCCCCTCCCACCACACCGAGCCGCTGAGGACTTGGCCCAGTTGTGACAGGAAGCAAGAAAGAGATAGAAGGGCACTCAGCCTGTGAGCAGAGTGGACCGGGCCTCCTCCTTTGGGTGGTCGTGAGCACACAGAGAGAGAGGGAGCACAGAGAGGGGGGTGCAGCCCTCTGGCTCCCCCATCCTTTATTTCGTGTGCACACGTGGTCGTGGTGGCCTCTGGTTACCATGGAGGTGCATGTGGTGGGGGGAAAGAGAAAAGGATCCATTAAGCGGGCAGATTGCTCCTCCCTCTGCTGGTGGGAGGGAAATCTGAATCCTTTCAACAAGCCACCACAAAACATTTGCGTTTTCTGCCTCTCAGCCTCATCAGCCCGACTCCATGCATGCGCGGAATCTCTTGGTGCCCCGCTTGCCTTGCCCCTCCTACTCCACCAAGCCACAGTTGCACCAGCCCGCAACCCCCCCCCCCCCGCCGCCGCCCATACGCATGCACGGATGCCCTTGGTGCCCTGGGCCAGGCTTGAGCCCACCCACCTGGAGGTCACTTGTGCTCCACCACGTTTCTTTGCTCCGCCCGTCCCCACTGCCAGCTGGGACATTTCTGTGAAAATGAATGTTCCGAGCAGGCAGCGGGAAAAAGATTGAAAATTGGTAGTGTCCTGCCTACAATGGTACACTTGACAGCTATGGTCATTTAGGAGCTGTACAGGGAAATGAATCATCCTGCCTTCCTCTATAATTGGCCAGTGCTTAGGAGAGTGAAAGATGACATGTCGGAGGCTTCCTCCTCATTGGAGTTTAGCCCCATGCGAGCCGAGCACAAGGTAAGGAATTAGTTGATTGCGTTCCTCCAGTTCTGAGTGCCACCTGGGCTCCTGCATTTCATTTCAGAGGCTGACCACTTCTGAAATGAAAAGCCCATCTCTAAGCTCATACGCATTTCTTTATCTGTGTGTGAGTGTAAATATTGATCTGTGATCGCGTGATTAATAGGTAATATACATATATGTCAAAGATAATCAATGCATAGCATAATACCTAATTTACTAGGGTGAGCTGGGTATTCTAAAACAGTGGGCCAGAAAAGCAAATATTGGACTTTGGCTGGAGACATCTGAAATTACATAGGAAAGGAAACAAAAGGGACACTACATGCTCACAAGCTGTGGAGGTGTGGCTGAAAAAGCTTGTTCAGAATGCAACTATACAGTGAAGGAGATTCACTTACTTTGAATATAAGCAAATAGCTAATATATGCAGGGGGATGGCAAAAAAGCTAAAGTGCAGAATGAACTTAGACTTGCCAGAGAAACTAAATATAGTAAAAAGGCTTTTTTTAAAGTTATGTCCGCAGCAAAATAAAAAATAAGGAAATGATAGGCTCTCTGTGTGGTTAAGATAACCAGTTATTAACAGGAGACAGGGACAAGGCAGAACTACTCAACACCTTATTTGCCTCAGTTTTCTCCAAAAAGGAAAAAAGAGTTCCATTGGGACAAAGAGTAGAGGAGGTAGGACATGAATTGCAACATAGAATAGGTAGGAAGGTAGTACAGGAGCACCTGGAAACATTAAAGGAATTTAGGTCTTCTGGGCCAGATGAATTACACCCAAGGCTATTAAAATAACTGGCAGAAGTAAATTCAGAATCATTGGCAATAATCTTTGAGAAGTCCTGGAGAACAGGGGAAGTCCCCATAGATTGGAGGAAGAAAAATGTCCCCATCTTCAAAAAGGGGAAAAAAGAAGAACCGAATAGTTACTGCCCTGTCAGCTTGACCTCAATTCCTGTAAAGATCTTAGAGCAGACTATTAAGCAGAGAGTCTGTAATTATTTAACAAACAATGCTGTCATTACAAAAAGTAAACATGGGTTTCTTAAAAACAAGTCATGCCAGACTAATTTGATCTCTGGTGGATGAGGGGAACACTGTGGATATTGCTTATCGAGATTTCAATAAGGCCTTCGATATGGTTTCCCATGGTATACTTACAAAGAAGTTAGCAGAATGTGGGATAGATAGTGCTACTGTTAGGTGGATTTGTAATTGGTTGACTAGTCGTATCCAAAGGGTGATCATAAGTGGCTTCTCTTCCGATTGGAGAGATATGATCAGTGGTGTGTCCCAGGGTTTTCTTCTGGGTCTGATGCTATTCATATTCTTTATTAATGATTTGGATGAAGGAATCAAGAGTATGCTGATTAAATTTGCAGATGTTACCAAATTGGGAGGGGTGGCTAATTCCCTATAGGATAGTAAGAAAATCCAAAGCAACCTTGACAGACTAGAGTGCTGGGCCAAAACTAATGGAATGAGTTTTATTTAACACAGAGGAATGTAGGGTGCTGCATCTAAGTAGAAAAAAATGAATTGCACAGATATAGAATGGGAGACACCTGGCTGGAAAATAGTACCTGTGAAAGGGATCTGGGAGTCTGGGTGGACCACAAATTGAGTCAGCAGTGTGATGCAGCAGCCAAGAAAGCCAGTGCAGTTCTTGGTTGCATCAAAAGAAGCATAATGTCTAGAGAAAGGGAAGTGATAGTACCAGTCTGCTCTGGTAAGACCCCACCTGGAGTATTTTGTTCAGTTCTGCACTCCACAATTTTAAAAGGATGTTGACAACATTGAACGGGTCCAGAAGAGGGTGACCAGGATGGTTGAAAGGTCTGGAATATATGTCTTATGAGGAACGGCTTAGGGAACTGGAAATGTTTAGCCTTAAAAAAAGAAGGTTGAGAGGGGACATGATAGCCATGTTTATTTCTTTGAAAGGATGTCATATTGAAGAGGGGACTGGTTTGCTTTCCATGGTTTCAGAGACTACGACATGGGGAAATGGTTTCAAACTGAAGGAAAGAGGTTCAGTCTGAACCTTAGGAAGAACTTCCTGACAGTTAGAGCTTTCTGGCAGTGGAATATGCTGCCATGGAGTCTCCTTCTTTTGAGGTTTTTAAGCAGAGGCTGGAATACCATCTGTTGAGAGTACTGTGATGCAGGTTCCTGCACGGCAGGGGGTTGGACCTGGATGGCCCTTGAGGTCCCTTCCAACTCTAGGATTCTATGATTGTAAGTCACACTGGGGACTTGGGGTCGATTCATTTTAACCAGCCATATTTAAATGGCTTGCTTGCAATTCTGCTTAGAGCCCTACAAGAGGTGTTGTTCAAAGAAATGCATTAACTAGCAGTGATGGTTCCTTGCTCTCTCAGTTTCCTCTTGTTAGCTTTAAAAAACTGTTACTGTCAGAGGTTTGCTCTTTGCCTTAAGTTGTTTTAAAAAGAGCCCATGAAAGAGAACTTTTTAAAAAAGAGATGAGTCTTGGGAGAGGGTTTTGCCAAGGAAAGTTTGTACGGGCACTGCCTTGTATTCATCTACCCATCCTCCCAAATGAGGGAGGAGGCAAAAGAGAAGGTGCTTAGCAATGTGGCTTTTAGATAGCTCAAATAATCGCAAGCCTGAACTCAATGGTTAGGATTCTATATATTAAAAAGTATAAGCCTCCTAGTGTAGGGGGAATTCTCTATATTAGTAGGGTTGGATTCAGATTCACATTTTATGTTGTGTTGTGTGATTAATGGGAAAAATATGAATTGCCCCACCCCAAACCCATAGTATTTCTGATACTTTTTGGTAACGTAGTCATTCCCTCAATAAGGTTTGCTGGCTTGATAATTATTGTCTCTAGTGGCCTGGTAGCTGTTTCGAAGCACAGGCAAGTTGATGTGGATGAAGGTGGCCATTTAAGTACCTGGCCCCAAACTGAATATGTGATGAAAATATAAATATAATATTCAAAGGCAGGGTAAAATAAATAATGCTTGGATTGGGGAGGGGGGCAATTTACCATATTTTATTTGAATGATTGATAACTTCATCAGATGTTTTTGGAGGAGAACAATGAATGATTGGCAGCCCTTTGTCATATTATACATTGATGAACTCTGCAAATATGGCAAAAGACAATCAAAACTACTTCCCCTAAAGCAGTGGTGATGAAACTTTGGTACTCCAGTTGTTTTGGACCACAACTCCCAGAATTCCAAGCCTGTATTATCAGTGACAAAGGACCATGGGAGCTGTGGAAAATCTGGAATGTTGAAGGTTTGTTACCACTTCCTTAAAGAGATGTTTGTTACCATTATGATTCACACTTTTTTTGAAGTTGTTGTCCATTTAGAACTTTAAATAGTTATTATTTATTTATTTGTTAGTTGCATTTATATCCCACCTTTTTTCAGTAAGCACAAAGTCCCCCCTTCCTTACTTTATCTTCTCAGCAACCTTGTAAAGAAGGCTGAGAGATAGTGAATGGACCAAGGTGAGTTTCATGGTCTCCAGACACATAGTCTAACACTCTTAACTAGGCATGGGCACGACTCGGCAAAATTGTCGTTTCTGTTTTCGGTTATCGTTTCCGTTACGTAACGGAAATGGTAACGATAATTAAGCCGTCAGAACTCAAACTCGAACTCGAACCGAGAAAAGAAAAATTTGGTCGGGTTTTTCGTTTCCGTTTGTGGCATCGCGGCGATTGCGCAATGCTGCGAAGCACAGAAAAAGTTTTTAAAAGTTTTTTAAAACCCCGACTCCCGACCAAAAAAAGCACGCGAAAATATGCCTGCCTGAGGCTTTGCCACCTACCAGAGGGGTGGTTTCTGGGGGGTCCCCGGACTTCCCCCCTCTTCTCCTGTCCTGGGCTGCTTGCACCAGGCTGGGGGGGGGGTCATCCTCGTGGTCTCGCCATGCCATGCGGTGGGGGGGGGGATCCAAAATGGCGACCGCAATTTTTCTTTTGAAATCGTGGTCAAAAAACACACCAAATCACCACAGAAACATGTGAAATTTATTTATTTTAAATGCCTGAATTTTAATAGTAGCAGCAGTGGTTTTTTTATAGCAATAAAACGTCGTATTGATTTTATTTTATTTTATTTTATTTTTTATTTTTTTAGACCTGCCCATTTGGGCTGGGCATAGGATGGGACCATGCAAATTTTTTGAACCATTCCACCAATGGCATCACCAGGTTTTTGACTGACACTTCTGGATGTCTCGGAGGGCATAAAAAGCCGAGGCACCTTCCAGAAATCGCAGCCGGGTGTATGGATGTGGTTGAGGGAGGAGGGCTGGCTGCTGGTGCTGGTGTGATCCAATCGAGATTGAGGAGGGAGGCTGGAGGCTTTAGGATTTAAGTTAGGCAGGCAGGGAGGGAACTGAGTTTAGAAAATAATTTCTTTGATTCCCTGCAGCTTTGTCTGCTGAAGGGAATAGCAGTTTATTCTTTATTTCTTCTCTGGCACTTTGTGAGGATTTTTTTCTGATATTGGATAAAGGAGGAGGTTCAACTGGGAGTGGGAGGTGTGGATTTATTTTAAATATATATTATATACTACCATTTATTTTCTCTTTTCCCAACTTCAATTTGCGTGCACACACACACATTTGGGCAGCAAGCCAAGAACAAAACCTCTATCCTAAGTGATATCCTAACTGCCCACTCGCCCGTCTGCCCGCGCCGCCACCCGCCTGCGCCTACGCCGCCACCGCCTGTGGCCCGCGCCGCCCCGCCCGCCCATGGCCCCCCGCCACCGACCCAAAACGGACCCGTTCCGACAAACGAAAACTCAAAACATCATTTTTTCTGGTCGTGCCCATGTCTACTCTTAACCACACCACTCTACAGATCCTGCATCTATTTTTTTTAATTCTGTGTTTCCTTCCATCTTAAGCTCTGTGGAGCCTAGACTGAGGAAGAATACTGCAAGGCTCAAAAGCTTCCATTTTCTGGTATTTTAGTGCTCCTATTAAGGTAAATCTTAATCTTAGTTTTCACAAGGGGGAAATCACTAGAGAAATGAAGTTATTTCCAATTATCCTTAGACAGAAAATAATTTATATATAAATTTATAATATAAAATAAATTATAGGTGAAAGGTGGAGTGAAAATATTCAAAATAAGTAACTAAAATAAATAAATGATGTGTTTTCAATATGTACGAACCCTGCATGAAGTATATGGAAAAAAATGTGGATTACCAATAAGACATACAAAGTGCCTTTGCTGCAAACTATTTAAGGGAAATAAGACCATGTTCTTTCGAGAAGGAACGGCGATTGTTTATTCATGCTACTATGGTTTTTTTCCTTTGTAGACTTCCATTATTTATACATATCTTTGAGATTTTATAGGCCCGGAAAATTAGTTTTGTTCAGCTACCAGCCTGTGCAGCCATGGTAGCTGCTGCTAAGTGCTTTTTAATTTCATTTACCTCACAGAGTGCCCATAGTGGGAATGGGGCTTTGCAGGTGGCAAATAATATATTTATCAAGCTTCAGAAATGCAACCTGTTTCACCTTGCTAGGATGTTTTGTGCCTCCCTTTTCCATAAGTTTTACCAGGTCAACTCTCCAGTGGAAATTCATCCTGTGATCAAAACAAATATAAAAATTAATTCTTGGTGTATACTTACTTCCTTTACAGCCATGGCAAAGAGATGATCAGGCAGGAAAGAAGTGTACTGTTGCTACAAACTTCATGCAGTTCTGTCAAGGAGGAAAACAGGATTATTTGCACTTCCCTGTTAAAAAAATCAAGATCAAAAAGTACAAGTACACAGCACAAAGTCCCTCTTCAACCTAAAGCCCAAATCTAATTGCTAGTCTAAACTACAGTCCAACAAACTCACTGGATGAAATCCCAGTCAGTCTCCAGTGGATAAATTGCATCTAGAGTAAAACTTCAATTAAAATAACTTCAGAATTTACTTCTTCTCAGCAAGGGCCCCCTGTTTAATGGACCCTTTTAGTTGGTACTGTTGCTACATTAAGGAACATGACTTCTGACACTGGATCTACTCTACGGATTTATGCCTATATGTTCACCAAAAAGGAAAAAAGCTTTGGTTTAAATCCAGGAGTTTTGGCTAAACACCTTTGAAAACAAGGAATTTTGGACTATAGATCAACTTCTCACTCAAAACATGAGCACACTGATCAGTCCCCTGCTAAATTTTACTAGAGTCCAGTCCTTCAAACACTGGAATGTAACCCTGAGGAGGTACTCAGCAAGCCCTTTGTTTAATGGACCACTTTTAGTTGGGAGTAGCTATATGGAAGGAACAGTTGACTTCTGACACTGGATCAGCACTACAACGGATTTAGGTCTATATGTTCACACCCACAGTCACATAATTTTACTCATTCAGTGGTTAGATCTGTATCTGGAGACATTTTCATTGCGTTTAATGGACTTCTACATAGGGAGGAGTCTCCCCTGTCTGCCTTTAAGGAATCAAAGAGGGGAATTTACCTCTTGTGCCAACTAGAATTCAAGGTATATGAAGAGCATGCTCACATTTTGAGTGAGGAAGTTGGGCAGTAGCTTGAATTTCTTAAGGATATTGCTTCAATCTTAAGTTTTTAAAATTTAACCAACTGTTTCCCACACCCCTCCTTAGGGATTTTTCCTGCTGTTGTTTTTAATTATAGAAACTGAGTGTTGGAAAAAATAACTGCCTTTATTTAAAAATTTAGTACACATTTTTTTCTTTTAAAAATCTGCTATACAAATAAACAAATGAAATGGTCAAACAGTAATGGTCAAAAAATCTGCTGTATAAATAAACAAAGGAAATGGTCAAACTAAATTTGTATAGCACCTAGAACCCAATCTATGGAAGCAGACCAAGTACTCCCAACCAGTTCTAGCTAGATCTTTAAGGAAACAAGAGCTTCTCATAAAAGAGAAGGAATTACCATTTAAACAAATTGTGGTATTACTGGCCAATCTGTTCCCATATCATATCAGTATGCTGCTAGAAAATTCATTCCAGAAACAGACATCGTCTAGTCTAGGTTGTCCGACCAAAGGAGTAGGTTAGGTAACCACAGTTTTCATGACATAATTTTCGTATACAGTACTGTATATTGCTTTCTATGTTGGGCAAAAAGCACAAGTAGAAACTTCAAGCTTTCAGAAGGTAGCAGGATTGAGAGCTGAACTGCAGTCTTAGTGAATAATAGTTGTCATTAAAAGTACCAAAAGTCTCTACATTTCTCTGAAGGAGATAACACGGCAGCATGTCGTCAGTCATAACTGTATGTGTTTGGAATGGCTGTATAAATTTTGACATGTGTATTTCCCTTATTAGAACTTAAATGCACATTTGCATTCCATCCAGTTCTCACAATTAGGAAAGAAACATTATAGACATTTGTTGATTTCCAGTGACAGAACAAAGCAGATAGATTTGAATTTGTAAACTGAGATTTGGATTTTGATCCAAGTTGAGTCCAAGCCAAATCATGTTGTTTTCCAAACAGCGGAATCCGGTACAATCTGAGCCTTAGTGTCTCCTCTCCCTGGAAGCACCCTTTGTAATGGGGAAAATATCCCACAATGTTTCTGAATTTTAACAAGGAAAGTGAAACACTCAGTTCTCTTGAACTGTTGCTAGAAACTATTCAAGTCAAGGTTGTGGAAGCAGGCGTGTTAGATTTTCTAGACCAAGGGTGATATTTTGGCTAAAACATGCTGTGCAATGGGGAAAAAATCAGAAACCTACAAAGCAGAATTAGCTTCAAATTCCCCCAAAGTAGACCACTATCTATCTATCTATCTATCTATCTATCTATCTATCTATCTATCTATCTATCTATCTATCTATCTATCTATCTATCTAGATTTGTATATCACCCCATTAATGCAAAGCAATATTCTGAGTGGCTTACAGAAAAAAAATCACAGCACCAAAGAAATCACATTGTTTCAATAACTCATTCAGGGACACTGGTAAGAGGAAGAGTAAAATTTTCATTTATTCAGAGTTCTGAATAGATTTTAAAAAATTGCATATTGTAGAAAAACGATTGGTTACAGGAGCAGAGCTTATATTTTCATCCTGACTACATTAGTGGTGGCGAATCTTCAGCACTCCAGATGTTTTGGACCACAACTCTCGCAGTCCTTTGTCATTAGCAATTCAGGCTTGTAATTCTGGGAGTTCTGCTCCAAAACATCTGGAGTGCCGAAGTTCTCTACCACTGGACTACATAGCTAATTGACTCCTGAATGGAAAAGAGTGGGAAAAGGACTCTCAGGTAGAGTCCTTAAAATCTGAGGCAGAGAGAGAACAGTTGGTTGCTGCTGGATTAATTGACAGTCACTGTCGCCCGGAAATATCCATCCTGGCCAATACCTTTTAAAGGTAGCATATGAAGGTTGAAATAAATATACTATTTCTATTTATGTATGGTAAACACCCAACTTTCCCCTTCATTTTGCAAGGTAGCTCTCACATGCAAGCTTGCAGGTATCATCCAGACCCAGAAGTGCTTTGCTTCCACAGTAAAAGAATGCCATATGTCTTGTGTTCACTGGGACCAACACTTTGCTCATTTCTTTCATAAGAAAAATTGTGATTCTTAGGTAACTATGTCCTGCTCTAATTGGCAGTCTACTTAATTTTTTTAAGAACATAAGAACATAAGAAGAGCAACGATGGATCAGGCCAAAGGCCCATCTAGCCCAGCTTCCTGTATCTCACGGTGTCCACACCAGATGCGCCTGGGAGCACACAAGACTAGATATCTGTTTCTTGATACCTGACACCACTCCCCTGCATCTGATCCTTGAAGTACCCTGGTTTTAAGCCTGGAGATTACACATCTCCATCATGGTGTGTAACCTGTGATGGACTTTTCCTCCAGGAATCTGTCCAATCCCCTTTCAAATGAAAGTTCTACATTGCTACATCCAAATACATGCACACACACATGTACAATAAATGCAAGATACAAGATGAAGACATGCAAACACACATATATTATATATGTATATATACAAGACACAGATGACTAGATAGTTCCGTGAGTTGGGCAGCTGATTTCAGAACCAAAGGTTGGGAGTTTTATTCCCTAGTATGCTTCCTGGGAGAAGAGCTAGCCCATGAAGTCCTGAGCAAGCTGCACATCAACATAAGCTAATGATTATAATATATGCACAATCACAATCACAAGAACCTTTATTGACATACATTATTATAAAACAGATGCAACAAAATGTAAAATGAGATGTAGGAAATAAATAGGTAAAAAAATATACATGTGTGTTGTGTTGTTATAGTCATGACCAACTCTTTGTGACTCCATGGAGTTTTCTTGGCAGGAATACTGGAGTGGTTTGCCAGTTGCTACTCCAGGCGCCTACAGCACCTGGTATTCCCTGGAGGTCTCCCATCCAAGTACTAACCAGGGCCAACCCTGCTTAGCTTCCGAAATCAGGCGGGATCAGATGTGCTTAGGGCACCTAGGCATAGATATAGGAATCTATGTTTCAATTGATTTGATGGCACTTAGTTATTATTATACAACACACACATATGTATAATTTTAATTGGAATTGGATGTAATCTTCCTCCCTTTTTGTAAATGCACTCCTTAACCCTTTTAAGAAAATGAGTAATGTGGACGGCAGTATATTTGTAAGAGGGAAAAGGACACAAAAAAGCAAAACAGAGAAGCAGAGATTTAATTTAAAGTATTAAATGTAATGAGATAGTAGAATGCCCATTATTTTAAGTACGATATAGGTCATCACCTTTTCTTCCCCCTTTTTCCAGGAATCAGATCTGCCTGCAAGGCATCAGGCTGGTGTAGCAACTGGAGTTCTGAACATTGACAGTTGAGATCTGTTTTGACCCCTAGTCATCCCTGATGTTTATGCGGTGGCTTTGGTGTACACCTCTCTATGTAACCTATTTGCTCTGTGTAACCAACAACCCACAGGCCTGATACAAAGATAAAGTAGTAAACACAGCACATAATAATAATTTATACTTTTGAGTTCTCACACAAATGCAGGTATTGCCAGTATGGTACTTTTCAAATAATTTAGGCTAATCCAGCCAATATGATGATGAACTTTGAATCCAGCCCATCTGAAGGGCTTCAAGTAGTGGAGGGGAGGGGATAATACTCCAGTTGGTGGAGTAGAAGGAGATGAACACTGGCATCAGCCTTTCTCTGGCATGGTTCAGAAATGGTATTTGGTTATACAAGCCACAATTGGCATTATATCCAAATCACTAGATAATTTGGACTGCGTGAAATTGTAGAAGCACTTCTTGGCTCAGTTTACTTCAGTTTCATTTTCAGGAATTAATCCAAAAGATGTAGCAGCAAAATAATTTACATTTCTGCTTCCTAGAAGGGCCACCAGAGGGTGTCTGGTTCCCTAAATGTGTGATGAGAACATCTTTCAAGTTCATTAACAGGGCACATAAAATGATGTCACTTTTGTTTCATTTCATGAAGCGAAGAAGTTTTGCAGAGCAAAAGGAAATATGAAGACAGAAGCCCAGGAATGAGGGATAGCATGAGGGAGTTGAAGAATAACATTTTAAGAAACTCCAATAGAATAGTAAAGTCATAGTTATAAAAAAAATTCCAAATCCTACTAGTAGCAAAAGGTAGTAACATGTTACTATTATAAAATCATAATTGTATCAACATTTGTCCCTATGTAATTCAACTCAGTGAAATTAAAAAAAAAACCCTCAAAGCTGCCATTGTCTTGTTTCTTTCCATAACAAGCCGATCATTGATACTAATTGAGGGAAGAGATTTGGTATTTCATTTCTCCTGGATATCAAAGATGTGGGTTTATTTAATTAACGTCTGGTTCATATCTATTATTTGTGAGCACACAGGTATAACAAGGTATTGAATTTATGTGTACACAGGCCTTCTTGTGTGCAGTGGGGTGGGGTGGGATTAATTTCCATACATGCCAACCCTATACACCTGCATCCCCCCCCCCAAAAAACCTGGTGCTTTCCTTATGTGATGAACAACCACTTCCATACTCTCACAGTCTGCATAACTATGGGCTTATGGGAGCTGTAGTCCAGGGCATTAGTTTGGGGAAGGATGTTCTAAATGCCAAACTCAATAATCACTTTGATCACCAGTTTGCCAGCTTATTCCACTGAAATTATGTTTCTGGTATGTTCTTCTGTGCTGGAAAAATACTTTAGTTTGGGTAGGGATATCAAAAGAAGTTCTCTCTTGCCTTCAGTCCAGTATGAAATTAAGAATTAGTTCATTGTATGCTGACAAATTGATTCCAATGTTTGGTGATCCTTGCTGGGGTTTCCTAGGTAGGGAATACTCAGAAGTGGTTTGCCATTCCCTTCTTCTTGGGGCAATCTGGGACTACATAGCTTGCCGAAGGCCTTGCAGATTAGCTCTTTTCCTACAGGGCACAGTGAAGAATAAAACTCCCAAGCACTAAGCATTGGTATGAAATTACTGAGTAGGAAAAAGAATGAGAGAAACATTGTAAACAGTGTTCCGTGTACAGAAATGCGTTCAGCCATGTTGGCCACTTGCCAATGGACTTGCACAACAATGCCTCTTTGGCTTGAAAACCGAGATGAGCACTGCCCCTAGAGTCAGACATGACTAGCACGCATGTGCAGGGGGAACCTTTAACTTTACCTATGGGGGAAAATGATCTAAAAATGAGTTGTCAGATTGTTGATGACAATAAAGAATAAACCAGGTCCATATTTTTATGCTGTGTCTAAATGGCTAGATAAGGGTTCGATTAGATGGCCTCTTTCTCTTCCTCCTTCTCTACTGAGGTCCTTTTGAAAATTACTTATTTTTGTTGTCAGTGGGATTTAACTCTGCCCCATTTCCTGCATTCCCAGTGAGATGAGACTTTCCAGTAACAGGTACTGTTTGCTTTTTTAAAAGTACATGTTAAAAGGGAAGATACGCTTTATGTCTTGCTTACGTGGCTCCCTAATAGAGTGGCTTTCCAAGATTTCTAGCATTGAGGTTTCCTTTCCTAGCTCTTACTGCCCCTAGATTTTTTAAAAAATATATTTATGCTAGGGATTAAATCTAGGATCTTCTCAGTTTATTCATGTTGTAAATCTCACAGAAATTTGTAAGCACTCAAGCTGAATAGCGTGCGCAGGCACGTCTCTCCACAATTTTCCTGTCAAGAGTAGTACAGCCACTGCCCGTCACACTATTTCTATTTTCAGAACATATGCTGCGTTTTGGAACTCCCTCTGATAAGCAAAGATAATTTCTAAAGAAAACATGTGTAACAAATCAAACATCTAGCAAACCATATTATAGAATATTAGCTAGTTTAGTAGGCTTGGACACCTTTGAATGCATGTCAGATAAACTCCTGGCAGGTAGCTCTTATCAGTGGATGCTAGCTCTGAAATTGTGTTGCCAAGAGACTGAAAGGCAAGATAAAATTATTATTTTACAAGCTCCACTCCTGGGCTTCTCAGAGGTATCTAGGTGTCTTACCAGTTACCACTCTGAAACAAATACACTCTGAAACAAATACAGTGGTAGCCCGACCTAAGAGCAGTTCAACTTAAGAGCAATTCGACTTAAGAGTGGAAAACTGTTGGCACTTTAACTGCCACCTTACAAATTTTAGATATGGTCTGCTTGACTTACAATCCCCCCCCCATTTTTTTTCATTTTTCATTTTTTGCATTCTGAACTGATTAAATTCGTAAGTCGAGGTACCACTGTAGACCTATAACCTAATCAAGGAAGATTCATCTTCAGTTCTTTCCTATAAAATTGTAAGAAGATAAAGAACTATTAAAAAAACAGGCTGGCAGTCTTTATCTCAGCAAAAACCTTAGCAGCTTTCAAATTTTAAATGGCTCCAAATGCAAAGAAGGTGCTGCCTAGATGCCCTAAGCATATACGATCTCACCTGATTTCAGAAGCTAACCAGGGTGGTCCCTGGTTAGTACTTGGATGGGAGACCACCAGGGAATACCAGGTGCTGTAGGCATCTGGGGTAGGAACTAGCAAACCACTCCAGTATTCCTGCCAAGAAAACTCGATGGACATGGGGTCACGAAGAGTTGGTCACGACTATAACGACACAACACAAACACAAATGCAAAGAAGAGATTGATTTTATAATAGATTTTAAAAAGGGAAGGAAGAAGAAACATCTGACATGTAAAAGATGATATCAGTATTATTTTCTCTTGCAGTATAACTTTGAGAAAGAAATTAAACACCAGATTCTTTCTCCAGCTAACCCTGAGAGAGACAAGCCAGCTTCTGCTGGGTTTGTTTAGCTACTTACATAGCAAAAAGGAATAGTTTAACAATATGTATCAGGTGCTTATCATCCCTAATAAGCCAGGGTTCTTAAGAGTTCCCAGGCCTATTGTAACAGTCAAACAACATAATCAAATACATGTGCTCTTCATATGGAACAACACAATGTTCTTTGTACAATATACTTATGAAGAATTCTATTAATAGTAGGAAGTAATTATATGGAATTACAAATTATGTTTTGTGGTTCCTTCTGTTCTTTCCCACAGTATTTGTAGTCATATTTGCTCTTTGTGTTTCATTTCCCTCTCCCCAAGGTTGCTAAAAATAAAACCTACTCTGTTACTCTAAGGGTGGTCATGGCTCCTAATTATTAGACTACTTCTCTTTTTTAAGGATTGTTCAGTCCAAATCCTACGGATGAACAAAAACTTAAGAAGTGATGAGAGTAGGATGCTTGAAGTTGACTATCAACATTCAGCACCTGGGCATCATATTGTGCCCATTAACTAGACTAAGACCGCTTTTACACGACCCCTAAGATCCGCTGGCCCCTTAAATTCGGACCAGAGATCTTAGGGGTTTGTCACTCTTCATGCGTTTCCACCCCTCCGTATTTCCTGGCTGCTGGCTGCGTGAGGGGAGGGAGGAAAAAAAGGGACAAAAGAATAAAGCCTTACCTCCCGGTGCTGGTGGAAGCTGGGGGGGGAGCCCCGGTCTCTTCCTGGTTCCTCTTAAAGGGGCAGGAGGCAAAAAACAAAAACAAAAAGAAGCGAGGAGAGCCCAGCACATCCGCATCAAATATTTTTCACCTCCCAAGAGCAGGTACAAGAAAAGTGCGCTGGGTCGTGCTTAGGTGGGCGGGGTCGCACTTAATTGTCTGCAAACTCCGGAGCTCGTGGGGAAACATTTTTAAGCTCCGGAGCTTGCAGCCATTTGCGGCGGAGTTTAGGGGTCGTGTATAAATGCCCTAAGACGTACTGTGATTCTGTTCAAATGATATGTTTCTTCCCTGCGTAGTGTAGTGAATAGACTGGTTGGAGCCTCTGGAGAGCCTGGCTTTGAATCCCCACTTAAAACTCACTGGGGAATCTCACTGGGTGTGTATAACTGGTAAAATGACTCATTGAATGCCTCTCACTTACCCTGAAAGTCATATAATAATAATAATTGTATGCCATCAAGTCAATTCTGACTTACATCCTTGTTAAAGTTTTCTAGAGAGCACTCATTTCTTTGTTTTGGGGGCACGTGAGCTGGAACTTTGGCTGTTTCTCAGGGCTGCTTGGGTTTTTAAAACCTAGAGTTTGCTGTTGCTTTAAATATTCTTTCTTACAGGTAGCAAAGAGGAGGGTGGAGCTGGGAATGTTTAGCCTTACAAAAAGAAGGCTGAGAGGGGATATGATAGCTATGTTTAAATATTTGAAAGGATGTCACATTGAAGAAGGGACTGGTTTGCTTTCCATGGTTTCAGAGACTACGATGTAGAGTTTGGCTCAAACTACAGGAAAAGATATTTAATTTAAACATTAGGATGAACTTCATGACAGTTAGAGCTGTTCGGCGGTGGAATATCCTGCCACTGAGGGTGGTGGAGTCTCCTCCTTTGGAGGTTTTTAAGCAGAAGCTGGATGGCCATCTGTTGGAAATAGTGTGATGGGGGTTCCTGCATGGCAGGGGGTTAGACTGGATGGTCCTTGAGGTCTCTTCCAACTCTATGATTCTATGATTCTATGGAACTAGGGCTGTGCAGCTTTTCAAGGCCACACAGGCTCAGTTTTCTGGGATGCACAGTGGGGAATGAACCTCCCAACACTGTGGCTCTTCAAGCCAGTTGTCTAACTCAATGAGCTTTCCAGGGAGCAAAAACTTCATTAAGGTCACTATAAGTCTTTTCCAACTTAACATGACATAACAAGGCAACAAATGTTCCTATTGATTTTGTACATGTATGCATAGATTAACATATGCAAATTATTATTGTAATTTATCCCTTGTTGGGGGTGCCTTTTATTGTTTTGACAAATAACTCACCAATTTACCTCTCATAAGCACAGAGGTTATTTTGCTGGCAGAACACTAGATGATCATCTCTTCAGCTACATTGAGTAGCCTGGGGCAAAATTGATCTATTGGGATATATTTGTTGTTTCGACTTCATACTATTCCATACTATTACAGCACTTTCAGCATTTTGCAGTGCAATTGTGCAAAAAACATCAACACTTTCTCTCCCCCCCCCCCTTTACAAGCTGGATGCTCATTTTGTCAATCTCGGAAGAATGGAAGGTTGACTCCACTGGCCTTTTGAATACTTCCAAATCAAACTTAGACATGAGCAGAGGTTTGACTGCAGTACTGAAGTTTAACCATTGTACAACAGGGTTCACTTTGTAAAATAGTTTTCATTTTCCCTAGTTTTTCGTGTAGACATGGAGAAGTAGGGAATATGAAATATGGAATACAGTGCTTGTGTGAGTGCCTAGGAGCTAGTATAGACTCTATGTGTGAAATGGCAGTTCACACCTTCAGCATATCTCTTGTTATTGAATAGAGTACTTCAAAGGGCACAGAGATAGGAACCGATGCTTCCATGTTTATCTTATCAGAAGGAATCTCAAAGCAATCCCACAAGGGCACCCTCAGAGAAACACTTGACCTGAAGGGTGTCAATTTGATTCCTTCCCAGAGAATTATGCCAATTTGCAATAGGCAGCTGGATGGGGAAGCTGCCTTCTATCTTGAGGAAATATGAAAAGAGATTGAGATGTTGTTGACAATCGATTTGTAATGGCCCATTTACCTGTATAAAAGGGAACTGATCAAACTAGTTAGTTAGCATGTATTTGCTCCCTGCTGTCCTGATATTATCAGAAGGAGTTAGTTTGACACTAAAGAGGAAACTGGGTCCATTTTACCATCCTACAGGAAGATGCACTCTGTGCAAGTCTCAGAACTATGCTGTCTCTCCACCAAGGCATAAGTATTAGATAGGGTTGATGACCCTTTATTATTTCCTGGCATGTTTTTTCTCTTGGATGATTTATAAGTCTGTCTCACTATTTGCTCCTGTATTTTGAGAAACATTTTCCTGTAACTGCTTGGCAAGTTGATCCTTTTGTGCTTTTGATTTGGTTTCTTTTTCTTTCTTTTTCTTTCTTTCTTTCTTTCTTTCTTTCTTTCTTTCTTTCTTTCTTTCTTTCTTTCTTTCTTTCTTTCTTTCTTTCTTTCTTTCTTTCTTTCTAACCTGCAAAAATCAAACCACTGTTGATAATATTGATTGGTAGATTGTGGTACAAAACCCAATTCTTCTGGGGTCTTTGTATGGGAGTGGTGTCAGCTACTTTACAAGACAGGCACACTGGCTGTAGGTGCCTAGATTTTGGAATTCTTTGTTTGTTTAGACTCCCTGGAGGACGTCCAAGTCAATTTCTATAGCTTTCACTATATCTGTCTCCTGCCTGAGCACTCTTAGCTTAGGATAACAAAAAGCAGTGTGGCTTAGTAGCTATAGTCAGGGTGGGTTGATTGGGAACTGTAACACCTTTTTTGTATATTGGCATTGTCTGCACACTTACAAACATGTGAATTCATCCACTAAAAAGTGAATTTGTTCTTCCAGTTAAGTACTGTGTGTTCTCCATTCTGGTTTTATTTCAGTTCCTTGAACAATCACAACCCAATATTATGAATGCTGGGACTGGAGAAGAGGGGAATCTGAAGATTTAGAGTTTGGCTGCTTGAGTTTCTCTTTCCAAAGAAAAGAAGCTTTATTTGAGCTGCATTCAGCAAACGCCCTTTCTCACCAGCACTATGCCAGAAGATGGCATTGCTGTGGGCTGATCGCCCATCTCCATTGCAACAAGTCATTAAGAGCTAGTAGAAAGGCCTCACTTTGAAAGTCCATTAGCAATGAGTCAGGCTAACAGGAAATGAATGTGCTTCCAGATCTCTTATCAAGGACAAGGCCATTAAAGTCTCCAAGACCTGCAGGACTCTGGGTGGATTTTTGTTCTTTTTGTTTTATTATTAGCATGTGAATAAGAAGCTCATATTACAGAATACAGTTGAGTCTGTAATACCCTTTAAAAGCTGAGCATACTGTAGTGGGTGGGGGGAGTGGAAAATGCTTCCCCTTTCATTTGTGCAAAGCCTTTGCAGTTATGCCTTCTCACATCAAATTGCAAAGGTGCACATGAACAATTGTCATGAGATAATAGATATTTTATCTTAAACCTTCCAGGGTGTGGTAGTTAACCTAGGACCATGCAGCAAGTGTTCAGAAAGGAAAACATTTCACTAAAATCAGTGCAACAGTTCAGCTTCTGTGATCCCAAGAGATGTTAATCAAGCTAGAAAATGTAGAAATCTTGGCATAAACATCTTGGCATAAAATTACATTCCTGTCTCCTGTTGCTGTCTGGGTCTACAGAGCTTTAAAACAGCCAGCCAAGGTCTCACTTCTGAGGAAAATGGAACATTTTGTACTAACAGCTATTGTTACATGCCTTGAATTTTCAGTTGATGCAGTAAAATAAAGAAGCCTTCAAACAAATGCATAACTGTGTTTTATATTTAGTAACTATTAATATTGTAGAACATGTCAATAGCTTATTGGATTCAGTGATGCTGTACTTACATGTTAATCTGAATAGAATTTTAGCCTAACTATGCAGTTGTATAAGCAACCTAGATGCCATAATTACATCCAATCTCATTTGATTTCGTAAGCTAAGCAGGGTTGGCCCTGGCTAGTACTTGGATGGGCGACCACCGGGGAATACCAGGTGCTGTAGGCACCTGGAGTAGGAACTGGCAAACCACTCCAGTGTTCCTGCCGAGAACACTCCATGGGCATGGTGTCACAAAGAGTCGGTCACGACTGTAATGACACAACACAACACAACACAACACACACAACACAACACAACACAACACAACACAACACACACAGACACACACACACACACACAGTTGTATATGGGTTCATTATACATCAAAAATATACACTGAATGCAGTGATTATAGAAGAGGTAGCTGTGTGCTTTTGTGGACAAGTCCACTTCCTCAGACAAAAGAGGCCACATGAACTATGGGAGTATCTGACATTATGCCGAATAACATTGAAAAAAATGGTATTTGTTTACTATGCTAAATGGCTTTTTTCAATATGACTTCTAATCTTCAAATAAACTAAAAAAAATATAAATTAGCATTGAAAAGACCATCAGATATGTTTATTTTTTCTTATATTTGATACTTGAATCTTTTTTTAATGAGGAACAGTCACATGAAGCTAGGAAAAGTACCCTATTTACTCTTGTTTCATTTGATGGTAAATACCCCCTTTAATTCTGCATTTCAATACAAGTATCTGAGAAATTTTGGGATAACTAAAAGATAAGGAACATTTTGTAATAATGGAGCTCCCATCAGCTCATAGTCAGAGGATTTTTAATCAAGCAGTATCCATAGTATAGTATACAGGACCTGTCTCTTTGACAGGCAGGTTCATGGACTCATTTGTCTTCATGGGTGGGCGTGGTAGGTCCAATTAAAACGAGTTGTAAGAAATCAGCTAATTGTGTGTGCCAAGTGTTATGCTCGTGTTTAAGATCTACTTTTATTTATTTATTTATTTATATAGAGAATTTTCTAGCCATCCCACTACCAAGTGGTCTCTATGTGGCATACAACAATATATTTAAAACTATAAAACAACATGTTCAAAACCATCAAAATAACAATTTAAAACAGTCAATATACGGATAATAAAATCCTGCTTATGAGCCCAGCTAAAAAGATTGCTATCATTAAAATGCTGGCTGAACAGAAGGTCTTTGACTGGTGCTGAAAAGCCAAAAGTGTTGGTGCCAGGTGGATCTCTGTTGGGAGGACATTCCAACAGAGGGGGCAACTGCCGAGAAGGCCCTGTTTTGACATGCTGCCCCCTCACCTCTTTGAGAGATGGCACCTTTGGCAGGGCCTCCTAGCCTGATTTTGTTGTGTACTAAGGACATATTTGGGTGCAACCTGTTTACAGCTTACCTCTGCTCTTGGGACAGGTTTGTTACTTCTCTGCTTACCCTATACAATTTCTCCATACCAACTAAAATAGGAAGGAATCATACATGCAGGGCTGCAACTGGGGTGTGTATGCAAGCTGCGTATGTGCCCTGGGCACCATGCCAGGAGGGTGTCAAAATGAAAAAAAGTATTTGTACTTTGTATTATTCCAAGCCTGCCCAGTACTGGTTGTAGGCTGGAGTACATGGATGACCACATGTTCCGGATGTTGGCTTAGCTGCTGCTGTGCTGTAACCTGCAGAATTTGTTGAGGAGGAGAAATGACTGGTTTCTCTTGAGAGATTGGATCAATAACAGATTGGACCAATGACATCTTTGCTCTGAACATTACTAACATATCTAACTTGATTATGGTTTCATTAGAATATATTATCCACGCTGATGGCTGTTTCATTATAGCTGATTTAATTCTGCAGAGGACCAGACCAATATCAACAACAGCAAGAACCATTTGTATGGCGTAGTGGTACATATAAAAGTCATTCTAGCCCACTCTTCCCCAACTCCAGTGTTGAAAGAAAGCCCCATCTACCACGGTCATGTCACCAGTACTGATCTTGGGACTAATGGTGGGAACTCAGCACCTTGACAGGTAGATAGACTGGGAGGGGTGTGTGGTTAATCCAACCTCTTCTGTGTTCCACTGCCTGGATTCAATAAAATCAATTTCATACTCTTCTACCAGTCTAGAATTCATAGAGGCCATGTTGGCACACGTTCTGCAGGTGGATGGGCATGTGCACGTGCAGTATCATGCACGCGCCTCACACATCTGCCACCAAGGCGAGGAAGAGGAGGAGGAGGTGCTGCGGCCACCATGCTCCTACCTGCCTGTCTGCTTCACTGTTTGCCTGGCGTACGGCAGCGGAGGCAGTGTAGGGGGTGCTGTCACCAAGCCTTAGGGGAAAGGAGGACTGCTGGGCGGTGGGAGGGTGCACAACTTCCTCCCCCTCCTCCCCCTCCAGGAGCCCCCAGATTTCTGCATCCAGGGCAGATGTCCCCGTCAGTCCCCCCCCCCCCCCGATATGCCCCTTCTGTTTTCTTCCCATGGACAGTTTTGGACCAGTCATTAATGACTAATAAAGCACTGTTTACTTTAGGCATAAAGAAAAGCAAATGTTCATTATATCCCCCAACTTCTTTTTATGGGTATATATTTAGTATCAATGCATGCATGCTCCATGATTTCTTTTCCTCCAGAAGTGCATACTGGAGAGAAGAGGAACAGCCTCCTTGCTTTCTCATCCAGACAGTCTGGTACCTCCCAGCTGCCAAGCGTAAATGCACTTGATCAGAGCCAGATTCACTGCCTGCCAGGAGCTGGTGTGTTCTAGAGGAACTGTTATATTCAAAAGAGGTCGTGCGGTGCTATGTGGCCAGCAGAGAGTGGCCAGAAGCAAGCACATGGGTTGCAGTAAAAAAGGATGTAACTGAAACATCTGCTACCCCTGACATCAGTTTGCAAGAAAGCCTGGAGGTTTTTCCTCTGCCAGGAGGTGTCAAGAAGAACAGAGGATCAACTGGGCTTGGCAGTGAGTGGCTGTATTTTTGCAGTTCAGAGATGAGATGTACCTTATGGTGGGAAATGGCGTCTGTTTCATTTTCTTTATTTATAATCTCCAGTAGTTTTACCTTGAACTGTTGCACCACTTTATCTTCTTCAGGACTTGGTTATAGGTGTAGAATATAGCGGATTGTAATCGGATGGATTAACTTGCTTTCCCCCTGAGTTTGTGATGTGTCTTTACTGGCCCTTCTGTTCTGACGGGGGATTTTGCTTTTCAGTAGAGGCTGCAGTGTTAGCAGGCAGGAGTGAGGAGAATGTTGGAGACTGAGGAATTAATAATGGGGAGGGAGCAATGTCATTTGGGACATTTTCATGGAATGGGGTATGGAACTGAGTGAAACTGAAGAAGACAAGTAACAGCGCAGTCGTGTCTAGACCCACTGAGCTCTGTGTTGGTAAATGTGCTGGTTATTCTCTCAGATGGCAGTTATATGAGCATCAGCATTTGTGAACATGCGAGAAATCTATAGAAATGCAACAGGCTAACCTGATCTTATAAGTACCTGTAAATGGACTATGCTTACCTGAAGTTTATCTCATGGAAGTTAAGGGCCATCACTTTGTATCTTTGTGAGCCATGCATTATTGGCTTGCGGATTAATCTGAAGGTGTGTTAAAGATGCCAATATTAAAGTTTACTAGCCAGTTAAGGTTAACTGGTGGGAACAGGTCCCACCTATCTGTCAGCATTATTACTAAGACCAGGTTGCTGGGGGATGAAATGAGTTGGAGAGAGAAACAAGAATAAAGCTAGATAAAAGCATCGGAGATTTTGCAGTCGCTACGCAAAGGGTGGGGTTGCTATTGATCTTGGAGACTGATGCTGCTGACAATCTGTCTCAACCTTTGCATTTGTAGAATAAAATGTTTATTGCAAAGGTACGGTAAGACTCCCATTACCCTGTCTTTGTAAAGACCTTACAAAATGTTCTTTTGAAACATATAGTGACTCCAGAGAATGTGAAGGGCAAACCATTGTTTTCCTTGATAAAATAATTTGTTGCATCCACTGTCTGGTGCTATGAAAAGTGCATCAGGATTTTCATGCTGTTAGTATGTTACAGTGATTTACTATAAGCCATAATTTGAATAACTAATATGTGTATTTTTTTTCTGGTGATAGATGTAATATTTTGCATCTATCTGTTAGACTCTTCTGCAATATTCATCTAAATATAATGAAATATAATAGCAACTACCTTATTTAAGAATGTTATTTACCAACCTGCTGTCACCCCAGTGTGTTGAAGAGTAACTGTGGTCAGCCCCCAGCCAACAAAAAATGCCATGCTGTGTGGGAAAATGAATCCTGCAGTCTAGCAGATATGAATGGTTTGTTCTCTAATGATTGTTGATTGACATTTATTGTAATTTATTGGCTACCTTCTGCTTCCACACCAGCTTCAATGTGATGATGCTAATAGACCTCCAAAGCCCTAAACAGTTTGGAATCTTGTTACCTTGATGCCTAGAATTGCCTGTATAACTCATTCTTCCCAGGCAGGGCAGTTGAGGACTTTCTTGGTGGGTGCCCCTCACCTCTAGAGTTGCTTGCTGCCCAAAATCTTTCGAGTCCCCTCACTTGGAATTTCAAATTGTCTTTTAAAACATGGGTTTTTTTAGGCAGGCTTTCTCACAGCCCACTGTTGTTCCAGAAAAAGATCTTTAGTCATGCCATCTGTTTCTTTTTGTTATTTATTGAGTAATTGTTAGCAATTGTTATTGGCCTGTTTAATTGCATTACTGCAGTATTGTAAATTGCCCAGAGTGGCCCTATAGCCAGATGGATGGTATAATCAATCAATCAATCAATCAATCAATCAATCAATCAATCAATCAATCAATCAATCAATCAATCAATCAATCAATCAATCAGTCTCTGCTCCATTCTCATCTGTCAGAGCCAGTCCTGAACCAAAATAATAATTGGCCAGCTTGCCAACTCTCAACCACCCATGTTGACTCCCAAAAGCTCTGCCTAGAACAATACTACTGATATCAAATCATTGGATGCAATGTGATGTTATCTGAATATAATGTAAGAGGTTAGGGCCCTTCAGTGCATTCTTTATTTTTGTGCTAGAACACTGTGTGTCCCCACTCTTTCTTCTATGAATATTTTACTGAGCAGCTGATTCTCTCTCTCTCTCTCTCTCTCTCTCTCTCTCTCTCTCTCTCTCTCTCTCTCTCTCTCTCTCTCTCTCTCTCTCTCTCTCTCTCTCTCTCGCACACAGACCATTTCCTGGCCAATATCACATATTGTGAAGCCAAAATTTTAATGTGTTTAAGGCTGCAACTATAAATGGGGAGTAGGTGTCACTGGATACACTGGGACTTACTTCAGAGTAAACACGCAATGCAATTTAGTCTGTGGATCTCCTATTGAAATGTGTGGGGACTTGCTTGGATTGTGTCCATTGTTATGAATTGGTTAGTTCTATTTGCAAGCAAAAAGCCAAATTGCCATAGTTACAGCACTTTGTTTTGAAGAGGCCTGATACATTCATAGGATAACTAATTCAGGCTATGTTTACTGGAGGAAAAAAGGAATTCAAAATTTAATTTGAATGCATATTTGAAAGAAAACCTGATGTCTTTGGATCCGAAATAGAGTGGGAGAAAAATAAATGAAACAGAATATACAGTATAGTATAATTCAAATATAAATTAAAGTGAGAGTGTTATGCTTAGCCCATTGCTGCCAATTATATATTAATTCTGAATTTTGGAAAGGCTCCTTAATATGATTTTGAAGTACAAATACAGTTGGGTATCCAGAATAAACCCTGTTTCCCCAGTGCACAAATGCAGAGACATGAACTTTAATAATGCCACTATTTTTTTTCATTGATAAATAATAGGGGTCAAGAGATATGTCTTGTATTGTAGTTTTGTTCAGTATTTTCAGAATTGTTTTTCATTGTTCACTGCCATCTGTTTATGCTTGTGTATAAATGTATACTATCCTTTCTCCCCAATAAATGCCAGTGATAGGGTAAATTATCACTTGTAGGCAATGTTTCAGTGCATGAACTACAGTGTAATGGTAGCGCTTGTTGTTGTTCAGTCGTTCAGTCGTGTCCGACTCTTCGTGACCCCATGGACCAGAGCTCGCCAGGCCTTCCTATCCTCCACTGGTAGGTAGGTAAGTAGGTAGGTAGGTAGGTAGGTAGGTAGGTAGGTAGGCAGGCAGGCAGGTAGGTAGGTAGGTAGGTAGGTAGGTAGGTAGGTAGGGTAGGTAATAGTTTATTGCTAAAAACCATTGGTCATCGCAATCTTGATTTAAAAAAAAACTTATAAAGTTACATCCGCAACAAATATAATTAAAACTTTTAAAAAACCATGTGACATTTGCAGAGCAATATAGTCCTCCCAAAGTTAGAGGTTGACCCGAATTTTCATAGCTGCCAGCGCAAACTTTGCAACTTGCTGTGTAACAAACCCGTCTGTACTGACAAGTAGCATACTAAGTTGGGCTCCAGGGGACCTATCGGCCAGTGAACTAATAATCCCACCAAGGAATTTGCCTCTGGGTTGGTCGTGAAGGGGGCACCTGAGCAAGTAATGGGGCACGCCATCGACTTCACCTGAGGCACAAGGGCAAAGTCTGTCCGAAACAGGGATATTATCACATCTCCCCTCTAAAAAAGCAGAAGGCATGGTCTGAAAGCGCAGGGCTGTGAAAGCTGTCCTCAAGGGAGCTGAGGTTAAATTGTGGAAATAACTTTCCAGCCCGAAAAATGTTTTATACAAAGGATAATAAAGGGAAAATGACAATAATGAAACTGCAGCCAATTCCTTCCATTTGGAACATAAATAAATCTTGTCTTTGACCAATTTTTGATACTGGGGGAGACAAAAGAGGGGATAGATTCAGTATTGAGCCCATAAAGATGTAATATGGGTCTGACTAGCTTTACCCAGGACTCCCGCAAGGGGTGCTGGAGTTGTTCTATATAGCACTCCTTTGGCAAGCAGGAGTCACTCATGGCGGCCAGCTTCAACCAGTACATTGCCAAGGCAATGTGTACATGTGTTTCAATAGGAGTTAGCCCTAATTCAGCTCTTACAGATTCCAAGGCTCCCTGTGGATCCCTTTGATCTATGGCAGTGGTTCCCATCCTTGTGTAACCCAGGTGTTCTTGGATGGACTGCAACTCCCAGAAGCCTTCCCCACTAGCTGTGCTAGCTGGAGTTTCTGGGAGTTGCAATCCCAAAAAACCTGGGTTACACAAGGATGGGAACCACTGATATAGCATGTCCATTGGGAATCCTGGAATTGGAGGGACCTTTAGTACTTTGAAATTCTTGTTGGAAAGTCTTTTATCAGAGCTAGGGATTGTAAGTGTGGTACCAGGGAGATTACCTGGGCCTCTGGGAATAGAGGTCTTCTCCAACAGGGAAGTCATTGTTCAAATGATTTGTTGGCCTGCCGAATCTCCTGTCCAGATGCTCATTGTGGATGGGTGACATCAGTGCCATTGATATTCCTCTTTAAGCTTCTTTATCTCTAAATCAAGACTGGACAGCCTTTGAAATGAAGGACATCTTCAAAATGAGTATGTTAGACTTTGAAACAGAGGATTGGTCTCCGTAAAGGAGGCCAAATGGCCACCCTACCAATGGAAGAGATGGAAATTGACCGACCCTTCAGACTACCACCTGAGGGTACGGTTCATTTGACCCAGGGGAACTGACCCTCCTTAAATTCTATTATGTTAATTCTTTTATGTATATATATCTGAAAAATCTTGAAACTTAAAGCAGAGGAAAAGCTTTTAACACGCTCCTGTGACTTGCAGAAAAATGTATCAATGGTAACATGATATCAACCATCTTTGCTTTTAAAATGTGTACCAGAGCAGGCTGATTGTGGCATTGGAGAGAAGCACAAGCAGTTATCTCACGTAGTATAAACAAAGCCACAGACTTAAGTTAATGCTAATGTCTCCACAATTTGAGCCAAGAGCTTTTCAGCATTATTACAACACACTGGGCATGCAGCCCATCCATGTCTCAAACACATTAAAGTTATGGATTACCCTTTTGTACTTGTTCTCAGACAGTGTGGGTTTAATGCTACTGTTTCCAGTCTCTGCTTGGTGAGAACGTAGGAAACAAGGCATTTAACTTTGGGATGTTCTGAGGTGGGCTGATATGGTCAGAGCCCATATTTCAAGAAATAAACTAGGCCATTTTTTAAAATAAAAATAAAAGAGTCAAGAGTAGCTTGTGTGCTAGTTTAATTTGAAGGGGGATTGGTTTATCTTTGTTTTTATTTGCATTACAATGAATCTGCTTTCTGGGCATCTGAGTAAGATTTAGAATATATGGATAAACATAAGTCATGTTGGCATAGGTTTTATGTTGTCTCAGGTGTACTGCGTGACTAACACAAAGAAGAATGCTTTCTAATAACTAAGGTTTTGCTAATGAGATTCTTACCTATAGTTATAGGTAGCTAGGAAGAGTGGAAGCTTCCTTCTACAATCTTTCTAAGCTTTCCTTTGAGTTAAATGATGTTCAAGTGTACATTGTCCTTTAGTAATTATCAGAGGCAAGTCATGAGAGAGAGAGGAGAGAGAGAGAGAGAGAGAGAGAGAGAGAGAGTTAAAGGAGCAGAGTTCAGACAAGGAGATCTGGGGGAAAAATATTGATAATGTCTTTCAGCAGGGAGTGCGAGGCTCAGATGGTATTTGGTAGTCTGTATAACTTAGATCAAGGACAAATTTCATTATTATATACATTGTGTGAGAACCATATATAAACACTTCTTATTTCCAAATAATTTGTTTATTATCGGTCCAGGTCCAGGATGCTGCGGCCAGATTACTAACTGGGGTAAAAATTATGAACATATTTCCTTCACCTTGGTTGCCTTCCATTTGATTTCAGTTTGCTTCCATGGCAACTTCAAGGTAATGACTCTGACATACAAAGCCCTAAATGGGTTGGGACCTTGTTTCCTGACCGAACACCTTCTTCTGCCTACATCAGCCCATAATACCTGCTCCTCTCAGACCAGGCACTTGAGAGCCTTAACCATAAGAGGAGATCTGAAAAGAAAGAAAAAAGTGCCTTCTTGGCGATTGCACCATCTTTATTGAATGTCCTCCCACCCAATATCTGCTTAGCTCACTCACAGGATTCTTTCAAAAACTCTCTAAAATGTCTGCTCTATAGGCAAGCATTCGCAGAGCCATTAGCAACATGACACAGAAAATGTTTAGGAAAAAACACAATGATCTTATATCATTACATGTAATTTTTTTGTGGCACCTTAAAAATGAACTGCTTTATTAATTAGCTTTCTTGGATCAAATCTACTCCATCAGAGTGAGACTACAGGGCGGGGGGGAGATACAGATATAAATTGATATCGTGGCATTGGTTCATTAGTAAGTTTAAGCTTGATGTAGCTTTGTTTTGTGGAACTGTAATCACTTTGATTGTTGATATGTGTGTTGGGTTTATGTATCGTAATTTATGATGTGGATTTTCTTTTACTGTTGATATAAGCTGCCCAGAATGGCCATGCTGCCAGATAGTCTATAAAATCATACACGGTGTGGACAAAGTAGATAAGGAAAAACTGTTTTCCCTATTGCACAACTCTAGAACTAGGGGGCACTCCATGGAACTTTTGGGTGCTAGATCTCAAACAAATAAGAGAAAGTGCTGTTTCAACCAGAGGATCACTGGTCTCTGGAACTCCCTGCCAGAAGACATGGGGATTGCTGTCAACCTTGACAGCTTTGAGAAAGAATTACACAAGTTCATGGAAAACAAGGGTATCAATGGCTATCATTAGGGATGCCTAAGGACAACCTCCAGGTTGGAGAGATAGGCAGGATATCTCTCAATGCCATTTGCAGGGAATCATAAGCAGGTGAAGACATCTGCTTGGGAATACCCTGAAGCAAATGAGGAGCCACTGTGTGAGACAGAATGCTGGACTGGATGGGCTGTGGCCTGTTCCAGCAAGGCTGTTCTTGTATTCTTATGTTCGGGATAGAAATCGAATGAATGAATAAATAAAGTAATGATTAATACCAGCATGTGAAAAAATATACAAAGGGTAACACAGGGTACAATTTATAGCATTTCCAGGTACGCCTGAAAAGAATTCTGACTAGAACCTAGTGAAGTCCTGCCGGTGTGTGTATACACATAGCCAGAGAAATGACTGGAATGATTCAGTACAAGCCATTTTCCTTCTGTACATTTCCTGCAGGCAACCCAGCTTTTATGAGACAATTGTGTTGGGAGTAGTTGTTGTTTCATTAAGATTTTACTCCAAAGAGTATTTGAAACCCTAGCCTTCTTCCAAGAAACATTGTGCGGTGTTCATCTTGCTGATATTTCCTGTACTGTGTTTGTGATTTCTACTCAATCCCATTCTCAGAAATGAGTACTGCACAAATGAACTTGAATGCATGTAGTTTCAATGTGTTTAGCCTTAGGTGGAACTTCTGGGTCATTATCAAGCACAAATGCTGAAAACAGTAGGAAAAAGGAGATCGTTTGTCCAAGGCATGCTTGAGTTCCTTTGTCAAAATATATTGACAGGTGGTGAACATGTAGTTAGTGAAATTTAGTCTAGGGAGGGCTTGCTATGGAAATAGACTTCTTGCCATCATTTCTGCCCAGATCTACCACAACAGAAATCTGGCTCAGGCCATAGATAAAACAAAGCATGTTAATTTTCAATATGGTGGAGGTGGGAAGAGCTTGAGATTTTTAACTGTTATACAGGGGAGCTCTCCTTTTGAATGTGGAGATGAGTTTCCTACATGGGCTGACCTTAGATTTTATTAATATTTTCTTGTACAGTAGGACCCCAGTATTCGCTGGGGATTGGTTCCAAGCCTTCCCATGGATAATGAAAACCATGGATAAGAGAGAATGCCAAAATGTTCCCCAAAACTGCTGTTTTGTGATAGTAACTTGCTTTACAGGTGCTGTTTTGCAACAGTAGCTTGCTTTACGGCTGCTGTTTTATGACAGTAGCTTGCTTTACAGCTGCTCTTTGTGACAGTAGTTTGCTTTGCGGCTGCTGAATTATTTATTTGTTTATCCTCTGCCAACCATGGATAACTGAATCAGTGGATAATGAATCAGTGGATATGGGGGTCCTACTGTATTGCTAGAAATCCCAGGTTTTGTAACTTAGGCCCTTTTCACACGACCCCTAAGATCCGCTGGCCACTTAAATTCGGACCAGAGATTTTAGGGGTTTGTTGCTGTTCCTGCGTTCCCACCCCCTCCGCACTCCTGGCTGCTGGCTGCGTGAGGGGAGGGAGAAAAAGAAGAAGAAAAGAATGCCGCTCACCTCTGTTCTGCCGTCCCGGCACTGCATTCAGATCTCTTAAAGGGGCAGGGGGCAAAAAAAGAACAAACAGAAGCAAGGAGAGCCCGGCAGTCACTACTGTTATTTTCACCTCCAGAGAGCAGGTACCTGAAAAGTGCGCTGGGACGCGCTTAGGTGGGCGTGGTCGCACTTAATTATCTGTAAACTCCGGAGCTGGTGGGGAAACAATTTTAAGCTCCGGAGCTGGGAGCCATATGCGGCGGAGTTTAGGGGTCGTGTACAAAGGGCCTATCTTGTCACTTTGTAGGCTGAGCTTTCCATTGTCTTTGCTGACTACAGTCCTTTTAAACAATGCTGGAACTGGTGCACATTGTTGCATATTCTGGATTTGCCACTGCAATGTAATTCAACATCTGGCCTTAAGGTGAAATTCCATTTCCCGTCACATTTAAAAATATACTTCATGTGTGAGTAACAACAGTACAAATAAAAAGTCTAAACCAACTGTCTCAAGAACTATTATATCAGCCAGTAGACTGTAGAGGAAACTAAGTGTTTGCAGTTTTCCCACTCACAGAGATGAAAGCTTTAATTTCTGGATCACTAAGGCAAACATCTGTGCTCCAAAGTCCCAGTTGTTTTTAAGATGTTTTAAAATTTTATGAGTTGCAAATGCATTGTGAAGCACTCTGAAGACAGAACTCTTTAAAATATAGATAAGAAATGTTGCTTTTAAGTACAGAATAACTAGACTGGACATACAATAATGGTAGGATAATGAGGTGCCCTTTAATTAGTCAGTATTTAAAATTATGGCATTTAAAGGCCCAAAATGGTTTTCTTATCTTTTAATGTTGGATTACAGCAGAGATAGAAGTAAAGCACAGTTCATGGTTTACGTTTACTGGATGAAACAAGCTCCAAAGCCTGGTTCAGAAACTCCTATATTGAAGTGTCACTATGTTTTGCTTGGTTTGCTTCATTTTATGTGTGTGTGTGTGTGTGTGTGTGTGTGTGTGTGTGTGTGTGTGTGTGTGTGTCTGTCTGTGTTGTGTCGTTACAGTCATGACTGACCCTTTGTGACTCCACATCCATGGAGTTTTCTTGGCAGGAATATTGGAGTGGTTTGCCAGTTCCTACTCCAGGCGCCTACAGCACCTGGTATTCCCTGGTGGTTTCCCATCCAAGTACTAACCCGGGCCGACCCTGCTTAGCTTCCGAAATCAGGCGAGATTGGATGTGCTTAGGGCATCTATGCAGCTGTTGGTTCAGTTTAGCATCCCTCATTTCTTTTAAGTGCTGTAATATGTATGGAAAAAGAAACCTCCTTTCATAGACTTCCAGCTGATTTCCTTCAAATCTTGTCTTGGAGTGGAGGTGGGACTTCACAACAGACTGACTTGAATCTACCAAGCTAAGTTTTTGTAGATCCCTTTCATCTTAATTGAATTTAATACCATTCTTTAATGCACATATTTGCATTATTGGCATGATAAAGAGGTGTATCACTTGTTTTTGTGAAGTGATGATAACATACTTTAAGATGCACCTTCATGGTCAGACAATGTAAAACAGTAACAACCTGCGTATATTGTATCCTGAAGGAAATAACAAACTGTTTTTTGATCTCTCTCTCTCTCTCTCTCTCTCTCTCTCTCTCTCTCTCTCTCTCTCTCTCTCTCTCTGGTGGGGGTGGTGGAATTTACAATATTATTACAGCAGTTTTGCCACTCAGGTTAAATGACTGAGGGACTGAATAACCCTTGGAAGACCTTGGAGAAGTTACCTCAGATAATGTGCTCTTGAAATTTCTTTTCCTTCACAGATATAGATAACTCAATTCCACTTTTTCCTGTCAACTTTCAGTGGTTTTTAACATGAATAACACAAATTCAACCGTCATATTGAGTTCCATTCTGAGGAGCAAAGTAGAATATACTGTACATCAATAGATATGTTCACAAATTAATCCCATATAGGCTCCTTTCCTTTTTTTCAACTGGGGACATATTAATCACAATTTATTTTTGCTTTTGTTCTGAGATCCTTCTCCCTTCCCCTTTCAGTTAATGTTAATGTTACACTATTGCTCAGATCCATGTTGATACAATATATTTCTGAAGTCTTGTCAGTACAGGGATGGTCAGTCTCATGAAATCTCTGAACAATAACATTACCCCAAGAAAAAAAATGCTTGTTCAATACTGTAATTCTTATGGTCCCTAAGCCAGTATGGCCAAGAAAAAGTACAAGATGAAGACAAAGCAACTGACTTGACTTAGTGTGAGATCTTTAAATGTTAAATCTGTTGCAGGGCTTTGGATTTCCTGTTAAAATCCCTTGTGCTACCTAGTAGAAGCACAGGGACCCCCAGAGGAAAGAAGCTCCAAGTTTCCCAAGCAGTCCACCCCTTTAAGAACATAAGAACATAAGAAGAGCCGTGCTTGATCAGGCCAAAGGCCCATCTAGTCCAGCTTCCTGTATCTCACAGTGGCCCCACCAGATGCGTTTGGAGCGCATGAGATTAGATATCTGTCTCCTGATACCACTCCCCTGCATCTTGCCCCGGAAGTACCCCGGTTTTAAGCCTGGAGATTACACATCTCCATCATGGTTTGTAACCTGTGATGGACTTTTCCTCCAGGAATCTGTCCAATCCCCTTTTGAAGGCATCCAGGCCAGATGCCATCACCACATACTGTGGCAGGGAGTTCCACAGACTAACAACGCGTTGGGTGATTTTTTCTTTCTTTTGTCTGTTCTTACTCTCCCAGCCCTCATTTTTTGTGTATGTCCCCCTAGTTCTGGTATTTTGTGAGAGGGAGAAGAGCTTCCCTCTATCCACTTTAGTCATGCCCTGCATTATTTTGTATGTCTCAATCATATCCCCCTCAAGCACCTTTTTCCAGACTAAAGAGCCCCAAATGTTTTAGCCTTTCCTCATAAGGGAGGTGCCCCAGCCCAGCAATCATTTTAGTCGCTCTCTTCTGCACCTTTTCCAGTTCCGCTATGTCTTTTTTGAGATGCAGTGACCAGAATTGTACACAATACTCCAGGTGTGGCCTTACTATTGTTTTGTATAATGGCATTATAATGTTGGCTCTTTTATTTTCAATCCCCTTTTTGATAATCCCTAGCATGGAATTGGCCTTCTTCACTGCTGCCACACATTGGGGAGACACCTTCATGGAGTTGTCCACCAAGACACCAAGATCTCTTTCCTTTCCCGTTAACTAGCACTCAAAGTCTCAGTTACTAACTCTGAGACATCTATAATAAAAAGAATAAAAATGTTTCATTAGTTATAATGATGGACAGACTTCTAATTGATGAAAGAGAGGGAAAGAAAAGGGCTCTGTTTGAATTCAGAGGCTGGATGTAATGATTGGCTAGTACTGGGAAGATAACAACCCCAGGCTAGAAAAGTCCCTCCCTTTCAAACAAATTGCAGGCAGTGTGCAAGATTAAAAAAAAAACACCAACAAAATCAGTGAAATAGTGTCAGCTTATAGCATAAAGTGGAGAGAAGGAAAACCACACACACGGTCTTCAGTACACTGGTGTGGTGGTCGTGGAGAAGAGAGGTAGAACTGAAAGCTAAAATAAAAAAACAGTGGCTTGCATGTTGATACTATCAACTTGAAAAGACACCAAGGTAATAGGAAAAGCCATAAATTTCATTGTCTCTGACCTCAAAACTACAGCAATATTCTTCAAAGCTGCAACTATCTGGAAGTTGAGTCATGGCAACTGGACTTCTTTTCTTGAGGGACTGAAACGTTTCACTGCTCATCCAAACAGCTTCGCCAGTCTGAGTTGCAACCCTAGTTGCAAGTCCTCCATTTTATAGTTCACTTTGACTTCATGTCACCGCACCCTGTTCTGAACTATGCAAATATTTCACTCTGCAAATATATTTGTTTAGGGAAAAATTTTTTTAGAATGGGCACAATTCTTGCTAAATGGGGAAAACATGGCACAAATGGAAGAAGCAGGGAAGATATGCACATAAGGGGGCAGCACATTGAGAATGGCACAGCTTTCATTCCCTGTTAGCAAGATTACATCTGTGCTAGAGCAGTGTGGCTTACTGGCAGACCTAATGGCTGACTGTAAGTAAAATAAAAATTTACTGAATTTCTAAGACCATTTAGATCACTTGATTGCCTTGAAAACATTTGCCAGAATAAAGAGTTTAGCCCATAATTATTTTTTTAAGTTTGAATGGACTGTGTGATTTACACTGTCTAGAGCTGTATTACGTTTGTGAGTAAAACTCTTGCTTGCTTTCAGGAAAATGGGACAAAGACAGTAGTTGTTCTGCTTCTTAATGTGACTCCACAGATTCAGTTCCAGGCATGTTCTCCTGAGGTATTTGTGTCAATAGAGAGAGTGGGGAGAGAAAGGAGGGAAGAAAAAGAAAAAAAGAAGTAGTTTTAGGACAGATTTTAATGAGAAATAGTCAACCAGCTCACTTGCAAAGTGTCCAGTAAAACCAAAGATGAAAGCTTAATTCGTTTAAAGGCCTTTTTAAAGAAAGTAATAAAAAAAACCCTCAGAGACCTTTGGGTAGTGGGCAGCATATAACTTGTATAAATAAGTAAATAATTATAAAATAAATAAATAATATTCATTTAAAATTTGCCAGTGACACTACAGAAAGGAACACATAAATTTATGGCTTCCATCCAAGGACGGAGAATGTGTGGCCTTCATATTTACCTATGAATAAATCTCATGGAATGCAGTAGGTTTTGCCTGCAAGTAAAGATGCATCAGATTGTGTGACATAATTATTGTTTTTGGCTTTCAGGATGCATTATTTTATTTATTTAGACCCACATCCTTTCAGTGAATATAGGTTTTAAATTGTATTCTGAGCAAAATCAAGGGCTTTAATTGTGATGGAACAATAAGATGCATTTTTATGTCGTACAAGTGCTTGTACTTTACTGAATAATGTCTGACTTCACCACATCACCGAAGAGTGAGGCATCTGACCTGTTTGGACCACAGGCCCCCCGCTCTTGAAAAGTCTTAATTATTGGTACATGAAGACTCTTTTGTCTTGTATAAGGTAGCCTTTAGTTCAAACACGAAACAGTTGAAATTGAATCAGTTATCATCTGCCAAAATCCCTGCTTTGACAACCTATCTCTTTACACATTGAATGCCTTATCTACAACCCCTCCAAAACAAACAAACAAACAAACAACTGGGTTACCTATCTGTCTAGCTCTCTATCAGGATGACAGTTGTTTCCTGGGAAACGATTGTGAATCAAGTGATACTTCTCATTAAACCTATTCAAGGCTGAAGCATCTGTTCTCTTATATTTTATTCCCAAGTGAATCGTTCACTCCAACATTGTTTTAAATGTAGGCTTAACTAAAATAAATTGTTTCTGAATTCATGGTAACTGGGTAACTCTTCTTATTAGAAGAACTTGCAAACTTGTACACCATGGTTCTCAGAATTAAAGAAGCTAGAAAATACACCTGGGTCTTTTAATAAAATGTGGACCAGTGCTCTAGGATGTGGCATAACTGTAAGACTCTTATTCAGAGTCATCCTGAATTAGATCCAAGCAAGATCAGTTACAGCATTACTAGTAAAATGTATTAGAATTGATGGGTGTAATGCAGTCAAGTGGACAACAAATTAGAGAACCAGATCCACATATGAAATGGGGAAAGGAACAAACTCACCATCTGTGATTTTATGGATGAGATGTTTAGTGGTTTAAGTGTTAGTAAAGCCCTGAATGTGAACTGGGTTTTATCCTGAACTTAGAAGGAGCCATCTAAGGTGCTGGACCAATTTTCTAAACACTTGCCTAATTAAAATCTGAACTGGATTTACTGCCACACTGATATGGAACCACTACCTTCCATTAAACCCGACAAGGCCAATAAAGGTTCTCTATAGGCTATTTTCCACTCACCATTGGCACATCATACTTTCCATATTGGTTTTTAGAGATCACAGTGAGAATTTCTCTGCCACTGCTGCTTGTTCCTGGGTACATCCACTGGTGATATGGAAACATGACAGTAGGGGAGTGGAGTGTTGTTTACTACTGAAGTACCTTTGGTTCAGAACCAATGCCAGAGACAAGAGCGCTCATAGGGAAACAGAAGCTCAAAGTAACAAGATCTACAAGGAGTGTATGTCTTGTCTTAGGAACAAAAAGCTCCTATTAATTTTTGTTTATACCTTCGCATTTTAAAAAAATAAAGAGTGTAAAGGTTTTTGGCACAATATATTTGATAATAACTCATTTCTGTTTGGGCATCTTTTTGATGCTTTGCCTCCTTTTCTTTGTTTTTAGTTTCTTAATACTGTCCCTCACTTTCTCTGGCTGAATTTAGAGGCAATCCAGTTTTAACCTGACATTAGGTTCTGGGCTGAATTTTCTAATTCTGGGGATTATATATTTTGTCTTGGACCATAAGGTCAGAGTGTTAATTGGCGAATTTCACAGCACAAAAAATGTATCTGCATAAAATAATTTTGGGCATTGTACTGAAGTCCTTGAGTTTTTTTATTTAGAGGGGACTACCTTAGAGTCTATCTTGAAACTCTCTGATGCAGTACATTTCAGGTCTGAATACATATACATTTGGTTCTACATATACAGGCAGTCAGCAGAAAGCAGAGACAGCTAGAACCACAAGGATTGTGGTTGGTGGCAGAAAATGTAGGACACGTCTGAACAAGTTCTGGCTGGATTCAGTGTGATACAATCATTAGATTCTGGGCCTGGGGCCTGGATTCAAGTTTCCACATGACCATAAAACTCACTGAGTGACCTTGGGCCACTTCTTGGATAAAAGCCAGTAGCCAGAGGCACCGAGAGGAGGTCCATTGAATCAATGAAACTTAGACAGAAATTGACTCACCAAGTCTCCTCTGATTCAATGAGCCTTTTCTATTTGCAACTTACTACCGAATTTCAGCTACTGTCTTTCAGTTCAATTCAGTTTGCAGGGCTTCTGTGGGATGAAAGTGTGAAAGAGAGAAAAGCCATGAATATTGCTTTGAATTCACTGGAGGAACAAATAAATGTAACACTATCCTTATTGGAGCCTTATGGTGTAGTGGTAAAACTGAAGTACTGCAGTGAAGACTCTGGTCATAACCAGAGTTTGATCCTGGGCTCAGGTAGCCAGCTTGACATAGACTCAATGTTCCCTCCTTCCGAGGTCAGTAAATATGAGTTCCAGTTCATGGGCTGGAGGTCAATGTGTAGCCTGCATAATTAAATTATAAAATGCCAGAGAGTGCTGTAGGTACAGCATAATGTATATTTCCATGTAAGAAATAATAGTCATTGTTTCTTGTGCCAGGCTTGTGAGCACTCCCAGAACCCTAGAGGTGAAATGCCAATGGTGAGCAGCTTAAAGTGTTCTGCTTATATACTGCCCCATACCACTTCAAGTAGTCTCTGGGAGGTTTACAGTTTAATTATGCAGGCTACACATTCCCCCCCCCCCGCAAGCTGGGTACTCAATTTACCAACCTCGGAAGGATGGAAGGCTGAGTCAACCATGAGCCGGCTACTGGGGATTGAACCCCAGGTCGTGAGCACAGTTTTACCTGCAGTACAGGCATTCAACCACTCCGTCATGGGGCTCTTCTTATTGCATTATTGCCTAAAAAAGTGAAGGAGGCACTTGTTGTTGACTCAGTCACCCATCCATTTTACACCTCCACTGTCATAGATGCAGGATTATGTTCATTTAATTCCTCTTGCGTTATCTAGCCATTGTTGCTTGGATATTTTTTAGGATTTGCAGGAAAACATAAACAGCATGCTCGATGATTGGATTCCCTTGATAATGTTTGGGATGGGATCTCTGTATTTTGCTTTTGCTTTTTCCTAGCAAGGGATCTCAGAAAATGATACCATGAGTGTGATCGATCATGGATTAATTCTTAGCATGGAGCCTTTCAACCAGTTGGACTAAATTTTCAACTGCTGTGAATTTCAGAAATGGGCAAAACGTCTGATAACAATTTCCATCAGTTGTTGTGTCACATTGTAGTGAATAAACAATTAGCATAAATGTTATATTGTTTGAAACATTCAGAGTAATTTAATATTTAAGGCCATACAGATTATTATTTTTTTTAAAAAAAACATTCTTAAAATGCTAGGAACATTTAACCAAAACACTCTGTTTTGTCATTAGTTGACTAGCATCAGCCAAACACCTAGAGGGCATTGTGTGGTTCCTTTGAAGAGGGAGCAGCAAACATAATGTTTTAATTCCTCTTAAATGTGTTGCATGGCCAATGTACAAAGAGTGTGATCATGTATAAAACAGACCAAAGAATTAGAAAACTCTGTGAACTGTAAGTTGGCAGCTACAGCTTATTTGGAAACCCCTAATCAAATACAGTGTGTCTAACAGACTGAAGTTTTATTTTTCAAAAGGAATAATATGAGTTTAGCCCTCTTTAACACTGAATGGGACAACAGCCTTCCAAGGGTAGAAGGAACTTCTTTTGTGTAGTAGCTGTGAATCTTGACACTATTGTTATCTGGTCTACAATAAAGGCTCTTTAATGCTGGCAATTCCTTAGAGCCTTCTATAAAGTTTGCTTGGCATATTGAAAGAAACTTTTCTCATTCCATCACTTTGCTTTATGTGAAGTGTTGGAATTCTTTCTTGTGCTGCTTTTCACACATATTATGAGAAATAAAGAAATCTGTCACCAGATTTTTGCTTCAGAAACGGCTTTAAAATATTGTGAAACAGTCTTTATGTAATTTTGATTAAGTCTGGTTACAGCTGTTGGAACAAGTAAAACTCACTAGAAAACGTTTGTTTGAATGTTGACTCTCTGGATGGCTCAGTTCAGTGCACTTTGAAACCCTTTGGATTTTCTACAGGCTTAATGGCCACACTTTCTTTTTCCTTTGTTAATTTCTCTTTCCTTTCCTTCTTGAACTTTATTTCTCATGGTGACATGGGCTTCATTACTACTCTGCATCTCACTCACTCCCCCCCCACCCCCACCCCCATTCCTCTGTTGCTAGCACTCTCTTCCATACATCCAAATCCATACCCCCAATTAGAGATGTAAAATTTCTGGAAATTTTGAAGCTTGGAAACACCCCCCCACACAGTTTTTTCCAATTTTTTCCAGACCCCCCCCCCGGAAATTTTCAGAATTTTTTTTAAAAAAAGCTACATTAGCACTCCCCCATCCCTGTTTACAGCTTGAAAGTCATTTTGTTACTTTAGGAACATAAAATATGACTATGGACAATTTGACTTGGCATAAAATTATCCCAACTAGCTTATTAAAATATAGTGTAACCAAACAATTATTACAAACATAATTTACTTTTTAAATAATATTTGTTTGTAATTGTAAGTAACAAATGGAGTAACAATCTCCTGAACTATTTACTAGTTTGTGTAGAACAACAACAAAAAACCCCTCTATAAAACAATGTTTAAAAACCCAAAATTAACAATTCTGGAAGTTGAGTCATGGTTACTGGACTTCTTTTTTCTCTCTCCTGAGAGATAGAAACGTTTCACTGCTCATCCAAACAGCTTCATCAGTCTGAATGCAGCTAGTGCGAGTCCTCCATCTTAGAGTCAGCTTTGACCTCTTGTCACCCTGGTCTGAATTAGGCTCATAAGATGAACAATGACTTGAATAGGCTCGTTAGGGAGACAATAGTATCCATAGCCTTAAGGTGAAAAATGGCCTAAGGTGCTGAAACCTATCAAGAATGGGCTTTTTGATTTGTCTGGGTACTTTGGAAAGCACACCCTGATAAGTAGCAAATAGAGAATGCCTGAGGCTGCCACCTCTGTTGAGGGAGTGGGTTTCGATGCTCACATGAATGGCTTCCCTTACTCCTCTCTCTAACCACTTATCTTCTTTGCCTAATATGTGTACATCCTCATCTTTAAAAGAGTGCCCTTTGTCCTTCAAATGGACACCACCACATTGTGGTTCATATATTACAGTCCCAATATATTGTGGATTTTTCTTGAGAGAAGCAAATATCCACACATAGGAGCAGCTAGAGGTTGGTGGCAGCGAAAAAGACAGAAATGAAGTGACGATTACATGTTTATTTCTACAGAGTTTTAAAAAGGCTGTATAGTCAAGTGGCAGGGCAAAGCGAGATTTGGCATTGGGATCAGAGAGAAGGGTGTGTGACAAGAATTCACAGCATACACAGTCCTGTGGATGGAAGAGGGTGGGGGAAAGGTAATGGATTTTGTATTTAAAAAATCCAAAAATTGATGTAAAATTGATTGCCATTGTCCATCTGTTTTCCACCCCTATAGCACCAAGTATGAAATAAAATGCTTCAGGTTCATTCTTCAGGTTTGTATTTCCCATCTTGGGCTGTTACTTCACAAGTTCTGGTGCCCTGGTGTCTGACCAGTTTGTGTTTGGGAATTTTTTCCCTCCCTTCCTTCCCCACAATCTCTGCAATTACTCTCCTGGATAAAAGTCCATCAGAACTCAAATGCTCATTCTGTTTTTCATTTTTTGATTTCTACTCAAGATATTACCCACTGTTGTTTTTTGGATAATATTAACATTTACTCCGAAATAAATCCCACTCTGTTGACATGAGTTGCCGGATACTGTAATAGGTTTCTTTTTCAGGCAGTGCGTAAACAAAAATCAAACACAAACTAGGCAGTGTTGTAAAACGTTTTGATCATCTAATAAGGCATATTCAAGACTGTGTACAGATCTCATGTCTATATTTTTCTTTTCTCTTTTAGGTAAGTACACAAATCTGGATATGAAGAAGTGACATTTCAGATGACCACAATGTTACAAAAGGTATACTGGTATTTTGTTTGGGTGATACTGTACAAAAATAATGATTCACTCAGCCATATTTCATAACTTCTGGATTATATTGCTAGTAGCTACTTAAATAATTTCTTACTCTGGGCAACCAAATGTAAATATAAAAAAGGACATGAATGTATTTTTTTCACAACCACCACTCATCTTTTTACTGCTACAATCTCTACATGTTTCTTGTTGTATAAACGTCCACAGACAGGTTCAATCCAGTTCTTATTTATCTTTTAATACTAAAGATGTTTCCTAGGAAGTTTAGAGAAATGTGAACAGTCACAAAAAAGAGAGTTCAGTCCTTTTCTTAAAAGTGAAATTTATTGATGTCTTGGTCTTTTTCTAGGTTAAAGGGGATAGTGGAAGAATCGCTACATAATTTAAGAACATATATATAGTCATTATTAGGATAGATATTCAGACCACACGCCTAGTATAGTGAAAGACAAGGCTAATGTTTTTAATCCCCTTCCCTCTTCTTTTATCATGCCTATTGTGTTCTTACAACATGGATTTTAGTTATGAGTACTTACATGGTATCAGTGTATGGACTTGGCATAAAATGCAGATCATAAAATTGGTGGGTTTGACATATTGTTGGGTGCCTGAATATATGACATCACTGAGTAACCTTGAAAAAAACAAATAGCTTGTAGCCTGCTCTAGGCAGATACTTCTGTGTCTGCCGCATGACTATTGAAAAATGTTAAGTGTTTGTTCTATAATAGAAGGAAGCAAATGAATAGAAGTTGTTAAAGTAGAGTAATATATTGAGAGTTCCAAGTTCTGAAAAGCTCTAATGTAATTTTAAGAGTTTCTGTTATTGCCATTGTAGATGTGGTGGTTTTTCTTTTTCTTTTTTTTTATTTGTTCGCAGGTGGGTGGGGCTTGTTTGATAGTGATCATTGCACGTATATAACAAGAGTTTTACTCAGAATGCATATATCTTTATTAGCATTATACAGGTGTGGGTGTTTATGAAGGCAGGTATATGCTGCATAATTTGTCAGAATGAGAGCAAGCAGTGAAAGTAAAGCAAAAAACAAATAAATTCTTGACTAATTCGTATTCAATTCTCTCATCTAGCAAAGATTACAGTAGTCTCTGAGGTCAATCATGCAGTGCATAAAATGTTAGATTTCTTGGTGGTTATTATATATAAATTCTGTTTTGGATCCTGCATCCTTATGAGCAGAGTTTCTTTCATGGATGGTCTTGCAAGCCTGGGAGGCAATTTTCAGTTATCCCAACCCCCACCCTTCTTATAGGCCTATGTGCCTCCAAATATATTGATCTGTCAGTCTGGAAGACTTTAGGGAACTCAGATAGGACGTGGCATAGGGAGGGAGAATTTAAGAAAAATAATTTGCTTTCCAGAAAATCAAATGAGCGCCCTTTATTGCAGAAGGAGAACTTAGGATCTAAGCCAGGTATGTCCAAAGTCAGCCTGGGGGCCAAATGTGGCCCGCTTTCAAATTTCAAAATTCTTCTTCCTACCGGCTTAGCTTCTCACTCATCCCCACCTGCTGGCCCCTCCCCATACGGGATGGAGACACCAGCGTGCAGTTTTACGGTTTGCCTGCCCTCCCTGCCTCTGTCCACCCCCCCGCCACTTGCCTAGACTACCTGCCCCCAGCTCCATTGCTGCAGCATCCTCCCCGCCTCCTTGCATGTTATAGAGACTTGTCCAAAGCCTGGCCCGGGGCCCAAATCCAGCTGAATGGTTGGCCCCCACACATTTTCACCTCACCAAATCTGGCCGTCCTTGCAAAAAGTTTGGACACCCCTGATCTAAGCTACTGGCTGAATCCACATGGAACTATATGCTGACTTACCATGAATGACTCATGTTCTTCTTCTCAAAACGCTATTTACTCTCCTGCCAGAGATGGCTTCCTTAGCTTGCCTGTGAGCCTTAATCCATCATCTGAAAAAAAAAGATACTATTGTTTGAAGCTAGGTGTGACAGGTAGGGATATGCCATTTGATATTTTTTGGATGCCATTCTGGGAGTTCCACCCAACAGCTCCCCATCAACAGATACCAAAGTTGCATTCACCTGGAGAAAGGCTTAACTTCAGCCTTGCTTTCTGTTAAAACAAGGAAACAACCTTGAGATTTTCAGCTAGTACCTGGCCAGCTTCCTCTTTCAATAAGATGGTAGACCAGAGATAGGCCATGAAAACTTCAAGCTAGACTTTTTTATTCAGGTGAGAGGAATTTCAATATCTGTACGTTTGGATCTGAGTTGGATCCAAAAAAATCCATCCTGGAAGTCCAAAGAAATCCAGATAGCACACCACTAGTGGCAGGGTTATTAAGGTTTTTCAAATGTATGCCCTAATCTTTTAATGTGTTTTTTGGAAACAGATATAATAGTCTTTCCACCGATAATAATTGGCAGTGACTTGCATGTGTACAGTTTATCCAGAATTAAAATTCATGGCTCATGCAGGAAATAGCTGTAATGATGAAAAGATGAGATTATAGTTATCTGTTTCAGGCAATTTAGTTTATTGGATCTGACATAGAGTTAGTCCAGTGCACTATAAAAAGCTTCCTGTTGGAAAGCAGCTTTCTCTTCCCTTATTTTGCAATGATAATTTGAAGTCCGTTTTCAGTTGCTGCTGCAGTGTATATTCATTTCCAAACATTGCCCCATGAATACCGAGTGCTGTTCTAGAAATAAAAGCCCCATCCATATTGACGAGGCTAATTAAATTCAGGTAGGCTATCTGCAGTCTGCTGGCCACCCCATCACCAGTGTTTCTGGCTTTCAATTTTTTGGGGGAAACACGGAGAATCAGGCTTCAGGAAGCACTATTTTTTATTTTAAATCAAGTTCACCCAAATGCATTTTCTTGTTTTAACACAAATAAAAAGAAAGGGTGTTTTTAAACTGGAAGTAGCTTTCTGGCCTTTCCAGTTTTGGTAGAAAAGGGTTGTGTTTCTTGCAATGGTTTAAAACAGGTGTAGAATTGTTCTCTAAATCCTCCAAATTTGCCAGCAAGAGCTAATGAGAAAACCCCCCCACCTATAATCATACTGTTTAGGATTACAACATTATGACTCCAAAACAGATTTGATGCTATCTATGCTATCTATCACATTTGCAGTTGAGAGCGAACAGCCAGTGTGGGCAAATAATTCAGGCTAAGGGCCATAACTGAGAACTTTTGAGCACAAGAAGACTGTACTACTAATCTGTACATTCAGTTTATGCATTTAGCAGAGGTTTCTCATGATGATGGTAACTACGTTAAATGCAAAGTACATTGTAGAGAAATGTAACTAACTCTGTACACTGCAAGAATATAGCACAGACACAGTGAACCCCCATAGACTAGAGTAGCCAGCTACTTTTGTATTAATTCCATCAGTTGTTGGATTGTCTCATGAAATGAGTGGAACATATTCCTGTTGGAATTTAGAAACTTACATATGACTAGTTAGAGTTTTTGGTTGACAGTCAATCCAGCAGTGACTAATTCTCCCTTTCTTTCTCAGATTTTAAAAAGACACATGCCTCTCTACTCAAGACTTATTTTCCCACCATTTTTAAAGTTACTCTACTGAGTTAGCTATATAGTTAGTTTGCAATCATGAAGCTACTTAATCAATTAACCTCTGTTTATGAAACCAGTTAGTATTTTTCTACAGAAAGCTGTTTGTTTTAAACTATGAAGAACTGTGAGTAAATGGAATACTTTATTCTTTCTCTTACCAGTTTATCAGGGGAAATTATTGAGACATTAAGTGCCAGTTGAAGTAATCTAAGCAATAAGGGTTTGTCTACTGAGGGGGAGACTTTAATCTAATTCTTCTCTGCAGGTCCCTGAACTTTTCGTTGCTGTGTTGCTAGAGGTTTGTAAGCCACAACATTTTCATACTCTGCCAAAAATTTCCTCCATTGGTGATACAAGATAATAGAATCACTTGAAATGTCCATAGTGGCACAACAAAGAACCATACTAATGCTGTTTGCTTCTGATAATTGCAACATCCTTCCCACATGATGCTACAATGTTATGTGATGATAGCATTCCACTCAATAACAATGGTGTGGTATGAGCACCACCCTCACAACCATATATATGCAAGAAAAACATGCATTGGAAGAAACATGCATTAGAGAAAGAAACACGCATTGGAAGAAACATGTACTAGAGGATGCATTATCAGTGGTATTTGGTCTCTACATTTATCAGGTGAAAGTATGTTCACGTTGCTAGAATGAAGTCTTATTCCACTGGAGAGTTCCATTTTAAAATGTTCTGCTACTTCAGAAGATCCAATGAAATAGAAAGCCAGGATTGTGGTCAAATGCAATTTTCATATATATATATATATATATATATATATATATATATATATATATATATATATATATATATATATATATATATATATATATATATATATATATATATATATATATATATATATATATATAATAAATGTTTTCGTAGATTTTCACGGGTATAGGTATGCATGTTAGGGTGGATTCGGGTTTCTTCCCGTGTAGAAATCTGGTTGTTTTGGCGACGTTTCGACGAGGTCTCACTCGTCATCTTCAGGCTGGTGTTCTGGCTTCTTTCTTCTTGAAGCAAAGCGTGATCTCAGTTGAAGTCCTTCTATAAATACTGCTGGGGGTGTGTGGTTTGCTTGCTCTGTTGCTGATTGTAGGTTCGTTTGTTCTTTTGTGATCTGCTGTGTGGCTGAGGCGATCATTAAGGGCTTAACTGCTGGTGGGTTAGATGGCTGTTTAGAGACATCATGTGTGGGTGAGGTGCTGGATGTGTGTCTATTAGCCTTTTGTTTCTTAACGACCTTGGTGATGGGTGTTCTGGCAGCATCCTGGGCTTTGGTGGAGTGGGGTCCTGTGTCTTGTGAATTCATTTTGGTCTGGCTGCGTGTCTGTGGTCTCCCAATGTTTTTTTGGCGTGTGTAAGTGTGCTCCATGTGGTGGCTGGAGTGGGGAGTAGCGGTAGATGGTGCAGTCGTGGTTTTGTTATTGGATGGTGGTTTCGTTTCATCTGTGGGAAGGGTCTGGGTTTGTGTTTGGTGTGGATGGAAGGTGGTGGCATCTTGTGTTCTTTTGGACCTGGTGTCAGTCTTTGTGACAGAGGCTCGTCTGTTGACCAGGGCTAGTTTCCAGATGTCAGGCAAGCGGGAGGTGTCATCACGTTTATTCATGTTGTTTGGGTGTTTCTCTATTTCAATGGCTTCCATGATTATTCGACTGTTGAAGTGTTCAGTTTTGGAGATGAGTTTGGTTCTTTTAAAATCAATTTCATGACCTGTTGTTTTTATGTGCTGGAAGAGAGAGGAAGATTTTTCTTCTTTTTTTTTTGACTGCGTTCTTGTGTTCTGCGATGCGTGCGCTTATTCTCCTGTTTGTCTGTCCGATGTATGTGGCTGGGCAGACTTTGCATGGTATTTCGTAGACTCCTTGGTTTTCTAGCTCAATCTTGTCTTTGGGGTTTCTTAAAATGTTGGCTATTTTTTGTTCGGTGCAAAAGGCTGTCTTGATATTGTGTTTGTGGAGAATTTTGCTTATTTTGTCTGTGGTGCCTTTGATGTAAGGGAGGAGGGCAGTGCCGTTGTTCTCTTCTGTTTCTTGGTTCTTGGGGGGTGTTTCTTTTTGGATTAGTTTGGTGATGGTGTTTTTTTGGAATCCGTTCGCAATTAAAGCATTCGAGAGAGTGTGTAATTCAGTTTTTAGGTGGTCTTTGTCAGCGAGGCGTTGACAAATATGCATGTTAGGGTGGATTCAGGTTTCTTCCCGTGTAGAAATCTGGTTGTTTTGGCGACGTTTCGACGAGATCTCAGTTGAAGTCCTTCTATAAATACTGCTGGGGGGGTGTGGTTTGCTTGCTCTGTTGCTGATTGTAGGTTCGTTTGTTCTTTTGTGATCTGCTGTGTGGCTGAGGCGATCGTTAAGGGCTTAACTGCTGGTGGGTTAGATGGCTGTTTGGAGACATCATGTGTGGGTGAGGTGCTGGATGTGTGTCTATTAGCCTTTTGTTTCTTAACGACCTTGGTGATGGGTGTTCTGGCAGCATCCTGGGCTTTGGTGGAGTGGGGTCCTGTGTCTTGTGAATTCATTTTGGTCTGGCTGCGTGTCTGTGGTCTCCCAATGTTTTTTTTGGCGTGTGTAAGTGTGCTCCATGTGGTGGCTGGAGTGGGGAGTAGCGGTAGATGGTGCAGTCGTGGTTTTGTTATTGGATGGTGGTTTCGTTTCATCTGTGGGAAGGGTCTGGGTTTGTGTTTGGTGTGGATGGAAGGTGGTGGCATCTTGTGTTCTTTTGGACCTGGTGTCAGTCTTTGTGACAGAGGCTCGTCTGTTGACCAGGGCTAGTTTCCAGATGTCAGGCAAGCGGGAGGTGTCATCACGTTTATTCATGTTGTTTGGGTGTTTCTCTATTTCAATGGCTTCCATGATTACATACCTTTATTCGCCAAAAAAACATTGGGAGACCACAGACACGCAGCCAAAAAAAACATTGGGAGACCACAGACACGCAGCCAGACCAAAATGAATTCACAAGACACAGGACCCCACTCCACCAAAGCCCAGGATGCTGCCAGAACACCCATCACCAAGGTCGTTAAGAAACAAAAGGCTAATAGACACACATCCAGCACCTCACCCACACATGATGTCTCTAAACAGCCATCTAACCCACCAGCAGTTAAGCCCTTAACGATCGCCTCAGCCACACAGCAGATCACAAAAGAACAAACGAACCTACAATCAGCAACAGAGCAAGCAAACCACACACCCCCAGCAGTATTTATAGAAGGACTTCAACTGAGATCACGCTTTGCTTCAAGAAGAAAGAAGCCAGAACACCAGCCTGAAGATGACGAGTGAGACCTCGTCGAAACGTCGCCAAAACAACCAGATTTCTACACTGGAAGAAACCCGAATCCACCCTAACATGCATACCTATACCCGTGAAAATCTACGAAAACATATATATATATATATATATATATATATATATATATATATATATATATATATATATATATATATATATATATATATATATATATATATATATATATATATATATATATATATATATATATATTCAACTGTGTGTGTGTGTGTGTGTGTGTGTGTGTGTGTGTGTGTGTGTGTGTGTGTGTGTGTGTGTGTGTGTGTGTGTGTATGTGTATGTATGTATGTATGTATGTATGTATGTATGTATTTTCACTTTTCAGTGGGAGATAGGTATTTACTTGCTTCTGGCAAATAGACTGTTTGACTCATTTAACTTTTTCCTTGATGAAATGATGTGAAATGGTCAAAAGAGAGGAAATATTTTCTGTTTCTTTTTCTCGAGTGCATAAGTCCATTTGTTCCCTGTATTAATTTATTTAAGCTGTATTATTTATCCTCTTCCTCATCCCAAGCAGATCAGAGTAAGCTACAATATTGCTTTAACTCATTTAGGCTGCTTTTACACGACCCCTGATATCTGATGCAAAGGGCTCCCAGATGCGGACCTTAAAATTATTTTCCCACCAGCTGTGGAATTTTAAAAAAAAAAATAAGTACGACCACGCCCACCTAATCACACCCCAGTGCATTTTACAAGTACCTGGTCTCCGGAGGTAAAAAAATTTCCGATGCGGATTGTAGAGCTGTGGATGCCGGGCTCTCCTCACCTTCTGTTTGTTTTTTTGTCCCTGCCATCCCTTTAAGAGACAGGAATCCCTACGGGGCTGCTCTGACTGGCAGAGGTGAGCCTGCATTTTTCTCTCTCCCTTTTTTTCTCCCTCCCCTCACTGCGGACAGGAGCAATGGACTGCGGAAGGGTGGGAACACAGAAACAGAACAAACCCCCACGATCTCTTGTCCGAATTTAACTTGCCAGCGGATTTTAGAGGTTGTGTAAAAGTGCCCACAGCCATTTTGGATCTTATTGGACTTTCCGTGTCTTACAGAGGGTATTCTTGTATATTCTGTGATTAAGAAAGTCATTGTCTGAAGGAATTGTCAGCTTGCTTCAGTTATTTGCTGCTCAGTATTTTACCATCTGCATGAGGATGTTAGGAGCATTTTAAGATGCTTGACAAAAATGTGTGTCAGGGAGACACTTTCGGTTTGCTAAGGCATGCATCATTCTGGGTGTATTGAATTCTGAAGGTATATGTGTGATGCATTCATAGCAACAGGAACTGAGGTTATGCAAGACATTACTTAACTGACCAGAAAGCTTATCAGTTTAGCTTTTCAGTTCTCCAAAACTTTTCATCAGGTGCTGAATGAAAAACATGAGGGCAGAAAACACACATATGTGCAAGTTACCCATGTGACTTGTAATAGGGTATTTCTGTGTAATTTTTATGCTCCTTTCTTATTTTTAAAGCAAATATAGTAGCGCTATCTGATAGGTTAGAGACTGTGACGACTTAGATGCAGCGCTAAATTATAGTTCATCTTAATCTTAGCTTTTAAAAAGTTCACTTGCATTCTTAAACACCTCAGATTAACTTGAATTCTACAACACCTCCCTTTGGTGTTCCTAAGGCTAAATTCACATTTATGTGATTTGTTTCTGATGAAAGCTATGTTCATTAATGTCACCCATATCCATATTTTATGTCAAACTGAGTGTGTTGCTAATGCGAATCAGGAGGTTAATTTCCACTGCTAAGATATTTATAAAATTCAGTTTGTTCTTAGTAAAATGTGGAGGGTATTACAAGGTTAGAATGATCTCAGAGCTTTGTCAGGCTCTGAAATCATACTCACACACACAATCACACTCTCACATGCCAGGCCTATTGGGGATGGAGGGCATTTCCATCATATGGTTTGGCAAGCCTTCACCATGGGAGAAAAGAGCAGCCCAGAGATATTTCATATCTCGTGTTATGTGAGACATTGTACTTCACTAAGAATGCACTTTAATTGTCTTCTTTATGGCCAGTGGTGGATAATCTGGTGTCATAATGTGGTAAAATGGGCATGGGTAGGAGGACAGTATTCATCTGGGAGTACCCATGAAACTTCTGGGTGCTAGATCTCAAACAAATAAGAGAAAGTGCTTTTTCACCCAGAGGATCACTGGTCTCTGGAAATCCCTGCCAGAAGAAGTGGTGACAGCTGTCAGCCTTGACAGCTTTAAGGAAGGCTTAGACAAGTTCATGAAGAACAAGAGTATCAATGGCTGTCCTTATGGATGCCTAAGGACAACCTCCGGGTTGGAGAGATAGGCAGGATATCTTTCAATGCCATTTGTGGGGAATTATAAGCAGGTGAAGACATTTGCTTGGGAATACCCTGAAGCAAATGGTGAGCCACTGTGTGAGACAGAATGCTGGACTGGATGGGCTGTGGCCTGTTCCAGCAAGGCTGTTCTTATGTCCTTATGTCCTTATGTACACAATGGAAAGAAAAGAATCTGAACATAAGTTAATTTCAGAAACTGGAAGTAGAGTGCACTTCAGGGGCATTGCTTGTTGTTATCCTGCACGTCTTCATGTTGAAAGCAGAGACTGGACCACGTGTTTCTCTAGAACTCACATCCAGCGTGGCCACTGACTAGACAATAGTTTTCGAAGTTGGTAGTATGAAGAAACTGCTCCAGCCTTCAGATAGAAACAAATGTTTAAATGATTCCTCTGCTTCCCTGAGCCCATTACTATGTTTGTCTTTTACTGAAAACTTAAAAGAAACTAACTCATGTCTTGGATAACAGTTTCCATGATTCATTTTCCTTCAAGTAAATGTAGTATAGAAATCCACTGTGGAAAATATACGTCTCTGTTTGTAATGCAACCATAGGCAGCAGAAGGGAGTTAAAAGGAATGAGGTGTTTATTAATTTTCTACTCCCTTGCATATGATTTTTGCTGAAAATGTTTCCATTCCCCCCTTGCACTCCACTTGGGTACTAGAAAATGTCAGGAAGAAAATGTTTATGTGATTTTGTTGGTTTAACAAAGAACGTCTGAAATTGATAGGTATAGACTTGCAAAAAGCATTTAGTTGTGTGTGTGCTTGCAAATCAAGCTTCCTTACATGTTAAATATTATTTCTTGATTGTCTCAGCACAATTGGCCACTATATGTTAAAAACAAATCAAAAGGCACATGGTATACAAACACCTCAGTTTTAATTCAAATAAATATTGAGACTTTCATTCCTCTTTTATCCCCTACTTCCTGGGCATTTTTGTCTATGGACCCTTAGGATTAATAGCATTCTTTAAATTAGATGAAACTTGAGACTGAAAGTCATCTATATTTCATGGCACATGATCAGAAAACAGATTAATTCATCATAGCTTTCTGACCCACTTAAACTCACAGAAAAAACCATGAAATATTTCAAATGGACAAGTGCTACTTTTCTCTCACCTTCTCCTCACCTCCCCTGCACCTACCAAAAAGTGTAATATGTTTCTTTCCTCATTTAGAAACACCATTGTTGGGGCATATATCTTCTCCTGAAGGTGCCCTTTTGCATATTCCTTTAATTTCAAATATCTCACAAGCAGATACATGCAAAGTAGATTTATGCAACTTGCAGACTCTTCCAATCAGTATGGCCATTGGAAAATGTTTACAAACTTTTGTACTGACCAAATTGCCTAAGCAAATCAATTCCAGTAATTCAGGAGAGGTAGTCCAAACATGTAACCTTAGCATCTTGGATAAAGATATGTAGAATTCAAGCAGGACACAGAGAACTAAACTTCGACCCAGTGACCTGAAATATAGGTTAGAGAGGGCTGATGGGTCTTTTCAGGAGTTAGTCTGTTATGTAAACAGGATCCTGTCTTTGGCACTGTGTCATTAATCCTGTAAACAACTAAATCAAGGGATAGCATTCTTCTTATCCACAATCCTGCTGCTGCTGCTGCTGAGCAAAGGTTATTTTAAAACACATCTTTCAGAGGTTGGCAAGCGTGGGTGTCCAATGAAGGAACATCTCTTACAACTAATCTTTAGTTGTTGCAGTGGAATATAAATTCCCAGATGATGAGTCTTTCTGTGTTATTAAATTTTGTAATGACTGTTGTATTTGTGCCAAGTAATAATGGATTACAGGAAGTGGACAAGAATTAGATTATGTTTTTGAAAAAAAAAACCCCACACATGGAGATAATCTTTCCTCATCAGTTTGTTAGTGTGTCAAATTTTCTTTAATTTTTAAAGTAAAGTTACGTACATGAAAGTTAAAAAAAAAGTTATTCTGTCCACTAAGTAAAGGAATTTTCGTGTAGATTGAGTATGCTTTTCAAATAAATTATAATTTGATTTGGAATAAATAAATCATCTACGGACAAAGAAAAACATAGAGCATAGATTTCCCGTCTCTCAAAAAAGCCATGATACTACACTTGCTGTTTTCCATCTTAACCCTTTTGCATGTATCTCATTGGGGGAAATAAAAAAGTAGGTTTAGTTTGACCCTAAATTTTCACCTGCATGCAAGAATGGCCAGAATGTTATTGGTTAATTATGCTAGCATAAGGGCAATAACAGAAATCACCACTGCTTCTAGCTAACAGCTTTCAACTGGTGTCCTTCATGTTCCATCTCACACAACCAATGGATACCGAGGTACCCAAGTGATGAATTGTTAACCAATAACAGTTTACCATGTCATTTTAAACCATTGCTCTTATACTAGCATAACTAGCCAGTATGATTTGGGCCAATGTATGGAAACAGATCAACATATTGTTGCAGAAAAGTACACATAGAAAAAAAATAGCCAAACCTGCACTACAAACAAATAGGCTGGAAACCCTTTTCATTTTTATTTCATTTTCGATTTAATCCACAAATGATCATGTGAAATAAAGCTAACCTGCCACAAGTTTTGTGTATAAACATTTTAAATAAAATAAATAAGTAAATCTACTTATTTGCACTGTTCAATGTATTTATTCATTTAAAATGGCAAAATTCAACTAGGTTTTCACAAGCTGCACTTCAAAAGGGGAGTTTTAAAAAGCTACTACAGCAACAAAACATGATTGTTTATTGAAAAGCAGAGGATGCCATCTGGTGAAAGGCTAAAGAACTACATGTGTGTTATGTACTGTCAAGCAGAGCTGATCTATAGTGACTGTGACAGGGGTTTCAAAGCAAGTGAGATATTTAAGGAGCAGTTTTATCTGATGTTAATCCAACAATGGGTAACACCAAGAGCATTTAGGGCAGCTAACAACAAATCTTCCATGGTAAATGTTGAGGAGCCTATATTACACTGACATAGATGTGAATTTGCCTATTCTTCACTCACAAGGAGATGAATCCCTGTAAAAACCTCATATCCATTGGTTTACTTTGGTTCTGCCAATGTCCTTGTGTAGCCTATTAAGTAACACAGTTTGCCATGTGACTGAGGTCTAACTTCCTAATGCATCCATCCATTTTATGAGGTAGGTAAATCTTTTTTTCTACTTTATTGTCCTGATATTCTCTGCTGATTCTTCAAGAGTCAAATAAGTTCTGCAAATACTTTCCCCTTATGTTGATCTCGGAGGGGTGGGATGGTACCTGAATGGTGAGTGCACATTGGTTTTACTATTACTACTTCTGTGTATCACTGGGTGAAATGCCTGCTAGGTATTTGATTTTATCAGTAGGGGGGTTGGTTCAGGAGTAGAGACTGGTAAGTTCTTCTCTCTGTATCATATTCCAAAACCTGCCAGCAAAATAATCAGCATTTAAAAACTGGTCATCATTTATTTATGAGCTTAATTCCTGAATTAAATTATTGCAGTTCCAATAGAGGCATTATACCTAACAAAGATGGAACAGAATGGATACTTTGCACTCAGTTGCTTCAGTAAATGCTGAAGTGGTACTCATATTAGCTTAGGTTTAGTTCTTGGGTATATAAAAGGTAGTGATTGCTGCTGATTCCCAAATGGTTGCACATGCTACTTGTGAAATTCTTGCATCATTACACCAGGTCAGTTCTGTAAAAGTTCTTTTTCTCCCATTTATGCAGCACAGGTTTACAGGACATGTTGAATCATCTCCCATAGCAACAATCAGGGGAAAGCAAAGAGAATGAATGGCAATATCACCATTTTAATTTCATTTGGAAGTGTGGATTTTCAAACACAAATATGTAAGCATATGTATTAATCATACACATATACGGAATGTGTAGGAAAGAGGGAATAGTATCATGCTTCTTTGAATCCATAGTTCTGCCCCATCCCTATGGGTATCCATCATAACTTCACAAAGCATCTGCACAACACACATGGTCCATCAGTGTGTACAGAGCCTCAGTGTGATGAACATATCTAGTGTCTGCCCTCTGTTTGGCTGTTTGTCACCTCTTTTGGAATGCTTTGAAGGGACAGTGAGGAAGGGAGAGGCAATTAAAGTGTAAGAAGCTGTCAGTCAACCCATTCAGTACTATTTGTTATTGGCTGAAATCCTGTTACTTGGCTATGCAGGTGGAAGGCAAAAGGTAAAATGTCCAGTTGTCCCTTGCTAATTCAACTGACTTGCAAATTTCCAGCTAGGAACTACAGACTGTTACACCAATTGCCTTCCAAATAAGTAATTTCAGCAATTATGTTGCAGCCCTGTAAATAAAGTGTTCTGTTTCAGTTTCTTTCATCAATATCTTGTGTCCAGAACTAGAACTGTAAAGCTAAGAACTCTGATTTTTTTGGTGTGAGGTTCCTTTGTTTCTTGTGGTGGATCAGTGCAAGAAAAAAAAAATGAGACCACAAGAGAAAAAGGTGCTGGCTAAGGTAGATTAGGTCACACTTGGTATATATAGTATGTGATTTCAGAAATTATATTGAACATTGATAGGAATAGGGCATGGCTTCTGAGTACTGCCCAGCTTTCTCTTTCTACATTTATTCTGTTCCTAGGATTTTATATTAGGAGCTCGACAAGTACAACCAGCGGAAGGACTCTTAGAGATTAAGCAAAAACTTAATTGTCACTGGCATTTAGTATCAAGGACTATTTATAATTCTTTTTGAGTTCTCCTCTCCCTTATTCCTTTCAGAAGCAATGAACAATAGCAATGATGTTAATTTGTTATGCCAGTCTCCAGTGGTTTCATATGAGCCTCTGTATACTAGTGCAAATAAAAAAAGAATACTTGAATTCATTCAGGCCTTCTTGCATGATTTATACATTATTTTTATCTTTCCTTTAAAATGTTGTATAGTTCTGAAAAGAATTTATTTATTTATTTATTTATTTATTTATTTATTTATTTATTTATTTATTGTACTTATTGACCGCCCGATTTTCCCATAGGGAACTCTGGGCGGTGTACAGCACGTCACTGAATAGCGACTACCCAACTATAACCCCAATACATAAACAAACACAAGAACATCATGAAAATACAAACCATAATAAAATATACACGCCGATAAAAATACCATATAAACCCTTTTAAAAAGGAGTCACATAAATGTGGTGTAATGATATCTGTGTAGAGGTGTGTGTGTGTGTGTGTGTGTGTGTGTGTGTGTGTGTGTGTGTGTGTGTGTGTGTGAGAGAGAGAGAGAGAGAGAGAGAGAGAGAGAGAGAGAGAGAGAGAGAGAGAGAGATTTTAAAGCATTAATTGGCCTTATTCTTTTATGCACTTAACCTTCCCCTTCAAAGCTATTTGCCAGTCTTTCTATAATTATACTGCACTTAGATGATCAGAATATTTTCATTATTTATATTGAGTTTTCAACATGCAAATTGAGTGTTTCATAATTTATATTCACTATTTATTGTACAAATATTCATAGGCAAAATGTTAATATGATTTAGTGCAGCTACTGAGAGAGCAGGGTTGTACTCATGCAGGAGACAAAGCTACACTTCTTTGGATGGAAGGTGAGTTTTCATACTGTCATAGTCAGAAGACATCTCATAGTGAATTCACATTGCCATGCCTCACCTGGAATATAGTGGCTAGTACAAGGCTCTGTAGCTGAGGAAGTATGTCAGCTAGCTGGAGCATTGGGGAAATGAAGATGGTATATCTGGAGATAAAATTTTGTGAGAAGTGCTGGAAGAAACCAGGTGTTATATTCAAGCTGGTCCAGAGAACGCACAAGGCAGCAAAACAGCCGTGTTATGCAGCACCAAGGATAGCTCCCAACAAGCACCTTGCTCAGACAACAGCTTGAGCTGAAGTCCCTTGTAATGCTAGTCCAGGATTAAATCATTTCAGGCTCCATCCCTTCTCACCAAGTAAAGGTAGAGCTAAAGTTAAAGGGTTTCCCCTGAAAATTAAGTCTAGCCATTTCCAGCTTTAGGGTGTGGTGTTCAGCTCCATTTGTAAGCCAAAGTGCTGGCATTTGTCCATAGACATATTCCTATGGTTATGAGGCTGGCATGACTAAATGCACAAGCACAGAGAATACCGTTATCTTGCCACTGAAGTGGTACCTGTTGATCTACTCACATTTTATGTGCCTTTGAACTGCAACGTTAGCAGGAGCTGGGACAATTTACGGGAGCTCGCCCCATCATGCAGATTTGAACAGCTAAACTTTCGATTGAGAAGCCCAGTGGCTCAGTGATTAAACCTGCATCAAGTTGGAAGCGTTAAATGGACAAGACACTGTCTTGAAACCAGGCATTGTCATCTCTTTAGGAGCCGCTACTAGCACTGACATAACAGCTTTCTGGGAATGTTAAGCTCCTGGAGCAAGTGCCAAGAGTGATTGAAGGCACTGCAAATACCCATCCAGGGTATTTGCCCTCATTTTCTATGGAATACCAAGCCCTGGGTAGGGACTTGGGAGAGTTTTTGCATTGGGACTTGGACTCTTATATGACTTGATGTGCTACAAAAAATACAAACGACAACTCAGTAACTAGCAGAAGTTTACAGTTGTGATTTATACCATTGCACTTATGTCATCTTAACAGGATTTTGGTCAATATGTTTATTCTAGAAAAAAAAACAATATTTGAAAATTATCAAATGTTACAATATTCGAAGAAAAGTTATGCAGGTGATGTAACAAATTTTCATTGCTTATAAGACTTAAGCATATGAGTGAAGATTTTGCTAGGGAAAAGGATTCCACCTAAGCATAAGGAAGTTTTTTTAAAAAAAAAATAATATAATTAATATGATCAATATAAAAATAATTGCAACTCAAAACAACTATGGTGACGCCTACCCCAAGGTTGAAAAACTTCTGAAAGATAATTTTTCTCATCCCCATTTCATTTTCTTACTCTTTCTCCCTGCCCATATATTTTGTAAATTTTTACTCTTTTTTTGATCTGAATTAACACATATTGGGGGGGGAGATGTCTTTGCTGTTGCTTCTTCAACCTGCCTTCAACCTGCAGTTCTGTATCTGCTCTTTATTTATGTGGAAGAAGAAATATACAATATGAGAAATTTGAAGCATTGGCAAGTGTGTACTGATAACAGTGTACTGATAACAGTGCTTTCTTTGTTTAAACCTAAGTGGAAAAGTTTCCTAATCAGAAGTAAAATTTAGGCTTATGTGTTTGTTTCAGTATGGTTTCAGTTTAATTATAAATCAATCACTTTAGTTGATATTTTTCCCTTCGTTTCTTCCTTGTTTTCTCTTGGAGAATATCAAAATTGCATCCCTGCTAGAATATCCTAACTTGAATAGAATGTCTTTATATTTTAAAATCAATTATTAATTTCAGACAAAAGGTTAACATAATATGTATCTCTGTTTTCAGCTGCAGGGCAAGTTTGCTCAGTAAAAGTCTCTTGCAGATAAAGCTATAAAGTCCAGACCGAAACATGCCATAAAGAGGTTTCTTCTTGCTCAGAAAGTAATTTCACATGGCTCCAGTGATTAATGCATAATGATCTTGAAAGCTTCCTTTCTGGTTATGATAAAACATTTCTGCACTTGGATAATATTATTCCATACCATATCATTTCCTTGAACTAAACTGTATCCAATTAGAAACCAAAATCTTACATTTTCGTGCATCGCACGTAATAATTTCCTCTTATTGGCTAGAATTATGGAATATAGGAACAGGATAGCTTGAGCAAAATTATTTCCCTAGCATCTCTGGAACAGTGTCATGAAAATGAAAAATAAAGTGGGAGACAGTGTTGTGGCTGTTTAAGAATAATAGATTTACATTTTCATGGGCTTTCATAGAATGCAATTATTTCCCTGGATAAAAAACTGCACAAGTTATTATTTTTGAAAAAAACCCCCAAGGATCCAGTCAAGCTGTGGCATAAAGAGACACTGGAAGGCCTATTTCTGAATGGCATGGGAAAATTTTCAAGATATAGTAGTGGCAAACCTTCAGCACTCCAGATGTTTTGGACCACAACTCCAACAGTCCTTTGTCATTGGCATTACAGGCTTGACATTCTGGGAATTGTGGCCCAAAACATCTGGAGTGCCGAAGGTTTGCCACCACTGGCCTAGAATCTGTGCAAACTATAAATGTCTGGGCAACATTCACTCTGCACAACAAGATCCAAAATCTGCTGGCAGGCAGTGAACTTTGAGGCCCTCCAGCACAACCAGCTAAAGGGACTACACAACCCAGCTCAGCTAGTTCAGGAAGGGAAACTGTGCTGTTTCTTTAGAAGAATTCTAATTCTGTCCTGTGCTCCCACTTTTAGATATACACATTCAAACCCAGAAAATGGGGGTGTGACACCTGATTGGGAAGACAGCTGGAATCATGATAGAGCCTGCAACTCCACCTCCCCAGTTCCCAAGAGAACCCTAATGGACATAGCTGAGTGAAATTAGCACCTCTAGCTTCATGCAACCAAGTCTCTAATGCGCATCAGGCCAGCTTGCCTTATTGAGGATTAGTTCCTGGATGGCTGTTGTTTTTCCATTTACCAACATTGTGTTTAGCAACAGTGCTTTCAGCCCAAGTCCCTGATGCTGAGACACCATGCATTTTTCCATGTTGAATACTGAGTAAGAAAACGAATATATCATGTGTGAGAACAGAGGGTCTGAAGGAGGAGACTGGTGAGAAGATAGCCCATGTTTAGTTTTTCATACACCATAAATTCATTGGGCTGTTACATGTTCTAAGACAGGCATGCCCAAACTTCGACCCTCCAGATTATTTGGACAGCAACTCCCACAGTCCTTTGCCATTAGCAATCTAAGTTTAGAATTCTGGGAGTTGTGGTCCAGAACATCAGGAGGGCCAAAATTTGGACAAAACAGTGCCTATAAGTAAGCATGTTAAAAACAATCTTTCATGCTGCCACAAGCATTTACTGTATATACTCAAATATAAGTCTAGTTTTTCTGCCCTAATTTTGGGCTGAAAAAAGGGGTCTTCGGCTTATATTTGGGTCAATACTTTTAGCCACTGAAGCAAGTTTGGGTCGGTTGCTAAAAGTCATTTTAAACATTGTGAGCCACTTCCCCTGCCCCCCCATGTTTAAAATGACTTTTAGCCACCAACTCAAGCACTTGCCTCGGTGGCTAAAAGTCATTTTAAACATCACACACCCACCCAGCTCACAAAGGAGGAGCTGCCAGGCCCTGCTGCATTTCCAACCCTAGGCTTATACTTGAGTCAATAAATTTCCCCAGTTTTTTGGGTTTAAATTAGGGGCCCCGACTTATACTCGGGTTGACTTATCCTCGAGTATATACGGTATGTGTAGGAAATGCCTAAAAGAAATTACATTTATGTTCTAAGATTTTAATGAGAATATAGATGAAAGAAAAAAAATAATACTTCCTTGTAGGGTGTTAAGTGTCTTAATGCATAATATGAAAAGCCTTAATTAATTCAACTTTTCAGTCTGCAGATTATTTTCTTTCCCCTCCCACCGTTTCTTCACAGACACTGTAGTCCCATGTTTGGTGTAAAGGTTAGCAAAGTATTTAATGCTATGTCAATAGCGCTTAAGCCCTGAGAAGGTTTCATCATTAGCTTTCAGCGATTTTATGGTTTATTTGGTGAGAGAAGGTTATAGATGTTTTGTTTATATTAATTATGATGCTGTCCAGTTAGTCTTTCCTGATGGAATTCCCTTTTGGATTACATATTCTACAGTATATCTATATAGGAAATTAAACTTTTGATGTTCTCCAGAGAGAACCTTAATTGATTTTGTGTCTTGTCACTTTGCTAGGCATTTGTGTGTTGATCACTGAATATATACAGAAAGTATTTATGCAGAAATTGTGTATTTTGACACTTTAATAATCATAAGTATTTGAACTATTATTTCAGTAGCAAAAAGATAACCAAGTGGTTGGTCGTATATCTGCATTGAAGGAACTACATAAATTTAGTAATTTGAAGAGAGGCCTATTTTAATAAGATAGTGCAATAAGCTTTGAGCATATTATAGACTGACTATTTAAATGCAATTACTGGTGGATCTGTACTGACACTAGCCCTCCTGCTTACCTATTTGTTCTGTTGACTTTTAGTATGCAAGAAAAATGGCAGGCAGTCTTTTTGAAAAAAAAAATATGTTGATTTCTGGGCCTTCTTGTTTGGTCCTCCAAATTACAGAATTTGCAAGTAACGGTCAGGACTGAGATGCAATATATGTTGCCTAGCTACCATTTTAAAAACCTTTCTTTATAAATCGTTAAGGAACATCAATAGCAAAGCACTTTATGCTGTCCACTTCCTAAGACTATAGAACAGAATTCAAATTATGTTCCTGAATCATATGAATGAGAACTATGCATTTATATTTGGAATTAGATTGGTACAGCCTCATTTGATTCTTGCCATTACTCATGGGCCACCTTTGGTGGTTCTGGATTTAGGGTTGTTGTTGTTGACTCATATTTTGCAATGGTTATATAAGCTTCTCTCTATATGAAACTCAGGTGGTTTTGAAAGAATACATTTTATATTTATTCATGAACTATGCATTGCTGTGCATGTGTTCTTGCAGTTTCGTCTTTTAATTTTAACTGAACACACTTCTGGATAAATACATGTAGAATTTCATCGTTAGAAAATGCACAACCAATTAATAATTATTTTTATTTTCCATTCTATGGCCTAGATATCCACTCTAAAATATGCTTCATGTTCCTGCTATATGCTGCTATATTACTTGTCAGTTGTCACTTTTCTTCTACATTACTTAATAGCCTCTCCTCAGGCCTTCTTGCCTTCTAGTCATGTATATCTGGGATAATGATTGTGTGGGTCCTCCAGATGTTGATGAACACTATCACTTACCATTTGCTATGTTGGAAAACACTGATGGTGGATAGTCTAACATCTGGAGGGTCTACATTTCCTATCCTATATATTGTAGATACCAATAAATTCTGCAGCACAGATTATTGCATACAGCATTCTCGTTTCTCATAAATAAACCTAATGCTATTGTAAAAGGAAATTATCCAGCTGCTGCTTTCATTGCTTGTTACCATAAAGATTTTTGAACAAAAGATATGGGGACATATAGAATTCACTGGAGCTGTGGTTCAATCAAATGTGGCTCAGAAGTGCTTGACCTCCCTGTTGAGACTGTACCCTAGCAATCAAAGTAAATTTCAGACAGCAGCAAAGATGGCAAAATGCTTGTGATTTATCAACCAGATATTAAGACTCTCTGTTTCAGCTTAAATTAAAAAGGACTTTTTATGTCAGTGATGAAGAAGTTGGAAATCCATGGCAACTTTCACAAAACAAGTGGCTGAGATATTTTTTAAAAATTGGTACATTATTGAACTGCTATTCTATATATAGAAGAGGCTATTTAACAAAATATTTGCAGTTCTAGGGAAATGTGAACAGTTTAGACCTGTTAGTCAGATTTCCCATACACAATAGTAATTGACATATGAAGGGATCTACTGGACTACAATAAATCTTTTATGCAAACATTAAAGTAAGCATAATAAGCCCATTCATACTAAAACTAGTCAACATTATGGCCCACTGAATTGGCCATATTTTAATATCACTGAAAATTACCTCTGATATTAGCAGCTGCTGCCTAATACCATCCAACCTCTTTACTAGTTCACACTGAGGATTATTAGTGTGACAGTTGTATCTTCTGCTTCTTAAAGGAGTGTCCTTTTTCTTTAATTGCTTAAATCCAACACATCTCAAAATACTCTGGCAGGACTGTCAGAGGGATCAGTGCAGCTTCTGCCATTCTGGAAATATAAGATATACAGTAATACATTGTTCAATTTTTACATAAATGACACAGTAGAACATCTCAGCTCTCCCAGTCTTCACCCTCCAAAACTACAACAAAGACATTTGATCTAGTATATGAGCACTTTGGTTTACAAGCATGTTTCTAGAATAGATTATGCTAGAGACCCAAGGTATTACTATATGGACAATGATGTTAATGTATGTTGAATCAATTACTTTCTGCTTTTTGGATCCCAAAACACCATCTCCCCCCCCCCCCAATTGATCGTGTCCTCAGAGTCCATGCTGATAATTTGCATGCCCTTATTGACAGTGTCCTGCCATTTTTGTTTTAGTTGCCCACATGGCCACTGTCATCAATTGTCAGGTGGCTACTGCCATCAATTTTCAGGTGATAAGCAGTTTGAGCAACTATGGAAGGTGCTGCTCTGAGGACATGTCCATACCAGGAGAGCAGGCTCTCTTTCATCTTCTGTGTTATTGATAACACACATAGTTGCTGTCATGTAGTATTACTAGTGATGTGGCCAGGTAGGGAGATACTTAATACCCCAATGGAGGATACACATTTCCATGGCATGGAGGCGGCTCTCCACACCCATGGTTGCTGCCCAGCACTCTGTGCTATGCAGTCCAACAGGGTAGGCAATAGTCTTGTAAATCTTGGATTTGAAACCTTTGTTAACACATTGCCGCAGATGCCTTGGAGATGAATCAATTATATTGGTACAAAATTTACGGAAGCACAATGAGACATAGGATGCTAGCTATTAGAGGGATCACAGACAAATAGGCCACAGCTTTGTAACTGATGTGTTACTAATTGTAATTTGTGGTTGTCTTTTATTGTTCTGTATTGTTAGCCGCCCAGAGTTCCGATCTGGAAGATGGGCGGGATACAAGTGTAATAAATAAATAAATAAATAAATAAATAAATAAATAAATAAATAAATAAATAAATAAATAAACCAAACCTAAATAAAACAAAACTGAAGATGCTGTGGAACCTTTGGGATTAGCACATTTACTTAAGCATAACATTTCGTGGATTGCAGCCCATTGTTTCAAACACATCACATACATTATTTACATCACATGTTTATATAACACAGATGTTTGAATTCAGAAAGTTATGGAATTTGCTGTAAATAATCTAGATATTGGACATGCTGCTGTTTTGTTCTGTAGTACAAATAATGCAAAACTTTAAGTAGATCTTCCCCTCTGTAACTGAGAAAAAAGCCGAATTTATAGAATGCATATATTTTCCTATAATTTTTAAGGTAATATATGTTTTCTTATATAAACAGGCCTTTAGGGACATCATTCAACCTCTTTTCTCTAGCCTTTGATGATGAACCTATGCTGTGATGCTCTCAGAAACAGAGTTCTCCCCATCTCTAAATGCAGATTTTCAAACAGCAGTTTCTATATAATTTAGTGTCTGAAACAGCTGTGATCATTTCGTAGTGTTGTTGTTTTTTACATCTCTGTGCAAAGATTTTCCTCTTTTCTCTGTTTTGGTTGGAGGTGGACACTCCCCCCAAGTAGCTGTTAGAGAACTCCCAGAAGTTAAAATCCATTTTAAATATGCATTATTTCAGTTTTCTTTAAAAAATCAAATGCAGTTCTGTGCACCACCAAATGTCACATGGTGGGTTTCTTTTATTTACTATTTTGGCCAAAATCCTGTCACACAGTTATGCAGAAGCCATAATTTTTAGCAGCAAACCACTGCTAAGAAATTGACTAAGAAATGAAACAGATAATGCCTACAGATATTTATTAACTGATGGCAATTCACCAGTACAAGTTATACCTTTGTGTTACTGCACAACAGGATTCGGGCCAGTAATTATTATGTTCAATTCAATTCAATTCAATTCACCTTTATTGGTATAAAATATATTTGCAAAGTACATATATACTTGGTGGATTAATATAAATATAAAGGAAGCTGTCTAAAATTACTCTACACTTAAAACGGGTCTATTATCTACTATGTTTACATTGGAAGTTATACATATTATGTATTAGGGTTTTTTTTCTGCAGGAGGAACTACTGCAATGACAATATAAATTATAACATATTTTTCCCCCAGGAACATAGGGCAATGTAGTGAACGCAGCATTTTCTGCAAAGGAGAACACAACATTGGGGAGCTGCTTTTTTGACAAACTCACAAGCATAATTTAATATCAAAATAAGACCGAAACATTTTAGTATCCAACTTTTAGTATCCAACTGCAAGTAACAGATATGATAGCCTTTAAAAAGAAAATTTCTCCAGCAGTTTAAGTGGGTTCTCTAGGAGTGTACAGCTGAGTTACACAATGGCAAACTAAAATGCCCTAAAATGTTCCTTCAGTTTTAAAACATTTTAAGTCATATTTTAAAAGTGCTTCATGGATTAATGTCCTTATTTCCATCCTATGCAATATATGCAAAGAAGTGTAAGTCAGCTTCTGTTTATCTTATCGCTGGTGGAGCTATAGAACTCACACAGCTTGGGAAGAAGCTTGAAGCCAAGAAAAGTCCTTTCTTCTATGGTCATGGTCCAGCTAATGTTTTGGAATAGACATCTCCAGCTGTTGTTAGACTACAGCTCCCAGTATACCTCACTTTTGGCAACATTAGCTGAAATTGATGTGAATTGGAGCCTGATAATATCTAGAGGACAAGTGGTTCTTCACCTCTATTTTAGAAGCTAACTTTCTAGAATGTGAAAGACAAAATCAATTTAGTTTGCTGTTCATTGTTTCCACGTAAGAGTTGCTGATAGATTGTTTATATGAAAAAAATTCAACTGATTGTCATTTTCTAATAAAACTCATGGAAAGTTCTGTCTGGACCAAGGAGATCTATGATGATAAGCTTTTTCAACAATCACTTTATATTTTGATCCAGTGACTTAATTACAGTGGAGAGAGACAAGTTGGCTGAGCCCTTGTGACACCAGTACAATGCCAGCTCAAGAAAAAAAAAATAGGGCAGGACAGATATGTAATACAGGAAAGACTGTATAGAATTATGAATCCTCTGAAGGAAGAGTATAGGGAGAAGCTTTGCCCACCCTATCACAATGCTGGGATATGTTTCCAAATGCTGGTGGAAGATTCAAAACTGAAAAAAGGGAAATATTTAAGGTGATTAAGCTTTATTTCAGTTCTTCAAGAGATTGTGATGGCTTCCAACTTATATAGCTTTGAAAGAGGATAGATAAGTTCATGGAGGCTACAACAATTTGTATCTACTAGCGTAGCTTGATATCAAACCCAGTTATCAGGGACAGTATGCCTCAGTATACCTGTTGTTGGTGAATGTAGGAGGGAGGGTTATACAGTTAATCTTGTGTCCTGCTCATAATGTTTCCATGGGCAGTTGGAGGTCCATCATATGAACAGAATGCTGGGGTAGGTGAGCCTTTGATCTTCTCTCCTGTAGGTACCCTCATGTTTATACCCAATTGAAGGTCAGTGAAGTACTGTAATTGTCAAGTCTGTGAGTTGGCACTCCAGTTTGACTCTGAATATTGATTTCACTAGGTATCTGTCTCCTGATACCATTCCCCTGCATCTGGTCCTTGAAGTTCCCCAGTTTTAAGCCTGGAGATTACACATCTCAATCATGGTTTGTAACCTGTGATTGACTTTCCCTCCAGGAATCTGTCGAATTCCCTTTTGAAGGCATCCAGGCCAGATGCCATCACCACATCCTGTGGCAGGAAGTTCCACAGACTTAACGCACTGGGTTAAAAAACATTTTCTTTTGTCTGTTCTTACTCTCCCAGCCCTCAATTTGAGTGTATGTCCCCTAGATCTGGTATTTTGTGAGAGGGAGAAGAGCCCTTGTCAGGAACTTGTATTTGGGGTTGTATGTGCTGTAATCAATTTTGGGATTAGGTTACATCCACTACAGGAAATGAGATGTGAACTGGTCTGTTTTTGCTTGCTATTGAGTTCTTTGTGTGATCTTTTGACCACATATGGCTATCTTTGAAATCAGCATTACGTTGCACCAAGCCTGATATGTTTCCTGCTCCCCATGATATCTTTGTTCTTTTGTTTATGTCCTGTTCATACTCATTTCCCAGCAGAGTTCCATGAGCTGTGTGAGTTGGGGTTTGTGCTGCTTATGTATGTGTAGCATTGTCCAGTGTGATGGGGTTTTCAAAATAAGTGAGATATTTAAGTAGTAGTTTTATCTCATGTTCATCCAACAGTGGGCAACACCAAGAGAATTTAGGACAGCTGACATCAATGTGATCTTTACTCCTCCGTGGTGCTGGCCAATCAGGAGCTATGCAGGGACAGGCATTATCCTGCCTCCCTGTCTGATTGGCCATCCCTAAATAGAATCAAGGATTACAGTGTTGAAATGAACCCTGGGTATCTTTCATTCTGGGGTATTAGATTGTAAATAATCCCTGAAATGTCATGTAGACCATTCACATCATCATAATTAGAATGAGAAGGGCAGCTCCACACCCAACAGAGTTCAGGGGTGGGGCTCGTTTGCCTGTTAGCCCCGGACTTTTAACGCAAAAGCTTTGCGCCAATACACAGCTTTGCTGCCCAGGGATGGGAGCCAATATAAGGCGGCTCCCTCCCTCAACAAGCCTCTTCTCTGTGAGACCAGCAGCCCACCCCCCACCCTATGGAACAGAAAATGAGATTAGCTGGTTGCCACAGGGCCGGAGGGGAAGTTTTGGTGGCTACTTTGATTGGCCGTGATTAGCCATGTGATTATCAGTGGCAATTTTAGGAATTAAACAAAGTCAGTAAGTTGATATTAGGACATCCTGAGGGCTGTGATGGGCTAGCAGGTTCACCCAACTTGGTACGATGCTGAACAGGTGGGCAACATCTTTCCAGGGGTGAATCTCCCTGAATACATACTGGTTGGTAGGGAATTATTTCCTTGGGCATTACGTGCTTCCACTACATGGCAGGTCTTCCTAACAGGTTACAGACATGTTAAACGATACGAGTTAAATATGTTATAAATAAAATTGTGGCCCAATTTATCCCAAAAGCTGAAGTGTTCTTGCCTCTTTATTTCTGGGGCTTGCAGGGAAAAGAGAGATCTACAGTTTGCTGAACTAGGTTGGAAAAGAATTCACATGAGAAAGTATTTACTGTTTCAAATGAAAATATTATTAGATAATATAGCTAGGATGATGAAGTTGTGTTGTCTATAGTAGTTGGTATCACAGCAATGGACTTGCTTATAGACATGGGAATTGTAATTGCAAGCTAATTTCAGTAAATTTCAGGATCAGCAGCTGATGGAGTGCTGTGTAATGGCAGAGACCAGGTCCATCTACCAGTTAGCTTCTATTGTAGGCTGTAATAGGCCAAAGAATCAGGTTTGCAGAACCTACCAGTCATTCAACTGAAAACTTTAATTATGCTGATCTTACATGGTAGACTTGAGCTGTAAATTGGTTGACTTTGAATATTACGAAATGGTCACAAAATTACCTTTCAGTAGAATAGTAGTTATGACAATATAGAAGCCTATGGGCAGCGGAGATGCATCAGAGCACCCCATCAATTGACTGCAAGTAGCTTAATTGGTTCTGCAAACAGCAATGGGAGTCTGATCGGTATTCTCACTGTTTACAACTGATCACAGAGCACCACTGCTGCTTTGCATTTTTGGCCCAGATACTTTCCTTCATCGAGATATATATCTGAGATTGTATGAGTGACAAAAATGCCTTGAATTTAGTTTTTTTGTTTCTTCATTTGTTTCCTTTCAAAGTTGAGAAGTTCCATCTTCAACTGTGTTGGAGGAGAGACCTTAATTCCTCAATCTACAGGCTTTAATTTTTACAATTCTTGGCTTGTTCTTCCATGACAACTTCTGCTTCCTAAGCCAAGGACATTCTTTTCTAAGAAGGGTATTGACTTTAGATTATATTAGCCCTCAATTGCTGCCAACAGTCAGACTGTCTCAGAGAATGCAATGCAACTGTGGCTTTCAGACAAAAGTGGAAAAATCTTTGTACACAACGTGGAGTCTCACTGTTTCCCTGTAAACAGATTTCAGAACTCCAGCTAAACAAATTCTCTCTTTCATGTATTTTTGTACTCGAAAAAACTATTGCAAACACAGAGGGGATTGATTTGTGTAGCAGAACATTTTCATAGTGCTTCTTTTGTGTTCAAGATGATATCTAATGATATATTCCTGACATTGTTTTTGGGCTCAAGATAGATTACATGCCTGTTTTCATGTTCCTTCACAACTTTACATGGGTAGAAAAATTGCTCAGACCGAAAACTACTGATTATAGGCTTTCGTATGAATATGTGCATTTTCACTGGACAGTGGGATTATGTGCTTGTGAAACTGTATGAGCTTAAACATTTATTCAATCTGCAGTCTAGAGTTCTGTAAACAGGAGATACAACATACAAATATGCTGCAAATATACGTTCAGGACAAATTTAAGTCAGACTGGTCTTGCCATTTGACAAAATGGGCCAGTCTTAAAAAGCAGGGCAGCAAATTCTTAGTAACCCAATTTATTACTGTGTATGTTATATGCCCTCAGGTTGGAACCAACTCATAGTAATACGAATTGAACTTTCCAGGTAAGTGAGATACTTAAGTGTGCTTTTACCAGTTTACCAGTTCTATTCCCTAGTGAGCTTCTATGAGAAAACCCAGGGCTCCACTTTGCCCCACCAGTTTATTATGAACATGAGTGTAGAATTTCTGTATTGGGTCCCTGGATAAACCTATCTATCTAGAATAGGTGCTGTGAGCAACATCCAGTACTAGTTCCAAGTAGACCAAACCAACTGAAATTAACTGTGACCAAATAATGTAAATAACCTAACCTCCACTGATTTCAATTGAGGTAGATGGTCTAGAACTGTAGCTTCACCCACCATGACTTCAGGTGTAGCATGTCAGTTGTTTCTGTATCTCAGGCAGCAACATACCAAGGACCAGCATGACTTAAATACATACGGATGGCTGAGGTTGATCTTTCTTACTTGAATCATGTGAAAGCATGAAAATAAATCATGAATTGTACTACTGATTTACTTTGTCCCCAGTCCCATGCCTCTAATGTATTATCCCACAATTCCTTCATATTCTCTCTTTGTTGAACAGGTATCAACTGCAGTTGTCTGTTCTTTCTACAGCCAACACCACTTTGCCATTGATGTGCATTTTTCTAGTACATTATATCAGCTCCTGTGATATTTATGAGATGCTTTGTATCGTGAAAATTTTCGTATCATGGATCTGAATGGGGTACAATGCACCCTGGGAATTGAAGTCTTATGCAAAAATTTTGTATCTTGAATTTTCCCATAGGGAATTTTCATATCTTGAGTATCTGTGGATTTTTTTTGGAAGACTTCCATTCCCAGGGTGCACTGTGCACTGGACAGACTTCTCTTCGCATCTCAAGTTTTTCCGTATCTAGGGGCATTCGTATCTAAAGGTACCACTGTATATTACATAAAGTCATAGCTTAGAGAAGTTGTTCTTTAGAGTATAACTCCCTTGTAGGACTCTGGAAGTTGAATCCCAAATTAATCTTTATTTTTCCAAATTCTCTCTAAGGCTCCCAGACCTGGAGCTGGTACTGGATTAATTTGCCTGACAAATTTTTTTGCAGTACAAGTTTTCAGTCATCATCATAATCGTCAACATCTTCAATGGGACAGTTTTAAATCCCTTTGCATATATTATGCTTGCAATTGCTGCAAAAGTTCCTCCGTCGCATGGGGAAGGGGGATAAGGCGGAAAGAAAAAGATGCTGGCTTGCCCAGGTTGCCTAGCAATTTAATGAAGAAGCTGAGCGTTGAACTAGGGGCCATCAATTTCACAGCTGACATTCTGAGCCACTATATAATTTGGTTTATAAATAATATTTCATATTAAAGGTCTTTTTGCCTTGCTCAAAGCACTTAAATTATGTACACCATTTTATGGTTTCGAGAAGGATTATATTAGATGTGGTAATTGGGATCTTTTTCTCTCCATTCAGCTAGGATTTGGTTTTTTTTCCTCTCCTCACAAGCATTTTCTTGTAGGAGGTGGAAAGCAGATGCAGCAGCAATGTTTTTTTCTGCTAAATTTAAACTTCTATGTATCATCTCTCAGAATGTATAATATACAAACAAAGAGAACCTGCGGGCAATCAGGGACCTAATGTTCATCGCCAAAAGAATACAGTCACTGAAATTATATACAGTACATTAATCATTCTGGCCTTGATATTTGAATTTAAATTAACTCTTTCAAGGGCTGCACCCTGGCCTATTTGAGCAGAGGTTATCTACATAAATTACAAAAACAGAACCACATAAGGGAAAATAATGAGGTACGAACAATGTCACTCTTGACAAACATGGTGCAATGCATAGAGGATTGCAAAATGGCTACATAATATCAAGTGACTAAGTGATGGTTTAGACAAATTGACTCTTTGGTCACAACCCCACTTTCTCCTGATTATGCCCTCTGCATTGGTTCTGCTGGATAAACCCTCTTTCTCCCTTAAGCTTTGGATAAGGGTTGCAAACCAATTATGTTTGACTAGACATAATAATTCTGGTCTTAGATCTGCTGATTTTTACAAAGTTTTCAAGCAAAACCTGAATAATTGTTTTCAAAGACATTAAAATAAGCTTGGTGTGCTTTTTAATTTCTCTTTTTGTCTCTTTATCCTGATCACAGTACTTTAGGTCCAAGCTTAATGATCTTTCTTGTATCACACACATCAAACATACTAAACATATTAAACAGAGTTGAATTTATAATTTCTAATCACAGTTTCTAATTACAGTAATACCTTGGTTTACAAACTCAGATGATTCGTTTTGGGGACCCATATAACACATAGTGTATACCCAAAATGCCAAAACTCACAAAAAATTGGGTAAAAGTCAACATCCACACCATGGCTTAGGTACCTAGCTGCAGAATCTGCTCTGCTTTTGGATTAACAACTGGATTTTACTCTGTGTTTTTAAAGAGACAATAAAAAGTGCAATTTGTAGCCCTATACCCACATGACAGCTGCCCCAATGACTAGAAATTGTTTGAAAAATAGGAAAGGATGTTAAAAACAAATTAAAGAAAAATATAAAAATAAAAATAAAACAAAACCCTAACCCGTACTCCCCTTTGAAAACGTTCCTGGCTGGTGCAAGGGAGCCCTCCGTTCCTCTCTCCTCCCTTTGCTTTTGAGGCTTGTCTGAAACAGAACATTCCAGACCATTATCCACAACCCAGCAGAGAGAGAGAGAACACCACAATTCGTATTGCAAGACATTGCTTGTTGATCAAAGCAAAATTAATCAGTAGTGGTTGCTGGTCTTGCAAAACACTGGTAAACCAAGGTATTACTGTATATCACAATGTGAGGCTTTAAAAAATTATCACATGACTCACTGAAGAGTATTACTAACTAGACTTTTTAATGATTCCAGTAAAAATTGTGGTACTAGTAAATTCCCAATAAAAACTTAAATTGTAATTCTATGTTACATTAATAAGTAGCACATGCTTACGTAAGCAATGCTTCTCTGTACTTTTATGAGGGTTAATAGCACTAAAGCAAATCAAAGTGTTCTGCTTATATACCGCCCCATACCACTATAAGTAGTCTCTGGGCGGTTTACAATTTTAATTACAGTGTGCAGGCTACACATTGCCCCCCCCCCCCAATCAAGCTGGGTATTCATTTTACCGACCTTGGAAGTCTGAGTGAACCTTGAGCCTGCTACCAGGGATTGAACCCAGGTCGTGAGCACAGTTTTACCTGCAGTACAGGCATTTAACCACTGCGCCGCGAGGCTCTGTAAAAGTAGAACAAAGGTATGAAAAAAAGGGGAATACATCAAAAACACTAAAATGTTTCACATAAAGTATCGTAGCCATCTTGCTAGAATAGGAAACATATAGATTGGAAATAATCCAAGAGCCCCATCTGTGAAAAGAATAAATAGCCCCTCTAATTACAGTCTAGTGAGCACAGCCTGGGGATAATGACACACCTTTCCTCCTCAGAATATTTTCATGGCTATCAGTCTCAAGGGATTTCACTAGTTTTCTGTTAAATTGGGCCATTCATGTGTAATTCAAAGGCAAAGGATAAAACATGTCTGTTGAAGTCACCCAGTGACAAAATTGTTATAATATGATTTATTTCAAGGAATACATCTCCTTCTAGCAAATGACCTGGTCTAAAGTTTTAAATCTGTTTAACATATGCATTCGGAGGCATACTGGATCCAAATATGGAGGCTTTACACACAGCTATTTTTCTGTATGTGTTTATTATAAATGAATGTTTGTACAAATTAATTCTGAAAATAAGGATTTGCCCAAATGTGTTGTTTCTATAGAACACCAGTTGCTTATTGACAAAAAAAAAAGTCCAACATCCAAATTCCATATTGGAAGTTCTCTTTATTAGGCCAAGTTTAAGAAGGAATTGAGCTGCCTAGATGCTCTAAGGACATCCGATCTCACCTGATTTCGGAACCTAAGCAGGGTCGGCCCTGGTTAGTTCCTGGATGAGAGACCACCAGGGAGTACCAGATGCTGTAGGCACCTGGAGTAGGGACTGGCAAACCACTCCAGTATCCCTGCCATGAAAATTCCATGGACATGGGGTCATGAACTATAGTTCGGTCACGACTATAATGACACAACACACAACACAAGAAGGAATAGACACAAAATAATGTGCAAGCATTTATAATAACAAGACCCCTTTGTTATGGTGATAGAAAGATAGGCAATTGGAAGACAGGGTGATGGATAGGGACAAAAAGATAAAGAGGATTTTAATTCTTCTGTCGACCATCCTGTTGTGATGCCATGGGTGAGAAACAGCAGATATTCAGATATGGCTCTGGTATGAAACTGCAGGAAGGAGTAACTGCTCTACTGCCTCAGAGCGGTTTTAATTCTCCATTGTTGCAAAAATGAAGTCCTGATGAGAATGTTGGTCTGTCTGAAATATATGGTGGGAAAAGCTCATTGACTGGGCAGTCTTCATAATTAAAATGTCTGAGATGCTACACTAGGCAGAAGAAAGGCAGTAGTCTCACTTACTTTATAACTGAGAGCACAGAGAGAACTCCTAGTTCCCTGAGCTCCTTGCCCTCTGATGATGCCAGGCACAGAGTCTGGTGAAACGTCAGGAAGAAGAACTTCCAGAACACAGGCAAACATCCTGAAAAACTCACAACAACTATTGGACCCCAGCCGTGAAAGCCTTCAAGAATACACAGTAGTCTAGATTAGGCAACATTAGCTGCTGACTAAAATCTCCCAGCACAATGTAGTTCTCATTGATCCTACTACTAGGTGGCTGGTATCCTTCCTACAAAGCATTAGCACAGCTAGTGATCAACATATTCTATCAAAACAACTTGAAGGAAGAAGAAAAGATACAAAATGCTATTGTTTGTTTACCCAACTAAATGCTACAGTTTATTAACTCACATAGTAGTTTCAATATGGCTTTCCAGTTTATCATTTATTTACAGGTCAATAGTAGTATGATTAAAACATTTGGAATGCTAATTTGAATGCATCTAGAAAGATATTTCCAAATATTTGGAACACAGGCGTGTGTGGTTTGTATCTCTATGTGTGAAATTTTACCCAAATTCTGTTTCCAGAGCAGCATGGGTGAAAAATCAGCTTTATTATCTCTAACCTTTGCCTTTGGAATAATTGCCATCTCCCTAATTCCCAGCACTCATAAATAATATACAAAGAGTCTGTGAAGATTCTCAGTCATCCAGGTTCGTTTAACTGGGAGTTGCGATGAAGCTGTTTGGATGAACAGCGAAACGTTTCTATCTCTCAAAAAAGAAGTCCAGTAGCCATGACTCAACTCCCAGTTGAATATACAAAGAGGTACAAGCGGAATTTTTCCACTAGTATTTTTCATAGATGTTATTATTTATTTTACAGGAGTGCCCGAAACAGTGTTGTACATTATGCAAACCGAATTGTCACAAAACAGTGATTTCTTGAGAGAGAAAGCAAATGGGTTACAACATGATTCACTAGGTTGAAATTTTGAGTGCACCTGCAAAACTATTAATAATATTTTCCCCATGCAGTGCAGTTGTGATTCTTACTGACCAGACCAGGAATAGTTTGAATTGATGTTTATGTGTGTCTGTGCAGTTTTGTATTTTGAAAAGGAGCCACAGCTGTACTATAGCAACCAGCAATATTCTTTTGTTAATAGACCCAGTATTTAGATCACTTGGACAAATATGACTTCTGTTTTAGGATAAGTCCTGATTTCAGCTCTTGTTTCTGGAAGATTATTTAGAACAGAGAACCCCATCTCTAGGTTTCCTTTCATTTTGGAAACCTATGTACAGATTGTAGGTTTCTCAAGTGGATCAAATACATCAAACCTCCTAGAGAGGCATCAAATGGAATTTGATATACCTTATTTTTTGCCCATTGGTTTTAGAGGTATGTATGTGTGAAAAAATATATATATTCACACATACATACTGCAGTCCTGATACAGATACAGCCCCAGTTTACTCTCCAGCCATGCTGCTCTTGGGAGGCCTGAAGCAGCATGGCTGGAGAGTAAAATGGGAAGACAAGTCCCCCCCCCCACTCCCGTTTGAGTCTCCATGCTGGGACGCCTCTCACCTTTGCAGAGGCCTCCAAACCCAGTGCAGATCCACTGCCCCAGCTGCAGCTGCAACAGAGGTTTTTCCACCTGTCTGTTTAAAAACAATTACCTTGCATGATTGATTTGTTATGTAGAATAGGATATGGAGATAATTCAGCTCATTTGAAGACCATAGAGATAAGAAATGGGCTAGAGAGAAACCACCGACCATGATTGAACATAGAGCTGCAGTTAGAAGGTAAATACCTACATGATGACCATAGAGATGTTTACATCTAAAGATGTAAATAATAATGACCTTCCATGTTGGGTGGGTGGGAGAACATTAAGGTGAAAGAAATAACTTTTAAAGCACTGGTCCTTAATACAGGTGATTCAGGAGTCATCTCAAATCATTGCAGCTTTGTAACTTTAGTTATAGATTCTTCTCCCATTAATTTTCATACCTTTGTCTGAAGCTAATCCCGTTTCTATATGATGTGTTCCGCATACAGCTTGAACAGATAGGAAGATGAAATGCCATATACCCTCCTTTACCAAGTTGCTTACCTTGAATAAATACATGCAGACACTCTTATTACACTGTGATGCTGGAAAGGCCAAGCAACATGGAGTAGTGTAGATAATCACATTATTATGCAGAGCTCAGAAATGTAGAATCAAATCAAGTACAGTACATAAAAGACTTAATCAACATAGATCTGGGAGAACTAAGGTGGCCAGCCACTTAAATATCTCCAAAAAGGTACAAAGAAGACACAGCATAAAATGTGCATATGCTAATTTATATTCATATATGGAAATTTGAAAATAATTACTAGAGCTTAAAGAGAAATAAAAAAAAACTCAATTCCAGGCAAAGTCCATGTTCAGGTGATTTGTCTGCTTGCTCAAGCTTGCTCTTTGGGTTCCTGGCTATTGATAGAAATGTAAGTTAAAGTCTCCCTTCTTGGTATTTAAAGCACAGGACTCAGTAGACCATAGAATGATTTATAAGGAAGCCACCCCAGTTGGTTAAGCAGTTTATGTACAGAATCAGAAGACTAACTTCCAGAGGATAGGATACAGGGCCAACTCTAGTGGATCTTTATATATAATGGATGCTGATATTCATTTTTCATGATTATATTCTGGGCCAATTTGCATTACATGAAAGACTGTACAATGCAGTGGTTCTTAGTTTTTCATCTGGATGTTACAGCAATAGTCCTTCACAGTCACAGCAAAAGGCTGTTCAGTAAAAGAGAGCAGATAAAGATTCTTGTAGACTTTGGGAAGCATGACAAGCTTTTTTTTAACTGAAATTTGGGTTTCAAACTAACAATATGGCAGATTACTTTTCTTATCTGGCTGTGATGTATAGAAGAAGCTCAAAGGGCCATCATCTCAAACTTTGTTTTGCTGTATTCTTTGGGGTGGGAGTAGAATAAAGAAGCATTCTAACACAATTGCTAAATAATTTCAGAAGTATGCATTCTCCATGGTAACGAATGTAGCACTTTCAACTTTCGGATCCACTTGTAAGCAGAGCAACACAATTGTGTAGTAGGAGCTGCAATGACTTAACAATAGTAATTTGAAGACAAGGAGAATGGTTGAGACCTTCATTAGACCACTTTAAAAAATCACAAACATAAGCAAGCGTTTGACCTTGCATGGATCTCATTCAGAGCTGGTGGTGTTGCAGAAGGAACATGGAAGATCTGAAAATAAGGTCTGGATTTGTTTTTGTTTTTTAAAAACTCAGATGGGTAATTATGACAAAGAATTCAAACAGTATTTTTTCTGTCTTTGTCCCATTTGTTTCTAAAAGGCTATATAGATCTACATACATTGGATAAAGAACAGTTTTTCTTACTCTTTTCATAACATTCCTTACTACATATTTATAAGGATGCGTTCTGGGCATACAATTCCTTTTGTTTTCTAAAAGAGCAGATAGGATTGAGTATACTCTGCTGAACAGCAATCAAAGCAAGTTAAGTATGCATTGGCTATTTATGGAACACCTCACCAGCAAAACGTAGCATCTCATGGTATTAAAATTTTCTTGAATCTAAAAGACTGATTTCAGGATTTTTTTTTATAAAACAAAGAATCCACCCCTCTTCCTTAATCACACAAATTTTCTTCCCCATAAATTGCATGTCCTATCATTCAGAAATTGTGTAGGGATATTAGTACTTCTAATTTGCCTGCCTTTTGACTCTGTATGAAATGTAAAGGCTGCCATTTCCCAAAACCCCTCAGCCTGTTCATCTGATACTCAGCAGAAGTGTTTCACACAAAGGAGTCCACTATGCCTGCAAATGTCTTCTGATTTCTCTCAAGAAATAAAAACAGTAATTAGCATTTTTAAAGCAAATCATGCTTTAAAGACATAAGGCAGAAAAAAACCTTACACCTATTCTGTCTGCAGTTTGACAGGCATAGCCCCCCCCATGGGCTAGTTATATGTCTGCCTGGTTCAGATAAGCAAAACAAAATAAATCTGACACCATCTGTTTTCCAGTGAGAGTCAATGGGAGTTCTAAACTTTTAGATTGCAAATTTAGATGGGGTTGGAAACCACAGATGGATCACAAGATCTGTGAATTTGACCATATTCCAAAACAATGAAGCAAGGTGCACATTGGATTTTGTGGTACAGACCGGGCTGTGCTCAAAGGCCTTCATTTGTGCAAGAGAGTTAGTCTTAAAGGATGGAAGAGATCATTCACATGTGAGAAGATGTGGTTCCACAAACAAATTGATTCATGAAGATTATTTCTGTACTAATGGTGTGGCTTTTACCTCATATGTTATCTGATAGGGAGCACTCAATTGCAAGGAGCTTTTTCAGGCTACAGATGATCGCTCAAGTTCTCTCTGGAGGAAACAGAGATGTCTGTAGATGTTTAGTGAATAATATAACTTCTGGTTCTCCAGAAGAGTGCCCTGTAATAGCCTGTGTATAGAAAGCAGCTTTATGTGTAGGCTGTTTGACAGATGACTTGCCTTTTGAAGCCTAATATTTTCCAAATAATGGAAAATTTGCAAGATATTATCCTAATGAGAACATCTACCACTTGATACTGAAAATGTGAATTGTATGTAGCTGTTACTTTTTTGTACACTCTAATAAAAGCTTATTTTAAGAGAAATCATATGCTGCATAAGAGAGCCACTAATTTATAGGAAGGTTTCTTGTAAACTAGGCATTTTCTAGCTAGGTAAATAAACCAAACTTTAACATCATAAGCCTATGATAATGCCTAATGCATGTAGCTACTGATTTTTTTTTAAAAACAGTAGCCTGGTTGTTGGGAAGATGTATTGAGAATATAATTATTGGGTACAAAGGAGAGTATGCCAATAACTGTGGTATTGTAATGGAATTCTCCTCTGGTTTCTAAATTCACCTTTTAAGGATTCAGCAGTAAACCTGACTACTATCTACAGCCACTCAAGAACAACATTCCATGGACAGGTTGATTGACTAAGACTTGGAAGCAGATCCAAAAACAATATAGTTTCAAGAATGTTTTTGTTTTAGCTCTAATCCTTTTAATGGAAACAAATTTCAATGAATTAATTTCTTAATTCCACAAATGCACTTCCTTCCTTCCTTCCTTCCTTCCTTCCTTCCTTCCTTCCTTCCTTCCTTCCTTCCTTCCTTCCTTCCTTTTCTTTCTTTCTTTCTTTCTTTCTTTCTTTCTTTCTTTCTTTCTTTCTTTCTTTCTTTTTTATTTATAGAATTTCCACAAGCTGGTGCATTTTTAAAGAAATCAAGCGGGTATTGAATCAATCAGAAACCAACATTCTAAAAGATCTTACAAATGAAACACATTACAGTGGACCCTTGTATAACAAACAGCTTGTATAACATAAAATTTGTACAACATAAAAATTGCGGAGATAGGGGAAATTTGCTATGGGGAGAATCCATACAACATAAAAATGGGATTACTCCATTTTCAACACATTCCTATGGGAATTTGTATAAAGGAAAATTTGTTTAACATAATTTCATTTGGAACGAGTTAATTCCTTTATACAAGGTACCACTGTATGTCTAATAATATGTGGTCAAAACTCAGAGAAAATAGCAGGATTTTATGTGGAGCCCATATTTTTATACAGTGCAAAAAACAACAACCCAACCCTGAAAAATTATGAACAATGATGATGATGATGATGATGATGATGATCTTAGAACTGCAGAGGTAGAAGGGACCCTATGGATCATTGAGACTAGCCCCTGTCAAGGAAGCACAGTGAGTGAGGAATCGAACGATCAACTTATGGTTCTGCAACCAGATGCCATAACTACTGAGCTATCCAGCAGTTCAATGACTTATACAAATGTGTAAGTAATTCCAGCTGATATTGTGAGTTATTAATAATGGAGTTAGCTTTTCTGTTGTTCCAACACAAAGCAGGTAAATGTTGTGAAAAAATGCATTGTCAGTTGGGGTCAAAAACAATTTAGAATTCTACTTTATGAGGAGCTCTTTCCACTGTATTTAGTACAGTGGACCCTCGTAAAAGAAACGGTTTGTATAACATAAAATCTGTACAACACAAAAAATTCTGGAGATAGGGGAAATTTCCTTAACAGAATTGTCTATGGTCAAATTCGTACAACATAAAAATGGCCGCGATTAGGGATTACTCCGTTTTCAATGCATTCTTATGGGAAATTTGTATAAAGGAAAATTTGCTTAACAGAATTTTATTTGGAACGAATTAATTCCTTTATACAAGGTACCACTGTACAAGGCTAATAGGACATATGGTGTCATTGTGTTTTGTTTTTAATTTGGAAAAGTTCAATTGTCAATGAGGATGTAGTCTCAGTTTGGTAATAAAGGATAGGAAAGACTCTTGGGTGAAAAGTCCACAGATGAAGCAAATGACCTCCAGCAAAGGGCACAGTAAAATACAGGTAACAAGGAAGAGAGGAAGCATTTCAATTCAGATATTTATTATGTATTCAATGACCTGGGCAGCAAGTATTTTAAAGTCATTTGAGAAAATTATTTTATCTTTGGATACATGAAACTGAAAAAGGATTCTATAAACTAGAGGAACTAATGGAATATGAGTCAAATTATGTCACAGTACCCTGGTCCCCACCTTTTTTTTGAAATGGAATATGAAATAATATAGTTGATACATAAAAATGTTAGCAAGGCCATTGATACAGTTAGGAAAAAAGACTGAAATGCAAGAAATAACTGGGAAGACAGCAGTGTAAATAAGAAAAATGATCTTGTTTGTTGCATCTGAAGTGGCTGCACTTTTTGACATATCCAGAGGCTAATTTGGATCAGCTGGGGTGTTTCCCCTCAGGCGTGAATAGAGCTGGACAATGAGCAATGTCCTTGCTGATTCCCTTTTTGTTGTCCAGCAGCTACAGTATCCATCAGTCTTAATGACTTTCCAGTAACACTTCAGGGTGGCCCTTGGTGACCTGACAGACCCTCTGGGGGATGGTAGGCTGCATACATTAAGTCAGAAAAGCTTTTCAAGTAGCTAGTTCCCCTAACTACTGATACAAATTGTTCAGGCGAGTGTGATGATTGGGTACAGTACAAAAACTAACTCAATGTCTAGTTGTCTTACACATTTTGTTCATATTTTTCATGGTTAGGAAATTTGCGACTAGAATTATGTCTTGTAATTGTTTGTGAAGAGTGAATTCTTGTTAGATATGAAGTGTGTAATTGTCAATTGATAGAAAAGGGAAGACAACTCCTTTTAGTAATCACAGCCTGCTTTTTACATTTCTGCATGGCATGCCTTGTCATTTGAAGTACTATTTCTCAAGGCGTCCTTCTGTGTGGGAGATAAATACTACGTAATTGCTAGGTAACATGTTGACTACAAAATTTGCTGAGAACTGAAAGAGGTTAGTAATAGCTGCTCGTAAGGAGAAGCGCATAACACCTAATGAAGAAAATTGCTTATCTGATACAGCAGCCTCCTCTTTGTCTACTTTAATAACTTCCCATAGAGGGAGGCATGATGGATGACTAGCGATATGGGGAAATTAATTTTCATAGTGTTAACACCACCCTTTTCCTGGTTCACTTCTCCTGGAGACTCATTTAGCACTGAGATTGGCATTACAGTGGAACCTTGACTTACGTCATTAATCCGTTCCAGTTGTCTAGACTTAAGTCAAACATGACTTAAGTCAAACAAACTTTTCCCATAGAAAGTAATGGGAATGCGGATTAATCCGTTCCAGATGATGAAAAAGATCCCCGAAAACAGCAAATTAACACAAATTTGACTGGGATAGGAGATTCCTTCTGGGGATGTAAATGAAATGTCTCTTCAAAGAGAGGAGGAGGAGGCAGTGGAATTATAGTCCACAAGTTATACGCCTCCACTTTTTAATGTTCATAGCAACAATGTCTAACATTTAAGTTTTACTGATTTTAAACCTGACGTTCCAAGTTCTGAACAACTCTATGCTTACCATTAGAGTCCCACAACTGTACAGCTCCCCAACTAAAATGCTTCCATTGTGGACCACACTTCTGCAGCCAGTTTTTTTACAAGACTGAGCTGACTGTCTAACCAGCGAGGCCAGCCCCGAGCTCCCAGCCCTTCTTCTCCTCTGGTGGCAATGGCGGCTTCAGCGAGGCCGAGGACCAGCTCCAGGTGCTCGGAGCTGGCCTCGCCGAAGCCGCCGCTGCCGCTGCCGGAGGAGAGAAAAAAGGCAGGAGCAGTTTGGAGACAGCAGCCGCGATGCTGGGTTGTGGCTGCCGCCCGATTCCAGTCAAAGCCTGCGACTCAAGTCAAACAGGCCCCTTCTTGCTGCAAGTCAAATAGGATGCAAGTCAAGCAGCATGTAAGTCAAGGTTCCACTGTAATTTGGTGCCAAGTCAAGATATATTTATTAGAGTTTTGGGGAATTGAGGAACATGGCATCCACAGGGTCTAACGAAATGGCTATAATGTTTTAGGGTTTGAATATGTTGTGTTTCAAATTGCTTGATTTGAAATTATTTTGTAGCTGCCTCAAGGTTACCCTGCTGGTTTCATGAGTAACAGAATTTGATCCCAGGTCTTCTGAGTCATAAGTCTAACAACACTCTATCCACCCAGTACACTTGATGTGCATTGCAATTAACTTCAACAGTCATTAGAGCAATTATAATGATATAGTAGCATTTTAAAAGAGAAGTGAAGGAGATATAAGAAAAATAATCTGCCCTAATTTTTTTATCCAAAAATCAATCTCCCCAGGCCTATAATTCTGTGTTACTCTTAGTTTTGACTCTTGGCAACATAACCACAGCAATGTAGGGCATGAAATTAAAGGAAGCATTATAATCAAATTAACTTTATGGTTTATGCTTTTTCATGACAAATCTCATTGTAATTGTACTTGCAATAGCATTCATTGCACATCAAGCTTTGTATGAAGCAAAACACAAATGACTCATTGTGTCTCAGGAAGTGGACTTGTCCACAAAAGTTCACGCTGAAATATAGCAGTTGGTCTTTAAGATGCCACAATGTTTTTGTCTTGGTGTTTGTTAATTATTTTCCTTTCTTTTTGCCAAATTTGCTAGCACAAACTAACATGGCTACCTCTTCTAAATACAGAGATGACTATGATATTTTCATATCTATTCATGCTAGTTGTTTGCAGCATGGGCCATAAAACTTTATGGGGGAATGGAACTACTGTCTTTTAAAAGGTTGTACCAATAAGTATGCAAGATTCCTTGTCTGAGATTCAAGCACCCATACAGCATGAAAGTGTTGTGCTGTGAAACTGAATTTTATTACTGTACTTTGTAGTTATAAACACAGGTGGGGGCAAATCAGCAAAATGGTGGTTCATTTTATGATTCATTATTCATCGAGGTCAGCAAATAACAAAAAATGAATTTACTATTTTTCCAATGAAGCCATTTGTAAATTTGTTTTTTAAAATTTAAAACCCTATAAAATCACCCCCAAAGCACCTAAAGGCACCCTCTTTGCAGGGAAGCTTCTCATGGGTTTCCTGTCTGAGTTATGTACCCCAAAGAGGTGAATTAAGACACTAATTACTGTTACTCTAGGAAAGTGCCCCCCAGGAACCTAGAGACCCGAATTTGCAGGTAAAGCTCCCACAACTCCCCTATACAGAGAGGAGGAGCTCTAGCAGTGAAAGGCAGCTCTAAACAGAGCTCCGTTTCCAGGAGAGATTTTCGGAGGCCTGTGAGGCTTCACCTCTTATCCAGGAGAGGAAAAGAGGTCCGAAAGGGAAGGAACAACTGTCGAGTTGATAGCACTGTGTGACGCTTGCAGTTTGGAGTTTTCTTCCTGAGGCGAAACTCATCTGGAGCTGGTTTATAATGGTGGAAAGCTGAGCTCTAGGGAGGAGGTGGCACAACAAGATTTAGAAGAAAAGTTTGACTCAAGTTGCTTCAATGGAAAGTGAGTGATAACTACGAGAGTTGGCTTCATGTAAGAAAGAAAGAAAGAAAGAAAGAAAGAAAGAAAGAAAGAAAGAAAGAAAGAAAGAAAGAAAGAAAGAAAGAAATTCTCTCCCCTCCTCCTTGTCATTAACTTAAGATAAAAAGGGAGGTGAAGAGTCACATAAATCTCTTTGGGAGTGTCGAAGCCTGGAAGAGAAGGGAGGGGGGAAAGGGAGAGTGAGAAAAGAAATATATCTGAAGCGAAAGGTTATATATTCATGAATGTGTTAAAAAGAAAAGGACATCACAAGCCCAGACATAAAATGAGATAGAGAAAAAAAGAAATTTTTGGAGAAATTTATGGAGATGGTTAACAGATGGAGTGCTTTGCGGCTAATGAAAGGAAGGAATGAGGAGAATGTGAGACTACGCTGGAGTTTTTTTCAGCTTTAATTTGACTGATTTTTGATTGTGGGTGGGAGTAGGTTTCTCTTCTTTGGGGGGGACCTTTATCATTTTGTTACTTTGGGGCTCATTACAAGTCACTCGGGCCTTGTGGGAGGGAAGAGAAGAAGAACGGAGAAAAATGGAAACCCAGTCTTCAGCAAACATGGAGCAATTGTTGAGGAAAGTCAAAGCAAGCTTCTCAGCAAATTTGGTATCTCTAGGTATGTGGGGGAACTTTCTTGGGGGGCCTCTATATGGGTGTATCACCTGGAAACCAGAAATCAAAACTTCCCCAAATGAGGAGAAATAGTGGAAAGGACTTAAAGGAAGCTTCCTTGCAAATTCAGTGTCTCTAGGTACAGTATGTTGGTGGCACCTTTATAGCCCAACAAATCAATTAATGGCTAAACAGTTGTTAATTCAAATTCATTGAGGGTATCAATTCGCATGAACATTAATTAACAAATTAGTAATTTTTGAAGAAATATTGCAAATCATTTTTAATTCATGCCCATCTCTAGTTATAAAATTGTTTTTCCAGAAAATGCAAGCAAATGGAAAGACCTTACTGTACTGCATTTTAAATAATTAAATGTAAATCATTTTGCTCCAATTAACAGTAATTAGTGTCTTAATTCACCTCAGCTGAATGTTTCCTTATGCTACTTAATTTTCTTATATGCCACATTAGATCAATGTTGTTTCCTAAAATTTCATATAAGGAACAAACAGTCTTGTTTGATCCTGGACTTACCTGTGACCATAATTTGCACGGAGGGATTTACTGTATTTTGGAAAGTTTTTTTTAAAGCCCTTAATGCCCAGTGCTACCAGCTGACCCTGTCCCGTACTCCCTCTTCCCCTCCCCCCCTCCGGTACTTCCACTCTGCCCTGGTTTGTGCCCTATTTTTTGCTTTTACCCCTTCCTCTATTTTATAGTTTTTTGCGTTGTATTTTACTCAGTTGTATCTTTGCACTGTCCCTGTGCTTTTGTTATTGTTAATTGTATTAGTTTTGATTGTTTTTCCCCCCTCCCCTTCTTCTTTAGGCCACCATGTCAGCAGGGACTCGCATCTCAGTGGTGTCTGGCCGTGGGAAGTACGCTCTGGACGGAGGGATCGGTCGGGTAAGAAGAACTAGGGTCCGGCATCTAATGCCTGTCCCCCGTTCTGATCCCTTCGTCCACCGCCATCTACCTGGGTGCCATCCCGCCAGCGCCTCCGATCTGACCTGCCTGCTGATTAACGCCAGGTCGGTGCACAATAAGACCCCGCTCATCCTCGATTTTATCTTGGATGAGCACGCCGACCTGGCGTGTATCACCGAGACTTGGGTGGGCGCGGAGGGCGGGGCTTCCCTCTCTCTCCTGTGCCCACCCGGGTTTCAGGTTCAGTGGGCAGGCAGATCGGAGGGTAGGGGGGTGGGGTGGCCATTGTTTTCAGGGAATCCCTTTATGTTAGCAGGTCCGCGACGATGGTGTGTTCTGGGGTGGAATGCCTCCATCTATCTGTGGGTCAGCGAGATAAGTTTGGCATTGTGCTGGTGTACCGTGCTCCCCACAACCCAGCGCAATCCCTACCAGAGATCGCTGAGTTCATCTCGGCTGCTTTGTTGAGGTCTCCCCGCCTTTTGGTGGTTGGGGACCTCAACTTGCATGCCGAGGGGGAACTCTCTGGTGCGGCTCTGGAATTCATGGAATCCATGACTTCCATGAACTTATCTCAGCATGTTTTATGCCCCACCCATAGAGCTGGCCACACCCTAGACCTGGTTTTTTCCTCCATGTCGCCGGATTCGTGTCTGGGGGTTGGGGACATTTTGCCCCTGCCCGTGTCATGGTCGGACCACTACCTGCTAAAATTCTCCCTGTTGATCGCCCCCCACCCCGCGGGGAGCACCCTTCTTACACCTGGGCTCGCCCCCGTAGGCTCCTGGACCCTACAAGGTTTATGGAGGCCTTCGGGGAGCTCTCTGGCGGTCTGGCAGACGATCCGGTTGATGCCCTGGTGGAAAGGTGGTATGTCGGTGCCGCCGGGGCGATAGACCGGATCGCCCCTAAGCGTCTCCTACGATGTCGAGGCCGCTCCTCCCCATGGTTCACGGAGGAGCTGCGGTCGATGAAGCAAGAACGTAGGAGACTGGAGGTCATATGGAGGGCGAACCGGACGGAAGTGAATAGGGCTGCCCTTAAACAGCTGACTGGCCGCTATCTTCGCGCGATCAGGGACGCTAGAAGATCTTATGCCTCCCTGAGAATTGGCGAGGCCTCGAGCCACCAGGCGGAGTTATTCCGGGTGGTTCAGGACCTCTCCAATCCCAGTCAGCTGCGGCCTCCTCCTAGTGATTTCACTAGTGAGCAATTTGCAGCCCATTTTAGATCAAAAATTGAGGCCATCCTTTCCGACTTGCCCCCCAGCTGCTCTAGTCCATCCTTTGGGTCTTCCGGTGCCTCACCCCTCCGTTCTCCCCTCCTGGATGAGTTTGGGCCGGTCTCTTCTGCGGAGGCCTCCAGAGCTATGGCTCGTTGCCGGCTGGCTGCCACTCCCTTTGACCCTTGCCCAGCTTGGCTTATAAAATCTGCCGAGGGGAACATGCCAGAGTGGTTCTCTTCCATCGCCACGGCCTCCTTTCGGGAGGGTCGTTTCCCTTCCCGTCTGAAGGAGACCGTGGTAAAACCCATTCTTAAGGAACCTGGCTTGGCGACGGACGATCTTTCCAACTTCCGTCCGATCGCCATTGTTCCCTTCCTGGGCAAGGTTGTCGAGGGGGTGGCTGCTGTCCGGCTCCAGTCATACCTGGAGATAAACCATATCCTGGACCCCTTCCAGTCTGGATTCAGGCCTCTTCGCGGGACCGAGACCGCCCTGGTCGCTCTGCAGGATGACCTCCTCAGGGAGGCCGACAGGGGGAGTTCCTCCCTGCTCGTCCTCCTTGATCTCTCAGCAGCCTTTGATACCGTCGACCACGGTAACCTTCTGGCCCGGCTCGCTGAGGCGGGAATTGGTGGTCAGGCCTTGGCCTGGCTCCGTTCCTTCGTTGACGGCAGGACTCAGAGGATACAGCTGGGGGATGTCTTGTCGGCTCCTTGGACTCTCCCTTGTGGGGTGCCCCAGGGGTCGGCAATCTCCCCCGTGCTGTTCAATGTTTATATGAGGCCGCTGGGGGAGGTCATCAGGAGATATGGAGTTCGCTGTCATCAGTACGCTGATGACACGCAGCTCTATATCTCCTTTTCTACGTCTGCAGAGGAGGCGGTTCACTCCCTTGATCTGTGCCTGGAGGCCGTACTGGAATGGACCAGAGATAACCGGCTCAAGCTTAATCCGGAGAAGACGGAGGTTCTGTTCTTCGGGGCGCCTTCGTCTCGGTACAATGGCCCCCTCCCTAGTCTGGGGGGTACTTCCCTCCAGCCTACAGACAGGGCCAGGAATCTGGGCATGGTCCTGGATTCGGCCCTCTCCCTGGAAGCCCAGGTGATGGCCGTCTCCAGGGCTGCTTTTTTCCATCTCCGCAGGATCGCCCAGACCCGTCAGTACCTCGACGAGTCCTCCCTGAGGACAGTCGTGCAGGCCCTGGTGATCTCGAGGATCGACTATTGCAATGCCCTCTATGTGGGGTTGCCCTTGACCCTGGTCCGGAGGCTGCAGTGGGTGCAAAATGCGGCGGCCAGGCTGGTGGTGGGTGCTCGTAGATTCGAGCACATCACCTCAGTCCTGGTCCGCCTGCATTGGCTCCCTGTTGTCTTCCGGATCAGGTTCAAGGTTCTGGTCTTGGTTTTCAAGGCCCTCCACAGCTTGGGACCAGAATACCTGGCGGAGCGCATCTCCCTGAGGGCATCTGGATCCAGACCCACGAGATTGTCGCAGGCGCGCTCATTGAGAGTGGCCACACCCAGAGAGGCGCAGAAAACGCGTACGCGGAACCGCGCCTTCTCTGTGGTGGGGCCCTCGCTCTGGAACCATCTTCCTCCTGAGCTGCGCCTGCTGGAGTCCCTGCCCGCCTTTAAGAGGGCTCTGAAGACCTTCCTCTTCAAAGAAGCATATGGTGACCTTATTAGTTAGTTCCTCTCCCTTTTTTTTGCTCCTAATCGTTTGCCGCCATCTTGCCCTTCGCTGCCCTTGCTTGGTGGCCTTGCTATTTTTAGCTTTTTAGCATTGTATGCTTTTTGCGTTGTTAGCCGCCCAGAGTTCCCGTCGGGAAGATGGAGCGGGATACAAGTATTTAAATAAATAAATAAATAAATAAATAAATAAATAAATAAATAAATAAATAAATAAATAAAACATTGGTAAATAGAGATGGGCACGGAACAAACATTTTTTCGTTTCCGTTACCGTTTGTCGTTTCTGTTACGTAATGAAACGACAAACAAAAATTGTGATGAAAATGAAACAAAACGAACATAACCACAAAAATTGTGGTCGTTACGTTTCGTTTTCGTTAATGGCGACGCACAATAAAATGAGCTGTTTTAAATGTTAAAAAACGGCCTGGACATCCGTAAAAATGCAGCGATAATTATTTATATTGCCTGATAATACCTACCAGGGGGGTTGGGGTCCTTAAAACGTTTGTTTTTGTCTTCTCCCATCGCGATGTATTTTTCTTTTCCCTTTAAAATGGATGTCGCCACCAGCCACAAAATGGAGGCAAGCCATGTGATGGGATCATGTTCAACCAATAGCATGCCCAGGTTGCAGACTGGGTGGGCAGGTCTGGCAGCCATAGAGGGCATAAAAAGCTCTGGCAACCTCCGTCCTCCTTGCAGTCTCTGGTGGGAGTTAGGGTGGGATTGCTGTCTCTGGCTGTGACTAGCTTTAGTCCTGCAGCCTCCTTGTGTGCGTGCGTGCTGCATACCTCTCGGTGAGTACCCTCCCTTGCCCCGCAGTGCAGTCACTCTGCGGCTGCCTTGCACCCTGGGCAACGCCCGCCGCTGCCTTTGCAGCCTACCTGCATATCTAGTCTATACTGTGTCTCTGCCAGCATCCATTTTTTTAGTGTTTTCCCGCTGGTCTGGGGCGTTGGGGGATGCCTGCGCACAAAAATGCTTTAAAAATCGCGCAAAAAGCAGGTAGAAACGACAAATGAAAAACAAAAAACGGTAACGAAATTTTTCCAAAAAATTCGCAACAAACGGAAATGAACCAAAACAGACCTCTCAATGAAAAACGAAAAACCGAAACACCATTTTTTTGTTTTGTGCCCATCTCTATTGGTAAAGCAAAGCAAAAGCAAAGTGTTCTGTTTATATACCAATCCATGGTAATTAATTCACTCTCTGGGTGGCTTATTTATTTATTTATTTATTTATTTATTTATTTATTTATTTATTTATTTATTTATTTTGCATTTACAGACCGCCTGACTTTCCTGGAGGAACTCTGGGCAGTTCCCAGTACAAAGTACAAGTAAAGCAAATCATCAAAATAAACAGCAAAACAAACACGGCAACAGCATCAACACAGCAACAGCATCAAACCAATGAACGATAAAATAGCATAAAATATACAACGATAGGAACTATGAGATGGCATCTGGATAATCAAATAATCAAAGGGTTGAGCAAAAACCAATGAACATTTCTAGTTGCCAAAGACAGCCTTAAGCAGCCATGTTTTTAATGCTCTTCTAAATGCCAAGAGGGGCTCCATGGTCCTAATTTCACTCAGGAGCTGGTTCCACCAGGTAGGACCAGCAACTGAAAATGCACAGTTCCTGGTGGAGGTCTTATGAGCTTTCCTAGGAGTAGCATGTTCCTGGCATGTTCTGGTGGGTTATTTATACATTGTCCCCCTAGCAAGGTAGGTACTCATTTTACCAACCTCAGAAGTATGATAGGCTGAATCAAGGAGGAACTCTGGGCAGTTCCCAGTACAAAGTACAACAAGTAAAGCAAATCATCAAAATAAACAGCAAAACAAACACGGCAACAGCATCAACACAGCAACAGCATCAAACCAATGAACAATAAAATAGCATAAAATATACAACGATAGGAACTATGAGATGGCATCTGGATAATCAAATAATCAAAGTGTTGAGCAAAAACCAATGAACATTTCTAGTTGCCAAAGACAGCCTTAAGCAGCCATGTTTTTAATGCTCTTCTAAATGCCAAGAGGGGCTCCATGGTCCTAATTTCACTCAGGAGCTGGTTCCACCAGGTAGGACCAGCAACTGAAAATGCACCGTTCCTGGTGGAGGTCTTATGAGCTTTCCTAGGAGTAGCATGTTCCTGGCATGTTGTTATGCTCCTTCCACCAACACAATACTATAGTTGTTACGTTGGATATAGTGGATATCTTAGTAGTTAATTAATACCCTAATTTTTTGTTCTTGCAAACTAAGAGTGTGTTCTCCTTTACTGAGTCAGTCCCTCTTACATCATATCTTTCTTTTTCTGTTGCCGTTGACTTTTCCTACCATTATTGTCCTTTTCCTGGGTGAGTCTTCTCAATATCTGCAAAGTATCATAGGCTTTGTTTGCTCATTTTAGCTTCTTTTGAAGTTTCAGACTTAGAGAAACAGAGGATCATCAAAAAGAAAATCTGTTACCACCAGTTTCAGACTTGATTTGATCTGGAATTGAATTATTTGTCTTTCTGACTGTCAGTTCATAGTAATCATTTTTTTTAAAAAAAACTGTTTTGTCATTGTCTCAATTAAAATTATTTTCTTCTTTTGCAGGTATTACTTTTATTTTCTAAATGCTCATCTGTAACCTGGCTTTTGTGGTTTTTAATCCTTTATCAATTTATCAAGTTGTCTCAATCATTGCTTCACTTTGCCACTTGTATCTAGCAACTCCATATCTCGAATCCTGATATCTCTTTTGCCATTTTCACTCCTTCTTCATTTGAATCTAATCTATATATATTATATAGTGGTACCTTGTATAAAGGAATTAATATGTTCCAAATGAACTTATGTTAAGCAAATTTTCCTTTATACAAATTTCCCATAGGAATGCATTGAAAACAGAGTAATCCCTAATCACGGCCATTTTTATGTTGTACGGATTTGCCCCATAGGCAATTCTGTTAAGCAAATTTCCCCTATCTCCAGAATTTTTTATGTTGTACAGATTTTATGTTATACAAACTGTTTGTTATATGAGGGTCAGTGTAGTATGTTTTACATATAGATTCAATAGGTTGGGAGAAAAAATATACCCTTGTTTACTTGCATTATGTTAATAATAGATATATTATTAGTTGTGTTAATTCCTCAAGAGGAATGATGCATCTTGGATCCTTTCAGATTTGACCATTTTGGCTCCAAGGACCCTGCTAGGATTTTAGTCTGGCAATGGAGTCCACTCTCCTGATGGTATTGCTCTCATCTTCCCTAAAAAGCTCAGCAACTCCCCATGTTAATATGTGTGTCCAAAACTGGCTTCAGTTTATGCGATGTTTGCTCTGTTTTGTCGTTTTGCATCGCTGGTGCTGCGTTAGAAACCAGCCAACCAAATTTTGGTTAACTCTTTTTAGTGACAATGTAGGACATATCCCACTGGGTTTCTATAAAAATCTCTCTATGCAATGTTTAAAATGAAGATATAAATTAGAAGCCTGAGACATAGTAATTAATTATAACCAGGGAGCTCAAGAAAAAGGCAACAACCAGTAAAAGTATTTGCCTGTCATTCCTTATTTGGGTTTTTCTTTCTCAAAGATAGAGATTCTGTATATAGAATATTAACAACAATTGTTTTGTAATGTATAAAAGCTAACCGTACAATAGAATGGAGTAGTTTGAAAGTTATAACTTATTGAAATGTAATCTTATCATGCATCTTTGTATATGATAATCCTGCAAACATCCCCTTTGCAAGAAATTCAGACTGACCAATCAGTAGTTTTGGAGAACCTGGATCTCCAGATGGTTTCTGTAAGACTGGGGTAGAACCATGCCTAGAAATGAAAATAGACTTTCTGTATATTTCTATAGTGGAAGCGGGACCTGACCTTCATATAGTAGATAGAGATATACAGTAGATACAGAAGGAGCAGGTAGCATGTGGTAAAGTTGATAACTGGCACACTAACTGTGGCTTGCAGACGAAAATTCAGACTACAGATATAAAGGGTTTGCATTATAGGCTACAGCAAAGCCTTTAGTTTGCAAGAACCAAGCAGGAGCATTGAGGTCAGGACATTTTGGAGACGGTTTATTCATGGCTTGCATACCATCCATTTGATAACAAGGTCACTTTGGGCAGTTTGCAACACACACACACAGACACACACACACAGACACACACAGACACACACACACACACACACACACTCAACAAACATCAGTACAGTTAACAAAATAAAAATAAATCAGTAAATACAACGACACCAGACAATTAAATACAATAAAAATATGCAAATGAAAACAATATGGACGGGTGAAATAAAATTATGGTGGGTATACAGTGAAGTCATGTTTCAGCCTGTGGGAATGCCTGCAGGAACAACCAGGTCTTCAGTGCTCCTTTAAAGAAACTCACAGAGGGTTGTATTCTATTGCTGAATTCTAGAATACTATGAATAGTTCAAGAATAATCAGATTCTGTTCTTTCCACCTGTATGTTGATTGGCATATTTATATAAGAATATAAGAAGAGCCATGCTGGATCAGGCCAAAGGCCCATCTAGTCCAGCTTCTTGTATCTCACAGTGGCCCCAGGAAGTGCAGAAGACTAGATATGTTTCCCGATACCACTCCCCTGCATCTGGCCCTTGAAGTACCCCGGTTTTAAGCCTCGAGGTGACACATCTCTATCATGGTTTGTAACCTGTGATGGATTTGTACAGTATGTTTAAATAAAACTGTAGATCTTTTTTGAATTAAATGTTTACTGACGCAGTCGAGAACACAAAATTAAAATTCTAAAATAATCTTTACTGCAATGCATTCTGATACAGGCTATCTCCCCCCACCCAAAAAAAAAAACCTCTCTGTTTTCACAATGTACATCTCAATAATCACTTTTAATCACTTTTAATAAAATCACTTACTGGGATCAATGGAGAGTGATATATCTCTGTTTTTATTTAGTCAGATAACCAGATGATAACTCTTTTTTTATTAGGCACATTCCAACTGTGGCTTGTTTTTTCTTGCCCTCCCTGCCAGAAACAGCCTCCACTCCATTGATATCCCCTATTGTCACATCTTCTATGATTCATGCCTAACCATTTGGAATTTATATCTCCTAATCAGTTTGTGTACAGTTCTATTTCTGGTTCTTTGCCATCTGCTTAATTTTTGTTTCTTGCCAGTAGCTTAAAATAACAATAAGACTTCAAAAGAAAGGAAAATTAAAAAAATGGCTAATTCCTTTCATTTCTAGTTTTGGCCATTCTTCCATAAAGAATAATAGAGGACTGGGAAGAAAATAGAAATGCTCCTGCAGTGGGATACAATATACAGTACCAATATCATGATTTTATACCATTAATTGGTGCTGTGAGTACCATTACAAGCAGAGGAAGTCATCTCCAGTCCTATTCAGAGTATTAAAAGCTGTGTTTTATCAACAAACTCTTCCACTGATACCTTTTGGGCAAGTTTGTTTGCACAGGAAAATAATTCCATTTCAGATAAAGTTGGCTGCACAGTAATCATACAAGAGTCCTGATTTTCAGGAAAATAAAATATTTATTTATTCATGTTATTTATATGCCATTTTTCTCCCATAAAGGACTGCTTACAAACATTTAAAACTATACAATAAACACAGTTAAATACACCATATGAAGCTGTATTAAAAATTAGTATTAAAAAAAACCTGCATTGACTACTAAACTCTTCAAGCTGGCATTTGTACAATTAAAAACTTAAAATGAAGAGCTTTGTATTCAGTAGCATGGCATGTCATTAAATTTTATTGTTGAAATATATGTAATAGAGATGACGTAAATGTTTCGCTACTCACCCAAGTAGCTTCTTCAGTCTGAGGAAGGTTGGTAGGAGGCTTCCAATTTATAGTATGGATTATAGTATGGATGAAATGCATTAGCACAAAGTAGTCTTTATTTCAGCAGTGCTTAAACACATACTGATTGTGTTAGCAGCAAGGAAAATAGGTGGGAAATGAGGGACAGGATACCCCCCCACACACAAGTAGAGATAAGTATATATGCTTCAATTTTAATATCAAAGCTATTGTATTTGGTGTAAAATAGACAGATGCCTATGAGGATGAGCCTTCTGCCAACAAAATTACACCTGAAAGGAATCCAGGATTTTCAGAAGCTTCTCCCAGTTATCTGGTAATAAATGGAAGGAAAATAAGCCTCAAAGCAGCAAAAGACATGGGTTACTCATGCTGCTTATGGCTACTGACATGAAGGATTGTGAGGCAATTTACATGGTGCAATTTCCTAGGCATACAAACTGAAAGAAAGTTTTCTCCATTGGGAGAATCTCATTTACCCCTAATTGTGGTAATTCTCACTTTAAAAAGCATTCTGCTTACTTTACAAGCAATACAAGAGGCAGGGACTTTAATATCAATGCCAAAGTTTAGCAACTCTAGGCAGGGACTTTAATATCAATGCCAAAGTTTAGCAACTCTAGGCCAAATTGGATATAACTCTACCAATTCCATTTATTTTCAGATGTGCAATTTACCACCTCTGTAACTTGAGATGTATACATAACATTGCTAATCCGTGTAATATTCTGCCATCCCTCTTTTCTACTCATCTGACTTCGATCTCCTCTAGACAGGCAGCAGTAGGCTGGCTAGTGAGGTGGAACGGCTCTAGCTGGTTCAGGCAGGGCAGATGTGATAACGTCGCCTTCCATTCTCCCAGATCATCCTCTTTTCATTTATGCCCTTCCCTGGGCACTCCCCCACCCCCACCCCCATTACTGACATGTGCAAAATGTAAGAAAGGGGAACATAAGAGGTTCCTGTTTCTTTGGGAGTCGGAACTGTACTTCTTAAATGCAATAATGCATGTTCATGGCAAGGAGTTCATGTACTGTTCAGTTACATGAATTGGCCATTTCTTTCTTCTGTTACATTAGTCTTGATCACATACACTTAAATGCTGCCTCATGCCATGTGGAGGTTAAAGATGGATGAACCCAAACATTTTACCCCTTTTTCAGCATATTATTTCCTTTCTTCATGGAGAATAGAAATTCCCTTGCATCCGTGGTATTCATTTGTGCACATATTTTTTGGCAGTACAGAGTCATGTCTCAAAAAAAAAAAAGAGAAAAGGATTGCCATGTTGGGGCAGATGCAGGTGCAAATGGAGGAAGAGTATCTAATCATCTCTCTTATCTCCATAGGCTTTTCTCCTATGGAGATAAGAGAAATGTTTTTTTCTGACCTCAGAAACACATTCTGGAAATGCCATAGCCTCAACATTTATTGCTGTTGAAGATTCCTATGTTTTGCACCCACTACTGGTTTGTTATTGACTGACATCTCTAGTATTCCTTCTTATTTTAAAATATTTATCTTCATTTACGCCATATGTGAAGCTCATGTGAATGGCAGTCCATCAGTACTATATGAGAACTGCAGATTGGCATGGGTGATTGTGTTCTGCATTGCTTCTGTATATATTTTATTCTTCATGCTGCCTCCCATCAAAGACAAAAGACCAGCATTATTAAACTGAAGGCAACACCTTTAACCTGGAATACTGGAAAGATCTTCAGATCTACTGGGGAAAAAAGATCAGCTGACCCCCAAAAGGTTTTCCTGTGGCCCTTCATTAAAAAGCATTTACACAGCTGCTTAGTTCAAAATGTTAAGTGGAAAATATTGCAAATTAAGTATGCATTGGAATAAAAAAAATACAAACTGTAACTAGCACCTTGCAGATTGGTTACTAATTTTGTGAAACATTTGATATGCATTGGAAGATAAGGGATAGATTAACTAGTAAAGTGGTGAAACCACCGGAGGCTTCAGAAGAGAAAGGTGGAGATGAATGACATCAATATGTGGACACCGACACCTGAACATGGATAATTACTTCTTTTTATAGCAAGCTGGAGATTCAAAGGGCCAACTGTGACCATATTCCACAGTGTCAAATTCTCCAGTGAATTCCAATTTGGTGACTTTTCATTGTAGTTTTTAAAGTGTTGGAAGAGTAGCTTTTGGAGATTAAAATCCTCACCTGCGAGTTTTTGAATCTTGCCATTTTCTGACAGTTTTATTCTAAATCCCGATCCCTCCATTAAGTCTCTTGTACAAATTGACCTGTTTGGCCTATGCAAATAATAGAAGGGCACTGTCAACATTTGTTAGGATAAATCACATTTGAAGATGAGCAAGTATCTGTTTACGTTATTGATCTGGCCATGCCTATTCATCACCAGTGGCTGCCTAGCCAGTTTTGGGTCACGGCTACATATATTGGGTCTTGTTCATTTGATTAGATTCTGTATTAATTGCTACTCCATAAATTACTATGACATAGTTCTTGTATTGCTTTTTCTTTTGAGAAAGATGTCCCGCTTGTGGAGATACACAACACACATACCCCACTGCATACATACAGTATATAATTATTTCATGCAGCTAAATGGACAAAGTTATGCAGTGATAAATGTGTTCATATTCATGGGTGTGCATGGGGGGAATATCGTTTGCTATAGCAAATAAGATTTTTCGTGTGATTAGTGCTCCATTCCATTTCCAAAAGGAACTTAAGGAGATGCTCAGCTGCAGTCCTGTCATTTGTCTGGAGCATGTCAAAACATTCGGGTAAATGATATTTCTACTGTACTTCCCTGTTTGTGTTTGAATATAAGTTGACAAATTTGGTACCTGTCAACTCAGATGTCCTCGGCATTGTACTTAGAAAATTCAGTATGAGGAGAGCATTGTCCTCAGAAATGATCAAGGAAAGGGAAGCTGTATTTGTCCCCAGGGCTCTTCCACTGATGACCAAGAGAAGCCGGCTTGCCTTATGTATGAGAGTCGATGCTGTTCCGTAACCATGTGGGAGTTCGTAGGAGTGTCAGATCCGTGGACCATAGCTTGATTTAAGATTACCTCTTCAGTTGAAGCAGTGCTTAAATTAAATGTCTTATAAAACTTAAATTATTTTCAAAGCCAACCCACATATCTAGTGAAGGCAGATCTGTGCTCATTACATCCACATTTTCATTTTTACAAATAAAATTTACATTTTACCCTGTTTTCTAGCATTTTTCTTAGTGCAGGACAAATTTCTCACCCAGAGACTAGAAACCTACATGAGGAGAAAGCCCAAATAACTTTTAACATAAAGACTTTTGCATGTCTTTCCCCCCCCTTCAGATGAACTCTTATAAGTCATAATGCCATGTAATAATGACCAAAAGGAGATAAAACACTTCTAGGAACTCAAAGTTCACAGCCATTTGACCAGGGTAACAAATGCTTGTTTTCACAGTGCCCTTGCCCTGCTGTGCTTCCATCAAAGTCTAGAGAATAAAAGCCTTTTCCCGACTTCCTAATAAAAGAAGCTTTTGTTAGTGAAAAGAGCATTCAGAATGTCCTGCAGTGTCCCAGAACATATCATTCTTTCCCTTTGCTTTTATTGTCCATGCTAAGGCTGCAGTGGTGTTTGGGTTTTCTCAGTTACAGTGGCAGCTAAGAATCTTCCCAGTAGTTTCAGTGCTTGGATATGTTTCTGGAACAGGGGGGGGGGGAAGTCTCCTCTCCAGAAATAGTAATTTAATATAGGTAGAGATGCTTTCTATTTTGCATACCATATTATGGAGTAGGAATTGCTTGTAGGTAGTCTGAGTGTCATCAGTGAGCATGAGTACATGCCTGGTAGGTTGTGGAACAAAGCGAAGGACCCATAGTACTCTGCAGCTGCGTTTTTGACCTTCACACCTTCAGTGTATCTCACTTGCTTTTCCACTCACATGAATGGTCAGAAACAGTTGATGTACCAGCAGCAATGATATGCATGATTTCTAATATAGGTAGCACACGCACAATACTTCCCACTGGAAAATGGAACCACTGCAGTACTATGGACATACTTTTGTAACAGTGACTCCCATGGAACATAACTCCATCAACCGTTGATTAAAGTGAGGAAGTGGATAGTACTGAATTTACATAAATGCTAAGATTGCTGCAGCTGAATGTTTAAGCTCACGAGGAGCCCCAGAATACACAAAGTAGCGTGATATAGTGCAGCCATTCGGGGGGGGGTGCAAATGCCCTGGCACATTTGAAGGGGTACACAGAGAGATTTCTGAAATATACATGTTAGCATTGTAACTTGTTTGGCTCGGGGTGGGGGGTGGGGACTGGAACCGGAAAAGAGCTTCTACAGGGTCTGTGGCAAAAAAAAAAAAAAAAAAGAGTTGAGAATGCCTGGTATAGTAGGTATTGGATCCAGCTGGGAATTTGGATTCCTATTTCCAAATCCATTCTTAGCCATTGAGGGTTAGAAATGGTATACCACTCATGGAACCCTTCACGTGTCTTGAACACCTTATTAGTGTTGTATGTTGGAAGCAACTTGACAGATCATAAAACTAAAGTACAATTAAAAATAAGACTACAGAGAAATTACTAAATCTGCAGATTTTTATAATTCACATGGGGGGGTAATGCTTTGGTCTCTTAATGTGACATCTACCTGCTCAGTTTTTCCTCTAATGTTAGCTGGTAAGTTGAAAGAGAATCAGACACCACAAACCTTTGCCTGCTTGTATGGTGTTAGCCATATGACAAAGTTTATTTAAGGGTTGTTGTCCACCACTGATTATTTCTGCTCCAGAAAACTGGACTCAGCCCCGGTTTTAAGAATGTTTTGTGTTCTATTCTTGAATGTGTGAATTTCCCTAAGCTTGATCCACAATTAGCTGTTCTCTAACAGAGATTGTACTTGGGTAAGTGGACACACAAAAAGCACCCTTTAGCAGAGTTGTTGGCATTGCTCTTGCTTCGCATCTCTCTGTGTGTGCTGCAGCCTGATGAAATGGCAGCGACAAGTTGATCAAGGAAGGATCGTGATGGAAGGGATCTTTCAACAGGGTTGATGGAATCAGTTTGTATTCTGCCTGTTCCCCCTTGTAGACTGGTGGAATGACATTGGTAGCCAGCAGCAGATTAAGGAAAAAGCATGAGGGAGGTTGCCTTTCTGTAAAGAATTGGAGCAACACTAACTTCCGTCTCTCCCTCTGTTGTAGTCTAGTGGGTTATTATTAGCTTTGAGGTTCTCTCAATCTATGTAGGCCAGAGGGAGGGTGTTATATATGGAAAAATTGGAGAACTGATATAAAACAAACATGATAAATGCAATACAGAGCATTGATCTAGTTTTGAACAAAATAAATCAGATTTGGTCTGATGTAGGCCCACATATTTTATCTGTTTCTGTTTCCACAACCTCTTGTACAGATTTGAGGGCAAATCCTTTCTCTCCATGCTAATTTAATAGGTACAACTATGCTCAACATTTATGCAGTTGTGTACATTATGACAGGAGGAACGTGCAGGGTGAATACAGAAGTGCCTTCTGTCTTGTTCTGAATGAAAGAGAATCTGGAAAGCAAAAAAAATGTTCTTTATAATGATTCTGTTGACTAATATACGGTACTGTAGTGTGTTTTGTGGACATCACAGCTGAATTGTGTGACACGTCTCTGGAAAACATAGAATTTAAGTATTAGGCCTGGTGGAATAAGCGTGAATAAAGAAGGATGAGCAAACAATCGTGCTGCTATGAAATTGACTTGTTGGGAGAAAACAGCCCTGAACATTTGGAAGACATGATGTGCACCATCCGTGGGCATAGCAACCACTAGAAAAAGTTAGCACCGCACTGGAACAACGTACAGCCACTTATGGAAACACTTAGTGATAGTGTTTGTTTCCATCTAGATTGTACATTGTGTTTTAAAGAGTATGCTTCACTTTTTTAGCTTTATTTGCTTTTTTCAAATGTTTTAAACATAAAAATTATTCTGATATTCTTCAACAGGTAAAATCAAGGGAAGGAAGGTTTTGACTAATATTCTGTGGAACATATTACCCATATTTTCTGTTACACCTGCTATTCACACCAGTCATTTTGCACCCTCAAAGCCATGTGAGAGTCCTCATTAAACTCCCCCCATGGCAGAAATGGGGGGCAAACCCCTATATTTGTTCCTGGAATGTTCTAGGAATGATTTCTTACTTGGGGTCATATCCAAAGGCTCAGCACCTCGGTATCTCCAGTAATGAAGCTCAAAATAGTCTTTGGACACCTTTTGCTTTTATGTTTATATTTTAATGGCTCAAAATGGCCATTTCTGAGGTCTAAGGGAAAAAGTTTGGCCATCCTACTTGTTCAGGATGTCCTTCCTGTTTTAAACGAGTAGAAATAAGACTCAAAGGCTCATCTGAGCCAAAGCCATGTTTCACAACGTGGATGAAGCCTTTTGATGCTCAGGGTGTTATAGCATCTGCAAAGGACATGCAGTATGTTTATGTTTCACATCTGAATAATTGTAGCTACCACATTTTCACACATCCACAATAATAATAATGAAAAGGGAGAAATCAAGCAGAAGCTTAACATGTAGGAAGTTTAATCATTGCTGGGGCTTTCCTTCTTCTTCTTTAAGTACTGTATATCCCCTGATAGCAGTTTGGCCAGTATATGTTGCTTTGTAGTAGAGCAGAATGGGCTTTTAAACTCACCTGCAAGTTAAAATTATGCACCACTCATTTAAGGCAAAAGGGCAGGTGATGCTTTATTAGAAATCTTTATTAGAAAAGCAGACATGTTCAGTTCCTCTCATGGCCATGAAACTCATTGGGCTAGTACAATTCTTTCTATCTGAACTACCTAGTTTGAATTTATTTTTAGTTACTTAACTCTTCATTTTTCTGTTAAAATATCAAAGTGACTCATAACCAATTAACTCCCCTATTCCATTCATCTAATAAAAGTAGTCTCTATGAAACTTTTTACCATAATGAATTTGTTTTAAGATGCCACAAGACTCATTTTGAGCATATTAATAAATTCTTCTTTTCTAACTCTTAAAAATAGCAAGAGAATTGGAAAAAAAACTTTAATACTGTACCTCCATTTTTATTTAACTAGCTGTATCCCCATTAATGTAGCAGTGAGCCTGAAAGAAGGCAGTGCAACTCTTAATTCCTGTGCTTTATTTTTAAAAAAATCATTTTATATTTTTTCTTTGTACAAATTACTATTTATTAGTTCCATTTTTTATTCTGTCCTCTCCCCCCAGCTCCCACCTCTCCTGCTTCACCGCCACCACTGGGCACCTCGGTGGTGGGCGAAGCAGGGCGAAGCTGCGTGCCATTCATGCTGCCTCCTCCGATCCCCCTCGGTCCCCAACTTTATACAGTATTGTCCCGAGTATAAGTCAAGGGCCTTTTTGCCGAAAAACTCGACTTATACTCGAGTATATACCGTATGTCAATATTTCCCTTGATCTTAACATTTGTCCAAGAATCTTCATTTCCCTTTCCCCCATGTTTTAGCCATTAATGTATAAAAAGAGAGCTTTAAACAATTGAGACATAGGAAACTAATACCAAATATTAAAACTAATACTGTAAAACATTTATTGGTTCATTTTCTCATGTCCCTCAATCTGTTCCTGAGAACAGCTCCTGTTCATTTGCAGGTTCTACATGTGGACAAGAATCCAGATTTTTTTTCAGAGATCTTAATATTTCTTTGTCTGTAGAAAGAGACTCAGTCTTGCTTCAATTTCTTTCCATGTTGATTACAGCAGTAGGGGTAATGGCCGAAGAGGTGTTCTCTCTCTCTCATTCCCTCTATCCCTCACCATATAATGTCATTAGGATTCACAGTGAGCAGACAACCTTATGAGGAACATTTTAATGACTTTTGTTAGGTCTGTCAAAATATTATTATTATAAAATGTTCTGTTTGCAAAGTTTATGTAAATCCATTGACCTCAAACATTTCACCTAAGGGACCTAATTCCACACCATTCTTATTTTTTGGAAAACACAGTGTTTTGGAATTTCATGCTGATGATCTTTATTGCCTCAAGCAAAGACACAAAGGCAGAGACTTGTCCACCCAAAAGACCAGTCACCAAAACAAGAAGAACAATATAGTATAAATAAAAATCACACTCAAGCCGAACTGCTAATTACAAGTCTATTCACAACTCTTTGCATGTATGATGGCCCTATGAATTAGTAACTTCCTAGAAGACTCAAGGCTGTAGCTTCCTCTGTTTAGCCAATTCATCTCGTAATATTTGGTCATCTATTCCTGATGTCTTTTTTACAGAATACTGTGTTACAGGCACTGGTTTCCTATGCCATATGGTCTCATTTTGGATTTCCTCTTTTGGGGAGAAAAATAATTTAAATTGCAATTTTTTGAACATAATTAAAAGTAAGTCCCTTATTCAGCTTCCTTTCCTTCCACTTGGCCTCACTGTTTGATGAATTTCCTGATAAAATGTAGCTGATCTCTGGCATTCCATGATTTGCACTATTCAGTTGCTGTCTTATCGTTGCTGGACAGATGCAACCTCAGGCTATGGTTCAAAGTAACCAGCAGAGCCTCCTTATTAAGAAAAGGTCGTGGAAATCCCAGGTGATCATAATTGAAGATTAATCATTAGTTAGAGAATAATTACTTACTATAACAATTATTCTGTGTAACAACCAATGCAAACCGATAAAGAAAATTGTAGATATGCATATTTTGAGGCTGAGAGTTTGCATTTATTCATAATACCCTTTTAACGATAGCATTTATTGCAAATGATTCATTTGGAGGAAAAACCATAAGAAATGAAACCCGACGGTCCAGTATGGGGCATAAAGGAACTTGATATTTAAACAAAAATCCTTCTAAATATTGTGCATTATTAGAATACATATGAAGCAAAGTATATGTATATAAAGTCTTGGTTGATAATATGATAATAATAATATGAATGTCCCCTACCCTGTTTTCTGTATAGGTATAAGGCTATTTAATTATTAAGTCAAATATTGGTTGTTAGTTTATACTGATGCCTAAAGGGGTGGGTTTGAACTACAAGCAGTCTAGGAGAGATCAGCTGAAAACTACATTGTTCAAGCTAGCTAACTATTTCATAGACATAGAAAAAGCACCTTTGCTTAATAACACTTAAATGCCAGTGGTATTATTTGAAAGATCTATTCTAATGTGCTTGAAATTTTACTTTGGGAAAGAGGTGTAAAATTAAATAACACATGGGAGCCACTTTATCAATTCGTATTCTAGCACTGACCAATTATATCTTTAAATTGCTGCTCTCTGTGATCAAAGAAATAAGTCATTCAGGTCTTAGATGCTTGCCTAAATGACTTATTTTCATGATGGGCTAGATCAGTGTTGGTGAACCTATGGCACGGGTGCCAAAGGTGGCACTCGGAGCCCTTTCTGTGGTCAGCGAATATTGCCCCTTCACAGCCACCTATATTGAGGTTAAATTGCTGTATTGGCACTTTGTGAAAAATTAGTGGGTTTTGAATCACAGTTTGGGCACTCGGTCTCTAAAAGGTTCACCATCACTGGGCTACACAACTGTTGTTGCATGAAAAACTATAGTTTGCCTATAATAGTACTGTAGTATTTCTAGTTTAAATGGCTGCTATTTAATTATCTGCTGTCTCAGTTTTAGTTGCAAGAAGTGACAGAAGTCATTTCTTAGTAGAATATGGAACTCCCAGAACACAGTAAAAACAGAAAAGTCAAATGTGCATATTTAGTGGAAGGGTTTTACTGTGTGAAGGATAGAACCCATGACTTCTAATTTTAAACCAATTTACTCTAGGACATTTTGCTGCCATTAGTGGACCTTGTGGCACAGTGGTTAAATGCCTGTACTGCGGCTAAAACTGTGCTCACGACCTGGGGTTCAGTTCTAGGTAGCTGGCTCATGGTTGACTCAGCCTTCCATCCTTCTGACATTGGTAAAATGAGTACCCAACTTGCTGGGAGGGCAATGTGTAGCTTGCAGAATTAAATTGTAAACCGCCCAGAGAGTACTTGAAGTGCTTGGGGCTGTATATAAGCAGAACACTTTGCTGTGATTTGCTATTATTTCTGCAAAATAATTTCTGCCTTCTGAATCCTCTATGAAGCAATGATCTCCAAAAGGTCCAGTCATTAATAGTGCTCTTCAGGTCTTGTAAGCTAAAGGTGACAGTTTCTTTTATTGGCAACATTTTGTTGTCACAGTTCCAATGCAAGGCAACAATCAGGAAAGCAAAACAAGACCTTGAGGAGCATATAGCTAAAAACACTCAAAGAAATAACAAGGACTTCTTTAAGTACATTAGAAGTAAGAGCCCAGCTAGGAAGGCCATTGGACCATTAGATGACAATGGAAAGCAAGGGATAATTAAAGAGGAAACAGAGATTGCAGAGAGACTCAATGAATTATTTGCTTCAGTATTCACTGAAGAAGGCAGAGATCACATGCCCCAAACAGAGCCTATCTTTTTAGGAAGGGAAACTGAAGTATTAAGCTAGATGGAAATAACCAGGGAGGAGGTTCTTGCAGGTCTTGTTAAACTAAATGCTAACAAATCACCAGGGCCAGATGGCATTCATCCACGAGTTCTCAAGGAACTTAAAGATGAAATTGCTGATGTCCTAGCCAAAATATATAAACTTTCCCTCAAATCAGGCTTTGTGCCTAATGACTGTAAGGTAGCAAATGTAACACCAATCTTCAAAAAAGGTTCCAGAGGTGATCCAGGAAATTACCGACTGGTCAGATTGACATTTGTCTCAGGTAAAGGGATGGAAACCACCCCAAAAGATAAAATTAATAGGCACATAGAAGAGAAGGTCCTGCTGAAGGAAAGCCAACATGGCTTCTGCAAGGGCAAATCATGCCTCACAAATCTGTTGGAATTCTTTGAGAGTATCAACAAGCATGTGGATAAGGGAGATCCAGTTGACATTGTTTATCTAGACTTTCAGAAGGCTTTTGACAAGGTCAAAAAGGTGGCTGAATAGACTTGCCAGTCATGGAATCAAGGGACAGGTCTTGTCCTTGATCAGCAATTGGCTAAGGGACAGGAAACAGAGGGTAGCACTAAATGGACACTTTTCAAAGGGGAGGGAGGTAAAGAGTGGGGTCCCCCAAGGTTCAATACTGGAACCCATGCTTTTCAACCTCTTCATAAATGATCCAGAAGTAGGAGTAAATAACAAGTTAGCCAAATTTGCTGACAACACTAAACTATACAGGGTAGTAAAAACTGAGAGAGATCGTGAGGAGCTCCAGAGGGATCTCTTGACACTCGGGGAGTGGGCAAACCAGTGGCAAATGAGTTTCTTTTTTTTGGGGGGGGGGTGTCCAAAATGCCTTTTATTTTATAAAAAAATACAAAAAATGCAAAATACAAATTACAAAAAAGGCAAAACATTAACTACAGTGCACCTCTTCACCAACAGGACCACTCTTCTTATTTACATTCATTATCCTCCCCTCCAGAACAAAATTGATTGTTGTGTGGAAGCCTTACCCTTATCTCTTACAAGCACATTGCCAGGACCCTGCCTGTCATGGAACCCGAATGTGAAGGGTTAAATGCTGGAGAGCAGCAGGAGGAGCCTTGTAGTTCAACTCAGCAGGCAGCTGAGTCTGAGGATGCAGCTGAGGGCACATCTCCTCCTCCTATAAGGGCTAGGAGCAGGATCCTGCAAAGGAGAACTAACAGGAGAGCTAGGGAAAGGATCTTTAATGATAGGAGTAAAATTAGACCTGAAAGCCCTGAGTTCTAGCAGGAGCCTTGCCAGAGATATGGGTGTGCTCCCTGTTTTAGGATAAAGCTAGCAAGTTTACCCTGAACCCTCTGTGGGAGCAACGCGTCACTTACCTTGCCACCACGTTCCTGTGTGTTATCCTGACTTTGTTTCCTGACCTTGGACCGGCTTTCTGACTACGGTGTTCTCTGTTTCCTGACCTTGGACCGGCTTCCTGACTACGACGTTTCTCTGTTTCCCTTGAACTTGGCATTTGGCTCTGTAAATTATTCTGGATTGACTCGGACTGTACTTTGTACTTTATCTGGATTACAACTAAAGTTCCTGGCAAAGAACTGAACTTGGCTTGCTGTGTGTTCTGTGTGCGGGGCTTGACACACATATTCAATAAATCTACCCCACATAGCATAACAATATCTTTTAACTCTCCTTTTTTAATCTTTAAAGTACATGTAATGCACTAGTTGGCTTCTGATACAATTAAAATGGAATAAAATAAAGTAGAAAATTAACATGATCTACATTAAAATAGAATTAACATCAACATTTATTAAAACATTTCATTAAACTGCTAATACAGTAACCCCCCGCCTATCGCGGGGGTTAGGGACCCACCTGACCCGCGATGCTTGAAATCAACGATATGCCTGGGGCGGGGGCAGGGGGATCAGATCCCGCTGCCGCCGCCAGCACGCGGCGGTCCAAGAAGTCTTGGCTCAATGCATTCCAATGGAGATTGTGGGCGGCGCCCAACGCTGCCCCCATGCCCCTCTGTGAAGCCTCGGGGCCAAGGGGGTGGCGCGAGGCTTCTCGGAGAAGCATGGGGGTGGCGCAGGGTGATGTGATAGCCCCCCGCCGCCCCCTGTGTGTCCCCAAGGCGCAGGTACTGCGATCCCACGATATAGTGCAGCGTTTTTCAACCACTGTTCCGTGGCACACTAGTGTGCCGCGAGATGTTGCCTGGTGTGCCGTGGGAAAAATTGAAAAATTCTAAAGAAATTCAACCCAGGGCCGGCCCACAGCTGGGAGGCGCTATAAATAGCGTCCAAGGGCCAGCTTGGCTCCTCTCCCCCGAGGCCCATGGTGCTGGCGTGACTTCCTCCCTGGCCGGACCTGGCCCCGCTCATTCTCTTAGTGTTTGCCCTGTGCCTGCCGCCGCCGCCACGACTCGCTCGCTTCCCTCTCCCCCCCTCCTTTTTTTACCCTGGACCACCACCACCCCTTTCCTGGGAGCTACCAATGGACTGAGCCGCCCGACAGCCCGCCCGTCAACACGAGCCGGCCCGGGAGCCCCAGCCCAGAACAAACCACCAGGTGAGGGGAAGGGGAGGAGGGGCGCCCGGCTGCCCCACGAGCACCGCAGCAGGGCTGCGAGGAGGAGGGGATGGAGGAGGCCTCCGCCGGGCCTGGGCTGAGGAGGCAGGTGGGCGGGGGGGGGGCTACTGGCACGGCTGGACGGCCGGCCTTTAGGGTCCGGGAGGGGAAGAGCCGTCTCTGAGGGGCCCCGCGATGGGTTCCTTGAAGTCTTGCCCCTTTCTTTCTGTCTTGGGTCACCCTCTTCTCTCTCTCTGTCTTTTCTTTCTTTCCCCCCCACCTCTCTCTTTCCATTCGTACCCTTTCCCCTCTTCATAGAAACATGCTCATTTCTAGCCTGCATATGTGTATGTCTAGCAGCCTGCCTACTGTAATTAAAACTGTAAACCGCCCAGAGACTCCTTGAAGTGGTATGGGGCGGTATACAAGCAGAACATGTTCTGCCTTCTTTCCTTCCTGCCTCCTCCCCTCCTGTCGCTGGACTTGCTGAAGGCATCTGCCTTGGCCACAGTTGGAGAGCAAGATGGGCTTTTGGGTCTTATTTGTGTTCCTGGAGAGTCAGTGCCCCTTCTCAGGTCTCCACTGGACACAGAAGTCCATGCAGGGCAAAATGTCTTTAAAAAAACAACACAGGTAAGTGGGAACTGGGTGCTAGAGAGCGGGCTGCCTCAATCTGTGGCCCCTCTGTCCTGCTTCTCCCTACACCTGCAATGGTGAACCTTTTAGAGACTGATATAGGCACAGAGGTAAATTTTTTAACATTTTCTAATGGTGGTGTGCCTCGTGATTTTTTTCATGAAACAAGTGTGCCTTTGCCCAAAAAAGGTTGAAAAACACTGATATAGTGGAACCGCAGTACCTGAACGGCAAAATGGCAGGGGGTGACTGTACTAATTTACCTTTAAAATAGCAAATCAGTACATGGCTAAAACTGTATCATTTGAGGCTCTTAATTTCTGAAGGCCTGACTGAATAAAAAGGTATTCAGCTGCTGACGGCATGGTGGGAAGAAATCTAGACTTGCTAGGCAAAATCCTGTAGGTGTAGGCCCTGTGAGTGGCCACATTGAAGGTGCTACATTTGGCAGGTCTTGAGCAGTTGCTTTCCAACCTAAATTTGTGAAAACTTAAGTACAATCCAATGTATGGTCAACCCTCATATGACAAATGGTTTGTATAACATAAAATCTGTACAACATAAAAATTCCAAAGATAGGGGAAATTTGCTTAACAGAATCGCTTATGGGGCAAATCCATACAACATAAAATTGGTTGCAATTAGGGATTACTCCGTTTTCAGTGCATTCCTATGGGAAATTTGTATAAAGGAAAATTTGCTTAACAGAATTTCCTTTGGAACGAATTAATTCCTTTATACAAGGTACCACTGTACTCTTAACTGTAAGTTGGTGCAATGTAACTAACCCCTTGGGATTTATTTCCAGATAGACATACATAAATAGTCTGCAAATCTGTTGAGCTCAATCCTCTTTTGAATTGTGGTTGAAATGCATAAGTGAAAACAGATATGTACTTGTGTCCTTGAGTCAAATCAGTGGAATGGTTTATTGTTGCTTCTACTTCGGAAGGGGCATCCTGCTGGCATGGCATCTGCTTTTCACAGCTGTTTCGGTCCTTTGGTGGGACTTTAATTAAGTGTAAGAATAATAATACAAAACTGTGGAGTTTGATGACTAATGACAAGCTACTTGGAGTATTCTAAGGCAATACATGTCCTAGAAATGGAAGCTTGGCTTCCATCAACCAACCTGCACACTCACACACACAAAAAGATTTTAAAAATGTAAACACATTAAAAGCTGAATGATGAGAATTAAATACGACAAGTGTCCCTGCTGTGTTTTGCTTTCATTGATCCCCCATACCATAGTTGTTCTGTGAAGTGACATATTAGTGGAAGACTATGGCAGTCTGATGAGTAAAAGAATGGAGAATTGTGCCATTAGCAGGTTAACAGCTTGATCTCCGTACCCTGTAGTTTCTAAGGGCCTTTGGTGCATGAAGTGTGACAGCTTGTGCAGCAATTTGCCAGGAAATGTTTTGTAATCACTGAAATGGACAGCCGTCCAGAAACTGAAATATGCACACTAAATGTATTAATATTCTTTTGAAATTCATGTTGCCTTAGCAAACAGTACATTGGGACTACCAAATCATTCCCACTTGAGGCCCATGAGCCCATCTGCTATCTGTAACGATTTCAAGCAGATGGGCAGGGTAGGACAAATGAGTGATAATTGAGACATGCATCATCTTACTTTTTTATTTTAGGCTCCCTGGACTGAATAATGATGTATTTTTAGCCAGCTTTATATTACCACAGTTATAGTAAATGCCCATTCCTAAAGTGAGATTTATGTCTATTATTTCTTTCACGTAAATATGTTTGTCCTATGTACAGTATAGAAGAGTATGTGTTTGTGTAATATATATGTACAGTGGTCCCCTGCCCTTTCGCAGTTCATATACTGTGGTCCCACTATATCGTGGAACCACTGTATATGCGAAAAGACCCCCTGGGGTAAGGGGCAAAGACTTGTTGCAGACCTCCCATACTTACCCCAGGACTGCAGCTGCTCTGAACGGGCCTGCGAGGGCCTTCCCAGACCTTCTGGAGGCCCTTTTGGAAGACCCTCGCAGGTCCGTGCGGAACAGTGCCAGGCTGGAGGCAAGTACAAGTGCCCCCAGTTAGGCCTACCAGGCCTGACCCGACCTGCATCCGCATATCGCGGATTTTCAATTATCGCGGGTCAAGTCGGGTCCCTAACCCCCACAATAAGTGGGGGGTCACTGTATACCATGCCTTTCAGCATTCTACTGTCGATGCAAAAGAATTAATGGACATAAATCTGATATTCAGGCTACCTGGACACTTTTTGAATGATCTGTAAGTCACTACTTTTTGGAGACAAAACTCTATAAAATGAGATTTTAAAGAAAAACTGCTGAGATTAGATATATAGGGATGCTGTAAACTCACTTAAAAGAACTGAAAATCAATCAAACATTGTTAAGTCATTGCCAAGTTTTAATACATTGATTTCCATAGTTTAATACTTTTGTTAACTATACAATTGTTTCTTGATCACAGCCTGACAGCCTTTTCAACCACTAACAAACTGTTCCCACTTTGTTAGCTGTATCCCCACCTGGTCATGGGGCCATGTATAAAATATGACGGTCTCAGTTGTATGTCTGAGGAAGTGGACATGTTCCACAAAAACTCACATTAAAATATATCCATTGCTATTTAAAGAGCTCCAAAATTTTTATCTTCTATTTTGTTTTTATTTTCTGTCTGGCAGTGCAAAAGACTTAAATATCTCAAGTATATACTGTACTGATGTATTGGTGTACCTGGGGAGTACAGCATTTTCAGTGCTGGGTCACATATGGTGTTAGATGCATACATGAATATTTACAAGTGCATAGACATGTGCACACATACATACAATGGCTTCCAGAGATGGGTCTTAGAAATCAGATCACCAGGGCCGGAAGATACATTCACCTATCCCTCCAATTTCTACACCGTTGCCACTGTACTGACAGAGAAGAAATGATCTCAGTAGAATTGCTTGGGATTGAGAGAAGCCTTTGCTTTTCCTACCTCCAACAATAAGGATTAAGATCACTTCTGCAGCATACTCATCTTAGGGGGAGGGGTCTTTGCCTTTGCCTGTGGGCTTCTGATTGTGCACCACCTCAGTATGTGAATAAGCATCTTATACAATGACAGGGGTGGGGCAATTCTTTCCATTTTATTTTTTGCTCAGTTTTCATTATTCCAGTCAAAGTTATTTTGTCTTACTTTCATACCAGTTTGCAAATTTGTATAAAGAATCCCGCATATTTTATTATTATTTTATTTTGAATATTTTTACTCCACCTTTCTCCTTGGAAAAGGACCCAAGCTGGATTACAATAATGAGCAACAATATACAGCCCAGAACATTTAAGACATATTCAAGTTAAGAACAGGGAATTAGAAGAGGCATCTTAGAACATTAAAAGGTAACATTAAAGCTACAGGAGCACGCAAAAAAAAATCGATTATAATGAGGGGTGGAAACTAACATGGAAAACACTGGTGTTCTTATGAAATCAATCAATGCAAGCATGCATGGTAATCCATATAAAAGTCACATGCTAGGTCATATAATTTTTTACATCTCTTCTAGTGCTTAGAACTTAGTTTGCCATACGTCATAGGTGTATTTTTCTCTTCAGATCCCTTACAGAATCCATTTTTGTACCTCATGTTGTTCATGAGTGAATACATTTTTAATGTCCATTCCTATTTGCTATGCACTACAGTATTTGATTTTGAAACTGTCTCCCAAAACTTGAAGGATGACTTGCATTCTCACTAGGGTATTGATTCAGGAAAGCGCTGATTGGATAGATTTGCATTAAACTGCATACTGAACGCATTTGTCTAAAGTGCTAAATCTCTAAAATTAGTATGCTTAGATAAAAATATTTAGTTCATGGCAAAAAAAGAGAGAGTGTGTTCATGCGAGAAACTCTTTTGGGACTTGTAAATCAGCGAATAAAAGTGAAGAAGATATGGAAAACACAAGCATAATATCTATTGCAGAAAGGACAAAGTTGGTGCAGTGAGCTCTTTAACATAGAGGGAAATCATAGCCTTCAGATATCTGTATCTAATTTTAAGTATTCTGACTAGGTCAGCGTACTTGTTTTCCCAACATAAACTAAGATTGTGACAGATTTCTTGTAAGGTATCCATGAGTGTTCAGAAGTGATGCATAGGACTCTCTTTCTTTCTCTCTCTCTCTCTCTCACACACACACATGTGCACCCGAACACATATGTGCACGTGCACCCGCACACATATAGCAATCTATCTAAAATCACTAGGAAACTAGGTCGTTACACTTATTGCCAAATTCTGTTCTAATCTCTATACATTCAGTGCAGGAGCCTTTCTCCTGTGAAAGAAGCAAGATCTTGTGATAATTAATTAGTTAAATCAGATTTAACAATGCAGTCAGATAAACAGTTGTGGTAGCTGCTGCCATGGCAACACCATCATGCTCACCCTCTCCCTGTGCGTACGTTTCCTCTCCTCTCTCCTACCCTCCCCCTCTCTGCATACACACCCCTCCTCCTCTCCAGCAAGTGACACATTTGCTAATGGTCTGTATCTTTGAGAGGGTTTAATGGCAGCACTCTGTGCTTCGCAAACTGTTCAAAATGATGAATGAGGAAGCAGCTCAGAAGAGTGATGGGGGAGAGAAATACAATGGAAGTAATCAGAAAAAGAAAAGACCCAAAAAGGTAATGTAAACAGACAGCAAATGTGTATATGGTATAGTGAAACCATAGGAGTGGTCTGGAACCTCGGAAAATAAAGGGTAGGAGGACCCATTAAAATGCATCCCATTGTATCTTTTGCCTATTTTCTGCTGTGGAAATGGAGGAAAATGTTGCCTTGTTGCCTTTTCTTAATAGAGTTGTTTGACAATTTGTAAAAAAAATTAGAGCTTATAGTTGTTTATTTGGTGAGACAGTATGGAGTATAGAAGGTTATTATCTAGTATGTGGAGGTTGTAGTGGAAATGTGTTGTCCGTGCTGATAAACAGCTAATTATTTTTGACTGTCTTCTAGTGTCAGACAATAAAATGCTACAGGGACTGAAGGATTCATCAAATTGCACACAGCTGCCTATTTTGTGAAATTGCTGTTTGACCCAGTATGTCTTGTAGTAATTGTTTCACTCTGTAGTATTTTTTTGTAAAAGATATAATGGTATGGTTGTTACAAGGGGAAAGGTGTATGTCTCTGACCATGGCACTGATTTTGCTTTTTGGAGGGGTTTGAATTGGTATTTGCATATCATTAGACACCAGTTCAGCCAAAGAAGTTGAAGCATCATAAATATATTTTTTTCTTAGATGCCTCCAGAAGCCATATATTTGTGATACCACACTATAAATGTGAATAAGACTCAGCCTAAAACACATGACCACACCCAACTTTGTACATGAAAGAGATTCATTTGTTGAAAATTTACCAGGTTGCAGCCCAATGCATATTTAGTAGGAAGTAAGCCACACTATACTCCTAAAGATATATGCCTTAGGTTGTAGTATGCCAAAATTCTTATGTGTATTTTCCAGCTTGAGATATTTCCTCATAATCAGTATCTTTGAAATGTGTTTCACATTATTGTAATGTCAACTGGCTCTTTGAAAAATATTGTGGGAGTTATCCAAATAGCAGCCCTTCCAAAACTGCACAGTGACTTCAGCAGCCAGGGACATCATCAGGGTATATGCTGCCTTTTTTACTATCACTTTTGAAATGCCTTAATACTACAGTAGCTCCATGAAAAATCCATAGGAATACTCCAGTGAAGGAGAAGCTATGCTTTGTAAGAGGACGTGCAGCCGAGGGGTGAAATGCAGCAGATGTTCAATTATGCATTTTTCTGTTGTCTGTTGTAAATCTGTGTAGAAACTTGCACATCACACCACACCACAACTTTCCAGAAGAAAAATATGTGGATATTTATAGACCGTGAAATATGTGCACTTTGTTACGCATATATTAAAGAAAATGGAATTCCTGAAGAGCTTTGAAATGTAGTAGCTAATATTCCACTGATTGTGTGTACTGTGTTCTGGCTTTCTAAGCTGAAATAATTAATACATTTTAAAAACTGATGTAATACTTTTAATTTTTTTATGTAGCTAAATAAACAACATGAATAAAGGATTAAAACATAGGAATTTTGAGCTTCCAATGCCAAAATACTACCTTTGAAGTTCAAATAATGGGTAATGTTTGGTTTAATGTTGCTTTTTTAGAGCTATACAGCAGAAAAAGATTGCTTAATTTAACAAATCCCAAATCATTTGCCCCCTGTATGTGTTGACTGTTAATCACTTTAGGTGTATAAATTCAGATTTCTTTTTATTTTTAGCTGAGATAGGATTAGTCAAGGTGCATTTAAATAATGAATTTGAGTGGGTGATCTTTTTCATTTCTAGACTTAACAACTATTTTGTTGACACGAAGACATCAGTTCAGTTCATACTCTTGTGAGCCTGAGTGCTAATACATTCCATTCTTTTGTCTTCAGAATGAATGTCTGGAAGAATAATTAAAGCTGTATCCAAGCAGAACCTTGAATCTTCATATCAAATGGCTCTTACAGTTATTAAAACATTGCCCCCAGTGTTAATGTATATACACATACATGTTTACATCTATATATCTTATAGAACCAGGAGGTGGGGCTGCTGTTAAGGATGTACAGTCTTAGATGAGTTGATTTTACAGAGACAGGGATAAAAGTGGTTGCCATTTTGATCTGAAAACATGTACTCTCAGCTAGTTGACCATGGCATTCACTACATACTGTAGAAGAGCTATGCCTTGTTGCAAGTCTGTTTGATCTCGGGATTTTCTGCAACAAGCAAATAGTTTACATGGTGGCTGAGCTCCAAATCTGAGATTATAAGTAAGGCTCATCAATTTGGATGGCACCATGCTTTTTTTCATTGTGCACTTCTTGGGTAGGCTGGGAATCAAAGCAATGTGATGCTTGACATGGGTTGATGTCCTAAATGGCAGCTATTTGACACATTTTCTCCTTCTGATAGCTTAACAGACCTACCTGAGTGAGGATAACATGACTTTAATTTTCCTGCTCTTACTGCTACCTAGTTTTAGGATGAGGGGATGCAATTACGGGTAATATGCCAAGGTGTTAAGTTGAATAGGAAATGAGAGTGCTCAATTGGGGTAGCAACCTTTGACATCCATTACTTTTGGGTCTGCTTATAAGAGAGCACCATATAAATGAAACGAGCACTGACCTGGCCCCAGGGGCCGCATGGTCAGTGCTTGAAGAAAGAAACAAAACAAAAAATGAGGTGCTGGCCCCAAGCCAATTCCTCAAAAAGCCCTTGCCACGGGGGCCAGGATTGCTCCCTGCCTCTGGGTAAGTTGGACCCGAACCGATTCGGCTCGGTTCGGGTTCGTACGATTTTTTTTTAAAATCTTACAAACCTGACCCGAGCCGAACCAAGGGTGGGCCCGAAACAGATGAACCATGGGTTTTCTGTTTTGTGACCACTTCTAATTGCCAGTAATAAAGGACTGGAGTTTGTGGGGGTTTAAAACATCTGGAGGGCCAAAGATTCCCCACCCTGATCTCAACCCACTCAATATCCTTATTAAAGCTACACATGGATATCTGTCTGCATCCAGCTATAGGATGTATAGCTCTTTAAATTCTAAAGATAAAACTACATTTAATATTCTACATTCCCCACCCCACATGTGTAAATTCTCTTGCCCCCTCTGTAGTGCTTGGCCATGGCATCTGCTATCACCCGCCTTGGGCTAAGGCCACTCTAGGGGATTTGTACCATGAGTCTTTACATAAGATAAATGCATTCTTAACTATGAGTGTCAGGTCACTTGTGTTCAGTTATAGCAGAGAAGACAGAATATGTGATGTACTAGTTTTATCCCTATATGTTGAGAATTAGGCTGCCTGGTGTTCTCCAGGTTATTTGGTTTGCAGCATACATAATTCTTGATGGGTTTGTTGGCTTGTACATGTGATAGTCTAAAACCTCTTGAAAGTTACCCAGCTGGATATCTCTGTTCTAAACCATAGTTACTGGTTGTTTTAGCAACATCTGGTGGGGAGTTTAGAGCAGCTGTTGGCTGTCAGTTACAGCAAGAAAATTAACCAGCACCTTAGAACAGCATTAGTGCTAAATATGTTGGTATTTTGAGATCTGAGCTTAAACCTAAAGTTTGTATTGGCATGCAAAATAAATAGCAAGCTCTCAAACTGCTACCTTGCTTTGTGAAAGCCTTGTCAGTTGCATATTGGTGCTCCAATCCTTAGCTGTTGGAAAAAGTGAGCTGATGGAAGCAAGTCTTCTTATTTTAGAAATGTTTGCGAACTATATACAGTAGTATGCTTAAGGTACAGTATGGAAGAAAAATTAGAGTTCCAGACACATATCCATGCTAATAATATTCACAATAATTAAATACTGTATATAGGTGCACAATGAAAAAAAATGGGGTAGGCAAGAGGTTGCCAGTTTCATTTGATACATTATAGTACTGTAATTTTCTAGACTAATTTGAGGATTTTACCTTTAAAAAAATCAAAATGGTGCCTTTTCATTGCTGCTGTAAGCATTTCAGCATGCTACTTTCCAGTGTAGTTTAGAGATTTGCCTGGGCGTTTAAAAATGAATGCTACATTTTAATTTTCCACTTCTCATTTTTTTTCTCACTCTTTGTTTTGGTTCCACCGTGCCCCACCCATCTTGCATTACATATTCTCCCCAAACACACTCACACACAAAAGCTAGACAGTAGCTATTAACACTGCTCCTCGCCTGACTAATTCCTTGGACCACGTTCACGTAATCTGACAGCCCTGTCTTCAAGGGTCAGTTCAGTGTCTGTCTATGTCATCTCTACCAATCTCAATTCATTGTAAGCTTTTTAAGTGGGACAACATCCTGCTGAGTGAAGAAGCATGTCATAGCTTCAAGAGCAGTAATCGAAAGGGTATGCTGTAAGTCTAAATAAATTAATGTAATGAAACAAACCCAGGGGGGCTTGCTTTACATCATGGTGTAACTAGCTGCAGCTATCTGCATGCAGGAAAGAATAAGAAAAGTATAACAGTTCGGAGGTATTTGTTCCTAACTGAAGCATTGGTGTCAAAAAAACACTCAGAAGAACAAACATTTAAAGGACCTTATTCTTTCCATACTTCCATGCATAAGTTTCTTAACAGAGAAGCTTCTGTTCCAGAGACAGTAAAGTATATGGTAAGGTGCATGGAGAAAATGAAAAGGAGGTGGAGAGTGAGAAAAAGAGAGAGAAGGAGAGAGGATGTAGCATCAGCTAATGCCTCAAACAAAGGAGGGATAGGATTAGGGTGTAGGAAAGGAGGATGCTGTGCTAGCTGGAATAAAAGTGGGAGAGGCACAGTGGGCCCAGCATTTTCAGGGAGCTCCTAGTACACTAGTTTACAGGAAACTGGAAGTCTGATCTGCTTCAATAGCATTATTTTTGCCAGGGTACCAGGACAAAAATGTTTTCACTCTGTAGCCATTTTCTGATTTCGTTCAACCACATAGTGCACTGAACAGAAGTCTGGAACTGTCATACGTCTGACCTTGTATGGTTTGGGAAGCTAAATCAAGTTGGGTCTAGAATGATAGTACTCAGATAGCAGACCACCAGGAATTATCCTAGATCTCTCACTAGGGCTAGGAAAGAATCCGACATAAAATCATAGAGACCTTCTCTCAGTCAAAGTTGAAAATACTGGCCTAGTTGGACCAGTGGTCTATGGCACAGCTTCCTTGGGTAGCCCTTAAATTGTTTCCCTTTCCTCTAGTTCAGGGCTGTTCAACTTTGAACTGGCCAAGGTCTACTTTTTCCAGCCCAAAGGGCCTGAGGGCTACTACACTAAAACCTCTACTTATGAATTTTATCCATTCCAAGCACATGCTCATAAGTAAAAACCGGATCACCAGCTGCTATAGGCATAATTTTCATACTTGTGGTGTGCTTAATATTCTATTAGACACTGTCACATGGATATAAGAAAGGCTATGATATATACAATGTGTTCATCTGTGCATTTGAATCAGTATGCAGAAAAAGTCTGGAAGTTGAGTCATGGCAACTAGACTTCTTTTTCTTGAGAGAATGAAAGGTTTCACTGCTCATCCAAACAGCTTTGTCAAGAAAGCTAGTTGCGAGTCCTCCATCTTATAGTCTGCTTTGACCTCTTGTCTCCCTGGTCTGAAATAGGCTCATAAGATGAACAAAGGCCTGAATAGTCTCGTTAGGTAGACAACAGTCTCAATAGCCTTAAGGTAAATAATGGCTGAAGGTGCTGAAACCCATAAAGTATGGGTTACTAGCTATGGTCTTGGTGGTGAAGGCGTGAAGTATTTTTGTCTAGTTATTGTTGAAATCACAGCATGATAAGTGGCAGATAGACTGTGCCTGAGGCCCCCCACACCTCAGTTGAGAGCGGGGTTTTCAATGCTAACATGAATGGCTTCCCTGACCGCTCTCTCAAACCACCTATTTTTTCAGGCTAATATGTATACCTCCTCATCTTTGAATGAGTGCCTTTTGTCTTTCAAGTGGAGGTGTACTACTGATTGAGCCCAGTTGCCATGACTCAACTTCCAGATAAACTCACCTGGATGACTGAGAATCTTCACAGACATATGCAGAAAAAGTAAAACATATCTAGTGAACCACAGGTAGCCCAGTGTGTTGTTTTCAGTATATGAAAGCTAAAAGAAAAACTAGTAAATGAATGATACGTATTTGGAGTGGTTCTAGTGCATTTATATATTTTATAAATTAAAATAATAATTATCCCACCCATGTTCAATCTAAAAGGTGTGTCCAAAGAAGAGAAATCACAAGATATAATTTTCTCTTGTCACTGCAAATTATTTTAGCAGGTTTCTGGGCTTTGTCCAATAGAGAATGATGTATCAGTAAAGAAGGAGAATGTCTGCTGAGATTGTTAGCCTTGTATTATAGTGGCTAGCACAGCTCTCTTATGGGTCCAGAGGTGGACATCTGACTGCAGGCCCCCAAAGTTGCCTCTGTCTTACTTACATACTTCCCTGCTTAGAGGAGAGAGGGCAAACAATGTAAATCCCAACATATTAGTCACATGATCAAGCCACGTGACGTTTGTGTACTTCAAACTGAGCGGCATTGATCAGGAAATGGATTTCATAATTAAAGATTTTTATCCTGGAGCCACATGGTACTGTGTATAGGAACAAACACAGAGAAAACTGATATGACCCCAACTGACTAATATGATACCTATCTTTTAAAAAGTAGAGGGAAAAAACATTTTTGGTGATGATCCCCTAGCCCAGGATTTTGATTTTTGCTGGGAAAACACAAGGGAAAATAGTCAAGCAACATGAATAAGGACCAAAGGGAAACCTGTTCTGAATAAGAGTGTCTGTATGGACTGGAACGAGTGGGATGGATTGGGCTAAACAGGTTCTATGGGAGGCCAAATACAGTGGACCCTTGTATAACAAATAGTTTGTATAACATAAAATCTGTACAACGTAAAAAATTCTGGAGATAGGGGAAATTTGCTTAACATAATCACTTATGGGGAGAATCTGTACACCATAAAAATGGGATTACTCCGTTTTCAATGCATTCCTATGGAAATTTGCATAAAGGAAAATTTGCTTAACATAATTTTGTTTGGACCAAATTAATTCCTTTATACAAGGTACCACTGTATGCCATTTGGTACCTACTGCTGAATCCAGCAGGTTCTTGATTGGGCCTTAAAAACAAAAACAAACAAAAGTTTCACTTTTAATGTTTCAAAGTGACGCAGCACATACTTGCTGTCCCAATGCATACTTGATCTCCCCTCCCACCTGAGTCCTTAGTCAAGGAAGTGGTTTAATTTGCCAATATCCTGAAGTGGCTTTCCTATTTAAGCCACTTCACAAATCAGTACTGGATAATTAGGAAAAGAATCATTTTTGCTCTTTTTCCAGTGATCATATGCATTGGAATTGGTCCAAACCAGACCAGTCCTAGCCGCACCAAAAAAGTTGAAGCCCTTGTCCAGAGCCAAAAAAGTGCAGATAGAAATGCTCTGGAAATGATTTGATTCACTCTATCAATTACATAGTGAGATCTCTGTGAAAAGGAGTGGACTAACTTGTTTCTGCAGCAATTGGAACACTGACCACATTCAGTGATTTCTTGGTTCAGTTATCACAAGGCATATCTGAAGTGATGCATTGCTACCCTTGTTTAGTGCTACCACTGACGGTTGCTTGGAATCCACAACCAGTATGACACATGATGGCTTGTATTCTAAAATAGCATTTTAGGGACAGCTTCATTCAAAGACATAAATCTGGGCAGAATTTTGTAGTCTGGTTTTGATATGTTCAGAAAGACATCAGTCCTGCCTACTTAGAGAATGTTTCTTCCATGTATAATTTTTCTGTACATCTTAAGGTAATGGGCAACATTCTCTTTTCTGTATTTCAAGATGAGGCACAGCGGGAATGTTTATTTAGTTTATTTATTTATTTATTTATTTATTTATTTATTTATTTATTTATTTGATTTTTATACCTCCCAACCGGGAGCAGAGCCACTCTGGGCAGGAGTTACACTACTACTAGTTACTCTCTTATGGAAGTCTCTTCAAAGGAACTGTGCCTACTTCTTTCTAGTCAGGCCAGAAAAAAAAGTAGACTATTTCAATTTTATCAGCAAAGTTCATTTTCCTGGTATTATTTTAGATTCAACTACTGTACTGAGTATTCAATGCACTTATTTTGGTAAAAAATGAAGGAAATGTAACTTAAGAGTACAATATACAGCTACATTGAGGGATATATAGGAAGCTATGCAGTAGAGGGACAGTCTGAGTCAGAACAATCTCCTGCAATCTAAGACGGAACAAGAGCTTTCATTGCAGTCATCTTCCTTGCACCAACTCACACACCCCTCCCCCCTCCCCATGCCACTTCCCCAACTCCTCCTGCTCAATATAGTGGCCGTAATATTATCACCACTGTCTGCCTTCTATAAAAAGCAGCAGCATCTGCATTGGGCAACCCCATTCCTTCTTTTTCTCCCTAGGTATATGATCTGGGGGGAAAATGTAGCCCTGATGTCTGTACTGTCTGTCTTTCCAAAAGAAAAGCTCCAATAATGCTCTGATAAGGTTCAGTTTTATCCCTGTTAATCTTTTTAAGAAAGTCTGCTTTGCCTCAGGAAGCTTATGAACCACATATACATGTTCTTTTAGAATTAGGAGTGCTTAAGCAGATGCTGAGATTTCTACAATCTACGGTCTGACTTAAAATGTGAAGCTGGAAGCTTTGGTAAAGCTTTTGTGGTAGAAAAATAAACTTGTGTTGACTTCAGTGCATAAACAGTGTTTGTTACACTCTTGGTGTAATGTGCTTTTAGTGTTAATAAGAGACAGACTTATTTTTCCATGTAGCAACTAACATTGTCATTAGTAAAGATCTGTATGGTATTGATATATGTAACTAGTGTAGCAGCATCCTTAAATTTAATTTACATCTGGCCTATATGCCTTTGTTTCAGTGCTGAGGATGAGTCAATGGATCAATATCTGATTTAGCACGAAGGGTAGGTAATATATGGAAAGTAAAAGCAGCATAATAGAATATTGAACTGCCAGTTGCAGAAGCATAGGCAATGCCACAGTAGGGCTTGGAAGCACAACAATACTGAGTAGAAATAAAAAGGTACAAGTTTTGCTTGTTTGAGTAAAGGATTACAGAAGTTAGCAAAACCATTAGCAATGTCAGCATTGATGACAGGATATGTTGAAAGCAACATATTAGGTATGTGTGATATATAATCTATATATCAGATTTAACATCTGTGAGAGGGGAATGGACAAGGGAACTTCAGAGGAATATCTGAGGGACTGACCCCTTACCTTATTCATATGAACACATTAAAACATGGTTATTGTGAGAATGAGCATTGCATTCCAAATTTCAGAGATGGGTGTGACAAACAGGATGCTATGTATGAATGTTTAGTGTTGTTTATGAATATTAATTTATGTTGCCTAGCCAATCATTAGGCTGGTCCACGTACCTAATGGATATAAAGATGCTCTCTAAGAAGAGAAGGGGTTCTCTCCTGTGTGATCTAAGGGTGGTCAAGGGAGTTCACCAGTATAGGTAGCAGAGTTCAGCTGATCTGCCTGAAGTATTACTTAGTCAGGCATGAGAGTCTGTAACTGTCAAGCAGTCTGGTTTAATTGATGACAATAACTGTTAAAGTATCTGTGAAGATTCTCAGTCATCCATGTGAGTTTATCTGGAAGTTGAGTCATCGCTACTGGACTTCTTTTTGAGAGATAGAAACGTTTCGCTGTTCATCCAAACAGCTACTTAGTCATTAAAGTAATCTCTAAGAACATTGGGTAAGCTGATATCGAACATCTGTTTGTACATCAATAAAAGTTACATGTTTTATTTTTAAATCATAAACATCGGTGTCAGAATCCATTCTTCATAATAAAGGTCCCTGGTAACTTGCTGGTATTTTGGTGGGGACGCCTGGATCGGAAAACAGTTATTAATTAATGTTAAAGGTAGCAGCGTAATAGATGCAAGTTTGCCATAATGGGTTTGTTCAGCCATTGAGTTCTTGAAGGTCCAGTGGGTTTAGCTCTTGTTCCAGTGGGTTCTGACAGTGGTTTAGGTGTCTGGAGGCAGAATCAGAGGACAAGGGTTTGATATCCCACTGTGCGTCATTGACAGGGACTTATCTCAGTGATTCACAGGGTCTCTTTCAGCTTTGCAGTTCTAAGATATTATTACTTTTGAATGATGCTTAATTTTTCATTGTTTTTCATTGTTTTATAAAATACTGTTGTCTTTCACTGCAGTCCAAATCTACACTGCCTTTTTCAAGATTATATGTAATAACTGAAGGATAAAAAAGAATTATACACAAGTTTGTGTATTTGGGGATATGTATGAGTGCTGTACAATTGGCTGGGGGAGGTATTTGATACTGTTCAAGTGTATTTTGAGGTATTTTTAAATAGGTCATTAAAACCACTGAAGAAATTATCCCCATTATGGTAGCAGCCTATACCTTATAATGCACTAAATTTTAAGAAAGATCAGGAACAAAACTGCCTCCCGGAGTTTTGTCAAATGTTCGATGACAACCATCTCTTCAGTGCAGTTATGATTCATGCTAATTTTTCTTTGAGGCCATTTTCCAGAAATATGTCGTATGAGGTGGCCAAAGGCTGGAGTCAGCCAATGAGATTTAAACAGTTTACTCCAGTTGATTTCTTTCAGGTGGTAGTCTGCTCTCCTCCAGTCCATTGTGACTGAGAGACTCTGAAAGCAAAGATAGCTCAAAAGCACAATTCTGTTCCTCCTCTTTAAGTCCAGCTCACTGCTCCATTGGAGAGATAATGCTTTAACCACTTAGAAAGCACAGTGACCTTCTATTCAGAGCCATTTGAATGCAAGAAGCAGCTTTGGCTGCATACTTGATATGGGCCCAAAAAATGTAGTCATGTGTCCTCTTTCTCAATGCCAGGAGGTGATGGGATGGCACTTGGAACTAGTTTTTTTGGTTGAAACTTGAGGTTTTTCACTGCAGGAATTGTGGAAAGGGTTCTTTTAGGTTCCCATGCAGAAATTAGGTCAATGGATGGCATTTTTTCCGGCAACCGTTTGAGATTCATCCAGACCGGCCTTTCTCATGATGTACTCTGTCCTTGAGTTGGACAGGTTCCTTCCTTAGAAAGAAAAAGTTGCCCACTTGGAAGCACTCGTAGTATTAGCCTCAGTGGCTTGCAGAGTCTGTTTCCTGTTGCTACCTTATTTCCAAAGTAGAGAAACACTTGGACCATTGCACATTTCATATTCTCCAGGCACTCCCATTCCTTTAATGACTCAGGCTGTGAATGGGCTTTGGCATTTTCAATAACTAAGTAGTTTTTTCACAGGTTTCTCCAAATCAGCATAAATTGCCAAATCCTAGTATAGGTAGTAGTTCAGAGTTCAGCTGATCTGCCTGAAGTATTACTTAAATGAGTCAGTGCATGAGGAGTCTGTAACTTTCTTTGGGATCAAGCAGGCCACTCTGGTTTATATTGATGACAATAAGCTGTTTTAAAGTTCAATTGGAATGTCATTTGTTGTTAATCTCTAAGACTTGACTTCACTTTCCAGGATGTCTGGCTAAGTCAGCAATGATATCGAAGGGACATCTGTTTGTACATCAATAAAAGTTACATGTTTTATTTTTTGCAAAATCATTTAAACAATCGAACAGTGTCAGAATCCATTCTTCATAATAAAGGTCCCTGGTAATTCTTGCTGCATTCATTTTGGTGGGGACGCCTGGATCGTAAAACAGTTTCTTAATTAATGTTTTGGAATATTTTTCATTGCAGCCTGTAATAGATGCAAGTTTCCATCCATAATTCTTCAGGTTTGTTCAGCAATTGAGTTCTTGAAGGTCCAGTGGGTTTAGCTCTTGTTCCAGTGGGTGATCTGACACTGGTTTAGGTGTTTGAAATAAGAAGCAGATGATCAGAGTCACAAGGGTTTTTGACTATCCCTCCACTGTGCGTCATAGACAGGGACTTATCTCAGTGATTCACCTTTTGGGTCTCTTTCAGCTTTGCTCTTTCTAAACTCATATTTGCCCTTACTTTTGAATGATGCTTAATTTTTCATTGTTTTTCATTGACTCCCTACTTTAGCATATGATGAAAGAACATCTGTTGTCTTTCACTGCAGTTCTTGTAAGTCTTCATAAAATCTACACTTCAGCCTTTTTCAAGATTATATGTAATAACTGAAGGTATAATCAAAAGAATGTATACACAAGCTTTTGTGTATTATTGTTGACTATGAAGGATATTGCTCACCATATGAGTGCTGTACAATTAGGCTGGGGGAGTCATATTTTCATACTGTTCATTTAAGTGTATTTTGAGGTTTATTTTTCCATCTCAATAGGTCATTAAAATTCCACTGAATGCAGTATATCCCCATTATGGGACTAGCAGCCTAGCCTATACCTTATAATGCACTAAATTTTAAGAAAGATCAGGAACAAAAGTGTTGGAATGTTGACAACCTTCTTCAGTGCAGTTATGATTCATGCTAATTAACTTTGAGCCATTGAAGAAATATGTCGTATGAGCTGGCAGTCCCAATGAGATTTAAACAGTTTACTCCAGTTGATGGCATGGTGGTGTCTGCTGCCTCCCCATTGTGACTGAGAGTGAAAGCAAAGATACGAAACACATTCTGTTCCTCCTCTAAATGTCACTGCTCCATTGGAGAGATAATGCTCCACTTAGAAAGCACAGACCTTCTATTCAGAGCCATGAATGCAAGAGCTTTGGGATACTTTATGGGAAATGTAGTGTGTCCTCTTTCTCAATGTAGGGTGGGATGGCACTTGGAACTGTTGGGGGAAACTTGAGGTCACTGCAGGAATTGTGGAAAGGAGAGGTTCCCATGCAGAAAAGGTCAATGGATGGCATTATCAACCGTTTGCTGGCTCTGTCCAGAGTTGGACAGGTTCCTTCCTTAGAAAGAAAAAGTTGCCCACTTGGAAGCACTCGTAGTATTAGCCTCAGTGGCTTGCAGAGTCTGTTTCCTGTTGCTACCTTATTTCCAAAGTAGAGAAACACATTGGACCATTGCACATTTCATATTCTCCCTTTCCAGAATGAGTCAGGCTGTGAATGGCAGGCATTTTCATAACTAGTAGTTCACAGGTAAAACAGCATAAATTGCCAAATCCTATTTTCCCCTTATTTTCCACTCCCCATTTTGAATTCAAGAAAGTCATGAGTAGGAACTTGTTGAAGAACATGCAAAAACATAAAGAGACAGTGCATTCAATGTTTTTGTTGACATACCAGCAATATACATGTATTTTGCTCTAGATGTCCCTCTTATTATTTGCATGGGCTTCATCTCATGGTAATGCACTAAGATCTGGCTTCACTGGATATATGATTATCTCCCACTCAGTTTATTAACCTGCAGTACTCAAGTCTCCTTGTTGGTGTAATGCATGGATTTGCTTAATGCAATTGTTGAGCAGAGCTGTTAACGACAAGACATTTTGTTGTTTGCTCCTTCCTAGGTTGACAGACTTTATGAATTCTTCTGGTGAGGAACAGAATCATAGAATAATGGAGTTGGAAGGAGCCTATAAGGCTATCAGGTCCAACTCCCTTTATAGCAATGAAAATTAGTTCTCCTTTGCCCATATCTGTAAATAAGTGATTAAGAGTTAACTGTCTCATTTAAATGGTCCTCTGAAGAAATCCTGCAGCAAAATTAGGCATCAAAGTGTTAAGGACAAAAGTATTGCATCTTGCACAAGTTCTGAAGGTGAAGGTGGTGAATAATTTATACCAAATACCATTAAGCCAAGTTCTTCTGGGAAAGCTTGATTCTTCTAATTGATTTCTTTAGGAGAATAGGTTACTTTGCTCCCCCCCCCCCCGATCTATTTGGTGACGTATCATTAGTATTTTGCTTTATGCCATGTCTGAGTTCATCAAGTATTTTGCTGATGATTGAAAAAGCTTATTTTTCAATCATCAGAAAAACTCTCAGGAAAAAGAAGTCCAGTTGCCATGACTCAACTTCCAGATAAACTCACCTGGATGACTGAGAATTTTCACAGAAATAAGTCAATATTTATTTGAAATGATGCAATTAAGTAAATGACCAAGAAGTTTAATTAGAACTAGTCTCCCCCTAAGAAAAGCCCTAGGAGTTAAAATAGTGTATGTGATATATCGTTCAGATAAAATTACAAAACATCTCAAGAGAAGTGTCTATTAAGGTCACTTAGACCAAAATACCTCATATAAGAAATTATACTAATTGATCATGCTATCAAATTAATAATGAATGTTATGTAAAATATTTTTATGCACATGGTAAACATAACTATTTAAAACAGAACATATTTTGTTGTACTGACCACTCCTTGTGAATCATTGTGGGAATTAATGATGCAATAGTCCTTTCACATATAGTCCTTTCACATGTTTAACAGAACTATTTTTGACTTGTGTTTGGGCATTTATTGAACAATTTTTAAAAATCCCAGGTTATAAAGCCTTAAGTATTCCTGTCAGATAGGCAGATGGAATATTGTAATGTATAAAATTTGAATCTAAATCACAGTGCACTGAATTTTAAATCTATATTCTCAAAATTGCTATTAAATTTTTTAAAACTCGGAATATTCTGAATACAGTGCGAAAATTTAGACCCAGTGATTCAGGAACATTATATAATACAGTACTAGGAGCCTCATGGCTCAGTGGTTAAACAGTCAAAACTCTGTTCATGATCAGGGTTCAATCCAAGATAAGTGGCTCAGGGTTCACTCAGCCTTCCACCCTTCTGAGATTGGTAAGTTGAGTACACAGCTTGCTGGGGCAGGGAGAGCAATGTGTATCCTATATAATTAAATTGGCGACTGCCCATAGAGTGCTTTAAGTGCTATGGGGAAGTATATAAGCAGCATGCTTGGCTTTTGCTTTTACGTTAAGTGCTTGAAGCTTTCAAAGCAGAAGCATTTATTAAAACAAAACTCTTTTGAAAGCCTAGAAGACAACTTTTCTAAGTGCAGAGCCACTGCTATGAGATCTACCAACATTTCCTTTCACTAGAGCTATTTTAAAAGAAGCCCACATTTCACCGAGTGTATTTTTTAAAAAAAAAAGAATTGGGTGATATTTTGGGGGCAGAAGTGAAAAATGATTTGAAGACATCATATATTTATCTGTCTATAATAGAAGAGAAGAGGCAAAAAGTTACCAATTAGTCCAGGTGGATGAAAAATGTCCAAACAGACCTTGTCATTTCTTAAGGACAGAGTCATCAACAATATGAGTTTAAGCCTCAGTTGCTACTGTTAAAACTGAAAATCAGAGCCAGGAGGGTGTGTAAGTTTATCAGCACCGTTGTCTTAGAACTACAGAGCTGGAAAGGACCCCATGGGCCATCAAGTCCAGCCCTTGTCAAGGAGGTACAGGGGGAAATTGAACCTTGTTCATGCTCAGTGTGGAACTGAACAGGATCATGAACCTGTTACCTTGATTGTGCATTACCTCTGACGGGGAGCAGAACTATTTTCATGCTGCGTGTTTTCTCCACATGTCAAAAAATACTTTGTCATTTTAATGTTCATGCACATGATGAAGGGACGTGGTGGCTCAGCGGACTAAGGCTCCAAAAACAGTTGGCTGCAAAGTCGGCAGCTCGGTGGTTCAAATCCCAGGTGCCACGCAGCGGAGCCAGCTCTCGCTGATAACCCCAGCTCCTGCCAACGTAGCAGTTCGCAAGCATGTGAATACACGTAGATAAATAGGTACCGCTGTAAAAAGTGGGAAGCTAAAGCAGTGTTTCCTTGCAGCCATGCTGGCCACGTGGCCATGGAGTTGCACAACATTGGCTCTTTGGCTTGAATACGGAGATGAGCACCACCCCTAGAGTCGGACACGACTAACACACATGTGGCAGGGGAAACCTTTACCTTTACCTTAAATGATGAATATTGATTGTAATGTATAAACCTGTTGTGAAGTTGTAATGCTAATATACCAAGATGTTAGCTGAATTTCACCATTAGGATGATATTTAAAGCAAACGATCCAGTAACGCTTCCTGATAATGCTCAGTGCCTCTAGTTCTTTGCACATGCAATGCTCCTCATTGTGTGTTTGGACATGGTCCATAAACATTAAAGAGGACATCTATAAGCTCTTGATGTATTTAGGTTTCTAGTGGTGCAATGGGAAAACACCATCCCATCAAAAGGACTGATATGTGTATCGGTTAAGGGTTAGAATGTAGATGAATTTTGATTAAAAGAAATATTTTATTATAGCTGTTAATTAACATAACATGTTTTTGATGTCTGTGTTCTGTTTATTGCTACAGCAAATGGTCTCTCTGCATATTTTGCATACTTTAATTGAATAATTGTGTGTGTGTTGTGTCGTTACAGTCATGACCGACTCTACGTGACTCCATGTCCATGGAGTTTTCTTGGCAGGAGTACTGGAGTAGCTTGCCAGTAGAATGTGCCTTTTGCAGTGTATTGCTGTTTGACCCTGATACCTGCCTCTCTTGTCCCCTTTCGTTTACATCCATGCATGTGTTGTTGTTGTTAGTTGTTCAGTCATGTCCGACTCTTCATGACCCCATGGACCAGAGCTCGCCAGGCCTTCCTATCTTCCACTGCCTCCCGGAGTTTGGTCAAATCCATATTGGTTGCATTGATGACACCGTCCAACCATCTCATTCTCTGCTGTCCCCTTTTCCTTTTGCCTTCTATCTTTCCCAGCATCAGGGACTTTTCCAAGGAGTCCTCTCTCCTCATGAGGTGGCCAAAGTACTGGAGCCTCAGCTTCAAAATCTGTCCTTTCAGTGAACATTCCGGGTTGATTTCTTTCAGGATGGATAGGTTTGATCTCCTTGCAGTCCAGGGGACTCTCAAGACTCTCCTCCAGCACCACAGCTCAAAAGCATCAATTGTGTGGCAATCAGCCTTCTTTATAGTCCAGCTTTCACTTCCATACATCACTACTGGAAAAACCATAGCTATGTAAATTGAGGATGACGGTATGCATCTGACAAAGTGGATGTTATCCATTAAAGCTTATGCCACAATTTATTGGCCCTAAGCACATCCAATCTCACCTGATTTTGGAAGCTAAGCAGGGTCGGCCCTGGTTAGTACTTGGATGGGTGACCACCAGGGAATACCAGGTGCTGTAGGTGCCTGGAGTAGGAACTGGCAAACCACTCCAGTATTCCTGCCAAGAAAACTCCATGGACATGGAGTTACAAATAATCGGTCATGACTGTAACAACACAACACACATAGTATTACAGGACTGTTGTATTTTGCTGCAACAGAACACAGACATTCCTGTTTATGTTATATATAAGTGTGTGTGTGCGTGTTTTCATTGGTGACTCTCCTCTGTATTTATTGACTCATTTTTAACCCACTTCCTTAGTCTTCATTGGGCAGAGGACTACTGGACCATTTTCTGAAGTGTCCGTTGTGTGTGTCTGTGTGTCCAGCACCACTATCAATCATTCTTCCCTAATGCCTGCTTCCTGCGTATGCCCAGAACAGCAGGCGGTGGCAGTCTGGACTTTGACAGCCAGCCCTCTCAGGATTAATGAACAGTGTCTCAGCTCAGCTGAGGAAGATATCCCATTTACCTTTTGTTTCCTCAGCGTCCCCTCCCCCACTAGGTTATGGCCTGGCACACTACGAAATTCTCCCAGCTATGCAGGTTGAATAGCTCCCAAATTCATCTGTGTTTTTGCTAAAGATATTCAGGTGTACCTGCCCTCTTTTCCATAGACATTTCAATATTGTGTGTACTATGAATGGTATGGATTTTTTCTTTTTCCTTTTTATATTCTTTTCACACTTTTTTAAATAGCACGGAAGAAGAAAGGACAGTGGTATAACACCAGCCATATATGTCTTGCCATTCGTATTATGTAAACATCTGCTCTGCCTCTTGACAAGACTGCACTGGGGTTTTCATTAGAAGTAGGAATTAAATCATACTACTGTTTATACCAATAATGTTCCTTTCCTGAGAGGTAGAGCAGCAGGAGTATTGTTATTACTCAGTGCCTTTCTATATGCAAATAAAGGACTGATGCAGAGAGCTTCTTAGCAGATATATAACCCAATAATTGCTCTGGCATTGGTGCTCAGCTTCTCTTGCTGTTGGAATTGTTTCATCTCATTTGGTTACAAAATAGGGCAGAATGTTTCAAATAGCTTTTGAATTACCAGCAAAACACTGATTGCTTGTACTAGCTGTGCCTTGTTCTATACTGCTCTTAAAGGGACAGTGCATCCTATTAGCATGGGAGAGGCTGCATTGGAATGAGCAGTCTGAAGCCCTGTTCACTTAGAAATGCCTGCACAAGCATTTCAAGAGGAGACCACAAGTGGATTGGAGAGAGGCTCCATATTGCATTCGAGCAAAAGCAAAACACTCCCTGCATCTGCTCCTCCAGATGTCTTCCAGCTCTGAGCAGAAGCTGAGAGGACACTGTGAGATGAGGGAACCATACAGAGTTTTATTTGTTTTTATTTTGTTTTTGAGTATTTTTACCCCAACTTTCTCCTTGGAAAAGGACCCATGGTGGTTTACAGTAATGAGGGACAATATACAGTTCAGCCGTTCGAAAGCATGTAAATACAAGTAGATTAATAGGTACCGCCATAAAAAGCGGGAAGGTAAAACAATGTTCTGTGCGTTAAAATGTGTTCAGCCATGCCGGCCACATGGCCACGGACTTGCACAACACTGGCTCTTTGGCTTGGAAACGGAGATGAGTGCCGCCCCTAGAGTTGGACACGACATGCACACATGTGTGAGGGGAAACTTTACCTTACCTTTAAGAGATATTCACGTTTGAGAATGGGGAATTGAGGGGCATCCACAAAGCTCTTCCTACTGAGCTCAAGTGAACTAGCTGACCACGAGGGCCTGGGTGTAAAGGGCTAATTCACAGCCTAATAAGAGTGTTCTGTTGTCAGAAGGATGAACGTCTTTCTGCCAACAATCATGGCTATTTATGCTAATAGAATATGGGGGGTCAGTCCTGAGCTTATGACCATTATTCAGAAGTAATTATTCTATAAACTTGCAATGAGGTAAAAGTTACACTGCCATGGCCACATTTGACCTTCCACTGCTAAAATATTATGTGTGTGTATGTTTATTGCTTTAGGAAGTCAATTTAGGAATAGCACACAAAGAAAGAACTCTAAATGTGATGGTTCCAGAAGCCCTCTGGCTCCCATGAAGGTGGGTACAAAGGTAGCGTTATACTGAAGACTGCAAGCAAAACTGCACTGGCTTCTAACAAAGAAGGAAGTAATGGTTGGTGCAGCAATCTGAATCAACAACTGGTTTTAAACAAAGGCTAAGAATAAAGGATCATGAGCCTCTCTGACTTGCGATCTGAGCTTTTCAATCCTCACGTCATGTTCAGTTTGTTGTTGTTGTTGCTGCTGCTGCTGCTGTGGTTTGCTTTGGTATTTTTTATTACTAAAATTTCCAAACTCTAAATTTGAAAGCTTATGATATAGAAGTCAGCCATGTGGCAAGTCAATGTTTTATTGGTTCCTCAGCATATTCATAATATTTGCTTAATTGGGTTCAAATACTGAATGATGTACAACTTCTAAGGGGAGAAATACAATGCAAAATGTATATATGGCTGAAAGCTAAGCCATTACTAAAGAAGTATACTGAATCAATAGCAGTGAATGAAACAAAAAAAACAATTGTATATACTGTACTTTCTTATTTTAAATTAGTACATATTAGAATATAATGGTTTATTCTTTCTGTCTCCCTTGCAATAGTTTTGTCTGTTTTAATGGGTTCTTCTTGTATTTACCTGGAGGGTTAAAATCCACTGAACTCAGTGGAATTTATTGCTCCCAAGAAATGTGTAGGCTTGCACTGTTAAATTAGGCTAATCCAATACAAGGGGGTTGTACTGGTTTCCTTAATTTTAGCAAATAATGTTTTTTTCCAAATATCTAAATATAGGTGCACTATGGTGGGTGCTTGTTTCATGTTAGCAGTCCCTGCATTTCAGTATCCTGTGGAATTCTGTTGTAGTATCTTTATGCAGTAATGCTTTTAAACTGTGTATTATGCAAAAATATAAGTAGTACTGCACAATTGACTCATTGACCCAACTGGTCTGAATAATGTATATATGGGCAATGCATACATACAGTATAATTGAATAAAAGATTAGCATTGATTGCTGTAAGTAGGTAGTTAGTATTAAGCAGAAAGCTAGCATTGTATCAAGTTACTCAGAGTTCATTTGAGTTGGTGAGTGCTACATGGTGTATCCCACTCTTTGATGCTAAACCTGGCAGATACATTTATTCCGTGTTTGCTTCTGAATAACTGGAGATTTGGGCAGACTGGTGCAGTGGAATTTGTTGCATTTTTGTGCTTATTTATGAATTACTTAAGTAGGGCATACTTTGCCTGTGGTTCAGGGCATTGTTACTTTCCATTCTTGTGTTACAAGGAATTTGATCTTCAAGTTTCACAGAAATGTAGATATCTGCTATTTATAGACTATTTTAGATTAAAAAAGAAGGTTTTGAAGATTAGGTGAGCCAGAAAAAAAAGAAACTATAAAGTTTGTGTATTTTTTAAGGTGTGGCTTATGGTTGCTGCTAGAGTGTTGCTAGACTCCCTGGTTCTGACATTTTGCAGTACAGATGGGCATCACATGGCCATGCATCACATATACCCACCTACTTTTCCTGGTCCCACTGCCATGGTCCCATTTGGCATTCCACTACTAAAATTTGGCAGAGTAGTAGTAGTAGTAGTAGTAGTAGTAGTAGTAGTAGTAGTAGTAGTAGAAGAAGAAGAAGAAGAAGAAGAAGAAGAAGAAGAAGAAGAAGAAGATCTTAATTTTGATCACTGACCAGACAAGAAACAAAATACATCGCTATATCAATTCAGCATAAAACCAAAATAAAAATATGCACACAAGAATAATATAACAGAGTAACATGACCTTTACAACAAAACAAGGACAGGCAAAGTCTCCCAGCCCAGCAGGCTCAAATAGCAGGGTAGTAAACTCAATAACTGTCTAGAATTTTATTGTTTAATGATTATCTTCAACCTGGGACAATAAAGATCATCACCTTCTTCTTCTTCTTCTTCTTCTTCTTCTTCTTCTTCTTCTTCTTCCACTACTACTACTACTACTACTACTACTACTACTACTAGTAGTAGTAGTAGTAGTAGTAGTAGTAGTAGTAGTTGTAGTTGTAGTAGTTGTAGTAGTTGTAGTAGTTGTAGTAGTTGTAGTAGTAGTAAAACAAGACATATAAAGAGTTCTTAACATGCTTGCAACTTCTCTTGTGCCCTCCTGAACCAGCTCAACATCATGACTAACCATGAAAATAAAATGTTCACTTCTTTTGTGCCTTGCTAAAAAGGGGATTTGCTGCTCTCCATCCACCTGCTGCTTCTGCATTGCCAAATTATGGTAATGGCGGTCCCAAGATGTTTGGTTCACATTGGGCTCAGGGAAAGCCAATGTGGCTCTGACTTCATGTAGGCATCATCTACACTAATAAATGCATACCAGTATCTAACAGATCTCTGTCATGTGGAATATGGCAGAGTGGTGGGTGGGCTGCCTTGAGGTCTTCGTAAGAAGAGCTACACAGAATATGGCATGTTTAAAATAATGTCAGACTAAAGATTGGTGAGGTTACAGGGATGGTCAACTGTTGGAATATTTTAAAAATAAGAAAATTAATCAAGAGCTGGTGATTTTCAGTGGCAGAGCAGTAGAGGACAGTGTCTTTAACTCCAGTTACTTGACAGCTACTTTTCTCATCACAGCTATTGTGAGTCTTTATCACTGTGTGATATGCAGGTAATTTCTGCCTGCTTGGGGGAAGCTGTTCAATGACAGTATAAAAGCATGGCTATAATACTGTCATTTTTTTCAGACTCAAACATCCTCCTTTGTGCTTTCAATTGTAAAGAAGTCCCAACCCCTTGGTTTTAGTCCGAATATTTAAAATTCAGTTAAAGATTTATTCATATACAGGCAACAACAGAAATAACCCACATACATGATCATTATCAAAAGGCTGGAATAATTTCACGGACCTGGATCCTACAGTATATTTGATTTTTCAACACCAGAATTCCCTTCTCTGTTGCAAATGTCTTAAAATGACCTGGCAAGCTATAAATAATGACATGAACAATGCAAGTCATAATCAGGTGTCATATTGAAATATAATTATAACTCAGTTATTCAAGTTTATCATTCATCTAATCGGTTCTTTAGACAGTGAATGAATGCATTAATAGGATTATAGAAGATTAAAATATGTATTTTAATAGAAACTGTTTTCTGGGATATTATTGAATGGAAACAGTCGGCTCAAGAGGCCATTATAATATCCACAACTCTGTCAGTATGGATTTGTGTGTAAAGGAGCTGTGTCCGCACCTGATACTTGATTTGTGCTAATTATGTAATATCACTTTTTTTAAAAAGTCAATGAACTCTATACGTGCATTTGAGTCATGTTGTTCTATTGATGCTTATTGCTGAGTATTGTTTAGTAAATGCTTTTGCCTTTGTTACACTACAAATTTAATATGTATGAAAACTCGTACTTTATATAATTACTATTGACTTTTCTTTACAATATTTATTTATTTATTTACCGCTCCATCTAGCTGCATGGCTACTCTGGGTGGTTTACAAGGTTGAACAAGACATACAATAAATAAACAATCCAATAATAAAAACACAATAGGTAATAAAACAATATCTATCTGAGCATCAAACAGGAACAAGATGTCCTTAAAATGAACGAACAAACAAAAATAAAGTGCATAAACAGTGAATCCTTCATAACATATATTAATACGCAGGGAAAGCCTTTTAAAATAGCCAGGTCTTTAGATGCTTCTTAAAGACTGGGAGGGAAGATGCCAAACAAATCTCAGGGGGAAGTTGATTCCATAGGCGAGGAGCTACCACTAAGAAGAACCAGTTTCTTGTCAAAGATTTACAGGCCTCCTTCAGTGTTGGCACCCTCAGATGCCCTGCCTGAGATGATCGGATGTCATGGGCAGTATTTTGCGGCAGGAGCCATTCTGCCAGATAGCCTTTATTTATGCACATACCAGATTATGGATTAGATGCTGCAGTTCCTAATACAGTGGTTCCTCTACTTACGAGTTTAATCTGTACTGAATGCATGCTCATAAGTTGAACAACTCTTAGGTAGAGCAGCCATATCTAAAATATAAAAAATAAAATAAAATAATAAAATAAAATAAATAAAATTTAAAAATTGTAAGTAGAGCAGACACATCTAAAATTTATAATGCAGCAGTTAAAACACCAATGGTTTCCCGCTCTTAAGTTGAATTGCTTGTAAGTAGAGCTGCTCATAATTCGAGGTATAGAATAATAGGTTTATAGTTAAATCAGTAGGTCAATTTTTTTAGTAACAATGTGGGGCTTTTTTTTTTTAGGGGTAGGAGGCATTTCTTCATATGGTGGATGTGTGAAAGTATTCCTAACTATGTAGGAAATAAATCTAATTGTTTGGATTTGAGGAAGTTTTAACTGAAGATTGTTTCTGGTGGCAAATTTCTTGTTTGCAGTATAATTCTTGCTGTCTTTCCAAATATGAAAATCTTTGAGAAATAATTTCTTCTGGGACATGAAAAGACTTAAAAACATCACTCTACAAAAAAAATACATGTTTTGAAAAAGTTTGATAAGAGAGTCAAACAAATGATTAATGATGAATTATAGGTCACCCTGGAGGCAAAGGAAAGTTCATTTAGCCTAGAGGGACATATGATTAATTTTTAATCAAAATAAATATTTAATATAGTCTGCTGCAACCATTTGTCTATAGCCCATCTTCCCTTCCTGCTTTGTATGCAGTTCAGAGTACAGGCTATCCTAGTAACAAAGAGAGTAGACCAAATCACCCATTTTCCATGTCTTTGTTGTATTTCAGACCTCTGATACTTCCCCCCCAAATATAGGAAACCTTTGTGAAAGTGTCATTTTTTCTATTTTCTCTCTCTCTTAGGCTAAAGTTCAGCTTATCTTTGAATACATTTGAGTTAAACATTTACACAAATACAGCCATGGCAATATCAGGGAAGGACACTACAGGATTTTTTTTAAAAAAATCTCCTTTTGACATTGCCACACAAATTGTTTTAAATGTAATGAGTGCTGGGTGGATAGGGCAGTAAGGGTCTTGCCCACCAGAGTTGTGCTGACTTGATTCAGATATTAAATCAGATATATTATAAACTTCAGTATGGCTTGGCACAGTGTTTCCAGTGAAAACCTTGGTCTGCAGTCAGAAAGCAAATGAGA